>JALGPY010000005.1:104688279-105289390 GCA_023055425.1 Linanthus parryae
GCTTCGCACCCCCCCCCCCGATGTTCTACTTGGTGAGATAAATCCATTACCTCTTGCGCTTCTTGGCTATCTAGGCATCGGAGTAGATTATCCACATGACCCCTCCGTCAGAGTATGTTTTCCTGCACCACATATCGAGCCGCCTTTCTTTTAAGTTTCTCGGCTTCCTTCCTTTGCTCAGGCTCGATTTCTTCTGTGAGAAAATCAAAAAGTGGCTTATCAAGATTGGAAGGTTTAGTTGTAAGAGGGGGCTTTTCTCCAATCCGCGTCATCATCAACCAAAGCGATTGTTAAAGAGTCCTTGATCAATGCACAACTTTCACAATTCCCTTGAATTATTGCAGCAGCCGTGGACATGTCAGGCCAATGAATCCCGTATCTTTGGGCTTTTCGATAAATCAAAACCTCTCCTTCTCCGCAGGTGTGCTGGTGAATCTTTTCCAATAATGCTTGTCCCTCCTGCTGCGAGACGCATCGCATGTGTATTCCTCCTGGACCTTTGTAGTAGAGGGCGTTGTCATGTATGTAGTACCCCGTAGTGGATGCCCATTTTTATTTACTCGTTCCCTCGGCGATTGCATGCCATATCGGTTTTCTCCAGTCTTCGTTATCCATAGACTCATCCTCGCATGCATCCTCTATCAAAGCCGGTGACGTACGGACTTCGATTGAGATCCTCGCAGGGCATTTTTCTGCACTAAATTTGGATCCTAGAGTGTCTAAAGCATCAGCGTGCCGATTATCAGCTCTAGGCTTGTGCTCATACCTGACATCGCAGAATTTTTGTACCAGATTTTGCACCAAAGTCCAATAGGGTAACATATTTAGTTCTTTCAATCCATACTCGCCCGAGGCTTGTTTGACGATTAACTTAGAATCCCCCATAACCGTCAGATTGCTTACTTCCAGTGCCCTGTCTGCACGAAGTCCTGTGATGAGAGCCTCGTACTCCGCTTCATTGTTGGTCACCGGGAAATCAAGTTTCGTGGACATTTGGATAACTTCCCCATCTGGTTTAGTCAAAACAATTCCAATTCCTCCACCTTTCCTTGTCGACGACCCATCAAAACGAAGCGTCCAATATGGTAACTCGACTGCATAAATCTCAGGTCCTTCTAGTTCCTCCTCGATCATGGGATCATAGCTGTTATCTCGAAATTGTGCCTGAAGATCTTCCACCGCTTGCGATTTGATCGCTTGTGGTCAAACACACGTGATATCATACTGTGAAATAGTCATATACCACTTTGCCAACCTTCCGCAGGGAGAGGTGTGAGTCAAGAGATACCGTATGGGGTCGCTCTATGTAATCACCACAACTTTGTGCGAGGCAAAGTAGTGTTTTAACTTTTCTATTACAAAGAATAAGGCAAGACAATGGCGTTCGATATCCGTGTACCTTGAATCAGCTGGTTGTACTATGCGAGAAATGTAATAAATCGGCCTTTCTTGCCCTTCATGTTCCTGAGCCAAAAGCGCCCCTATAGATTTCTTTGTCGACGTCAGATACAACAAAAGTGGCGATCCAAGCTGGGGTGCGATCATTACCCTTGGCGACGTCAGTAGGTCCTTCAACTTCCCAAATGCGGCCTCATGTTCCTCTGTCCAGTTATATACGGCATTCTTCTTGAGGAGATCGCTGAAGCAAAAGGTTATTTCTGCGATCGCTAGAATGAACCTCCGCAGGTAGGATAATTTCCCATGAACGTCTTCAGAGCGCTTTGATTATGTGGTGTCGTCATGCTAGTGATGGCCGATACCTTCGCGGGATCAGGCTCGATGCCTTGGCGATGTATTACACTTCCCAAAAACTTTCCCGAGGTCACTCCGAACGCACATTTCATGGGGTTCATCTTTAGCTGGAAACTCCTGCATCTTTCAAATACCTTCCGTAGGTCCCCTAAATGGTCCGCTTCCTCTTTGGACTTGAAAACCAGATCGTCAACATAGAACTCCACTTCTTGTTGCATCATATCATGAAATAAAGCCATCATTGCTCGCTAATAAGTCGCGCCCGCGTTCTTGAGCCCAAAAGGCATAACTGTGTAGTTAAAGACCCCCACCGGCGTAATGAACGCGGTTTTCCGTGCATCTTAAGGGTCCATTTTGATTTGGTTATATCCAATGAAGCCATCCATGAAGCTGAACATCCGGTGCCCCGCGGTAGAATCGATAAGCAGATCAATGTTGGGCAGCGGGAAGTCATCCTTGGGGCAGAAGCGGTTGAGGTCTCTGAAATCAACACAGATGTGAAGCTGCCCATTCTTCTTTACCACAAGCACAATGTTAGCCAACCAGGTGGGATGATGATTCGGCTCAATAAACCTGGCAGTCAATAGCTTGACGATTTCTTGCTTGATTTTCACATTTATCTCTGACATGATGCTTCTCGTACTTTGCTTTACCGGTTTAGATCCCGGGATGACGTCTAACCTGTGCATAGTGATTCTCGTGTCCAAACCGGGCATTTCATCATATTCCTAGGAAAACACAGCCTTGTATTCAGTCAGCAGTTGCAGAAATCTTGCTTCCTCATCGCTTGTGAGGTCTGCGCTCAGAAATACGGGCTTCTTCTTTTCTTCGCCTGGGCTCAGGAACACTTCTTTCAATTCCTGCTTCTGGGGTTTCGGCTTATCCTCTATGCATTCGGGTGCTTCTTTCAGCTTATCCTCTAAAGTCTCTGATGCTGGCTTGACTATCTCCGTAACACGCTCGATTTGACTGATTGGCCCGCGGATATCCCCATGCTCAAGTGGGGGTACCTCCGCGCACCTTCATATGCGGTAGCATTTCTTTCCGTTGGAGTAGAAGCTTTCTATCTCTTTGCCCGCGAGGTCATGTTTTACCACTCTTTTCAGAGTGTACACGTTCTTCCTTTGGTAGGCGACCTGCGGTGCCTCTTCGCGCGCGGACAACTTTTCCTTAGCATCCTCCCTCGTCACCATTACTCCTGTTGGCCACTGATCCTTGATGTCTTCCCATCGAGGCAAAGGGGTCGGGTTAAACGGCCCTGGCGTTTGCTCGTCTGCCATTTCCGTAAACCACACCGCTTCAAAGGTGTGCCTCATTTAGATTGAAGGGGTTTATCGAAGCCGGTATCTCCACTACTCTGTCGTTCCAGATGGCCTTCATCACCTGGTGAGCTGTTGAAGGGACCGCGTCGAATCGATGAATCTATGCTCGCCATATGATCATGTGATACGTGGTATTCGCATCAATGACGTAGAATTTGGCTGAACACTTGATTTTCCCTATCTGGACGCCCAGACGAATCCATCCTATCGTCATCCTGGAGTCACTCCCGAACCCCATTAGTGGGGACGGACGTCTGACAATTTTCTTCTCTGGGATTCCTGCTAACTTTAGAGTGTTGAGCGATACCACGTTGACAGCTGCTCCTCCATCAACAAATGCCCTATTTAATTCGACATCAATAATCACCGCCGTTACGTATAAGGGCTTCTGGTGGCTCGAGTCCGCCTTCTTGTAACTTGTGGAGAAGGTCATAACCTTTTCCGTAGAGCGAGACACCCTTACAACTTTTCCATTGGAGACCACGATGTCTTCCTCGAAGTCCTCTGCTACCTTTAGAATCGCCTTTGTCATTTCTTTCCGGCATTTCTCCAAAAAGTTCACTTTGACGAAGAACTTGCTGAACCCGTGCTAGCCCTTCATTCGATCGGCGCGCTCATCCTCCGTGTCTACAATGTAGTCCTCATCGTTGTGAATTTCAGCATTTATAGGCAAGCCATCTTCCGCAATCTATTCAATATCCATAATCGCAATCATGGCTACCTCTTTGCCTCTCGGCTCTTGCTCCGCATGGGCTAGTAGCGGATTGTTTCGCACGTCCTGCCTCTGATCACTGACAATCAACTCTCCCTCCTTCATTTTTCGGCTCACCATGTGCCTAAGTTTCTTGCAGTCAGCTGTGGGGTGCATAATTTTCCGTGGCACTCGCACCACTTCGGGTCCCTCATCATCTCCTTAGAGGGTATCCTTTCGAGCGGAGGCAGGACTCCATCTTTACGCCACTGTTTGCATAAGTCTATCACTTCCTCTATCAAGCATGGCAGAGGCGGCGCATCTGAGTTTGTAACCCTGGGCTGCTTGTGTGGCAAAACTGTATTGACCTCAGCTTCGCGCCCCCTCTTATAACTAAACCTTCCAATCTTGAAAGTGGTCCCTCCTGAGGGTCGTTCAGGGGCGTGCTTCTTCTTTTGCCTTTCCACTATAGGCTCTATGTTTTTCGTACATTCAATCAAATTTGAAAAGGTAGGAGTTTGTAGGTTGATCATCATACCTTTGTACTCATCTCGCATGCCTTGCAGACATATCTCCACGAGCCTGCCCTCAAGCACTTCATCTCTGCACTCCAAGGATTTGGCCCTGAACTTCTTGATGAAGGTGACTCCATCTTCCTCGTGCTTCTGATACATACGGGAGAGATGAATTATCGTAACCTTCTCTTCCACCTGAAAGAATTTCGTGTAGAACTTCAGAATCATGTCGTCCCAAGTTTTGATAGATCCGGCGTCCAGCATTCTATACCATTTGTAGGACACATTTCCCAAATATTTCGGGAACTCGCGCTTCAGCAACTTGGGATCAGCCCCATATGGTCCCATTACATCGATGAACCGCATGACATGCTCGTGGGCATTCTCGTTGACATCTTCAAACTTTTCCCACTTAGGAGCCTTATACCCTGCGGGGTTAGGCATGAGATAGATCTCACGTGGGATAGGCGGATCGTTGTCGACCTTCGGAATAATGGTGTCTGCAAACGGTTGATTGGCCAAGAAGGTCTCTATGCGCCGCTGCAGCGATGTCATGCATTCTGGTGCGCTCCCCCCAGCAGCAGGAGGAAGGGTTCTATCCGGCGGGGACACATATGCTGCGGTCGGGCTAGGGGGTGTAAGTCACGTTGCCCAGCAGTGACGGCGGAGGAGGCAAGGGGTATTGTGAATAGATGTTGGGTGCCACGGTTGGTGGTTGAGGAATATGTGTGGTAAGGGACGGTATTTGGGCCGTTTGCCCCTGAACAGAGGGTAATTGCACCATTGCTGGTGGGTTTTGCGAATTAGGGTTAGGTGGTGTGGGTACCACTCCAGTTCCCTGGGTGGTAGAGGTTCCCCCTCCCTGAGAGACATCAGTGCCCGATGTAGGATTCGGAGCAAGGGTTCCCAGGATGGCCATTATCCGATCCATCTATGCGGATTGAGCCTAGAGAGCCTTTCCCTGATTCTGGATAGTGGCGTTTAGAGTCTCCAGAGTCGGAGTCCCGCCGGCGGCTGCAGAAGTGTGACGGGTCTCCTCTCCCGAGGTCGTTTCCGTGGAGGGAGATCTGTTGCTGACGTCATCTTCATGAGACATGGTTGCTTGCAGTGGTAAGTTTCACGTCGGGTTCACCAAATGTGTACGAGAGAATCCTTTGAGGAGGATCCAATATACACCAAGAGCAGAGGATAGAAAGAACACGGAAAGAGTAGGATATGTGTAGGGAGAGAGTAAGACAATGGTAACTGTGTGAGAGAGAGACAGAATTTTGTCAGAGCTTCCGCGTCGTTCAAGCGATTCGTCCTCTGTGTGGAAGGGTTAACGATCCTATATATAACAGAGAATGTGACCGTTGTAGTGGGTTAATGCGCCCATTAATGGCGTCTTAATTATCTTAACCACAACGGCACGTTCGTCCGCGTATATAGGAACCGTTACGCACTTCGTCCGCGTATAACGGAACCGTTATGAGGTTGACCGGGTTTATGGAGCTCGTCCATAAATCTCTCAAAGCTGTTACTAGAGGTCGCGTGCGGGCTTGGTTGTTGCGCGCGCGCGACAGGACTTACTCTAGCCTCCAAACCACTAAGTCCCTACAAGTCCCGTGTGGTGGTATGCGAGGGCCCTGTCTCGCAGCCCCCACGTGGATCAGCGCGGGTGGTGATCCAGTGTGTGTGGATCACAGCTAGGTGTGATGGATGATCGCCACGTGGCTAAGATCTGTCTGTCTATAAAGCACTATCTACAGCCGGTTGCAGCGAAACAAACCGGGATGATTCGTGGGCGAGCACATACACGTCCGCTTCTGAGTCGCCGTCGGCGTCGAAAGAGGATACTTACTCGGCGGCCTCACCACCACCAGGTTCTGGCTCGGGGTGCTCGACCGTTCAAGCGAGAACCTGAGCGGCGGCGACGGTTCCGTGAGGTTGACATGCGTCGGGGAGGTAGATCTGTGGAGGAAGGAGGTCGATCGAGAGAGAGGAGAAGATGAAGGGGAGGAAGTTTCTGGTGGGGTGGGTTTCAGATCTCTCTCGAGATAAGATGAAGTCTGTGGTTTGGTTGTGTGGGTTTCAGATCGAGAAATAGAAGACGAACGAAGCAGATGAAGGATAGGAAGAAAATGGGCGGCTGTGAAAGTTTCACCATAAGAGGGGAAGAGAGAAAGTTGGGAAGAAAGAAAAGAGAGAGATGGATTAGGGTTAGAAATGGATCTGAAAGAGGTTATGGTAATATATAGGAGGTAATTTTATAAAATTTTAGGGGTAATATGGTATTTTTCTTAGTGCTATTAGTTAGTCGTTTACTTCCATCCAAAAATAGGTGCGGAGTGTCTTTTTCCAAAACACAGGGTAGCGGGATGGAATTAGTCCTAACCTCAGGGGTGGTCTTTGTCTTTTAACCATATATATATGTATACGTATATATATATATATAAACTACGTATATATACATGTATATATATATATATGTATACGATTTTACAGTACATAACGTATCTCATAGATACGATTTACGATACAACATATTGGCCTAGTTTGGCAAAGATAGATTATTGGATAGATTATTGAATGTGTGGTTCAGATGAAGTGTTTTTGTCTCTCTCTCCTCATCTCAACCATACATTGAATAATCTATCCAATAATCTATCTGTGCCAAAATATGTCACTGTATCATATAAAACTTTTATGATTGTATCACATAAGAATAATAATCCAATCATATCATAAACGACTTAACAGTTTATACAGTATACACGTAAATCAGCAAAATAGTAAAACAACAAAATATATAATCAGATTATGGTTTCACAAGTTGATATGATACCACTGTTGGGTTTTCGGCAATCAAACACAGCGGAAATAAAATAATTATTTTCCTAAAACTCACCAAGGACCTATGTGAATAAGCATAATATGATGATTAGAGATTTACCTCAGTCAAACTGACTGGTGATGATCACAAGCGCAGATATGAAGAACATGCCTCTACAGTATCCACACTAATAGATCTAAATTGGACTTCTTCACCAATGGCGGTAGCCTTAATAGTGAGAAGGAGGATCTTGCCACAAAAGATGAACGAATCTGGGCGTGCACGGTGGCTGGGTCCTACCAAACTCGTGGGGAGCAAGGAGGGGGCGACTTTCCTTATGTAGGAGCAGATGAACCAGACGAGCCCGAGCTGTCCGACGCGACTAATTTGGCACTTCTCTACCAAAAAATGGAAGACAAGCGCAAAAGACGAGCAAAATTGTCACTTTTGGTCACGCCACACTGTTTTGGGCGTAACTTAGGCTACAGGGTTCAGAATGACAGTTATAACTTGTTTTCGGAAAGCTCTCGAAGATATTCTTTGCTATGTTTGGCATTTTTCCTTTTATGTATTTAGACCTCATTTTAAGACCGTTTTGGGTCAAACTTTTTCATGCGTGTTTCTTTCAATAAGGCCTATAGTTTTGGTTCAGTTTTAGAATTTTGCTATTTTTAGCAAAATTTGCCTTTCTTAGCTATTTATACCCGGCTTGTGGGTAAAATTCAGGAGACTTTTGATATTTCATTATTTTTGAATTCTAGAAAGATTTGTTCCCTAGTTTCTTTGCCCTTTTTCATTGTTGATTTTTCTATGATCTCTCGCTTGGTTGCTTAACCCGACGTCACTTCCTCTTGGTGGCCGAACCGTAGAGAGAAAATCTCTCTATTTCTCTTTTCTCTATAGCTCTCTAGTGTATGTGTGGGTGTATGAATGTATTAAGACCGAATTTCATAGCCTATGAATCCTATTTATAGGATAGATATTCATCTTTGCTCTTTAATCCTAATAGTTAGGATTAGTTTGTATTCTTGTCCACAATTTCTCTTTTGTCCAACTAATGAGCATTGTTTACACTTTGATCCAAAATTCATTATTGCTCTTTATTCCAACTAATGAGAATTTAATTCCATCTTGATATATTCTTGTGTTGTACCCTATATGTTGCTACTTACGTTGGCAGTAATATAAATAATTACAAACATTGAGCGGCATCTAGCAATACATCAATGCTACCCAAGTCAAAGGAATGTTAGTGATCTAACTAACCTGTGTGACCAGTGTTACAGTGATGTATAATACCTTTATCTCTTCTATCCAGATTAGACATAAGACAGGGAGTGTCACACTTGTATATCCAATCTATAGGTTCTCGATTATAAAAGGAAACTTATACAAAAAAATAACATCAATATCTCATATTGATTTCTTTGAGCATGGGCATGCATTTTCCTAAGTCTCACTCATCGAGTGGCATTGGATATTTACTCATGTTACGTAGGAGGGACAAATCCTCTCTACATCACTCACACCTCTAAGCATGCTTTATAGCATGTCCAATTATCGTCATTATAATCACCATGTTACCACGTGACGTTTGACGACATCAAAACATGATAATTCATATCTAGAGAATGTAGTGACTTCAAGTATAAGGATCAAAACACCATTGTCCCTATGAGAAGCACTTATGAAATTCATGTAACTTTTATGTAGCCTTCTCATGGCGGGTCATTCCAGTACGCCATTACTCATAATGCGTACCCATATGTTAGATTTGATATTCCCATATCATTCTACTCACATATTAGTCTCGATGCATTATAGATGACCTAATTAACTGTTATACTTTGACTAGGGATACTTAAGAATACAAAAGTTATATTCAAAGGACTTAATTATTTTAACATATCTTCATATCAATAATACAATGAATAGAAAGCGTTATAAATGTCACGATAGATTGGCTCTAGGGCACACTCCAACAATATTAGGTCATAAGGGAGTCAAATAACCTATTTTCAGTGGAAACTTATGGTCCCTTATAAATATGGGTTGGACCTTCTTGTTGAGTTGGTACCATGTTGTACACTGCTTTAGCCTAAGTGAATTTATGGTGTGTACTACAACATCTCTTACTGCGGTTTCAAGAGCTAACAAAAAAAATCTCACACTTTTAGTCTCCAATGCACGGTTTTAAAAATATAGGTCAAAAAGAAAATAAAATGTTTAAGAAAGAAAGTATATTGTGCTTCAATGAGGAGAAACAACCTATTGTGCTTCCGCTCGCTCGAAAAATTTGGATTCAATCCAATGTAGATTGAAGAGGAAAACAAAAGTCAATCCGTAGTGAGTTGTGTCTCCCTTAACAGGGAAAATTTGCATTGAAATGCAATAGCGGCTCAGTGGGTCTGAAAACCTCAGATGACTTGGAGAAGAAAGACTACCGTAGAATTTAGGATGCCTAGAACCTCTGATCTAAAGGATGTGTCTGAACCTTGAACTTTTTATGGAGGATGTTTGAGGACCCCTTAGTGAGCTTGTGTGTAGGATCATTTTACTTTAATTTCTTACTACCGTTGTGTGAATTTTGAAATAGGCTAGTGAAGACTTGAGGAGTTTGGTCGATGATAGCGAGATTGCCAAATATT
The DNA here is from genome assembly GCA_023055425.1 of Linanthus parryae. NCBI lineage: Eukaryota > Viridiplantae > Streptophyta > Magnoliopsida > Ericales > Polemoniaceae > Linanthus > Linanthus parryae. Next base: position 104,698,020 of record JALGPY010000005.1, read on the forward strand.
TAAGAAAATAAAATAAAAGAAGATGTGTTGATTCAGTATTTGCATTGTTTGATAATCAAGTTGCATCGTACAGAGCACATAGTTTCATAGTCGTGTGTGTGAGTTGTTTGTGTCACATGGCTAGTAAAATGGTATGCATTTCGGTGGATTGAGAATCACAGTATGAGGAATGTGTTGATTTTTCTCAAGACGCGCAAAAAGGTAGTGTGCGGGATGTTGATAACTATGCATTAGAGTTATATTTCATACATCATTCTTTATCTTATTGTGTGATTTCCGAGTTAGAACATATGAGATTTACGCTACGAATTTCAAGGCTTATGAATTGAGATTTTAGTGCATAATTGATAATCCGGGCGTTTCTCGCATTAATTTACGCTTTATTTTTCACATTTGATAGCACGGGTTGTTTCGTGTTGTTTAGGAACGAAAAATAGCTTGGAAAATCAAGCGGATATGAGAAAAAAAAATTGGAACATTCAAGGACTCGAAGACGATGCTTGGAGTTAAAGATGAGTGAGAAGAAAGACAAAAACTAAAAAAAAGAAGTGGAGACATGAAGGCAATCGTACGATTGACTTTCCAATCGTGTGATTGAAATGATTTAGTGAAATTCTCATTTTTCATAAGATTCCAATCATGTACCCTCTCGCAAGAAATCGTACGATTCGTAAAAGTGCGCAGTAAATTAATGGAAACATTTGAGATACATCATAAGATTCCAATTGTATGATGGAAAGGCCAGAAGGGTGTTAATAAATGTTTTAGAAGGGTTTCTAAATAAACAATTGAGATACATATAGAAGGGGTTTGAGAAGACTTTTTGCGGATATATTTTGGATACACGACAAAATATAGGGTTTGAACGTGGTTTTAGAGGATAGGATAACGAAGAAGAGGAAGACAAAGCTTCACCATATTGAAGACCACTATTTGATTTCTTTATCCTCCCTTTCCTTCATCAGTATTATAGAGAAACTCTTGTGCATTGTTTTAGATAATATGATTATCTAAACATCTTGCTAGGTATCTCACATAAGATCCTAGGGTTTTATGTCTACAATTTCTTTTCCTGATTCAATATTGTTTAATGCAAGTGATTTCTTTTTACTGAATGGGGTTTAGCTCCTTGATTTCATTAGTAATCCTAGACTACTGACACAATTAAGAGATATACTAGTATTCATGAACTATGGTTTATTTATTATGATGAATCATGCTTGATGTTCGTTTTGTACTAGATAAATTGTATATAATATTTTCTTATTTCTTAATGGGAATGAAGTAATTAACCGGAACCATTAGTTGGCTAGTGAGTGCGCGACAGTGAATTTGACTAGCTAAGGATTGGATATGACAATCTGAATCATCAATACCGAAAGGAGACGTGTTAGGATTAGCTAGTGTGTGTAGATTCAGAAGATTGTTCAACTGCTCTATGGAATGGTGGACCGACATGACCCGTTTTTGTACTTGTAGATGACGTTGTAGAATGGACCGCTAGAGAATATCAGACTTACAGGAGATTATAGTCAAACAAGACGTAAAATGACATGATATCGACATGAAATTGACATAGCCTATTACTCTGCTTAATTAGGATAGAATGAACGTGTTACTCAAATAAACCAGAATTGTTCTATAGCCCTAGGTGATCTAAGAGATTGCCCAGTTTCACCATCATCAGATTATGAAACTCATCTTAGTTTAACTTTACTGTTATTTTCTGCGGCTATTACAGCCACTTGTGTGGGGTGGAAGCCAAATAATTCTGACAGATTTTTACCGGTTACATAGTAAACTATTCTGAGTTGTGAATAATCACTTGTTACAAGATTGTCCTCTTGAGATTCAACAACCAGAGTACAAAATTACTTACTCATTATTATTCTATCGCGCGGTTGCGTTTATGCGTTAGTATTCCGCAGTCAGTAACCGATCATCGATACCCTCCAGGTAAGGATCCATAGCATCATCATCACACCCCAACTCTAGCACTTTTTGACTCCAGCTCTCAGATCGATCTCCACAGCCAAATTGTCTAAACACGCACTCTAACAAATGCTTGGATGACATTAAGCATTTGATTAATTAGATTACACCCCTTTTCAAAAAAAAAAAAAAAACTATCTGATTAAACTCCTCAGAGTATTGCGACATACCTTTGTCTCCCCTCAAGATCGCATCTTGCTTCTCTTCCTCGATTAGAAAATGGAACACATGATTAACGCGGTCGTGAATGGAGTAATGACCATATTCAGTGTGCACATATGTGTTCCTTTTTGGATAGAAAGTGAAAACATGTGGTCTCAGCGCCAAAGAGTTACTTCGAGGGGCTATAGCTAATTTTGAGACTTTCTTTAAATGTGGCTTCCAGTATTTAAGCCAACTCGCCGACACTCTCCAAACTCGTGAATGCGAAGGTTGAGTCAGGAGATGAAGGGAGACCACCTCAATTCAGTTGCTCTACTACGGAAATCTGCGATAACAATCAAGTTTTACCCAAAAAGGCCAAAGGGTTTGCTCCTTCATATCAAAACCCAATGCATGCAAGCCAACAAATTGATTATAGGTAACAGTAATGAAGTCATATGCCATGACATGATCTGCGGAGTCAGAGATTTTGCGCGCTCCAGCCGACAAACTCTTTCAGTCCTAAATTTTCTTGAAGGTCAGTGTTGCATATTTTTCTGTCAACATTCCATTACAGTATCTTTGAATGCGAAAATGCATCTAATGGGGTTGAATATGGCATGAACTCAAAGATTGACTCAAAATCGCATACAAGACTGAAGATTCTTCTCGTTGTGCTTTTTTGAACCACATTCAAGAACGCATGAAGTAATGTTGAGGAGCTCCACAAGTCAGCATAAGAAGGACACCACTCGTAGACCCACATGGATAAGAAGCCAATTTTTTCATATGATAAGACATCATAGCATCCCCGGGAATGGTCACAAGATATCACGGCTTTGTCTAAGCGATAATATAATAAGCCCAAGACTAAAGAGCCTAGAGCTACATTTTGTCCTAGATGGATGCGAACATCCAGTGCAAGCACATGAATATGCACCCCGTCCACAGGATGACCATAAATTAGATATTCAGATATACAAAATGCACAAAAACACAATAAGTTGGTAGTTGAAACCCTGCGCTTTCCGCCGGAGGTGAGTGTTCGGGTCAGCGTTTCCTCCGGTCGATGCGAGATCTTTTGGAGGCGTAATCTCGAAAAAAAAAATTATCCATCTTAACCATGTATTTTTCCTATGCCCAGGCATTGCGTGGAAGTCCTTCTCAGGAACTGCGTTAAGCCACCTTGTGCTTGCCTTCTTCATCTTTGCAAAGAAAACCTCCATGTCTTTGTACAATTGATCTTCGTCAAGTACTTAGGTTGCTCAAAGGATCCGTATCACCCACTGAAGGAAGATTCATCAACACGTGGGTATCTTGTAGAGTGATGTTGGCCTCGAAGGAGTGGAAAAGAAAATAATGCATCTTTCGGGAGTATCAGGACATCAAGGTCGCCAACATATTATGGTCCAACCTGAAATTATACCCCTTTGTCGCACGGATGGCATGGTAAACCCCTGCTTTTTGTGAGGACCTTCCGTATGCTTTAATTCCCCACGAACTGGCTGGAAGTCAATTTTTCAAAAGGGCTAGTATCTTGCTTCAATAGCGGTTCTGTGGATCTGGTCTATAGAGACAGTATCCCAATCATACCTCTTGAGGGTTTCAAATGACAAGCAAAGCATATTGCTACTTGCTGGCTCATGAAGTTCATGGCATTTGATTATAGCATGGTAATAGTCACAACCATTTAAAAAGGGGGATATTCTCCACAGATCTCTGGGGAGTTCCGCAACTTCTTCTTGTGCTGCCTTGCTACTAGATTCCCCAATTTTATCATTATTCAGAAGTCATGGATTATGTAAATATGAAAATAGGAAATTATTAACCTCTTGGCTATGCAGTAAAAAAAATCCATAAATTGATGAAAAGCTACAGATCTGAACTCGTTACGAGAGGGTTCTTTGGTGAATATTGTTGAAGAATTCCCTAGAGGCAACCTATTTATTGTGACATTCATAAATGCTTTCTATTCATTCTGTTATCAATATGGAGATACGTTGACATCATGAAATCCTTAGAATAAATGTTGTATTCTTAAATATCCCTAGTCTAGTATTATTTTTAATTAGGATGACTATAATGCAACGAGATTGTTATGTGATAGATTGATATGATATCAAGTCTAAAACATGGGTACGCATTAGGAGTAATGACATAATGGATTGACCCACCATGAGAACACTACATGGGTGTTATGTAAATGTCCCAAGTGCTTCTAATAGTGACAATGGTGTTGTTAAACTATGACTTGAAGTCACTATATTCTCTAGATGCGGAGTACACGTTTTAATATCGTCAAATATCACGCTATAACAAGATAATCATAAAGTCGATAATCGGACATGTTATGAGTGGTGTCAAATAGGAGTTGTCTCCTACAAAACAGGAATAAATATCCATGACCACTCGATGAGTGTGACTTAGAAAAATACATGGACGTACTCAAATGAGTCAATATGAGATATTGATGTCATTTTATCTGTCTAAGTCTGCTCATAGAATTGAGAAACTACGGATTGGATAAACAAGGGTGACACTCAATTCCTTGAGTCTAATCTGGATATATGGACAAAGGGATTACACGACACGGTAACGTTGGTCATAGAGGTGCGTCAGATCACTAACATTCCTAAACATGGGTAGCATTGATATATTGCTAGATACCAGTAAATATTTGTAATTGTTACTGCCAGCGTAATAAGGAACCTATAGGGTCACAAACAAGAATGGATCTAACTGGAATTAAGTGCTCATTAGTTGAAGTAAAGATCAATTGTGGATCTTGGACTTGAATGTAAACTAATCCTAACTGTTATGATTAGAGGGCAAGCCAAACTCTCACATCCCTATAAATAACCTTCGGTGTGGCTAGGGTTAAAAGATGCTTTCAACAATATTCGTATAAGATACAAAAAACTAGGATTTCGAGTGTACCGTCAAATTCCACCCAATTTTGTGAGACAAAATCGTTTATCTTCCTCTAGCAGGCTATAAATGGGAAGAGGAAGTCTAGTAAAGATCTGTTCATGTGGATACCATAGAGGCGCCTTTATTTTTTGCGCTAGTGATCGGCACTAGCCTGTGCGGCTGAAATAAACCTCTAATCATCATATTATGCTCATTCACATGGGTCCTTGGTGGGTTTTCGGCTGTTATTTTTGTTATCTCCATTGCGTTAGATTGCACAAAACCCAACAAATATGTGAATCACATACGCATAATGTTTTTTTTTGATGGAGTCATACGCATAATGTTTCAATTTTTGATTAATCTGCTGCTTTAGGATTTTCCAGAGATGAAAATAGAAAAAGCTTACAAGTTGCGACGAGACATGTAATTGTGAAGCAAGGATAACCCTTCGGTGGTCTATCAATCAATGATTCCACTCTTATAAATTGATGATTCATGATGTTCGAAAGAAAACGCTTCATTAATCGGCAAAATTGGACAGATATAAGCCAACCACATCACTCGAGGCTTTTCAGATGCACTAGTAATCATGCCTAGCCTTGCAGCTAATGATGGCCTACAAAAGTTAGGGCTTCTCTATAGACCACATTTTGAATGATTGGTAGCAACGAATATCCCGCCTCGGATGTAGCAAATGGAATCGCCCCTTGTCTTGGAGTTTTTACCTCAAAAATCGTGCCTCGATCTCCAAGTAAAAAAGGGGGCTAACGTAGATTCCTTTATTTTCATGCATTATCATAAGCCACGTGGTGCATCGGAAAAGAGACACGTGTACATGTTGCATGCTCCATAAAAGCACCATAATATTCTCTCTGTCTACACGAATGCAAAGGATTGTGAGACAGGGTCCTTCATATATGTGCCTCACCTAATAGGACTTGGGGGTGCGAGTGGCTTCGAGGCTAGAGAAAGGGCTGTCGCATGCAAGGTGTCAGTCTCGCATTCGACCCTAGTATGTTATCCAGATATCTGTGATTGGACTATCGACGTCCCTGAAATTATAGACCACGACTCCTACATTTACGGGATACAAGCCGATCAAATAGGCGGACGTTGTGGCCATGGGTGGTTCCATACCACCGTGGATGCTCACCCACGTCCGTCCTATCATGCCTGTATATATAGGGTCCCATTCGTGCTCAGATAGATAATCACCAACAAGCAAAGTTCAAGCAATCACAGTCTCTCCACTAGATAACATATGATGCATTCCTCTTACTCCCTAAATTCCACTTTCACTCTCAGTCCCCAAACAGATTAACTGGTGTTGTTTTTCTGTTCTCCTACTTGCAGGAACACATGCGAGCTACTCCGGAATCTCCCGTGCATTCACCTTACATTAACTCAATTACTTTTATAGCGCTTAAAGTATATCGATCGTTAATAGTAGGATCATATTGTATTGAGGTACCTTTAGCTACTTCTAGAGCTATATCCCTCTCCAAGACTATTTAGTTACCAACGTTGGTCTTGATCCATACTAATTATATAATTATAAGCAATCTAATTGTTTTTTGTGATCTTGAATTCTCAATAATGTTTTTGGATGCTAATTATATTTGTATCGCAATAATGTTTTTGGATGCTTTAGATTTCAGATTCCTCTTCTCCTCTCTGGTGGATCCAAATATTTACATAAGCAACCTTTCCATGCTTAAGTTTTAGATTGAAATATAATATCCATCATCCAATAGGACATCCATCTTTTTGGGATTGAAACTCACATTAGTACATACCCAAAATAGACAGTGATATTATAGCTTAAAAACATCCAATCACATGGTTGCGTCTTTCCTATTAATGGAGAACAAACACGTAATTCATATTTGATTGAAGCAAATAGAAGAAATAAGGGTTTTGTATAAGTATAACATGTTCCAATTAATTATCAAAAGAGCACAGTAACCATAGGGTAATAAGATCTTTTTGTGCTTCCGTATAACGATCATGAACAAAAAGGATTGTACAATTTGTTGGAGAAAAACATATGTTATCACTTTGTCTTTGTAGGTCTCTCTCGCTGGTAGATCAATGTTAATAACGTGTTGTGAAATGAGATTCGAAGGAGTGCCATGAACTAGAGACTATACGAGTGGGAGATCTAGGGAGAACAATATTGACATGTGTGGAATAAAGCCAACTCTACGCCTCCTCATATACGCATTAGCTAGGCCTTTTGTGTCAAACTATAACAATACAACATCGACCCAACTGTTTTGTATATATTCACCAATAGCCTGAATATAACTCTTTTTTAGGGAATAGATATAGATTGAGAAAACTCCAGATTTTTCAATTGGTTACATGTTTGTAGAGAAGAGTACGAAAACCATGTTATGGCTAATTACAAACGAGAAAAAGACAACAAACAATTCTTCACAGAGTCGACCAGTCATGGTACTATATGTACTTAATCCTTTTTGTACAACATTTTCTTAAAGCACAAAATTAATGGTTATAAACATCACTAATTACTTCATTAAAAAAAGGCCATTCCAACTCAATTGTCTAAGGCAATCATTTTTTGTTACAAGCTAAGAAATCTCGTTATATTCTATTGCTAGGGGATGCATCGAGATTTTAATGAACTGCATCAAGATCCTAATCACTGAACTAAACCGCTGGTTCGCGTGAAACAATCATTGAACACAAAAGATACACGAACTTACAACTAAGGCCCGAGGGGTTATTTTTGTTTCCAGTCTAGCCCCCACAAAGGCGAAAACCTATTCTTGCGCTCTGAAATAGTCCCAAGCATCGGGGACCAAACGCGGTCCTTGGTGGACCCAACCAATTCATCGTAATGTTTCTTCAACTCGGGAGTAGTACAAAGAAAACCAGAGCCATAGCCAACATCTTTAGCTTTCTCTTCCTCATCACGCAGTCCTTTACCTTTTGTAATAAGGCTCGCGATGACTTCAGGCATGACCTTGATCAAAACCCTACCGTTTGACCCTTGTTTGTACTCAAAGTGGCAGTCTTTGAAGGTCATTGGAGGAGACTTGCTAACGCTGGAACCCAAAGCTGCGATGGAAGAGGCAGAGAGGATGTTGCTTGTGAAGCAATCAAGAGGAAGAACAAAGTAAGTACTCCCTGGGATGAGAAGGTCTTGGATTGATAGGGCGGGGACCGGATGACCGATGAAGAACGAGTTTGCATGGCATACCATACGGTCCGGGAACTCTGCCATGATCTTTCCGGCTAGGGTTTTCCGAGAGAGAATTCTTGTGGTTCCTTCCCATAAGATCAGCTTCACTGGTGACTTCTGGATTGGAAAGCAAAATGCGTTGCCCATTAGAAGGAGAGAAAGGGCAAGAGAGAGAACTGTTCAGTTAGAGGGGTTTGATTTCCTTTTCTTATCTAGTTTGGTTGATTGTGGGTTTGGTTGAAGTAGGAGCATTGATTGGGGGCTATATATATATTAGAATGTAAAGATTTGACTTTGAGGAAGTCTTTGGTTTTCTGTTTTAATCGGGCTTTAAACAATATAGTTATCAGACAGTTGCTTCGATCAAGCTCAGCAATGATCTAAACTATGTAATATTAAAGACCGAGATGGAATTTTCTTTTTAGCTCGTTGTACTAAAACTTTCGATCTTCGACTCAGAGCTATATAGTCTGGCCAGTTTGACTGATAGTAAATTAAGTACATCGTAATATGAAGTAACGCATACACAAAAGGTGTTTAGAGTTTGTAAATTATGTATGCATATCGGCTAACTGTAGTCTGTAGTAGACCAAATAATACTTTATGCTAGTTGGAGTATTAATGCCCACATAATACTCATATTGTACAATACTATCTCATTCTGCACGGTTTTCTTTGTGATAATTTCAAGATTTTTGTAAGAACTAGTTGTATTATCAAACTATTTTTAGGTTCCTGTATGACATGTGTATGACATGGAACACAAATAATTGTACCTACCGGTAGTTTATTCTTGGACTGAACCATTTTGTAATATCTAAAACAAAAGAAAACACCAGAGCCGATTGGTTAAATGTCAGTAAGAGTTCCTGATCATTTAAGGTGTGACTTGTACATTTGTACTACAAATGAGCCGACTCCGTGCCTACTTTTATGATCATTTCGGTGAGACGGCCAATGTAGAACAAGGATAAGCTCGGTCAACGCGTTCAGTCTATGCCAAATATAAGTAGTGAATCACTACTCCTAGTTCGAATCCATACTCTGTTTTGCAACTTAAAAGGTTGATGTTCCGCTTGAAAGAGAGTACGACAGAAGCTACCATGACTCTATCTTCTCGGATGACAGCATATCAGAGATTGCAGAGTTATTAGATGTAAACAAGCTCAGCCCAAAGAAACAGGCCCAAAGTTTATTAAAAGAAGTCTACAGCTCAAGCCCACAAAACTTCTATGCAATCCACTCACTAATATGTGGTCATTCAGCAAGACAACCAAAGATATCGGACCGAGCTGTAATATCGTTTCTTGATCTTCTCACAGCCATTAGATCTATAGGTAAAACACCGTTCAAGGCCTACGAGAACTTCAACCACTTGTACCACTCCGTCCCACCAGCTTTGCACCATTGGACTTTTTCACCCGTAATTGGGTCACTTTGACCCGATGATTTGGATCGCAAAATAATGCAATTTTTCAATAATTTTTTATGGTATTGTAGAATAAGAGTTACTTTACAACACTTCGAAAAAATTATTTAAAAATTGCAAAACTTTGCTATTCAAATCACCGGGTCAAAGTGACCCACTGAATAGTGGTAAAAGTCCAATGGTGCAAAAGAGGTAGGACGGAGTGGTATATCGGTTATGTCTAAATATATACCTTCTTCCTCTTCTCCGAGGGTTTCTACAGTCACTGTGATTTTTGCTCAAACCCTAACAAGTTTTCACATGGTAACAGAGCCATGACTGATTCTGCACATATATTTTCTACGCCAACGCCATCATGTCTACCTCCAATTCAATCACAAACCCTCAATATCTCCTATCCAAGATTTATAATTTAATCCCTTTCAAACTAGAAGGGACTAACTACATGATCCGGAAACATCATATCTCTTCACTGTTGCGTACCAAAAATCAGGTTTGGTACTTTGACAGATCTCGGCTGCGCTGCCCGGGTTCTTGAAGGAGTCCGGTGGATCTATTTTAGCAACTATCAATCCGGAATACCAAACATGGCAGATCCAAGATCAAGTCTTGGTGACCCTCTTCAATGCTACCTTGAGCCAAGAAGCTATCTGAGCCACATTATCCGTCAGTCTTCATATCTATCCATTTGGTTCATCTTGGTGTAGACATGGAAATTTTAACAAATTTAATTTCCACGTGTCAAAATTATGGCACGCTACAAACGAAAATTGACATAAATTATCCTACAAAAAGGGGTGATTTTGTGTAAATAACTAAAAGTTGCTAGTCTTTAATTAAATATTGAGAGATAGTAATTATTTATGTTATTAGATATTATCTCTTAAAAATAGATAAACTAAAGAGATAAATATTGAAAAGTCCACATCATCCCTCATTCCCTCTATAAATAGAGGGCCATCCCCAAGGAGAAAAACACACTCGGAGATTCAGAAGTAGCAGAGCTCTGACGAACAAGCCATTCAAGGAACGAAGGACTCCATCGCTGCTCAGAATCGCCGCCTCCGCCTACATCGGAGATCCCAACTCCGCCCAAACCGGAGAAACCAGATCCACCTACATCGGTGATCAAAGCTCCGCTCAAAATCGGAGAACACCCCAGCTCCGCTCAAATCGGAGAAGATCAAATCCGCATAAATCGGAGAAGATCAATCCCCTCGATCAAAAAGGAGAGAAGAATCAAATGAGTTTATTTTTCTTGTTTAAAGAAAATACATACCAGAGATTGTAATCCCGCTTTATTTTTCACTTAAATTTAGTTTGTCACAGATTTAATTGTTTATTTTCTTGAACAACAAATTTGTGCGTACAAATTTTTGGCACGCCCAGTGGGACTTCTCTGCCTTTCATCCCTTCTCTTCAGCAGATCATTCAAAACTTGTTCGTGATGTCTTCCAACAAAGGTGTCTTCAAGATCTCGGAGGACAAGAAAAGAAGTTCCGGATCTGCACCCCCTGACAAAGTTGGATTGGGAACAAGCGAAGGAAGTTCCGGACGAGTGACTCGAAGCATGTCAAAAGCGATTGCTCAGAAGAATTTCTCGATGGTCACAATCCCGAAGTCAACCCCAGTGTTTGGCGGTCACCTCCCGAAGATTCCAGATCTGTCTAGGCGAGCTGAAGACGACAAATACTCGTTGCAAGGGGAAGAAAATGAAGTGGATCAAGTGATCCAAAAGCTCCATCATCGTCCTTCCATGTCTACAAAGGGTGTTTCAAAAAAGGATCTTGAGAAAGAAAGCGAGGATGACAACTCAGATTCAATCAGCTCTTCCAGCACTCAATACTCAGAAACTGGTGAACATGGGACAGAGGCAACCTCTCAGGGATCTGTCATGCCAACGATGACCACAAATGCCTTGGCATTATAAGAGCAAGTCTCGATCTTGGCAAAGAACATGGAAGAGATGAAAACTGCCATGGAGAAACGTGACCTCCAGTTTGCAGCCTTGATGAACAAAATGGAGACTATGGGAGAATCAAGTCATGCAACCCAGAGCCCTCCAAGGAATGAAGATGGAGCTGGAAAAGAAAAAGAGAAGATGCAAGATCCAAACACTGCCGCTGAGGCTTCAATTCCAGTCAGCCAGTTGAAGAGCTTTATCCTTGAAGCGATGAAGGAGAAGCAAGAGAATATAGAAGAACCCCCAAAGCCTCTTTCAGGATACAAGAAACCTTACACTGAGAGGATTGAGCTATTGCAGTTACCTGCTGGATATAATCCACCCAAGTTCAAGCTTTTCAACGGCAAAGGAAATCCAAGGCAACACATCGCTCATTTCGTGGAGACTTGCAACAACGCTGGATCTTATGGCGATCTCCTCGTAAAACCAGTTCGTCCGAACGCTTGATGGCTTTGCTTTTGATTGGTACGGTGATCTTGAACCCAGAACAATAGATAGCTGGGAGCAGATGTAGAACGAGTTCTTGAACCGTTTCTACAGCACGCGTAGGACGGTAAGCATGACTGAGCTTACCAACAGCCGTCAATGGAAGGAGGAGCCAGTGATTGATTACATCAATCGATGGAGGAACCTAAGCCTTAATTGCAAAGATCGCCTCAGCGAAACCTCTGCCATCGAAATGTGCATTCAAGGCATGCATTGGGGGCTACGCTACATCCTTCAAGGGATTTAGCCAAGGACTTTTGAGGAGTTAGCTACTCGAGGTCATGATATGGAACTTAGCATCGCTGCTAGTGGGAATCAAGGACCTCCAGTCCAAGACTCTAGAAAGATCACTGTTAAACCAGACTTTCGCAAGGGCGCCAAGAACATTACCAAGACAGAAAACAAGGAGTCTATGGTAATAACAACTGCGCCAATGAAGCTGAAATCCAAGTCAACTCAAAAGGAGAATGATAAATCTATATCCTACCCTGTGGTGGAGAGACAAAGGCCATCCTTGAAGGAGTTAGAAGCTAAAGAGTACCCTTTTCAGGACTCTGATGTTCCTGGGATGCTCGATGAATTGTTATCCCTTAAACTCATCGAGCTCCCTGAGTCCAAACGGCCCGAGGAGGCCACATTGGTTAACGATCCAAAGTATTGCAAATATCATCGCCTGGTTAGCCACCCTACTCAACGGTGTTTCGTATTGAAAGAGAAGATAATGCAACTGGCTAGAGAAGGAAAAGTTTCCCTGGAAGCAGATGAAGATGTTGCAACCGCCAACTGCGTCTCCATTGCTTTTGGTTCTTTCGATCCAGTTGAGGTGTGTGAACTTCATGAGAGCGTAACCTGCTCAAAAATCGGCGGTAAGTCATGCGATCTGTCTAAACAAAGATGCAAAACACCGACGACAATCTATCCTTCTAGCGCCATTGGGAGAAACAATCACATGGGCGAAACTTCGACAAATCCAGGAGATGAAGGATGGACAGTTGTCACGAGAAGGAGGAGGAAACAAAGAGTTCCACAAGTGATGCCTGCAAAGGAACCCTCGATAACATCTTCTAAACAACCTTTACGAAGACAATGGAAAAAAAGACAGGGAAAACGCATCCCCAAGAACTCCTTTCAAGGTGTAGAAGGTCAGGCTCCCAGATGTGCAGTCACTTTGTGGGATTATCTCCCAAGTACCTTGCGCAATGCATGTTGCCCGTCTCTTCGAGAAGTATCATGCAATACCAGTTGCAGCGTGGAAACTGAAGACGATGATAATGAGCTTACACATCCTGAAACAAAATCACATGTGTGTCCTAATGAGTGCATAAAGTTCTCTGATGAAGATTTGTAGTTAGAATCAACGCCTCATAACCGACCGCTTTTCATAAGTGGTTATGCAAAGGAGCAAAAGGTGAACAGGATTCTGGTTGACGGAGGATCAGCAGTCAATATTATGCCTCTTTCAACAGCAAGAGAACTCGGGATTTCCTCAAGCGACATATCTCATAGTCGCGTCCTGATTCAAGGGTTCAATCAAGAAGGCCAAAGAGCGTTGGGGGCAATTCGCCTAGACTTGGTCCTAGGTGACATGAATCCAAGCGTGTTCTTCCATGTAATAAATGCGAATACATCATACAAGATGATGTTGGGACGACCATGGATCCATGAATATGGAGTAGTGCCATCGACTCTTCATCAATGCCTCAAGTTTTGCAAGAATGGTGAAGTAAAGACCATTGTAGCCGACGGGAAGCCTTTTAATGAAGCTGAGGCATAATTTGCTGACTCAAAATTTTACTCGAATGATGTTGCTCCAGTTGAAGTGAAACCAAAAGTCGCTGTACCCAAAACCCAGGTCATTAACAAGGAAAAAGCAGGGAAATCAGCCGTACTTGTTGATCCAGTCGAGGAAATTGTTTTGAAGAAGGGAAACAATGGTAAGAGGATTCCCGTGTTGCGTTACACGCCAAAGGAAAGAAAGAGTGAGGAATTAAAGTTGGAGGGTTTGAATACTCCAATCACTCGTCTCAATAAGAATAAAGAAACTTTGCAAGGGTTCGTGCGCCCAAGTCAAGGGCCAACAGTGGAGCATGTTAATTTTCCTTCAAGAAGAACTGTTGAAGGTTTCGATCCAAACGCTTACAAGCTCTTAGCTAAGGCAGGGTACAATCTTCAACAACCAGCTACCTTAGGAGAATTGCCAGAAGAGGTGACAGGTGACATGTGCATGGCCTTAATTCTACTCAAAAAATGCTTAGGAAGAAGGGGCATTCTATACCTATGTCCCGTACCGGCCTAGGATATACAGGCACATCCCCTGTGCGAATCATTGTCAAGAAAGCATCAAGTCAATACATCACAGTGGAAGGTGACGAATCAAAAGTACCAGCAAAACCATCAGTCTTCGATCGCCTTGGGAAGCCAAAGTCTCGGAGGTCCGTGTTTGACCGCCTAGGAGTGCAAGGTGCAAGGATGAAAGAAGAACCTCTGCGAAGATCTGTCTATGATAGACTGGTTGTACCTGGGAAGTATGAAACAAAATCTTTTGCTGAAAGAGAAACGTCTTTATTGAAGTATAGTAAAGAAATTAACAGCAAGTTCCCGTCACGAATGAAGATAAATACTACACTTGTGGTGGAATCTAAAGACGTGCTGACAGTGAGGAAAAAGACGGTAGTTGATACTCAAGCATTTGATGACTCTGTTGATGTAGAAAGTGTTGGTTCTTCGTGCCACATCACCATTCAGGAGGAACGAGTCCAAATTGAAGAAGATGCCGAGGATGCTCCACCTGAGTTAGAAGAAGGCGTAACCTCCACAGTAGATGACTTGAAAGAGATCGACTTGGGGACTGAAGATGAGCCAAGACCAACATACGTTAGCTTAATCTCACTCCAGAAGAAGAGAAAGTGTAAACCGGTCTTCTGATGGAATACAAAGATGTGTTTGCATGGAGCTACAAAGAGATGCCTGGATTGGATCCCAGAGTTGCAGTTCATAACTTAGCTGTGATGAATGGATCTCGACCAGTGAAACAAGCACAAAGGAGATTTCGCCCAGAGCTCATTCCCAAAATTGAGGTAGAAGTCAAAAAGCTGATCGAAGCTGGATTCATCCGGGAGGTCAAATACCCAACATGGATATCAAGTATTGTACCTGTCAAGAAGAAGAACGGGCAAACTCGAATTTGTGTTGACTTCAGGGACCTTAACAATGCGTGCCCTAAAGAAGATTTTCCACTCCCGATAACTGAGCTGATGGTGGATGCCACTACAGGACATGAAGCCTTATCTTTCATGGATGGATCTTCAGGTTACAATCAAATACGGATGTCACCCCACGATGAAGAATTTACAGCGTTTCGTACGCCAAAAGGCATCTACTGTTACAAAGTGATGCCGTTTGGCCTGAAAAATGCGGGGGCAACTTACCAAAGGGCAATGCAGAAAATCTTTGATGACATGCTCCACAAGAACGTTGAATGTTATGTTGACGATCTCGTGGTGAAGACAAGAGTAAGGAAGGACCATCTTCAA
Organism: Linanthus parryae; assembly: GCA_023055425.1. Taxonomy (NCBI): domain Eukaryota; kingdom Viridiplantae; phylum Streptophyta; class Magnoliopsida; order Ericales; family Polemoniaceae; genus Linanthus; species Linanthus parryae. Next base: position 104,713,685 of record JALGPY010000005.1, read on the forward strand.
GATCTTAGAAGCGTGTTTGATAGACTGCGACGATATCAACTTAAAATGAATCCTTTGAAGTGTGCTTTTGGCGTAACATCTGGGAAGTTCCTAGGATTCATCGTCAGCCATAGAGGTATAGAGATTGACCAGTCTAAGATTGAAGCAATTCAACAAATGCCAGAACCTCGGAACATACATGAGCTCAAGAGCTTGCAAGGGAGGTTGGCGTATCTTAGACGATTCATTTCAAACTTGGCTGGAAGATGTCACCCGTTTAGTCGGCTCATGAAGAAAGGAGTCCCCTTCCAATGGGATGAGTCTTGTAGGAAGGCATTTGAGAAGATCAAGGCTTATCTAATGAAACCTCCTGTCTTAGCTGCTCCCATACCTGGTCAACCACTAATTCTTTTCATTGTTGCACAAGAGCACTCCATTGGAGCTTTGCTTGCTCAAAAGAACAAAGATGAAAAGGAGAACTCCCTCTATTACTTGAGCAGAAGGATGACGCCACATGAGATAAACTACTCGCCAATAGAAAAGATATGTTTAGCTTTGGTGTTTGCTGTGCAAAAGTTGCGCCATTACTTTCAAGCTCACATTGTACATCTCATTTCAAAGGCCAATCCCGTCAAGTACATCATGTCAAAACCGGTACTATCGGATCGCCTAGCGAGATGGTCCCTTCTTCTCCAGGAATTTGAGATCATTTATGTTCCTCAAAAGGCCATCAAAGGACAAGCTTTGGCAGATTTTCTAGCTGATCATCCCTTACCTGCGGACTGGGAGTTGTCTGAGAGCTTGCCCGATGAGGAAGTATTCACCGTGGAAGAACAAGGCCCTTGGAAGATGTACTTTGATGGAGCCTCTCATCGCGAATGATCTGGAGCGGGTGTAGTGTTCGTCTTGCCGGAAGGAGATGTGTTGCCTTACGCATTCACTCTTAAGGAAAGTTGCTCTAACAATGTCGCAGAGTACCAAGCTCTCATACTCGGATTGGAAATGGCTATTGATGCCAAGCACTTGGATCTTCATGTATATGGCGATTCAAAGCTCGTGATCAATCAACTCCTCAACATCTACGAGGTGAAGAAGCCCGAATTGATCCCTTATCATAACTATGCTACCCGAATGGTAGCATGGCTTGGAAACACCACATTAGAGCATGTGCCGAGAGGTGAAAATAAAAAAGCAGACGCACTCGCCAAGCTCGCTTCAACTTTGACGTTCCCGGAGCACAAAGCAACAGTCGAAATTTGCGAGAGGTGGATAGTTCCCCCCATGTTTGACGATCACGATGATGACCGGAAAGACATAAACGCAATTTCGGTATATGAAGTTGAGAAAGAAGATTGGCGTGATGCTTTGATAGACTACTTGCAAAATCAAAGACTACCTGACGATCCACGAAGGAGGAACGACATTCGAAGGCGCGCTCCACGCTTCCTTTACTATAAAGATACGCTTTATCGTCGTTCATTCGAAGGGTTGTTGCTTCGCTGCGTGGGAGAAGATGAATCTTTGCATGTGCTAAAAGAAGCTCACTCCGGAGTATGTGGGGCTCATCAGTCAGGGCCAAAGCTTCACTTCAGAATTAAAATGATGGGTTATTACTGGCCCACCATGGTAAAGGATTGCATGGATTTTGCAAAGAGATGTCAAGCTTGCCAGTTTCATGCAAATCTCATACATCAACCGCCTGAGTTGCTCCACCCAACGGTATCCTCTTGGCCATTTGACGCATGGGGTCTTGACGTTGTGGGGCCTCTGACAAAATCTTCTGGTGGTCATCTTTACGTCCTTGCTGCAACCGATTACTTTTCCAAATGGGTTGAAGCTGCACCATTTAAAGAAGTCAAGAAGGAGACAGTCGTGAAATTCATCAAGAACAATATTATCTTTCGGTATGGTGTGCCACGCTACATCATCACAGATAATGGAAAGTCCTTCGACAATAGTCTCATGAACAAGCTATGTGAACAGTTTGGCTTCAAACAGTACAAGTCGTCGATGTATAATGCACCAGCGAATGGACTGGCTGAAGCATTCAACAAGACCCTTGGCAATCTTTTTAAAAAGGTGGTTGCAAAGTCAAAGCGAGACTGGCATGAAAGGATTGGAAAAGCTCTATGGGCGTACATAACTACCTATCGTACACCTACACAAGCAACGCCTTACTCATTGGTGTATGGAGCTGAAGCAGTGTTACCTTTGGAGCGTCAAATCCCATCGCTGAGGATTGCTATTCAGGAAGGTCTCACTGAGGAAGATAATGCACGTCTTCGGCTGTCAGAGCTAGAAGCGTTGGATGAGAAAAGGCTTGAAGCACAACAGCGGCTCGAGTGTTACCAAGCTCGCATGTCCAAGTCATTCAACAGGAAAGTTCGAATCCGTTCGTTCCAATTAGGGGATCTTGTACTCGCAGTCAAGAGGCCCATCATCACTACTCATCGAACGGGGAATAAGTTCACCTCCAAATGGGATGGACCCTACAAAGTGCAAGAAGTCTACACAAATGGTGCATACAAGATCGTGGCAGAAGACGGATTAAGAATTGGCCCCATCAATGGCAAGTTCTTGAAGCGTTACTACCCTTGAAGGTTCCTGCCACGCTCCTCATCGTAAGAGCCTAAAATGCATGATGCTCCCGGCCCGCATGAGCTAAAACTGTGAACGGCCCCAAACGACAACTAACTGCTAGAAATTGAAGCATAAAGACATCATCTAGCTGCTACCAAATGAAGCACAAAGAATTCTAAAAAAAAAAAAAAAAAAAAAAATGAAGCACAAAGGCATTATGAGGTGGCGTCCCCACATGGAAGGGCACCACAACATATCAACACATCATTGCCAACGTCACTAAAGTCTTTAATGTAAAGGGCATGAGCATGTGGTACTCTGTTCTTGCAAAACAGAGACATACTACTCTGTTCTTGCAAAACAGAGACATACTACTCTGTTTTCGCAGAGCTTATAGCTCTCTTTTCCTTGCCAAAAATGCAACAGCTTGTTAAAAAAAAACAAGTGAAAGTTGACATGATAATAGGGACAGAGTGTGGGTACTCTGTTCTTCTCAGAATAGTGCGCAAAACAGATCAAGTATTTCTCCGAGGTTGGCCGTTCTCTACGTGGTATGACACGATGATATGTACCCCATTCTTGGTAAAACAGAGCATATGTGTTCTGCTCTTGGTAAAACAGAGCATAAGAGCAGTTATTAAATGTCTTGTTTATACAAAAAATAGAGTTGAGACAAAGTGTAAGACCATACCCGAAGGTCTGCAACTTTCGCGCCGACTCCGTCGTCAAACTCCGCTATCTTCTTCTCCGGCACCCGCTTCGTCAAAATGGCTCTGGGTAGATAAGGTGTTAGCTTCGGATTGAGATGCTCTAGTTTAGCATAGAAGGCTTCCTTATATAGAAAAAAACTTGAGTTTAAGATAAGTTGAATACTTGCCCAAGCTTTATCTTCTTCACAAATTATGCTGGGATGTGATGATCTGATTAGCTACTGGCAGAAGAAACAAAGAGTTCGATCATCTCAGGATTGTATTGGGACGAATTTCCGGCAAGTTTCCACAATGGCGGCAACCATCCTTGTCTCTCCTGTGGGCTGCGTGAAGAGCAAAGAGTGCAATGGAGATCAATTGGGCCATCTACTCACCTAGCCTACAAATTGGGTTAGTGGGTTGATGAATTATAACCACAGACCAAACAAAAAAAAAATTGATGAACTTGGAAAGTTTAATCCACAGCCCATTTTTTGAAGGTCAACATACCAGGACCCAGTTGAGCCCGTATGTGAAGTTCAAGTCCAATACAGTTTGAAGAATAAAATTTCGCAAGAAATAAATTGGTCGTACCATTGAACGAGACGGATCCACATGCGCAAGACTGTCCGAAACACGTCTAGATTGTTTGGCATAGCCGTTTCAAGAATTCGAGACAAATCCGCCTACACAAGCTACAAACAAGGCGAATCAATCTCGAAGGGGGCATTTGTAGACATGGAAATTTTAACAAATTTAATTTCCACGTGTCAAAATTATGGCACGCTACAAATGAAAATTGACATAAATTATCCTACAAAAAGGGGTGATTTTGTGTAAATAACTAAAAGTTGCTAGCTCTTTAATTAAATATTGAGAGATAGTAATTATTTATGTTATTAGATATTATCTCTTAAAATAGATAAACTAAAGAGATAAATATTGAAAAGTCCACATCATCCCTCATTCCCTCTATAAATAGAGGGCCATCCCCAAGGAGAAAAACACACTCGGAGATTCAGAAGTAGCAGAGCTCTGACGAACAAGCCATTCAAGGAAAGAAGGACTCCATCGCTGCTCAGAATCGCCGCCTCCGCCTACATCGGAGATCCCAACTCCGCCCAAACCGGAGAAACCAGATCCACCTACATCGGTGATCAAAGCTCCGCTCAAAATCGGAGAACAACCCAGCTCCGCTCAAATCGGAGAAGATCAAATCCGCATAAATCGGAGAAGATCAATCCCCTCTATCAAAAAGGAGAGAAGAATCAAAGGAGTTTATTTTTCTTGTTTAAAGAAAATACATACCAGAGATTGTAATCCCGCTTTATTTTTCACTTAAATTTAGTTTGTCACAGATTTAATTGTTTATTTTCTTGAACAACAAATTTGTGTGAACACTTGGAAAAGAGGATTCTCTCTCTTACCCATCCAAATATCATGCAATTAAAATATGAAATGCAAATAATTAAGAAAATTCTGACTATAGGGATGCATGTACATGCAAAAAAAAGATGATTCGTGATAAATTGATTGTTTCCATGGTTAATGCTAATGAAGAGGATATGTTGCATTATGTTTTGAACGGATTGCCATCTGAATATAACCCTTCCCGTTAATCTATTCGCACTTAATCAGAACCACTGTCCCTAGAGGACTTACATGTTATGTTAAATCTTAAAGAGCAATTGCTCGAGTCGCAAAATATTTCTTCTCAGACTTCATATCTGGCTTTTGATATTGTCACTACTAGTTTTGCCTCTAACAATTCCTACTCCAATTGAGGAAGAGGAAAAAATAACAACTATGGAAAAAATGGAAATTTTGGTAACCACGTCGTGGATATGGAAGAGGTACATGCTCTAATCGTGGTAGATCTGGCTTTAATGGTAATGGTTTTAATTACGGTAGAGGATATTTTTATCATGGCGGTCGTGATAACTCCCATCGAGGTGATTTTTCTGCTTATAACAGAGGACGTACCTCTGGAATTGGTTCTGGATTAGTGCCTCCATTATGTCCCTTGTCAAACGTGTGGATATGACTATCATACTACTTTGGATTGTGTAGATCATCTGAATTATGCTTATCATAGAAGAATGCCTTATGAAAACCTCACTGCTTGGACTGCTTCCACTCAACAAAATTCTCAATCGAATTTCTGGTTATCGAACACCGGTGCGCCGACGCACGGTTTTCACAACGTGAGCACTTCAGACCCTTGTTTGGGAACTAATCAGGTCACTGCTTCCTATGGTCAAACTCTACATATTCATCATTTTGGTACAACACTACTATCCACTGCTTTTCACAATTTTTCATTTCACAACAACCTACATGTACCAAAACTCAACACAAACCTTCTATTTGTTCACGAACTTTGCACTGATTTTAACTGTCGGTTTATCTTTGATTTGACATCTTTTTCTATCAAGTATAAAACTACGGTAACAATACTCTACCAAGGGTTGACTAAAGATAGGTTGTACCCCCCATTGAAACCATATCATTACAATTTGTACTTCTTCTTGTTGCTAATAAATTGAAGACTCAAACGTGGCATGATCGTTTTGGTCATCCCTCTGATGTTGTTTTAAATAAAATTGTGGCCCATTCGGGTAACTCTATTCCTCATGGTTTATGTCATTCTTCTTTGGCAGGGAATATTCATCGCCTTCCTTGTACACTTTTTGCATCTAAATAAGCTGAATTGTTAAATTTATTTCAAAGCGATGTGTGGGGCCATGCAAGCTCCAATTTAATCATGGATTTCAATATTACGTGCCGAGTATTTCCTTTACATAATAAATCTGATGTACGTGTTGTGTTTATCAAGTTTAAAACTCACACTGTAAGATTTGTAAACCACACAATTTATATTTTACAAAGTGATTGGGGTGGTGAGTACAATTTATTTTTCAGCAAATACTTAGCAACAGTGGTATCACTCCCTTTAAATTTTGTCCGCATACGCAACAACAAAATGGTGTGGTTGAGCGTAAACATAGACTTATCAAGTAAACAATCGTAACTTTACTTAAACGATCTTCTTTACCAGAATGTCTCTGGTACCATGCTGTAGCTACTACAACATTTTTGATTACTCGAATGCCTAGCAACAATACTTTCAATAAATCTCCGCTAGAGATTCTATTTGGAATTGTAAATGATTACTTCAAAATGGGTTTTCTGGACTGCGCATATTTTCCCTATTTCGTCCCTATAACTACTCTAAAACCAAAATGTGTGTTTTTATCTGTTTAACCATATATTACAAGGTTTATTTATGCTTATAAAAAGCCATGAATCGTATATACATAAGTCACGATGTTTTCTTCGATGATAACCTTTTACCTTACAGTTTATCTAACACTTCTACTACATCTAACAGTTCTTATGCTTCTGTTTCAGGTACATATGTATCTCCCCTTGTCTATTCACTATTTCCCAAGAAAACCCTGCTACATCGATGATGAGTTGACTCGTAAAAATAAACAATGGAACCAGTGCAACTTAGCTCGTGCAACATGCTGGAATAGTGAGTGAAATTGTACCGTCGAATGCCAACACACCTTAACTTGACTTCGGTTCCACAGAAAATCAAACGTCCAGGTGAGGTGGGGCGCCCTCTGATAACACAGTTTAAGGCGTTATATTTACAGTTGAAGCTTATCGATGCCTTTTTTCCGGGCATGTTTTGATGCGTTTAGAGATAATAATTGAGATATTTGTAACTTATAACTTAATGTTCATAGGTTATAAGTCTGGGAGTTTTCTATTTTATTTGAGCTATTTATAGCGCATTTTATGTCCGGTGTGTGTAGTTGTGTGATTCTCAGGTACTGGGGCTGGGAGTTTAATATGAAATGGAAAAAGAACTTCGAAATTAGGATTAAAGCTCATGAAAATGGACGAGAATGATGAGGAAAGAACTTGCAAAGGATTTCGTATGAAGCTTTAGTCATTTCAAATTGAGGAGGAATTCAAGGTTCAAGAAGAAATGGAGAAAGAAGAATGAACACCACATAATCAATAACCTACATCACCCGATTTACCAAAACCATCCCTGACTTCACCACAACCTGTCAATCTCTTCACCAACAACACAGCCAAACAATCACCATCTTGCCACCATGAGACCATAGACAATCTCCACCCTCTCTTTGATCCCAAGTACCTAACCTCCTGTTCCCAACCAAAAAAAACAGCAAAAATCAAACACCACACAACATACCATTCTCCATTAGCTAAGATACCCAACAAACTGCTACCTCTCAACCACAACAACCCACCTGGAATACCCAGTCCAGCACAATAACCACAACCAACACACTGCCGACACACTACTCCACCTCTTTGCCATCAACTTCACAACTTAAATTCCCCTCTCATAGACACACAACTGAACCCACAACCTCCCACATGCACCCTCACAACCAAACTGCACATCATTCTCCACCTCCTCCATAATAGCCATCACCCAATTCAACTCTCACCAAAAATCGATTAACCACCTGCACCGACTTTTCACCATGGCCAAACACCACTGTGAATAACCCAACAACCAACACCCAGAACCCCCGATCAAAACTAGACCCAATCAACTGTCATAACCTGCGACCACCACATGTATTCCACCTCAGCAAATTCACGCCAAAACTAACAACCTCCACAGCAGACCCAAGAATCAAGAAGCAGGGCAAGAATATGAAGAAAGAAAAACAAGCATAAATGAATTGCAAAGACTTTGAAAAATTGGGAGCTAAAAAGATTGAAAAGTCACTGTTTTTGCTGATCAGGAGAATAGATCGCACGATCTCCAGCTGATCGAACAATCAGAGTGTGAAAATCAAAGAAAAAAGGGTAAAAGACAAAATCCACCCCCGTTAGATGGGTTATATACAAAAACAACCCTATTGTTCGGGCATATACAAAAACCACCCCTGTCAGATAACGGATGTAAGGGTGAACTAACGAAGGAGAAAAAATACATATATACCCTCAGATTGGAAAAAAATTACACTACTATGTAATTATTTTTTCTCCTCATTCTCCTTATTTCTCACCCTACCATCTCTTCCCCTATCTCTCTCTCTCTCTCTATCTCCTCATCCATTCTCAAACCCTAGCAGAATACCTCCATTCTCTCTCCCATCTCTTACCTCTCGATTCTCTCGTCAAACTCGTCTCCTCAACACCACCAGCCTCCTCTTGTCTCCCCCTATTTACCTCTTCTATTTCAACACCCACCACCAGCAGGATGAGAAGGAGGCAGTGGAGGACACCGCCAACGCCGTAGGAGGACAACGACACCGACAACGCCAATCATCTCGTCGTTCCCAGATCAAGGCGTTCCAATCATCTTTGTCGTTCTCCAGTCGACCGATTTCGTAGCTGTCGCCTCATCTTCTCTGGCTCCCCAAGTCTCCATCACTATAAATTAGATCTGGTTCACTGTTGTGCCTTCTTTACCGTCCTCGTCGAACCATTCGGCGCCTATTTCTCCCTCAGATCCGTCAAACTCGCCGGTGATTATGAGGGTTCTGGTTGGAATCCATGGACGAGGCTTATGTGGGTTCTGGTTGCAGGTGGGTAATTTTGGTTGGGTTCTTCTCTTCAATATCTTTGCCCTTCAGTTTGAGTTTGAAAACAGAGACAAAGTGTGTTTGTATAGGTGGTGGTTGGGTCGAGATTCTTCAGGAGGTGGGGATTTTATTGTGATGTTACCTGTGGGGTAGGTCGGGTTGGTTCTGATGGCGATGCTTCTAGATTGTTTCTGCTGGCTAGCGTGGTCGTGGGTTCAGGCTGTGGTTGTAGTGGGTAATTTCCATGGAAGTGTTGAGAGATTTGGGTCATGGAGAATGACCAAGAGAGTGGCTAGGGTTTTGAATATGGAGGAGGAGTTGTGTTGTAAGGAGTTTAAAATCTGTCAGTTGCAAGGGGTCAAAGTGTCTTTTGTCCATCATATGTTGATGAACATACAAATCATGCTAAATGACAATCGATACCAACATGTCATGATAAACACCCATTGCATGCCAAGGTCTTCGAATTAGTTGCCTGTTGGCACTTGTAGGTGGTGGTTGAGATCGAGAGAGGAAGAGTGGTGGTGGTGGTGGTGCTGCTTATGGTGAAGAGCACCAATGACACCAAGAATAAGGAGTTCTGGTGATGGTGGGGTTTTCAGTGGTGGTGGTGATGGAAGTGGTGGTGGCGGAGGTGTCGGCCAAGAACACCAAGAACAATAACAAAATAAACACAAATAAGGGCAAAATGGTCATAAAAAGGTCATATTGCACCCCCATCTCAACTGACAATAACAGAAGGGTGGTATTTGTCCAACGTCCGTCACTGGCAGGGGGCTTTCTGTCTCTGACATGGGTGGTTTTTGTATATTCTCGAAAAATAGGGTTGTTTTTGTATATAACCCAAACCACGAGGGTGTAAATTGTCTTTTACCCAAGACAAAAAGGGAGCAGGTCGCACGATCTCTGTTGATGAATTGAAATTGCATGTTTTAGTAAGTTAGTGATTCCCTCGTAACTTGCTTATATGTGTAATTTGCTTATTTTACCCCTATTTCTAGACTTATGCTTGGTTCTCGTAGTTTTTGGTGTTTTTAATTATTGTGTAGGTTAAAAATCGCATTTGAGCTCAAGTGATGATCTAAGGAGGCGCTTAGGAGGGCTAAGAGACATGAAGAAGGTATTTGGTGCGCTAGATTAGACTATTGAAGATTTGAGAGCCCAAGATTGAAGACAAACCATGTTAGAAAGCTAAAGTTACATTCAAGGGCGCAAGAGAGAAAAATTTAACGAAATGGGTGCTAGTTAAAATTTTCTTAACATTTCAAGGGCTGCCATGAATAGGTTTCAACAGTTGGGGGCTTTTTAAAGCCCCCAGAAAACTTGAGGGGGCGTAGTTCCAGATTCGGGCAAACAAATCATAACCAGCTGGCGTCTCCTTTATCTCTCCCCGACGAAGAAGCACACACGGACCAACAATAATCCATTGAATAATAACCAAAGCTCCAAGACACCACCAAAACCAATCCCATCCTTCACCAAATCGATTGAAACTTGTCCCAAAATGCTCCCTAGACCGCTAGCTATCTTCTAGAAGCCCCAATTCGGCCCAAGACACAACGAGTAGAAAAGCTCCAATTTCTAGGGTTCTTGAAGAAGAGATGAAATCAAATTTTGAGAGAAGCTTAGACCAAGTGGAGGGTTGGGATCTCTACTTGTAGGCCAAGGAAGGTGGAAGAAAAGGTCTATATAAGCCGAATTCGGAGATGAAGGAAGCTCTCTCCCACCTCACAATTTTTATATCCGAACCTCTGCTTCTTCTTTTCCTCTCGGTACTTCACCTATTTCTGGGCATTTCTAGGTGTATATGAGCTCGTTAACGAGCTAATTTGGAGCCAAAAACAACTAAGGGAAGGGCTAGGTCGGATTGGAGGCTGTAGGCTGATCTTTTGTTCAGTTTGTTCTTCAATCTCCTTAGGTAATAATACTGTTAATGTAGCTGTTGCTAGTATTTGATTTTTGTAGTGTTTTCAAGCTTAGACTTGTGATTTTGGGGCTGAATTTGATGAAAACTTGTTCGATAAAAACCATTACCAAGTATAGGAATGTCGTACAAGTAATATCCGGAAAGACCGGAGTCGAATCCATAAGGAGAGGAGGGTTAGACAATGACTTAATATTACTAATTAAAATGAAACCAAGCAACTAAATACAGCGAATAAGTAACTTCTCATAGGCTTGAAAGCCAGCCACGCTATCAAATCCACCACGTAAGTGATGGAGCAACATGAGGATTCGAATAAGAAGCAAAGGAAAAGACCACTAATACTACTAAGACTATGATTTAAAAGAGTTTGTCCATAAGGGAGTAAGTTGAGTCAATTTATTTCGTTAGAGAACTTGTTTGTGAGGTTCAACACCCAACGTTTGTGTCAATGAAAAACATTGATTCTATAAAAATGAGTAGTTGTCTAGCTCACTAATTCAAGAGCAAAACTCAAAATCGAGTTATGTCAAGTATGAAGGATATGTACTCCTCAAAGTGAGTCCACGTACGAGATCAAGCCACAATTCAAGTTTTTCTTTCCACACACGAATTCAATAACTTGTAAACACTCGAATAAATATTGAATTCATCAAACACAAGACATCAATCTTCATCAGTCAACCCAACAAATGAACTAGTTATGTAGTAACCCTCATATTTATGTTGCACGTTCATGTTTTAAAGTGATGTTAGTATCTTCTAAGTATCTAAGTTAAGATTAATATTTTATTAAGTATGTGATAATTTAATGGAAATGTTTTGAAAATGTTAGGTGTGCCAATTTGTTAGTTAGTATTAATTTCATGGTTTGCCCAAAATTTTATACAAATTCGTAATTGTTTTCCAAACTTTATGTTTTTATGCATTGACCTCTCAGTTATTGAATTTTGCATTATTTACCCAAATAGCATGTCATCAAATTAAGTTTTACATCTCAAATCTTCCTCCACTAAACTGGTCAATTATAATATGATATAAATCTCTCATTACATGTGTGGATATATATGCCCCCTATATCCCATCAAGTCACACTCTAGCACTCTCCACACCTCTCAAGTTCTTTCTCATTCTCTCCCACACTCAAAATGATCCTCAAGAACACTATTCCCGGATTTGGGGGTTGACCCTCACAAAACACCCCCAAAACTCCATTTTCTACCTCTCAATTCATGAAAAACTCAATACTCATGTTATACTATGCATTGGGGAAGCATTTTCTTCATCTTTTTCAAGAATCCATGCTCTTCCAACCTCCAAGAATTCAAGATCATTCTCTAACTCCTCTCAAGGGTTATAAGCACTATTTTCTTCTATATGTGCTTAATTTGTAGATAGTCCATGTTCTTGGTATGAAAAATGCTTGATCTTGAGTTGCATGTGTGGTTTGGTATATGATTGGTAACTTTTGAACTTTATCTTCCTCATCTCCAAGCATGCTTCATCATTCTCATGGCTAGATCATATGATTGATACTTGGATGTTGTATATTTCATAACACCCACATTAGAACATACATGTATGTCATCGAAACCAAGTTTGTTGCTAGATTCATGGATGAAATTTTTGTGAGTAGTGTTAAGTATGAGATTTAAAGTTTTTTGGTGTAATTTCATATTTTGGTAGAGTAATTCCTTCATGCAACAAGTTTTGGAGTATGGAAAATCACAAAACGCATGTTTTGAGCATATGTTCACAAAATTAGCAAAAATACTTACAATTTTTATAAAATTATGATAAATTTAATTTTTGTGTTTTTTCATTTGATATTCTATAGTAAAAATTTCAGAGCCATTTGACTTGTATTTAATTTTTAATCGGCCAAAAACAAGTGTTGTTTTAACACTCTGCTCAATCCCAGACCAGTGAGGTTTTTCATACATTTCATGTACTTATTTTATTCAAATGGTTACCGAATTTAGATATGTTGTTCCCAGGGGTGTTATTTACTTACATTTAAAATTTCATAATTTTTGGAATTCCTTTGAACATTTTTATGAATTTACTGCCAAGACCGCTTTTCTGCCTCTGTTTTACACCTAAACAGTAAAAAAACTCTACCAAGTTTATTTTGTAGATCCGAAGCTTCTCTAACTAAAAAGCCCTTGAGGAATTAATTTTATTGCACTAGTTAGCTTAGTTTAGCTTGTTTCTTTGTTAATCAAGTGTGAGATCTCTCTTTTTCAATACTTGTGGAAATTGACCCCGAACTTACCCATGTACTACTTAGAACGATATTCCTATACGTGGGAACTATCGCACTAAATTTTTGGCGCCGTTGTCGGGGATTGGTGCTAAGACAACTTACTCTTTAGTTACCTTCTTGTTTTACTTTTTTTTTAGATACGATTGAAAAAAAATCAGGGTTCATATTTGAACTTTGGACGAAAAAAGCGAAAAGTAAAAAAATCACAAAAACATATCCTTAGCTTGTGTCGCATGATTGTGTGGCAACATGATAGTACTCATAGATTGCATCGCACTTTGCTTGATGAAGAGGGTGGAAATCCCTTCTATTATTGGTAGTGCTAGTCTAGCCCATTCTAACAATTCAAGCTCTCTTAATAGCTTTGAAATCATGTATGGAGATGATGGCATAGTAGCAACAACGAGATGATGCCATTTCATACACTTAGAGATTTGATGCATCCTTCTAGGCAAAGTTCACCTACTTTCTTAGTGTTTCCATTAAATTAAAGAAACTTTGATGTAAAGCCGGGCACAATTCAACTTCTTCCTAAATTTCATGACCTAGAGTCCAAGAGTGCATACTCTCATCTTAAAAACTTTAATGATATTGCCTCAATGGTTAATTGCAATGATGTCTCTAGTAACACTATCAAGCTTATGTTGTTTCATTTCTCTTTGAAGGAAAAAGCTAAGGCATGACTTCACTACTTGAGACCTAGGACCATAGGCACATGGGAAGAATTAGAGAAAGAGTTTCTAAGGAAATTCTTCCCTACTTACAAGACAAATGCCATAAAAAGGCAAATTGTGACTTTTTGTGCTAACGAGGAAGAGCCACATTCCCAAGCTTGGGAACGCTTCAAAGATCTCCTCATTGCTTGCCCTCACCATAGAATTTAGACATGGAGATTGATTGACTACTTTTATAATGGTTTACTATGTGACCATAAGCACACAATTGAATCCATGAGTGGGGGAGATTTCTTTACGGAAGGTGAAGATGAGAGGTGGGATTGTTAGATGAGATTTGTGAAAAAGTCCAATCTTGGAATATCAATGAGCCTTCAAAGGATTCTCACTCTAAGCCTAAAGGTACCATGTATCAACTTAAGGCTATGAGTGAGGCACTGTGCTCATTTTGTAGTGATAACTCTCATGAGTTGAGCAAGTGTCCTGATTTTCTAAGATCTCCAAACCTCATGGGTGAGCAAGTGAATATGTTGAATTCTAAAAAGTATATGAATCCCTATAATAACTCACCCTACTCGGGGACATATAAATAAAATTGGAGGAATTACCCAATTTTATCATGGCGACAAGGCCAAGATGCCCAAGTGAACCCCTCAAGTTTTACTAATGTTCATCATAACATAAGGAGTCTAGAAGAGACCTTTGAGCAATTATTGGCTAGCCAAAACCAAACCAACCAAGATTTGAGAAAGACCACTCAAGAGTTTCAAAACTCAATCAAGAGTTAAAAAACACGTTGGCTAGGTTGGAGTCTACCATAAATTCTCAAGAGAAGGGAAAATTCTCATCTGAACCTCAACAAAATCCAAGGGGCCAAAGCTTCAACCATGTGGAGCGTGCTAAGGCCATCACTGTTTGAAGAAGTGGGAAGGTTTTTAACAAGGAAATTCCAAGTACGTAGTCCAATGAAAATGAGGAAGAAGAAGAGTGATGACCAAGAGAGAGTTGTTGACTCACAAGAGTCAAAGAGGATTCTTGACAAGGGGAACAAGTAGTGGAAGAAAGTGAGAAAATTAAGGTTCTGCCACCATTTTCCCAAAGACTATTGGCGTCTACCAAGAAGGATAGCAACAAATATATCCTTGAGACATTCCAAAATGTCAAGATAAACATCCCACTCTTGGATGCAATCAAGCAATTTCGGGCTTATGCCAAGTTTCTCAATGATCTTCGCACCTTCAAGAGAAATCTTCAAGTGAGAAAGAATGATATTCTTACTGAGAAAGTGAACACAATTCTCCAAAATAATATCCCTCCCAATTACAAAGATCCGGTTTCACCTACTATCACTTGCACCATTGGAGATCCTAAAATTCATAACTTTTTGTTAGATTTGGAAGCAAGTGTAAACCTTCTTCCATACTCGGTATATGAGGAGTTGGGGTTGGGTGAGTTTAAACCCACAAGAGTGACTCTCCAATTGGCGGATAGGTCCACTAGAGTCCCTAGAGGCATCATTAAGGGTGTCTTGTGAACCAACGCTATTTTCTGGTAAATTTTATTGTTTTAGACACCTCTCCTTTGGCTAGTGACACATCATCCATTCTTATTATTTTAGAGAGACCATTTCTTAATACATATAATGCAATAATAAATATAGGAGTTGTATTATGAATATTACATTTGGGAACATGATGTTAGAGCTTAATATTTTTAATGCATGTATTCACCCAAGCTTACAAGATGATGATGATGTTTGTGAAGTGATTTGGGTAGAATAATGTGTTGAACATGTTTATAATCTAGCTACATGTCTCAAAGAGTCAAGTGAGCTTACTTTGGAAGAATTAGAATTTTGTGTGATAATGATACTCCCCTTTCATCCCTTCTTATGGAAGAAGAATTTGACTTTAATGAAGGGGAGAGACTCTTTGGTTAAATTTACCAAGTCAAATCATGAGCATTCTAGTTTTGATAGTGAGTTTCATGGTAGTGATGTGATACCTCCCATTGTGAGGAAACCACAAATTTGTGAGTTGAAACCCCTTCTTTTGAATTTGAAATATGCATTTCTTGGGGGTAATGATACTTATCCTATTATCATCTCATCTCTCCTTGATGTTGAGAAAGAAAGGAGGTTGCTTTAAGTCTTTAAGGACTATAAAGGTGCCATAGGATGATCCATTAAGGATATTATAGGCATAAGTCCTTCCATTTGCACTCAAAGAATTCATTTAGAGGAAACTACCAAAATCTCCAGGGAGACTAAAAGGAGGTTAAATCCTCACATGAAAAAGTTTACGAGAGCTGAGGTGCTCATGTTGTTGGATGCGGGTATGATTTATCCCATCTTGGATAGTAAATGGATGAGTCCCACCCAAGTGGTCCCTAAAAAATCGGGGGTCACATTTTTAAAATGAGAAGGGGGAGCTTGTGACTACTAGAGTTCTACTAAGTGGCGGATGTGCATTTACTATAAGAAATAAAATGCCGTCACTAGGAAGGATCACTTTCCTGTTACATTCATAGACCAAATGTTGAAAAAATTAGTCGGGCATGAGTTTTATTGTTTCTTAGATGGCTGCTCGGGTTATAATCCAATTGCCATAGGTATAATGGAACGAAAGAAAACCACTTTCACTTTTTAATTTGGAACATTGGCATATAGAAGGATTCCCTTCGGTGTTTGTAATGCACCTGCCACCTTTCAAAGTTGCATGTTAAGCATATTTTCGGACATGGTAGAAAAATGCATGGAAATTTTTATGGAATATTTTTCGGTGCATGGAATCTCGTTTGATAGTGGTCTTGAAAATCTTAAGATGGTTTTGAGAAGATGTGAAGAAAAGAATTTAGTCTTGAATAGGAAAAAATGTCATTTTATGGTTAGGAAATGAATTGTTTTGGGTCAAGGCATTTCTTCTGATGGTATTGGTGTAGATAAGGCTAAAGTATATGTGATTTATAATCTTCTACCTCCTAAATGTGTGAAAGATGTTAGATTTTTTCTAGGCCATGCGGGATTTAATAGGAGATTTATCAAGGACTTTAGCTCACTTGCTAAACCTTGAGAAATCTACTCCAAAAGGAGAATTCATTTGAGTGGTATAGTGCATGTCAAACGGCCTTTGAAAAGTTGAATAATTTATTGGTGACGGACCCTATCATGAAACCACCCAAGTGGACTCTTCTGTTTGAAATCATATGTGATGCTAGTGACCATGTGGTTCGTGGTGAAGATAAGAAACCACATGTTATTTACTGTGCAAGTAAAACTTTGAATGATGATCAATTGAACTATTCCACTACGGAAAAAGAGATTTTGGTCATGGTATTTGCTGTTGAAAATTTTAGGCCATACTTGCTTGGTTCAAAAGTGCTTTTCTACACCGACCATGCCGCCTTGAAATACCTTTTCACAAAGAAATATTACAAACCTTATTTAATCCGTTGGGTACTCGTAATTCAAGAATTTGATATTTAAATCAAGGATACACAAGGTGTGGAAAATATTATGGCCGATCACTTGTCTAGGATTGACATTTCCTAAGCCAAAAAAAATCATGCCTATAACTGAGACTTTTCCGGATGAGCATCTCTTTTCCCTTTTAAATGTTCCTTGATTTGCCGATATTTATAATTATCTTGCTTGTGTATTTTTTCCAAGAAATTTAAAAGGGCAAGAGAAGTGGCGATTTGTAAGATAATGCTGGAATTTCTTTCGGATGACCCTACTTGTTTAAATATTTCCCCGATAATATTGTTAGGAGGTGCATCCCAAATGAAGAGTTTCAAAGTGTTATTTCATTTTTCCATGAGTGTGCTCGTGGAGGTCGTTTTTCGGCTAGAAAAACCGCCGTCAAGCGTGATTGAGCCTTCAAATTTCTCTTTCATTTCTGAGAATAAAGATCTCTTTCCACTCATATGTCTGGAGCATCCACTATCCACGAACCATCTTTAATATTTACTCTTGGTGACATCCTGCAAATACCATTCACTGCCTTACCTAGCTGTTAGACCAAGTGTGGAATTTATATTCATATTCAGGGTCAACCATGTTAGGTGGTCTAACCCATTTTGGAACCCAAATCTGTAATAACAGCATTTCTTAAGCTTATATTACGTCGGTTGATTTCATGTATAATATTTTAGTAGTTGATATATGTACCCATAATTGCTAAACTATAAATGTTTAAGCTCGACCCGAAATACACCTAAAGTTATAATTTCTTATTTTATTGCTAAATTAAGGATGAAATTTTTAGGGATAATTAGTAGCTTAAGTGCTAATTAAGTACATATGTATTGATCTTGTAATGTGTGACTTTTTACGTGCTTGACGTGACTAAATTACATGTTTATTTGACACAGTGGCTAGGATTAAGGGAGTAGTATTTTGATAGATTTATCAATAACTGCTAAACTATGATAGTTAAGCTCGTCTAGAAAGACACTGAAAGTCGCAATTTCTTATTTTATTTATAAATTAAGGATACAAATATTATGAATAATTAGTGCTAATTAGTAGTTTAAGTGCCAATTAAGTTCATATGTAAGTATCTGTGATATGTGGCAAGTTATATGCTTGACGTGACTAAATTACATGTTTATTTGACGCGGTGGTTGAGGATAAGCATGGCCAAATATATGTGTGACACGCAGAAGAACACGTGTCACAACATCTGCGCTTTACCTGCATGCGCGACACGTAGGGCGGGGTTATGTGTCATGCTCTGAGGCATCCTTATCCATGTGTGACACACAGGCGACACGTTTCGTCGTGTGGCACAGCTTGCATTGCATGTGAGACACGTGTCCCTGTGACTCGTCGCGATCAATTGGTCATTGACTTCTATAAATAGGGTCCAGTGCCATAATTATTTCTCATTTCAGATTCAATTCAACTACTGATAAGTGAGAGAGATATAGGGATGCAGTAAAGATATTCCGAGATAAAAGATTGGACCTACTCGTATCATTTCAAAATCATTATCCTGAAGCTATTATTGAGGTAGGGGAAATATAGTTTTCACGTCTACTGTAATTACGGTCAATACATGATTATATGCTTATATGTTGATTGTTAAGTTATTGTTTGTTATTCGCATGATATATAAAGCATGATAATTATGTGATTCGTGATCGATGTTACAGTTTAATTGATTATTATATTTCTACGCCAGTGGTTAGGCGGTACCTACTAGGCTTTTTGATCACCCTAAAATATCTACAGGTACGGGACAGGGTCGATCGGGGACTATAGACGGGAAAGAATTATAGCATTTTTAAATTAATTGTAATATTTTTTAGGATTATTTTATTCAATATTTATAAACGATTATTGTTCAAATGAATAGGTAAATGAGGTTTTATTCAAATTGAAGAGAGTTGCCTATTTCTAAGCTTCTGGTATGTTTTATTCAAATTGAAGATATTTGTTTATTCTGTTCGTCGTCAGGATGGTCGTCTTTTAGATTTTTTAAGGCCAACTGTGATTCTGTCGTGGGAAAACGACTAGTCATCCGAAATCCAAAATTATTGACGACGTGTTCTATTGTCGTCAGTGGATCTAAACACAATTTTGACCGAACTTTAGGCAGGAAATTAAATTTTGCTAAATTTTGGGGAGTGAAATGAAACCTCACCAAATTTTGGAGGCAAAATCAAATCATACCAAAATATTAAATTCACCTATCTTCTCTACAACTAACAATTCCCCCCCCCCCCCCCGCCATTACTCCCCCTTTCGGCCTCCATATCAAAAATCGATCTATTAGTGAACCCTAGCTAACTCATCTTCCACTCTCGCTACCACCGCCGGCTCTCTCTCTCTCTCTCTCTCTCTCTCTCTCTCTCTCTCTCTCCGCACTACAGTGAATGGAGAAATTCCACCTGAGAGAATGGAGTTTTGGCGTTGGAAGAGAAAATCCATGTATCACCCTTCAAAAACACCTGTACTCAGAACTGGTCGGTCTCTCTCTCTCTCCCTCACACAGTCTGAATTTGGATTCTGAGTTTCACGCGCTTTTCAATTTGGGTTCTGAGTGGTGGCTTGATGTCAGATCTAACAAGCCCTTTTCATTTTTATAACTTAAAATGAACAATTTTATTGTGATATCTGTATTTGTAGGCCGGGCTCCATCTTTGATACTTCTAATTTGTATTTGGTTTAATTTGAATGTGATACCTGAAAAAAGTTTTACTATAGGTAAATCCTGTGTAGAATGTGGTTTTACAGAACTGTATGTGAAGCTAAAATTGTTTCTCATATAACCAAATGGTTGTTGTTAACTTATTGGAAAGTGTGTATTCATGGGCTGAATATATATATATATATATATATATATATATATATATATATATATATATATATATATATATATAAGCGACAAGATATTTACTGATATGAATGTGTGTTTTAATGTGTTATAATTTGGCTAGTTGAATGTGATGTGGATGAAACTGAGGTACCTAAAAATGTGCAAGTCTCCCAATTTATATGTACTATATGAAGGTTTTAAGTACCTTGTGTCATTGCTGCCAGTTGATAATTTGATGTGTCCAAAATTTCAGTTTTGTGAGGGCCGTGATGATATTGACCTATTGAATTCGCTCATCGAAGCTGTTAGAGTGTAATATGCATGGCGAGGCAAAATTATTTTTGCAGCCGGCTGTGATCATCTCTTATTTGGTTTAAATGAGTACTTATATGATATGTCATCTTCATGCTCACTGCAGAGGCCATTATGATATGGATCGTTCAAATTCACTCTTTGTAGCCGATATATAGAGTGTCATGTTCATATGCATGGCGAGGCAAAATCCTTTTGCAGCCTGTGATCATCGCTCTCTTATCTTTTTTTCATGAGTACATATCTGAGCCCATTTTCGTATTTTCCTATGTTCATTTCATGTTTGTTATTTTTTAATTATTTTTTAGTTCCTCCGTTCAACCTCTCTATTCTTCGTGGTCATGTGAAGGTCATTCTGACCCGCTGCAAATGTTGGCAAAATAATGCAAGCATTTTTGCATGAAAACCAGGCCAGTGTGTTGTTCACATGACCCCGAAGACCGTAGCGGATGAACGGATGAATTTTCAATGAATGTAATTATTTTTTTAATAAGTCAGTATATTGAAAAAGGAAATTATCCATAAAAAATAAGAGAAAGATAAGTGATAAATTACAGAAAATAACAGTAATTAAAAGTGTTGACCTCGTTGTCCTCTTTGAGTTGTTTATCTGTTGGGGCCTCTGCTGGTTCCTCCTTGTCTGAATCCATCTTTCATGGAAGTCTCTAATGTCCCATTTTGTTATTTCAGCCTTTGAACCTCTTTTTCTAGGTGTGCTTGTGAAGGGTACTTTGACCCGCTGATAATGTTGGCAAAATGATGCAAACCTTTGTGCATCCAAACCGGGTCGAAGTGGCATTCACAAGCACCCGTAGACTAGAGGATGAAAGGCTTGATTTCGCAATGAATTGTATTTTGGTAGCATTCAAATCTATTTTATGGCTTAAGGCTTCGATCGCTTGGGAAGTTATGAATGATGCATATGAATTGACTATAATAGATATCTTAAACGGAACAATGTTGAGCTATATTTGTAGGGCTCCATCTTTCATAATTTTAATTTCAATGAGGTGCATTGTCGCAGAAATAACTGTTGTTTTCAAGATTAGTGGATGGTTAATTAATACTGGGTCATTGAATTGACAAGTATGAGATACTAGTTAATTGCTTTGTAGCTTGTCACAGATATTAATTTGTTGGAACTTTATTGTGATATTTGTTAATTCCTCTGTAGAACCTTTTTTTGTACGTGTAGTTGCGAGGTTCACTTTGACCCTATGATAATATTGGAAAAGTGATGCAAACATTTGTGCATCAAGTCCGGGTCAAAGTGGCCTTCGCAACTACTCGCAAACTATGGAGTATGAAAGGAGGAATTATAGTTCAAGTATGTTATGCCTCAATGCATTGGCTGCTTGCTCATTCAGTATATTTCAGTATAGCTATTTATAGCATGTTGTCTTGATCTTCTATATATTTGGTTGTCATGATTTGGGCCTCTACATGATATTATGATTTTCTTCATGATCACTGCTTGCTCGTACAGTAAGAGGCCGTGAAGATATGGATCATTGGAATTCACTCTTTGCAGCCGATAGAGTGTGATATGCATGGCAATGCAAAATCCTTTTGCAGCCTCTGATCATTGATATCTTATCTAGTTTTCATGATGAGTAAAGATCCGAGCCTCTTCATTCTCACTGAAGAGGCAGTGATGATATGTATCTATCGAATTCACTCTTTGTAGCCGACATATAGAGTGTCATGATATGCATGGTGAGGCAAAATCCTTTCGCAGCCTGCGATCATTGATCTCTTATCTGTAGGTTTTAACGTGTACTGATCTGAGCATCTTTTGTGATTAATTGTGCTTTTTTAGTTCAGAAATTCTTGTTTATCTGGAATGCTCAATTTTTTCCCGTGCAATACTGATATGAGCCTATTGTTGCTATTTATGATGTTTCTCTTCATGCTCGGTGCTTGCTAAGTGCTTGGTCACTGTAAGAAACTGTTATGATATGGATATATATAAATCTATTAATTCACTCTATTGCATGTGTGTCAGTAAGGACAGAAAAATCCCCACCCTTTAAAGAGGAGGAGGTCACCAGTGCTCTAACACAATGGCCTCCAATGTATTTGAATAATCCATAGGTCATATCTGATTCAGAGGATTAAAAAGATGACACACCGAAACTGACAGTATTCTAGGAATGCATGAAGAATGTCAAGTTTGAAGGTTGTTGAAGTGCCTGTGGAATTAGTGGAAGGGACGGGTGAAGAAGTGAATTACAGAACAAAAGATTTGGGGGGCAAAGGCAAAGGAACCAGAAGATTAAGCTAGATGATGCATGCTATCTTTGTTATGTGTTTTGGTTATTTATGTTATATTTTTAATTGCGTCTTGCCTGTAACTATTCCTGAAACATATTTTGTAACAAATGTAACTATTCCTGAAACACTATCATTTGAAGGTTGTCATGACATGTTTTGTCTAGCTGTGTGACTGGTGATCCTGGTGTGTTTAAATTTGAAAGTATTTCATATAGTTATAACTTATAAGTGTGTGATATATAAATGAGTATGTTAATCAGCTGATATTATATCAGTCTCACTACTAAATTAGATAATATCTAATTACCAAAAATTCAAATATTACATTACTGTCATTGTAAAATTTGTGATTGGACGGCCCAAGGTTTCCGGGTGCCTAAAGCGAGTAAGAAATTTGAGCGCCCTATTTAAAGAAAGTAAATCACAAAAATATTTAATTTTTTTTGAGGAAAAATAATAATATAATTTGTCGGGTAAGAAATTTGTATCAAAAATTTGAACTACCACCAAAGTAATATATATACAATTATTGATGAAA
Source organism: Linanthus parryae (assembly GCA_023055425.1). Taxonomy (NCBI): domain Eukaryota; kingdom Viridiplantae; phylum Streptophyta; class Magnoliopsida; order Ericales; family Polemoniaceae; genus Linanthus; species Linanthus parryae. The sequence continues at coordinate 104,736,826 of JALGPY010000005.1, forward strand.
TTGCATCAAAACATGTAATTAGGATTACTATATGTGGAGCTCTCTTTACAAAAATTACTGTTAGAAACGGGGCCTCGGGGGACCAGGGGCCTGAAGCGGCCACCTCGGCTGCCTAACAATAGGGACGGGCCTCTTTGTGAATTATTGTTTAAAAAGCTGAATGTAATAAGGTCAAACCTAACGTAAAAGTCACCTCTACTGTGAAAGTTTGTCCAGAAGGTTTGGTCAACTCTATCGGGCTCCAATTGGTCAACCATATAGGTTCGGACGGATGAAGTCAACGGTAAAGGAGAAGGTAAACTGTACAGTCAAAGGTGGGCTCATAAGTCAACTAGTCAACAAGCATGATTGTAAACCCCAAACCCGAAACCCTAAACCTGATTTTTGAGGTTACGAAGTCAACCATTTAGTGAACGGTCAAGTTTTCGGTCTCCATTTAGTCAGACTAATAGGTCCAAACAAAGAAAGTCAACGGTAAAAGAAAAGGTCATCTCTACAGTCAAAGTAGAGCTCACAAGCTAGTCAACTGTATAGTCAATGCATGGCATACGTACTATATATGTGCTAGACCCTAAACTTCTAAACCCCTCGTATTGAGAAAGATGCGACTTATGAAGTGATCAACGACCAACTTCTCGGTTTCCAGTTAGTTAAACATATATTTTCGTACAAAGAAGTCAACATACTCTGAAAGAAAAGGTCAACTCTACCCAGTTAAATGCGAGCTCACAAGTCAACTCTACCGTATAATATGTAGCATTAACGATTGTTACCTTAATTATTTAGAACCGACGTTTCTATTGTCTTATAACCCGCATATTCCACGAACAATGTCTGTGTCGGTTTGTAAAGCAAAATGAAATTTGTTTGAAACTCTGGGAAAAAATCCAATGAAGAAAATACATTTGCACGGAAGGGAAATTCCATTACAATGAAACTTTGGGAAGAAAGTATAATTGATAAAAATATTTGTAGGGGAGGGGAACACAATTACATCCAAATATTGGGAGGAAAATACATTGAATCAAAATAATTTTGGAGGAGAATCTATTAAAAAATGACACATGGACTCGTTTGTCCCCACTCATTCTCCACCCATTATCCACACCAGCGAGCTCTCTTCGGAACGACTGAATGTCACTCAGCTCCCCGGCCGATGGAATCACTGAATCTCTTTGACTTAGCCTCAAGGACGGTCGGTTATGACTAACTTCTCTCAAATTCTTGTATAGTAGCTGTATTTGATTTCTCTTCTTAATTCGTGGTTTATCCGGTTGATTCGTTTTCTAAATTTTCAAGTCCGTATGTGAATTCATTTGTTATGACTAGTACTGTTGTATATGGGGCACCGTTTGGTATGCAATTGGACTAGGGATATCATATTTGGGGATTCAATATGTGTTCAAATTAGGGATGTTTTTTCTATAGCCGGGGCCTAACTCTTCATCTAGGGTTTGTCCGAAAAAAGCTGGTGCATTTATTCTTCTGTGTTGGTCTCAGTGTTTGTTCCTCATGGTGATGTTGTCAAAAATTTGTTTTGGGGAATTCATGTATTTGTTTCCTAAATGCATTTCGGCAAACCCCAGTTGAAAACTTGGTGCTAAGATTTTGACTAGCAACTGCTCGTCAGACACATAAAATGTTAGAATTCAACGAAAAGGAAAAAAGATGCCATTCTAACTAAACATAAATTGTTAAAAAAATTACAATACCAGCAAATCAAAATCCTAACACTACTACAATTTTCTTCGGGAATCCATGGCTCAAATGTGCTGATATCACGTTCACAGTCATCTCTGGTGCGTTTTTTGGGTTGAACTGGTGGCTTATCTGGATTAGGCATCTTTCTTTTTCTGGCATTTTTTCTTCGGGTTGTTCTTGTTGGAATAGATGCCCTAGAGGCAATCTAGTTTAGTATGAATTTGTATATGGCTAGAAAATTCATTTATTATTTATTGCATATTTAATATAATGAAGTCCTTAGATTTACAATTGTGTTGTTTATCTTAAATATCCCTAGTCAAGTATAATGATTAAATGGGACAATCATCTATAGACTAGTATGGGGTTGGATTGATATGGAGATATCACGATCCAACACATAGGTGTGCATTACGGAATGTTGCACTGGATTGACCCATCTCCGAGAAGGCTACATACATGTTATGTTGAGTCACAAGCGCTTATCGCGGTGCAATGGTATTGTCATCCTTAGACTTGAAGTCACTAGATATTCTAGTTGTGGATCATTGTGATCTTGGTAGCGTTAAACGCTACACCGTAACTGGGTAGTTATAAAAGCGTGTACTGGATACAATGAGAAGCAAGCTTAGAGATCGTAGTGGACGTAGAGAGGATTTGCCCCTCCCACATAACGGGAGCAAATATCCTAGGCCACTCGAGGGATAGTGCTTATAGAATGTCTGGCCAGACTCAAATAAATCAATATGGGATATTGATGTTATTTGCACGAATAAGGCTATTCCCATGGATCGAGAAACTATGGATTGGATATACGAGTGTGACTTGTATGTCTCGTGTCCAATCCGGATATGGAGGCAAAGGGATGAGACAATTACTTGTACAAAGGTTGTCAAGATGACTATTCTATTAGTTGGCTAGAATGGATGTTTTGCTAGAAACCGCTCCATATTAGCAAATAGTTGCTACCAACTAGATAGAACCTATGGGGTCACACGTTACATAGAGTTGAACTAGATTCGGGAATTAATTAATTGGATTAATTAATTAGAATGATCACTTTGCAAACCCTTGCAAAGTTAGTAGGGACTAATTTGCAAGGAAGGGACTAAATTGAATTCTAGTTGGACTAGAATAAGTCCTTTAGGTAGTTAACAAGGAGTTGTTGGACTATATAAAGGACCCTCCTTCCTTCCTTCCTCATAACTTATGCTCATTAGTGAACATAACAAGAGTGGGAGAGAACAAAAGGAGAGAGAGCAAGCAACAAGGAGGGCCGACGCCGCCCCTTGCCGCCGCCCTCGTCCCCGTCGGCCAAAAGAGGCCGAAAGCCTCTTTTTTTCTCGTTTTGCGTGATTCGTTCTTCCTCTTCCTAATCCGGGCTAGCACCAAGGAGTTTGGGAGATCTAGGATCAACTCTAGGCGTGGATCAACTATAGAGAACGTGACATTATTCGCGTTTGAAGTCATCAAGGAGAACCCAAAGGTGTGTTTATGATTTCTTACCTTTACTATCGTTATGCCTCTAGACTTGTGATCCTTGGAGGGTTTTGCATGGTTTATGTTTGATTATGCTTCCGTTGTGCGATCCATGAATCAAAACCCTACAGTTCTTCACCCCGGTCTTCTTCTTCGTTTTCTTTGTCGGTCTCTTCTTCAGTTTCTTCTTTGTTGTCTTCTTTGGTTCCTTCATCAGTTTCGGTTACTTCATCTGTTTCTTCATCGATTTCTTCACTCTCTTTTGGCAGTTCTTCCTTTTCTTCTTTCTCCGGATTTGTATCTTCTGGTTCTTGCTTGGATGAGGTATTCGTTTCCATTTTTGATTGTGATGATTTTGATGGTAATTAGGTTTAGTGCTGTTATAGAGGGGGAGACATAATTGCATGCTACTATAGGGCTTCGATTTCCAATTGCAGGCTACTATTTGGACTTCTTTTTCCTATGGGACTTGGAATTATGTTACAAAACTTCATCATTATCTTTTTTTTTTTATAAAATTCGATTATCTTTTTATTCCTTAATTTATAAATAATTGATAATTGCAATCTATTATACAGTTAATCTCTAAAGGAGTATGATTCCTAATAGGAAACTAGAATATTCACATAGTTATATATTTATATATGTAATAAGAACTTTAAATTGTCTACGTAGATTAGTTATGGAGACAGAAGAGTGGGAGCTCACACACTATAGATAACTAGGAATATTTTAGGAATAACATCATACGTAAAATACCCAAAATAAAATCACAGTTAATCCAAGGTGGAGGCACAACCCCTTACAACCTCAACTACACCCCCCTCCTCAAACCATGGGAGGGAGGTTCAACAGCCATCGTTCAATATTAAATTTAAAAACAAGATTTAAAAGGGATTCACCACAGAAAATGGAAGCGACGACAGAGGAGAGATGGCAGAGGAGATTTGTTGGAAGACCTGTGCCCATTCTCAAGTTTCACTTGAGGCTCGATTAGTTCCAAGCAGCCTGCACCCATGGAAACACACATGCATTCATAACTAGTGATTACGAGTTTCACACTGATAAGTCTGAAGCTCCTAGACATTATGTTGTCAATATACAAGCAGAGAGATTTGGCTCCTTGATGATGAAAGCGAGAAACGCGTGCACAAGATATTGCTAAGTACCAAAGCTTCAAAGCTTTGAGTTACTGTAGCAATGCCTATATGTTGATTTATCTAACTGTTTTTGTGCAGGTTTAGGTTCTAATGTGAATTAATTATACGAATGCACTAGTAGTCTGTGTTCTACGCTATAATTATTGCATGACTGAGTTGGATTGAAAATCCAAGATTCACTCTGGTGAATTAGCAGGAAAAGTTTCAAAGCTTTGAGATATTCGGGTTGTTCTTTACTGCTAAGTTCACTTGATTATCTTTATGAGTGCATGTGAATTCTGTGAGACTTAGAACTTGATATAAGATGATTATTGTCTATTATTGTGTGTTTTATATTAGTTACTTGACATATTCATGAGAATGAATATATTTGTTAACTCAGAACTGTCTACAGACAAATCTAGCCTAGTTTTCTCATGAAATGTTTGCTTAAAGAGATCTTGTTGCTTGATTGTCTTGCTATTTGTTTGATCTTGTTTGCTGAGTACATGCAGGTTTGTTGGATGCTCCAACGTTCATAAACACATCATCAATCCATTCAAATATAGTTGTTGATTGGAGCTTATTAGAAAGGATATAATATAGGAATTCTGTTCCTGGTTTTTCTCAGTTGGTTGCAGACTGTTGCTCAAGTGATCATCATTTTAAATTTGAATAAAAGAGATACAAAGATCGTGTCTTTTGAAGAGAGCAAAAAACTGGAAAGATCAAGTTACTCAGCTCTTCAAATTATTCAAGACAATCAACTCTCCAGCAGACTAAAGATCACTCATTTCAGAAAAACTCTTCCAAGCTTAAATAGCTTATCTATAATGAGTTCTTCTTCTTGTACTTAATTGTATCATTCATTCTTCATTTCTGAAACGTCACTAAACTTAGTAGTCTGGCTGTTCAAGTGAACAACAAGAGGTTCTTATTGTTTCAACAGGTTGTAGCCTGTAACTAGATAGGTTGGGAACCACAAGCTGTATAAGTTTAAGGTAGGTTCTTATTGTTTCAACAGGTTGTAGCCTGTAACTAGATAGGTTGGGAACCACAAGATGTATAAGTTTAAGGTAGCTCACTTAGGCTTGATATCTAGGCCTAAATATGGGGGATTAATAAGAAGTTGTGTTTCAATCCTGGAGGGATTAGATCCCTGAGGCAAATACTAGGTCCAATTGTGACTGAACTCTGTAAAATCTCTGTGTTTCTGCTATTTACTCTTGTTGTCTTTACTTTCAGTTTATATTGGAAGTTTCAAAGCTTTAGAGCTTTTCAAATCTCAAAGCTTTGAAGCCTTCTTATTTTCTGTTATATCTTTATGCTTCTCAAATATTTTTCAAAGCTTTGTGATATTAATAGTTTGCATTGCTAAAGTTTCAAAAGGTTGTGTTTTAGAAAAATTTAGCATACTCTATTCACCCCACCCCTTCTAGAGTATTTAGATACTGGTTTACACCTACATTACACACTTTCAATTGGTATCAGAGCTTTGGGTCACAGTTTAAAGATCTAACCATTTTGTACGATGAGTTTTGTAGGTGAAGAAGGATTCTTATAGGGTAGCGAAGCCAAAATACCTCCACTGTTCTGTGGTGATAACTTTGTGCATTGGAAGGCATTGATGAAAATTTTCATCATAGATCAGGACATGGAACTATGGTAAATTATTGTGAATGGGCCTAACCTGTTCTATAATACTGTCAATTGAGTTAGATTTGTCAAACCTGATGAAGATCTCTCAGTTACTGAACTGGAAAATGTATCAAAAATTTACTTTGAACTTATTGTATTGTGCTCTTAGTGCAGATGAGTTCAACAGGATATCCAACTGCAAAAATGCAAGAGATATCTGGGATAAGTTGACTTTTACCAGTGAAGGAACTAGCCAAGTCAAACAGACAAAGATCAATATCCTTTTGAGGCACTGTGAACTGTTTAAGATGAATTCGGATGAATCCATCAAAGATATGTTTAAGAGTGTAAGATCAGGTTGTGCAAGGCTTGGAATAGATCAGCTATTTCAAGGCCTTGAACCAGCTTCAAAGCCTTGAATCAGTTCTAAGAGGCTTGAAAATACTTTAGCTATTTTTAAGGACTTGAAACTGGATTCAAAGCCTTGAAACTGCATAACCTGTGTGAACATTCTCAGGGGGAGTTTTCTGCAAGCTCTCTGAGTTAGTTCCCTCTCTATCTTTCATATGTTTGATTCACTGTTATTAGATGATGAAAGAAAAATTATTATAACACATTTTAACATAGAATATCATCTGTTTGACTTTGATATTTCAAGAAATTTTATTTGCAAGTTTTGCAGGATTGTTTCCTAAAATGAACTTTTGCAGATTTGGAAATAGTTGGACACTTTGATCTTGTGATCAATCAGAGACTCATGACAGCTTCTCAGTTTGTTTAAAGACAAGATTACAACAATATCTTTGAAGATTGTGATCAACTATCCATTAGAGAAAGCTGTTAAAGAGAGTCAAAGTTGTTGCCTACAAAATAGGAAGTTGTTGCTGAAAATCTGAGAAGATTTGCAGAGCTTCAAACAGTATAAATGGAGCTCACATTGAAGCAACAAAATACGAGACTCAACGGGCAAAAGTGAGAGACAAGTTTCTTGATTTACAAAGCACCAAGAATAACATCAAACTCTCAATCCATTCCACAGAAGTTCACTGCATTCTTCACTGTAGTTTTCTATTCTAAGTGTACTTCTGTATTGAGCTGTATTGGTAGATCATTTCTGTATTATCTCTACATCTATTCTCAAGGATTGTTCAAGGTGAACAATAGAGAATTCTTAGTTCATCAGTTAGCTAGAGCAGGTACTAGACAGGTTAGGAAGAAACCACAAGTTGTAACAGAGTGAGGGAACTCTTTGTGCTTGAGTTCTAAGGCTTAGCTTTTGATTAATAAGAATTGGGTTGAAAATCACTTTTCTCTTGCATTTACAGTTCAAATTTTCTCATATCATTTGCAGCATTCACAACTGTCTATTTTTTTAAGGGTTTGAACTTGTTTTCAAGGCCTTGAAAAAGGATTACTTGCTTTATACTGTCTGCATCTCCTCCAAGGGCTTGAACTAGTTTTCAAGGCCTTGAACTTCACTGTTTGCACAATTTTCATCTTCCTAGCAAGTTTTGCAAAAAGTTGGCATACTCTATTCAACCCCTCCCTTTCTAGAGTATCTTAGCTGCATTAACACCTGCACACTCACACTTTCCAAAGAGATTTACAGATATTGTGAATAACTGGAGTTATTGGGAAAAGTATTCTCAAATGAAGAAAAAGTCCGGAAGATTCTCAAAAACTTGCCCAAGGCCAAATGGGAGCCCAGGACAACTGCAATTGAAGAAGCTCGGGATTTAAGCATCCTGGAACTTGATGATCTGCAAGGAAAGTTACTCAGTCATGAAATCTCTATGAAGGAGTTTTATGGTGAACTGAGTGACAACATCTAGAATCTGGCACACAAGGAAAAAGACAACGAAAAATCCCAAAGCCTTGAACCAGAGGATGATGATGATGATGAGGAGTCCTTAGTCTAGAGTATCTTAGCTGTATTAACACCTGCACACTCACACTTTCAAAGAGGTTTACAGATATTGTGAATAACTTGTATTCATTGGGAAAAGTATTCTCAAATGAAGAAAAAGTCAGGAAGATTCTCATAAACTTGCTTAAGGCCAAATGGGAGCCCAAGACAACTGCAATTGAAGAAGCTCAGGATTTAAGTATCCTGGAACTTGATGATCTGCAAGGAAAGTTACTCACTCATGAGATCTCTGTGAAGGAGGTTGATGGTGAACTGAGTGACAACACCAAGAATCTGCCACTCAAGGAAAAAGACAATGAAAAATATCAAAGCCTTGAACCAGAAGATGATGATGATGATGATGATGATGAGGAGGCCTCAGCCTTGAACCATAATTCTGAAGAAAATTAGAAATTCTGAGAATAAGGATTACAACCAAGAAAAATTCAGATCCTCAACCAGCACGGATAAGAAAGGTAATTCTTCTTCACAGTCATATAAACCTAAAGTTATTAATTGTTATGAATATGGAGATGAAGATTCTTTGGTAAGATATTTCCCTCACAAGAAGAAGAGCAGAAAATTTTCCAAGAAGGAAAATGAAAACAGAAGAAAAAAGGCAATGGTAGCCTCATGGAGTGATTCAGATTCCTCAGACTCAGGTTCTGATGAGGAGCAAGCCAATCTTTTTTTGATGGCTTGACATCAAGAGGACCACTCTACTGAGAAGCCAATTGAAGACATGTTAAAAAAATCTCTTATCTAGTCCTTTTGATGTATTGCCTGAAATTCTCAAAAGCATGTTTTTAAATGAGGAGAGTTACAGGAATGAGATTGATTCTTTGAAAATGAAGGTTCATGAGCCAACAAAAGAAAATCGGATTTGGTTTTTCAGAAGAAATGTCTTGAAGCTACTATGTTAAAAACTGATAGTGACTTCAAAGCGTTGGACAGCAGATTCAAAGCTTTGAAATCACAGGTCAAAGAAGTAGTTGATCAAAACACTATTTTAACTGACAAGTTTGTTTATCTAAAAAATCATTCGGATGATTTAGAACAAAAAAATACTTCATTGACTAGTAAACTTCAAGAATCCAAGAAAATTCTTTCAACTTTTGCTGGATGAGAACATAAGCTACATCTTATGCTTGGAGGAAGTATGCATTCTGTATACAAGAGTGGAATTGGTCATAATCCAAATTTTCTAAGAAGAAACCAAACCACTTTTGTGAGATCAGGAAGCAGACATTCTCCAAAATGTCATTACTGCTGCAAAATTGGACATGTGAAAATAACTTGCTCCTTTAGAAGGACAGAACCTCATATAATGAGGAATACCTATACTTATCAGCTTAAGGGACAAGTGAAACATATTTGGGTTCCAAAAGGAGTTAGACCACCTAAAATGGTTGACTCTGAGTATAAATCTAAATTCTATACTTGTTCTAATAGCCTGTTAAGGCATTGATTGAATTTTGCAGGTTGTCACCAAAGCTTTGAAAGATCAAAAATCGATTTTGGAAAGTGGCTGTTCCAGACATATGAGTAGGAAGAAATATTTATTCTCAGATCTCAAAGAGCAATCAGAGGGAACAAGCACACTTGGTGACGAAGCAAAGTGCAACGTAATTGGTATTGGAAGTGTTGGTAACAATTCTGCATATTCAATTTCTGATGTTTGTTTAGTTGATGGTCTTAAGTATAATTTATTGAGTATTTCTCAGCTTTGTGATGAAGGCAATAAAGTAGTTTTTGACAAGGAGAAATGTGTGGTGCAAGATGAGAAATTAGGCAATTGCATTCTCACTGCTCCTAGGTCACATAATGTATATGCACTATGTACTGAAAAAGTTGCAGGTGATAGTCTGAAATGCCTCAAAGCTTTGAAGGATGACTCGAAGCTGTGGCATAGAAAACTTGGTCATATAAGCATGCATGCTTTTAATAAGCTAATCACAAAAGATCTGGTAAGAGGGTTACCAATCCTCAAATTAAAAAATGATGAGTTTTGCAAGGCATGTACTAGGCATGTACTCAAGGTAAACAGACTAGAAGCTCCTTCAAGCCAAATAATTTGTATGTACCTCTAGACCTTTAGAATTGATGCATCTGGACTTGTGTGGTCCTATGAGGGTTCAAACACCCAGAGGTAGGAGATATATGCTTGTTGTAGTTGATGATTACTCTACATATACTTGGGTTATGTTCATTAGAGAAAAGTCTGAAGCATTATTTGAATTTTCAAAACTTTGCAAAGAGCTTCAAACTTTGAAAAATTTACATGTTGCATCTATTAGAAGTGATCATGGTAGGGAATTTGATCAAATTGATTTTGATTTATTTTGTGCAAAGTATGGCATCTCACAAAACTTTTCTTCACTTAGATTTCCTCATCATAATGGTGTAGTTGAGAGGAAAAAATAGGACTCTTGAAGACTTGTCTAGGACCATGCTACTTGAAAGAATTTGCCAAAATCTTTGTGGGCAGAAGCTGTTAATACTGCCAACTATGTGCTCAATAGATATTTGATTAGGCCAATTGAAGAAAACCCCTTATGAATTGTTCAAAGGCAGAAAGCCTAGTGTTGATTACTTTAAGTCTTTTGGCTGTACCTATTTTGTGCATAACAATGGCAAAGATAATCTTGGTAAGTTTGATGCTAGAAGTGATGAAGGTGTGTTTCTTGGTTATTCTTAAACCAGCAAAGCATACTGGGTTTATAATAAGAGAACTAAGGTAGTAGAGGAGAGTATTCATGTTATTTTTGATGAAAGTACTAATGATTCTCTGAGTGAAAGTTGTGCAGATCTTAGTTTGAATAAATCTGAGGCTGATGAAGACTATGAGAAAGCCAGCAAAAGCAAAACTAAGCAGCAGAAACTTTCAGAAGAATCTCAAGGCCTTGACCCCCTGCTGAGCCAAAATCTCAAATCCTTGAGACTGAGACTGACAGGAAATATGATGCTCCTTCTACTGTGTCAAGAACTCAAAGTATTGAAGGTCCGTACACTTGGACACCCCAGAAAGAATTTCAAATATCGGATCACCCTGCAGAGATTATCATATGAGATCCAACTACTGGAACTAGGACAAGAGGTCAATTGAGGAACTTGTGTGCCTTCAGTGCTTTTGTATCACTCATTGAGCCCCAAAATGCAAAAGAAGCACTAGAAGACGCAGATTGGATCATTGCAATGCAAAATGAGCTGAATGAGTTTGAAAGGAGCAAGGCCTGGAATTTGGTTTATAGACCAAAGGATCAATCAGTGATTGGATCAAGATGGGTGTTCAGAAATAAACTGGATGAAAAACGTAAGGTTGTAAGAAATAAAGCAAGACTTGTTGCGCAGGGATACATTCAAGAAGAAGGTATTGGCTATGAGGAAACATTTTCCCATGTTGCAAGGTTAAAAGCTATCAGAATACTTCTTGCATTTGCATCACATAATCACATAAAAAATTTTCAAGTGGATGTCAAATGTGGTTTTCTGAATGGTTATTTACAATAAGAAGTATTTGTTGCTCAACCACCAGTGACACCATTCCTGATTATGTTTATAAATTAGACAAAGCTTTATATGGACTTAAGCAAGCTCCAAGATCTTGGTATGACAGACTCTCTAAATTTTTATTGTAAAATGGTTTCAAGAGAGGACTGGTTGACAAAACTATTTTTTATCAAAAATGAAGAAAAATATTTGTTAGTTGTCCAGATTTATGTAGATGATATTCTATTTGGTGCTACTAATGATGCTCTTTAAAAAGAGTTTTCAAGTCTAATGTGCAGGGAGTTTGAAATGAGCTTAATGGGAGAACTGAATTTCTTTCTTGGACTTCATGTTCATGAAATATAGAAAGGAATTTTTCTGCATCAAGGAAACTACACCCTGGACTAGTTAAACAAGTATAACATGTCACAATCCAAGGTAGTAAAGACTCCTATGAGTTCATCATTGTCTTTAGACAAAGACGCAACTGGTAAGAGTGTAAATCATAAAGAATACAGAGGTATGATTGATTCACTTCTGTATCTAACTTCTAGTAGACCAGATATTATGTTTAGCGTATGTATGTGTGCTAGATTTCAAGATGATCCTAAATAAAGTCATTTGATTGCTGTAAAAAGGATTTTAGGATATTTGAATGGAACCAAAGACTTGGGGGTTTGGTATCCAAGAAGATCTAACTTTATGTTGAGTGGTTATTGAGATGCAGACTTGGCAGGATACAAAGTAGACAGAAAAAGTACTTCAGGATGCTGCCAATTTCTTGGATTTTCATTGATAAGTCGGCATTCAATTAAGCAAAATTCAGTAGCTTTATCAACTACAGAAGCTGAACACATTGCAACTGGAGCCTGTTGTTCACAAGTCTTGTAGATTGCTCAGCAGCTAAGAGATCATGGATATGAATTCAGAAATGTTCCTATCAAGTGTGACAATACAAGTGCCATTTCTATTTCTAAGAATCCAGTCCAGCATTCGAGGACAAAGCACATAGATGTGAGACATCATTTTCTTAGTGACCATCCTGAAAAATGTGATATTGTTCTATCTTTTATTTCTACTTCTAAGCAGATAGCTGATATTTTCACTAAACCATTGCCAGATGAGAGGTTTGCATCCCTAAGGCTTGAATTGGGTATGTTAAACAAGGATGCATTGGTTTAAGGGGAGTAATCAGTTTCTATGTGTATTATCTTTGTGAATTTCAAAGCCTTGAGATTATGCTTTCTTAAGCCTTGAAAGTATGGCTCAAAGATTCGAAGTTTCTGCGTTAGTCTGAAACTTCTCAAAGCTTTGAACCACTATTGCACTGCTTTGATTAGTGGATATGCATGATCTTTAATAAATTGGATCGTGAAATATTTTGTAATATCTTTTTAGATAATTACAGAATCTTTCAAAAGTTCAGAGATTTATATAAAATACCTACAAATATCTTTGAAAATCTTCTGAAATCTCTTTGCATGCAAATCTCCTTTTTCAATCCAACTCTTCTACCTACTTAAGCTAGATTCAGGACTTATTTCTCTCATTCACAACTTCTATCTCTTCGTCTCTCTCTCACTTTCCCTATTCTCTCAAACTCTCTCCAACCCTAACCAAAATGGAGCGAGAATCAGAGAGGATCAAACAGCAAGGTCAGACTTCCAACAAAAGGGTGAAGAGAAAGGCTAATAGGAAGATCACCATTCATTGGTCAGACTCTTAGGACACAACTGGTGTTCATGAGATGTCTCCTCCCTCAAAAAATATCAAGAAGGTTAAGGAAGTTTAGGAAGAAGCAAGGGCTGGGTCAGATTCTAAATCTGCTACAGAGGAGGTGGTGAAGGACAAAGAACAAAGGAATAAGAATCAGGAGGAAGAATCAAGTAAGAAGAAGAAAGAGGTGACTGCTGAGAAAGGAGAAAAGAAGTATGTACCACCTTCAAAAGAGAAGAAGGCTGATGAGAAGACAACAGAAGCAACTCCAGAGAAGAAGAGTGAAGCGACTCCTGAGAAGAAGAGGGCTAAACATAGTGCAGTGAAAACCAAGAAAGCCACAAATTTTGGTAAGAATATGTTACCTGAGTCTTGGTTTGTTAATTATGAGGTTTAAGCTGTTTGGATGGATGGGTATGCATCTTCTGAAGTTTCTTTTTGTAGTCTGATTAGTACTGAGTTATTGGAGATTTTGGACTTAGACTACATTAAGAGTTTGAGAAACTCATATGTTGGAAGATTGTTAAAACCTCCTTCTGAAGCTTACCCTAGGTTAACCATGCTGTTTTATCTGAATTTGGTTCAAGAACTTGATGATAGTGATAGGTATATTTTTACTTCAAAAGTGGCTGGTGTTGACATTAGGTTGGATGACAAGGTGTTTTCCAAAGTCTTAAGAGTACCTAGGAAGTAAAAAGTTAGTGATCATCCTGATAAGAATGAAATTTTGGAGAAAGCCAAAGCCATTTTTTTCTTGGAGGGAACCACTTATGAACCTAAGCAGCTAACACATTATGTGTTTAATTGTGAGGCGAAAATTCTGTTCTCAATCATCATGAGATGTGTAGTTTCCTGAGAGTATTCCAAAGAGTTGGTGACCGACAAGGTGTTGATTTTGATGTAAATTGTCAAGGGTTTGAGGTAGACCTTCCAACTGTTGTGATGGAGCATATGGTTTACTGTAGCACTAGGAATAGGAACCATTCCCTGCCTAATGCTAATGTCCTACCATTGTTCTTCAAACATTTTGGAGTTTCTTTGGAAGATGAGGAGAAGATTACTACTGGTTTTGGAGTAGTTGATGAGGCATACTTCAAAGGATTGGGATTGTTTACATTGCTTAAGGAAAGTGAAAGTTCTATTTAGAGTTGAATGTTAAGGAACTAAAGGAGAAGGAATTCATCAAACCTAGAGCTGCTTCAACCCCCAAAGTATCTGGTAATCTGGACTTTTCACAAGTTTTAGAGAGGGTTGAGGTTCTGGAAGATGGAGTGGAGGACTTAAGACAGGGCTTATTTGACTTGTCCAATGACCTCACTAAGTTTAAAGGTTTGGTGATCAACAAACTTGACTGCATCATCAAAGGTTTGGATCTGAAGAAAGTGCCTTTTTCAGAAAGCAGAGATACCAGCATTGATTCAGAGGAAGTTTTGGGAGAAGCTCTCAGGAAACAGAAGAAGAATAAAGGCATTCTTGTTGTTCTGACATCAAAAGATCTCTTTGAACATTCTGAAAAGGAGGCAGGTGATGAGGAAACTGCTACTGAAAAAGCTGAAAAAGGAGGTTGCTGATCTAAACAAGTTGGTTGATGATGTTGTTGAGAAGATGCAGGATGAGGAAGCTCATGGAAAGAAAACTGAAGAACAAGGAGAACAAGCTGAGAAATAAGCTGAAGATGAAGAAGCTTCAGAGGAAGAGTAGGAAGAGACTCGGGGCAAAGGCAAAGGAAAAGCAAAGTCTTCTAGATCTTCAATACCTTGAAACCCATTCTATCTATTCTTTTTCTTCTCAGTCCTGAAGCTCTTTTGTTATTGTACTATTTTCTTAAAAACACTCTGAACATATCCTACATTTCTTCTACTCTTTTGATGAAAGTAAAAAAGGGAGAGAAGATTATGTGTTTTGTGGTAGTTTTATGTTCTTAGGATGTTTAGTTTCTATATGGTTTTGTAATAATTTCTGGATTCGGTGATAGATGCTATATATGTCATTATATGTTTTATTTTATAATTCTATGGTATGTGATATCTTTTTCATGAAGTTACTATTCTACGAATATTACTTCTGATTTGTAAGTTGCAGGAAATCAAATGTTCAAATAATGTGTTTTGTCTTTCATCAAGGGGGAGATTGATAAGTCTGAAGCTCCTAGACATTATGTAATATTCAGGCAGAGAGCTTTAGCTCCTTGATGATGAAAGCTAGAAACACAAGCAGAAGATATTGCTATGTACCAAAGCTACAAAGCTCTGAGTTACTGTAGCAATGCCTATATGTTGATTTATCTAAACTGTTTTTGTGCAGGTTTTGGTTGTGATGTGAATTAAATATATGAATGCACTAGCAATCTGTTTTCTAAGCTATAATTATTGCAGGAATGAGTTGTATTGAAAATCCAAGATTCACTCTGGTGAATTAGCAGGCAAAGCTCAAAGCATTGAGATATTCTGGTTGTTCTTTACTGCTAAGTTCACTTGATTATCTTTGTGAGTTCAGGTGAATTCTGTGAGGATTAGAACTTGATATAAGCGTATAATTGTCTAATATTGTGTGTTCAATATTAGTTACTTGATATATTCATGAGGCTAAATATATTTGTTAAGTCAGAACTGTCAGCTGACAAATCTAGCCTAGTTTTCTCATGAACTGTTTGTTGTTGCTTAAACAGATCTTGTTGCTAGATTGTCTTGTTATTTGTTAGATCTTGTTTGCTGAGTATATGCAGGTTTGTTGGACGCTCCAACTTCCATAAACAGAACAACAATCCATTCAAATATAGTTGTTGATTGGATCTCATCAGAAAGGAGATAATATAGGAATTATGTTCCTGGTTTTTCTCAGTTGGTTGCAGACTGTTGCTCAAGTGATCAGCATTTTAAATTTGAATAAAAGAGAGACAAAGATCGTGGTTTTTGAAGAGATCAAAAAACTAGAAATATCAAGTTACACAGCTCTTCAAATCAATCATGACATTCAACTCTCCAGCAGACTGAAGATCACTCATTTCAGAAGAACTCTTCCAGGCTTAAATAGCTTATGTAATCTGAGTTCTTCTTCTTCTTGTACTTAATTGTATCATTCTTTCTTCATTTATGAAACGTCACTAAACTTAGTAGTTTGGTTGTTCAAGTGGACAACAAGAGGTTGTTTGTTTCAACAGGTTGTAGTCTGTAACTAGATAGGTTGGGAACCACAAGCTATACAAGTGTAAGGTAGCTCACTTAGACTTGAGATCTAGGGCTAAATCTGGGTGATTAATAAAAAGGTGTGTTTGAATCCTGGAGGGATTAGATCCCTCAGGCAGAGACTAGGTCCAATTGTGACTTAACTCTGCAAAATCTCTATGTCTGTGCAATTTACTCTTGCTATCTTTACTTTCAGTTTATATTGGAAGTTTCAAATATTTGGAGATTTTCAAATATCAAAGCTTTGATGCATTCTTATTTTGCTGTTATATATTTATGCTTCTCAAATCTTTTTCAAAGCTTTGAGATATTAACAGTTTGCATTGCTTAAGTTTCAAAAGGCAGTGTTTTAGCAAAAGTTAGCATACTCTATTCAACTCCCCTTCTAGAGTATTTAGATACTAGTTTACACCTACATTACACACTTTCACACAGAACGAGTACATAAAGAATAATCTACATAAATATGTGCTAAGTTGAAAATTTTATAGAACTATTAGGTTTGGAGGACATCAAACCTGGACTGAGGCATGGATCTCGCGCTGAGACACAACAATGACATCCACTTGCACCTCACTTGGATCCCACAGAATCCAAAAGCCGCCACCAAATCCAAATAGATCATCCACAAAGCATCTCTCAAAGCCAAGGGAGGCAGAAATGCATCTGGCCATGTCCCCAGAAATTGTTTTTTCAATTACAGAGACAATATGTGGACTGTGCTTGCCTACCAGATCCGTGAAGTTTCTTCTAAAAGTACAATTCCTGAGAAGAAACCCCATGAGAAAGTTCGACACCCTCTCTCCGTCTAGCACCCCCTATGGTGCCCTGCTTCTTTGGTCTTCCACCTTTGCTCTGATCTCCTCATCCTCTATCACATCCATCAAATTTCTGCCTTCCGCCAAGAACCCCCCCCCCCCTTCTATAGGACCGTATGATGGTATTCCTCTGAGTGTGGCTGCATGTTTCCCGAATATTCTAGTATCTAGGTTGCCTTGTATTCCTCCACCGCTACATGCCTTGCTTTTCCAATGTCGGCTGGAAACTGGACGATGTACTTGAGGTTTGAGCTCAGCCTCTCATCTGCTGTAACAATCTGGTGGTCTGGAACAACGACGCTTGCCACCCTTGCTTCCTCCTCACTACATCTGATTGATTTCATGAGATGTCCAATGGAATTGTTTTAAGAGGCAGTTGAGGCTCCCTTTCTCTACGATCCATGTTGTTGGGTCCTTCAGGTGAGTCATGATGGTGGCCATATTTTGTCTGGAAGATTGTATGAGTGGGAGAGGAATGCACCAGTTATTGGAGATCACAGATAGCTTCACTCTCTCTTTAAAGGACCAACATGGCCTCCTTTTTCCTGTAGAATCCTCCAGATTGACATGAGGTATTGTGTTGTCACCTAACATTAACAAGATTGGCTGAATCTTAACTTTATCTGGGATGAAAAGTGTTATCAATGGAAAAAGGTTGTAGGCTTTGTTTGATAGTGACTATATAGGTTCAGACAGGGAGATAATGGGGGAGGTGGGGGGTTACAAGAAGATGGAGATTTAGAAGATGGAAAGGGTGGGGTTAGTGGAGGTTAGTACTGGCCTAATGGCTGTTAAGGAAATAACTTCTAGTTTACTGTTAATTAATGGAGGTTAATTACATTATTGCAGATAATGAAAAGAAATTATTTTATTAATAATTTAGAAGATGGAGAGGTGGGGTAGTAAGTGCAGGTTAATTATTGCTTTTTTTAAGAGGTTTTTACAGAAGTAACTGCTGCTGACGCTCCATAAATAAATGCTATTTTTTTGGATGAAATAATACTGCATATTAGTGTTCGTTTTTAATAAATAACAGGTCTCCTGTTCTCATTCCTTTTTAATTAATTTTATTCAATTTTTAAATATAGTCACATTTTTATTAAATTAATCAAATATTACATTAATTAGCAGGACAGACACAAAAATGCCTATCATGTTAGCTTGCACTATTGGAATTGGTAATAAAACTTTTTGATATGCAATGCAATATGGTAATTTTATGTATAATTTTCCAAAGGCTCCATGGTGAAGTTCTCAAGGTTTTACTTTTTGGTGCTTTGGTGATAACCTGCAGAAAGCAGATACTGATACCCCCTTTATTTCCTTTATGTCCAGTCAGTTTCTTCTTAATTTTGAAACTCCCTTTTGGAGGGAATCCTTGTCTTATGTTGTAACTTCTAGTTTCTTCAGTGGATGCATTAATTGTGACATGTGAGAAAATTTAGAGATACTCAAAAGAAAAACATGTGAAGCAATAGAACTAAACTTCAGCAACTTCTGTGTGTGCATCACAAGATAGCTGGGTTGGAAGTCCAAAATCTATGGGATTGCTGCACTCGATGGAGGATGAACCATATATTGCCGCGACCTATTTGGTTGGCGCATACTATGGTATATGAACCATCGGGCGCAACATCCAATAGATTTTTAAACTACCAAGCCAGCTTTATTTCTGATATTAGTCTGTATGGATGAAAGGTGGAGTGAAATGGACATGGCTGTAGGCTCTGATTTTATACAAAATTTGGAATCTAGGGGGGGGGGGGGGTTAGGAGAAGATGCAGAGTTATAAGATGTAGAGGTTGGGGGTTAGTGGAGGATAATAAATACCGGTTTAAAGATTAGTGCAGCTTAATAGGTATAGGTTCATGAACCACCACATTAATTAGGGGTGGCAATGTTATCTCTGCAACATGTTTAATTTGAATGATGAATCAAATTAATGAATCAATTAATTGGAAAGTTATGAATGAGGCCTATGATAATTATTTTGACAATGTGAGGCGGTGATGATATTGGTCAATCGAATTCACTCATTCAAGCTGTTAGAGTGAATTATACATGGCGAAGCAAAATTATTTTTGCAATGTACTGTGATCTCTTTTATTTGTTTTAATGAGTACAGATCGTAGACTATTCATGACAATTTCGATCTACCAAATTCACTCTTTGTAGCCGATATATAGAGTATCCTGATCATATGCATGACGAGGCAAAATCCTTTTGCAGCCTGTGATCATCGCTCTCTTATTTGGTTTTCAAGAATACAAATCTGAGCCCATTTCCGTAGTAAATATATACGTGTGCCCCCATCAAAAACACAATTATTACTGTGGTGTAGTGGTTAAGAGTTTGATTTGTGAAACATAGAATTCGACATGCACAATCAACCTATAATTTTAATTCATATAATTTGAAAGGCACAATCAACCTATAATTTTCAATCTTCATCTACTCAATGAACTGCATTCTCCATTCAGTCTCTTTTATTTTTCCGCCTGCTTTCCCCTAATGCAGCTTGCCTCTTCTTATACAACCTCACTTAAGGGGAGTCCTCGCTCCTTGAATCTTCATCCGATGAATCAGAGGTGACAATTGGAGAATCCTTATTAGACCCTGGCAGCCCTGTGAAAGGACTTGTGAACTCCTCATTTTCACGAAGGCGTTTGCAAATGGATTTCATGGTAATGGGATTTTGGGGACTGGACTTTGATGGAGTCTTGAAGAAGTGATTTAATTTGTTGTGACTATTTTAGAATAGATGTACAAGATTAAATAGAGTTAATCAGCTGTCAGGTTCTCTTTTTTTCCTCCTCGTTGAGTGTGCAATTAGTTGATTAATTGGCTACTGAAGGACAGTACAGTGGGAAAAACTACATGAACAATACTCTAGAAGGGGGGGGGGGATTGAATAGAGTATGGACACTTTTGAAACTTTTGCTAAAAGAGTGGTTTCAAAGAAGTTTGTGAAATGCAGCAAGTATTTCACGGACTTGAAATGAGTTTCAAGTCCTTGGAGTCAAAACAAAAACTAAATAGAAAGCTTATAGTTTTCAAGGCCTTGAAATGAGGTTCAAGCCCTTGAACTGAAAACCTATTTTGAGCAGTTTGTAAGCTAAGTAAAATGCAGCAAAGTAAATGCAAGAGACACGGTGATTTATAGAGTTCAGTCCACTTGGGCCTACGTCTCTACCTTAGGAACTTGATCCCTTCTGAATTTTCAAGTCAATTCTTATTAATCACAAGCTAAACCCTAGATCTCAAGCACAGAAAAATGCTTTACTCTGTTACTGCTTGTGGTTCTCACTAACCTATATGGTACCTTCTCTAGCTAACTTATTAAGTAAGAATTCTCTATTGTTCTCCTTGAACAATCCACGAGAATAAGAAATGAAAGTATGATCTAAAAGATATACAAATGAAGATCAGAAGAGAAGAACGCTGAGAGCTAAGTCTTCAGTGAATGGGCAGTGTTCTTCAGATGATTGGACTGAGTGATGTGGATCATCTTCTTGGTTGATTGTCAATCCTCTCTGGAATTTGAATGTCTCTGTGTGTTCTGCTCTGTTGTGTCTTCGAAATTCCTCATTCAAAATACCTTTTATGCAGCTTGTTTGAATTGAAGATATGCAGGATCTTCATTAACAAACTTTCCTAAAATTTAATTGCAAGTCTTTGACTCTTCTAACAGCTCTCCGAATGGCTAGTTGCTCGCTATCTTCAAAGATACTCACTTGATCTTGTTTGTTATAAGTTTGGGAAGCTTTAGATACAGCAGATCAATGTGCATAAATAACTCTCACAGATTGATTTCCATCCTGCAATCAACTAGATTAGGAATTAATCCTGCAAAATAGGAAACTATATATCCCTACAAAAACTGGGTCAAACGCATAGATTAATCACAGTTTATAATAGAAGAATGATTTGTCTTTCATCATCAAGTAACATATAATGAATGATAAGAAAAGATTATTTGCTCCCCCTAAGTCCATGCCACCATCTGCAGTGTTAGTTTCAAACCCTTGAAATAAGTTTCAAGGCCTTGAAACAGACAAGCTATTTAAGGCCTTTGAAACAGGCCTAACTTCTAATCTCCTCCTTGATGAAATAAAAAACCAAAATACCTTTAGAAACTGATTCTATGGAAAAAAATCATTAGAGCATAGCAGAATCCATGATAGTAAAACTTAACACAAGATATCCAAGTGATCCAACTTATTAGCAACGAAAACAACATCAAATTCTAGCAACAAACCCTATTGACCTAAACCAAATTTATAAGAAAGAAAAAAAATAAAACTCTTCTCCCCGCTTTGACTTTCATCAAAAAAAGAACGAGAAAAATGTTGGATCAAATTTTGGAATACTTAAGTAAATAGTATTGAAAAGATAGAAATTTTCAAGACTTTGAAGAGGAATTCAAGGCCTTGAAAAAGAAAGAAAAAAGAGGCAAGAATTAGGGGGTTGGGTCTCCATCTCCCTTGAGCTCAGGATCTTCTTTTCCAGTATCTTCTTCATTATCCTCATCGTCTTATTGTTCTTCCTGATCACCAGCATCACCAGTTTATTCAAACAGTTTTTCTTGAATCACTATCTCTAGAATTATAATTTTATTCTTCTTCTTGAGATCTTTGATCAGCATACCAGAGTCTGGACTGTCAGCATCAGCTTGTTCCTATTCTTCATCACCCTGTTCTTTAACTACCTTTATCCCTTTTTGTCAACCACCCCTGTAGTCTGATCCTGAGTTGTATGTCCTCTGAGAAAATCTCTGGTTGAACCTTCTGTTTCCTTCTTTGATCCTTATTTAGCCTGAGACACCTCTTCTTCCATATGAATTACATTGATGCTCTTGAAGATGCTTTCAACCATATATTTTAATTGCTTAAATTCAGTGCCAAACTCATGCTAATTTTAATTTTTCTCATCCATATCCTTCTCAAGAATATCAAGTCTTTGAATCACCAAGGAAAGGTCTTGAGGTTGAGAGGGTAGGTTTCAAGGAGGGGTTCAAGGCCTTGGGTTTAGGAAAGTTCTTGGACTGCATATTCTTCTCAAACAGATCAGAGTATAGCTTCCATATCCCATCACTAGTTTTCACAACAAAAATTCTCTCAAACGCTTTCTCATCAAGCTTGCAAAAACCAATAGCAATCGTTTATTCTCTGTCAGAGGTAAGGTCAAGGTGAATAAAGGATGCAGAAGGCAGATTAGCATAAGGAAAAGGGTTTTTTCTTTGTTTGGTCTGGCAGTAGAGCATGTGTTCCATCACAATTGTTGGAAGATCAATCTCATACCCATGCATGATCAAATACATCAAATATAAAACCCTATCAGTCTGCAGCTCTTTTGAGTTATACCTAGGCACTACACACCTCATCAAGATTGTGAACAAAACTTTGGCTTCAATAATTAGCACATAGTGTGTTAACAATTTAGAGGAGGTAGAGACATTAGGTAGAAAGAATTCTTCCCTAACCAGCTTCAATGCTTCAACCTATTTGGGATAGTTTTCATCGTTGTACCTCTTTGGACATCCTAAGACATTGGCAAACTCAGAGTGATCTAAATCCATTGTAATCCCAGCAACTTTGGATTGAATAACTAGGTTAACAGTTGTTTTGAGTTGCCTCATGTTCAGATAGACAAGGCTAGTAAGCCTAGGGTAGGAAACTTCAGGAGGGTTCAAAATTTTCCAAAGAGAGCTTTTCTTCAGTCTCTTAACACACTTCAGATTCATAGTTTTCATCATGTCAACATTAACCATGCTACAATAGGCTAATGGTCTAGAAGCAAAACCATCTAACCACCGACCTCTACCAGTTTGAGAGATATACCACTTGCTAGAAAGTTTCTTACCAGGGGATTGAGGTTTTTCTGAATAGATCTGCAACTCTTTGCCAGTGCTTTTCTCTTGTGCAACCTCTACAGCTTTTCCTTTTCCCATGTCAGCAACTGTAGGCTTCTTCTTCTTCAACTTCTTTGGACTAGCCACTTAATCCTCTGGTGGTTTCTCTATAGCAGAATGATCTACCATCTTCCTCTTTTTGCTGGAAGTTGGTATCTGATCTTTCTTGCTTTTCTTCGTTGGAGGAGAAGGAACCTTTTCTTCAATTGGCGTTCTGGAACTAGATTCACCACTGATGGTTTGAATCACATCCTCTGCAGTCTTCCTCTTATTTTCTGAAACCACCTTTGAACCTCTAGCCATCTTGATTCTTTGGGATTATCTTCTCGTGCTCATTAGGGTTTGGGAGTGGAGAATAGATAGGAAGGAGTGATATGGTGAGAAGAGAGAGATAGAAGAAGATAAATACTGAAGAGTTTGAGTTGGATAAGGAAACAAATATATTTCCAAATCTTTTTGAGATCTTGACAGTTTGAATTCAAATCAGTGTGTGTGTGACGTGGGAAATAAAGTAAAATAATACTGATATATACGAAAATAATTCTTAAAAGGTAAAAACAATATTGGAAAATTATCTACTGAGATAGCATCCAATATTGAGTGATCCAATTTTTGACTAAAGAGCATGCAAACTTATTTTTTAAGGCTTTGGACATAATTTCAAGGCCTTGAAAAGCTATACTGCTAAAAAAATAACTTAAAGGCTTTGAAACAATTTTCAAGGCTTTGAAAATCAGTTCCAAATTTTGAAACACATAAAGTTATATCTTAAGCTTACCAGATACTCCTCCTAAACCAATGCTTCCTTATTAAGCATACCCAGCTCTAATTTGAGGGTTGTAAATCCTTCTTCTGGAAATGGTTTAGTGAAGATATCTGCCAGTTGCATGTTAGTAGAAACAAATTAAGGAATAATATCACCTTTCTCAGCATGATCTCTGATGAAATGATGTATACATCGATGTGATTGGTTCTGGAATGCTGAACATGATTCTTTGTGATTGAAATAGCAGTGGTGTTATCACATTTGATAGGTATTTCTTTGAAATCAAAACAAAGATCCCTCAATTGCCGAGCAATCCATAACACTTGTGAACTGCATGCTCCAGCTGCTATATATTCAGCTTCAGCTGTTTATAATGCCACGGAGTTATGTTTCTTTGAATGCCAGCTAATTATTGATGAACCAAGGAATTGGAACCACCCTCAAGTGCTCTTTCTGTCAACTTTATATCCTGCAAAGTCAACATTTGAATATCCACAAAGAGAGAAGTTAGACTGTTTTGGATACCAAAGCCCTAAGTCTTTGGTACCATTTAGATATCTGAATATCCTTTTAAGAAGAGTTAAATGTGAATCTTTGGGATCAGATTGAAATCTTGCACACATAAAGACACTAAACATAATGTTTGGTCTACTAGCAGTGAGATACAGAAAAGATCCAATCATGCCTCTATACGCGTTCTGATTTACACTCTTACCAGCTTGATCTTTGTCTATGGATAGAGTGGAACTCATAGGAGTCTTTGTAACTTTGCACTGATACATATTTTACTTGTTGATCAAGTCCTAAGTATACTTATTTTGATGAAGAAAGATTCCTTTCTTCATCTATTGTAGATGCAATCCAAGGAAGAAGTTCAATTATCCCATTAAGCTCATCTCAAATTCCCTGCTCATAAGACTTGAGAAATCCTTGAAAAGAGAATTATTAGTAGCTCCAAACATAATATCATCAAAATAAATTTGAACTACTAAAATGTCTTTCTCACGAGTCTTGATGAAAAGAGTTTTATCAACCAATCCTCTATTGAAATTATTTTGAAGTAAAAATTTTGCCAGTCTTTCATACCAAGCCCTTGGAGCTTGTTTCAAACCATAGAGGGCTTTGTCAAGTTTATAAACATGATCTGGAAAACTATCATTTTCAAATCCAGAAGGTTGAGCCACATAAACTTCTTCTTGCAAATAGTCATTTAGAAATGCACACTTGACATCCATTTGAAAAAGTTTAATGTTCATGTAAGATGCAAATGCAAGTAACATTATAGTTGCTTCTAACCTTGCAACAGGAGAAAAAGTCTCTTCATAATCAATACCTTATTCTTGGTTGTAGCCTTGAGCTACTAGTCTGGCTTTGTTTCTGATTACCTTGCCATTTTCATCTAATTTGTTTCTGAACACCCATATTGTGCCAATGAAAGACTGATCTTTTGGTGGAGGAACTAGAGTTCACACCTTGTTTCTCTCAAATTCATTGAGTTCACTTTGCATTGCAATGATCAAGTCTACTTCTTGTAATGCTTCTTTCACATTTTTTGGGTTCTACAAGAGAAGCATTAAAAGCACACAAGTTTTTCAATTGTGATCTTGTCTGTGCACCAGTGGTTGGATCAGAAATAATTTTGTCAACTGGATGAGATGAAAGATATTTCAATCTCTTTCGTGGAGTCCATGGCTCAGGTTCTCTAGGTAACTTTTCAATCCTTTGAGATCTTGAGGAAGTAGCTTGATCATTTTGATTATTCTTTTGCTCATTTTCAAGGCTTTGAGAACCATTTTCAAGTCCTTGAAAATTCTTCCTGTTCTCGTGCAAGTTTTCCTTGAAACCATGTGAAGTCTCGGTTTCATCTTCTGATGCATGCTTATTCAGATTCAAGTTTGCAAAATTTTCACTCATAGAACCATCATAGATTTCATCAAAAATAACATGAGTACTTTCTTCAACAAGCTTTAGTTCTTTTATTGTAAACTCTATAAGCTTTACTAGTCAGAGAGTAACCAAGAAAGATACCTTCATCACTTCTTGCATCAAACTTACCAAGATTGTCCTTACCATTGTTTTGAACAAAAACAAGTGAGTTTAAAAGGTTTGAAATAGGAAATGTTTGGCTTTCTTCCTTTGAAAATTTCATAGGGGTTCTTCTTCAAAATTCGCCTAATCAGGCACCCGTTAAGTATGTAGTTGGCTGTGTTCACAGCTTCTGCCCAGAAGAATTTGGTTACTTATTCTATAGAAGCATTGTCCTTGAAATATCTTCAAGAGTCATGTTCTTTCTTTCAACAACATCATTCTGTTGAGGAGTTCTTGAGCACAGGCTTTGCATACTTCATCATATCTGAATTTGATAGAAGGCAATCCTCTTACTACGTCTTTAGAGACTAACTTGTTCAAGATATGCAAGCTAATGTGTCCAAGTTTTCTGTGCCAAAGCTCTGAATCATCTTTCAAGGCCTTGAGACACTTCAAGCTTTCACCTGCAACTTTGTTAGTGTGTAAAGTATAAACATTGTTTGACTTTGAGGCAGTGATTATTCAAACTCCAGATTTCTCATTTGCACCACACATATATCTTTTTCAAATATAACCTTGTTACCATTATCACAAAGTTGAGATACACTAAGCAGATTGAACTTCAAACCATCAACTAAATAGACATCATAAATAGAATTTTTAGAATTTTTACCAAATTTAACAATACCTAAGATGTTGCATTTTCCATTGTCACCAAGTGTGATTGAGCCTTCAGATTGCTCTTTCATTTCTGAGAATAACGATCTCTTTCCACTCATATGTCTGGAGCATCCACTATCCATGAACCATCTTTGATCTTTACTCTTGGTGACATCCTGCAAACACCATACACTACCATACCCAGCTGTAAGACCAAGTGTGGAATTTAGATTTATATTCAGGTTCAACCATGTTAGGTGGTTTAACCCCTTTTGGAACTCAAATCTGTCTAACTTGTCCTTTAAGTTGGAATGGTAAAGTGTTCCTCATTGTTTGAGGGTCTCTTCTTCTAAAAGGACAAGTCATTTTAACATGACCAATTTTTTTGCAGTAATTTCATTTAGGAGATTTTTTTTTACTAGCCTTCACAAATCTGGTTTTGCTTTTTCTAGGAAAGTTTGGATTGCAGCCAATAATAGTTTTGTGAACAGCCTGTAAGCTTCCTCCAAGAATCAAGTTCAGATTGTGTTCTGAGCCAGCAAGCTTTGTCATAGCATTCTTAGCATCTTGAAACTTCTCAGTTCGATTAGTCTTTTGTTCTTCTAATTCATCACAATGATTTCTTAGAGAAACAACTCGATCACTCAATAGAGAGTTCTCAATGACTACTTCCTTTACATTAATTTTCAAGGCCTTGAAACTGGTTTCTAAGGCTTTGAAATCTCTGACAGACTTTTTTCTGAGAAATATAAAGCTTTTGATTTTGAAAACAAGTTCCAAGTTTTCTTTTGCTTGCTCGTGAACCTTTTCTTTCAAAGTTCTAATCTCATTCAGATAGTCCTCCTCATTTAAAAGCATTGTTCTAAGATAGTCAGTGAAGACATCTGTTGGTTTAGAAATCAGACAATTTACCATTACCTAAATGTTCTTTTAAGAAATTTTATCATGCTTGGCCATAAGGCAGAGGTTGGCTTGTTCTTCTTAAGATCCAAAATCACTCCAGAAAGCTACCATAGATTTCTTTCTTTTGTCATGGTCTTTCTTCTGAAAGTCTTTGATTTTCTTGTGTGGACAGTCTCTGATTAAATGTCCTGCATCACCACACTCAAAGAAATTCATTACTTTATCATTATTACCATGATAGATAGCTTTACCTTTGTAGTCTATGCTACTAGAGGATATGTGTTTGTCCTTGCTGAAGTCTTTATTTCCAAAGTTCTTTTTCATCTTCAGAATCTTGTTAAAGGATTTAGAATGAGGGCAAAAGGATCTTCATCATCATCTTCTTTTGGTTCAAGTCTTTGAGATGACTCACTCTCCTTAGCCTTGAAAGCTAAGTTCGTGACACTGTTTGGTAAATATCCATCAGCTTCATTCATAGAGATCTCATGTGTAAGCAACTTTCCTTGAAAGTCATCAAGTTGAAGAGATGATAGATCTTGAGTTTCTTCAATTTGCAGTAGTCTTTGGTTCCCATTTTGCTTTAGGAAGACATCTCAAAATCTTTCAAAACTTTTCTTCATTGGAAATGTGTTTTCCCAAAGAATCAAGGTTGTTAACAATATCAATGAATCTTTTGAACATGTATCTGATTGATTCATCTCCATTCATGTTGAATAGCTTGTATTGCCTAAGGAATATGTTGATCTTGGTTTGCTTGACTTGGCTAGTTCCTTCAAAGGTCACCACACGCTTATCCTAGATCTCCTTGGAAGTCTTGCAACCTGAAATCTTGTTAAATTCATCTGCAATCAAAGCACAATATAAGAGATTCATAGCTTTGTAATTCTTAGAAAATTGTTCTAATTCAGAGGCAGAAAGTGTATCCTCAATTTTGGTGATCCCATCTTTCCCAGTATAGAATACATGACGACCCTTCTGAATGATAGTCCATAGTTCCATATCTTAATCAATGATGAACATTTTTATCAGGGTTTTCCAGTGCACAAATGGTCACCACAGAACAAGGGAGGTCTATTAGCAGCTCTTCCCTATGAGAAACCAACATCTCCTACAGTACTCATAATCAAAAGATTGTTAGATCTATGTAGTGATACAAGCTCTAATACCAACTAAAGGACATTACAGTAGGAAAAACTGCAGGGATCAATACTCTAGAAGGGGGGTTTGAATAGAGTATGGCAACTTTTGCAAATTTTCATATAAGATTGGTTTCAAAGAAGTTTGTGAAATGCAGCAAGTATTTCAAGGCCTTGAAATGAGTTTCAAGTCATTGGAGTCAAAACAGAAACTAAATAGAAAGCTGATAGTTTTGAAGGCCTTGAAATGAGGTTCAAGGCTTTGAACTGAAAACCTATTTTGAGCGGTTTGTAAGCTAAGTAAAATGCAGCAAAGTAAATGCAAGAGACACACTGATTTATAGAGTTCAGTCCACTTGGACCTACGTCTCTACCTCAGGGACTTGATCCCTGCAGGATTTTCAACTCAATTCTTATTAAGCAAAAGTTAAGCCCTAGATCTCAAGCACAAAGAGATGCTTTACTCTGTTACAGCTTGTGGTTCTCACTAACCTATCTAGTACATGATCTAGCTATCTTAGTAGCTAAGAATTCTCTATTGTTTTACTTGAACGATCCATGAGAATAATAAATGAAAGTATTAACTAAAAGATATACAAATGAAGATCGGAAGAGAAGAACACTGAGAGCTAAGTCTTCAGTGATTGTGCAGTGTTCTTCAGATGATTGGATTGAGCGATGTGGATCTGCTTATTGGTTGTTTGTCAGTCCTCTTTGGAGTTTGAATGTCTCTATGTGTTCTTCTCTGTTGTGTCTTAGAAATTCATCATTCAAAATCCCTTTTATGCAGCTTGTTTGTATTGAAGATATGCAGGATCTTCATTAACAAACTTTCCTAAAGTGAGCTGCAAGTATTTGACTCTTCTAACAGCTCTCCCAACGGCTAGTTGCTCAGTATCTTCAAAGATACTAACTTGATCTTGTTTGTTGGAAGGTTTGGAAGCTTTAGATACAGCAGATCAATGTGCATAAATAACTCTGACAGATTGTTTTCCATCCTGCAAGCAAGTAGATTAGGAAATAACCCTGCTAGGACCCTGCAAAAACTGAGTTGAACACATAGATTAATTATAGTTTATAATAGAAGAATGATTTGTCTTTCATCATCAAGTAACATATAATGAATTATAAGAGCTTAGGAGTAGGAATAAGATCATCAGCTCCCCCTAAGTTCATGCCAAAATCTGTAGTGTTTGTTTCAAAATCTTGAAATCAGTTTCAAGGCCTTGAAACAGACAAGCTGTTTCAAGCCTTTGAAACAGGCTGAACTTACAGCTGCATGTACAACAATGTTGTTGAATGAGGCAGTTTGGGGAATTCGAACAGTTACTTCACATTTCCTTTGTGCATGGTCATGATGATTAGTGGTTTATAGGGTTTATTATGATGTACTTCATGCTCGCTGCTTGTTTCCATGTAGTACCGAACTGGACCTCTTCATGATAATTATCATCTACTTCATGATAACTGTTTGCGCTCTAATGATCCCCAATTAGTCATTACTATTTACTCTGTGGACTTTACTATTGAATTCTTGTGTTTTGCCCTGGTCCAAATTAATTCATTTTCACTGTCATGCTCATTTTCGATAATGCTTGTGCATTGTGTGGAATTTCGACAGAGGTAAACATTGGTTCTTTTATCTTGTTGATCCATAATTTTCACATCAACGTAAAATGAATAAAAAAACTAAATATTGTATTTCCTATCACCTGTTGCAAGTAACATTTCCAGGTTACAAAACATTAATCGATAGTATGAGTGAACACTGTTTGGACTTTCGCCAGAGGTAAACATCTTTTGGTTCCCCCTTTCATTTCCTTTAAGTCAACTCTCTTCTTGATGTTGATATTCGTGTTTGGAAGAAAACCTTGTCTTATGATCGCGCATCATATATTGATTTTAGAGTAACTACTCTCTAGATGCATTATTTGTGACCTGTGAGAAAATTTAGACCGACTAGAAAGAAAAACATGTGAAGTAATAGCACTAAAATCCAGCAGCTTCTTTCTGGTTATTCCATGCATCACAAGAAAGTTAGAATGGAAGTCCAAAACCGATGGGGTTACTGCATAGTATGGTTCATCGACCATCGAATACAACTACGTATTGGATTGCGGTGTACAATCGTAGATGAACCATAGACGCAGCAACCCAGTAGATTTTAAACTACCATGCCAGCTGCACCTGTGATGATTCTCCGTGCCCGGTGGTGGTAGACGAGATTCTGAATATCTCATTGTGTTGCTAGAAACAATCATAAAAAAGCTAGATTCCACCTCCAGCAGCTTCTTTATGATTGTTCCAGCATCACAATGTTGTCGAACGGAATTGCGTCGATATGCTTGCCCAAAATTTAAACTTTATCTTTATGGATGAAAAGTGGAGTGAAATGGACTTGGCTGTAGGCTCTGCTTTTATACACAGTTTGGAATGTGGGGGTGGGGGGTTAGGAGAAGATGGTGAGTTATAAGATGGATAGGTGGGTGGGGGTTAATGGAGTTTAATAAATGATGGTTTAAAGATGTGGTTTCATATCAAAATTACTGCTGGTTTAAAGAGTAGTGCATGCCACTAGGTGTAGGTTAATGATGAACCTCATTGATTAGGGGTGGCAATGTTCTGAAAATAATTTTTAACATTGTTTCTTTTATCTTGTTTCACATCACC
This sequence comes from Linanthus parryae, assembly GCA_023055425.1. Classification (NCBI taxonomy): domain Eukaryota; kingdom Viridiplantae; phylum Streptophyta; class Magnoliopsida; order Ericales; family Polemoniaceae; genus Linanthus; species Linanthus parryae. The sequence continues at coordinate 104,767,971 of JALGPY010000005.1, forward strand.
GTAAAATGTATAAAGAAAACTAAATATTGTATTTCCTATCACCTATTGCAAGTAACATTTCTAGGTTACAGAACATTAATCGATATTATGAGTACATATACGTACTATAGTGGGCACTGTTTGGACTTTCGCCATAGGTAAATAACTTTTGGTTTCCCGTTTTATCTCCTTCAGTCTATTTTGATGTTGATATTACCGTTCGGAGGGAAACCTTGTGTAATTCCCTTCTATATATCTCATTGTGATGCGTGGAACAAGCACAAATAAGTTGCCAGCTCCAGCAGCTAGCTTCATTGTGATCATTCCATGCATCACAATTCTGCAGCAAGAGGACAAGAACATAATGGAATTTTGAAATCGACTAAACATATTATAAACGAATACAACCCCTGGAATAGCACAACCGTTCATCCCTGATGAGTAGTTGTGCTATGAGAAATAGAGGTTGGCGTCGATTTAGCACTCATCTCAGATCGATGAGCAGTTGTGCTATGACAAACAGAGGTTGGGATCGCCATGTTCTTACCACCAGAAGCAGCATCTTTGTGACCATTCCATGCATCACAATGCTGCATCAAGACCACCAGAACATAACGAAATCAACATCGAATGAGATTATTGACATCAACATGCTTTCCCATAATCAAAACTTTATCTAGGTGCATGAAAGGTGTAGTGAAATGGACAAGGTTGTAGGCTCTGGTTTTGTACACAATGGGGAACCTGGGGAATAGGAGAAGATGGAGAGTATGCAAAAGATGGGGGTTAATGGAGCTTAGTAAATGCTGGTTTAACGATGTGGTTTCAGAGAGATCATTGCTTGGTTTAAAGATTAGTGCATATTAGTAGGTATAGGCTCATGAACCACCTCATTAATTAGGGGTGCCAATATTACAAAATTATAACTGTTTTTGCAATCACCTGTTGCAGGTACAATTTTCATGTTATAGAACATTGATAGTATGAGTACGTCCATACGTAGTACACTATTTGGACTTTCGCCAAAGGTACACATGCTATCATTCATCTTAGTGATCCAACAGTTTCACATCAACCTATCTGTCTAAATATATTTTTCTTTTAAACTGTTGCAGTACAACAAGTGTGAGTGGAGCTCTCATTGATCCTTTTTGAATTCAAATTGACAATGCACAAAGTTCTACGGCCACTTTGGAGGAACTGTATGTGGTAATCATCAAATGAATCTGTTATAGAAATATTTTAACAAACAAATGAGTGAACAGTTATATTATGGGAGGTTTAATTATATATGTTGAATATTGTACTATTTTGGCCGGGTTGTGCCCCGCACTGTTTCAGGTATATATACATTGTATGAACCTCTATTTTTTGTTGTGCATTATGTTGGAATTGGTCATAGAAATTGCACAGGTTCAACAGGTATTTGAAAAAAGAACTGTAAAATGTGTAATATAGGCGACTATAAGAATTTCAAAATATAGACACGACGAGCATGTTTGTCAGAAAAAACATTAACGACGACCATGTTTGTCATCTAAAAAATAGTTGTCGACTCAAATAAGAAAAAAAAAGACGACTAAATTAGTTGTCGGCATAAGGTTGACATGATCAACGACGACAACAATTAGTTGACACATTCGTCGGCAAAAATTTTGTCCACGAAATTTAGTGGTCGGAAAGTAGTCGGCAAAAGAACAACGACAAATCAAAAGTGGTCGGTAAAACGTTTCCACCGACCAATGGATTTTTCGCCGCCCGGTCGAACTAATGAAAGAGTTATTCCGACGGCAGGGCTTCAATTGGATTTCGTCGTTTTTTCACTCTAACGATGATATTTTGGGTTCTCATCGTAAAGAAAAAAAAAATGTGTAGGGTATAGGCAGTAAGGTGGGCTAATGGACCAATAACAATATATATGTAAGCTTACACAATATGGTGGACATTCTACAATAAACTAGTCCATTTTCATAACAACTATCACATTTGTTAACCAATTTTACATAAAAATTTAACCGTGAACTAATTGATCAGAAAACCTACTACACGGGTTAGGGCCTTGAACCTACGAAGATATAGTATGGATTTCGGAACTAGGCTCTTATAGTCTCTTTCTGTTTCCACTCTAGTCCCACAAATCTACATGGTGAAAACCTACTCTTGTACTCTGAAATTGTATCAAGCTTTGGTGACCAAACTTGTTCTCTCGACCCAACCAATTGATCATAATGCTTCTTCAACTCCGGAGTACTGCAAAGAGAACCATGGCTAGGGCTAACATTGATAGATTTCTCTTCTTCACATAGACCTCTACCTCTTGTCATAAGGCTAATGATAAAATCGGGCATTACCTTGATCAAAACCTTACCATTCGATCCTTGCGTGTACTCGAAAGGGCAGTCTTTGAAGTTGATCGGAGACCTTTTAGGGCTTGAACCCAAGGCCGCGATCGAAGAAGCTGAGAGGACGTTGCTTGTGAAGCAATCAATGGGGAGAACAAAGTAAGTCTTACCGGGGATCAGATGGTCATGGATTGATAGTGTTGGGACTGGATGACCAATAAAGAATGAGTCTGCATGGCACACCATGCGGGAATTCGAACATGATCTTTCCAGCTAGGGTTTTGCCATGGAGAGTTCTTGTGGTTCCTTCCCAAAAGATTAGCTTCGCCGACGACTTTGATAATGGAAGACAAGATGTGTTCCCCATGAGAGAGAGAGAGGGCAGTTGGGTGTTGGAAATTTTTCTAGTTAATGTTGTTTGTGATTTGGTGGGTGGATGAGGATTGATTGGGCAATATATATAGTAGAAAGGAAAAGATTGACTTTGAGGAAGTCTTCGGATTTTGTTTGTTTTAGAAGTTTTAAAAGGTCGGTAGTCATGCTTGTCGGCTTTGAAAAAAATCCATGTTGTTTATCAAGTGGTGCAATTAACTTGTTGTACTTTGTATTAACCAGGTAGCACTCATTTTTAGATTACATGAACGAGCTTTAGACCATTTTCATTACTTACCCATTTTCGAACATACTTTCTCTTAAAATGTGCGGCGGTGTGGATCTATTTTTGTCCAAATTCATCTAACCTGAGATTAGGTAACGATTATTTTCCGTATTATTATACAAATAGGATTAGGAATGTACATGGGCATAATCACCATCTTGGCATGTTGTAAGTATGCAAGTAGTAATTAATTTCAATTTTTATATATCAAAGCAAAAAAGCATTCTTTTATCATGAAAATTACACGTCATTATTAATTTATCATTCTCTTTTACATTTAGCTGACCAAGATTGTGTAATTTATGTATGGATAAGAATAGTACGGTTTAAGAGAAATCATTTATAAGCCCATTTACAGGAAGAACAAACAAGTTGGTGATTCCCTTTTCTTCCTCTTGTTGATGGTGCATTTTCTCTTCCTTTTTCTGATGCTATTTTCTTCGTGTCCATGGAATCAATTCGGTGTTATTTGCAGGAGTTTGGATAATTGTTTTTTGTTCTGCATTTTGAATCCTCATAAAAGTGCATCGGCAACAACCCAGTTAGTTTTTTTTTTTTTTTTTTTTTTTTAAATTTCTTTTTCTTTTTTTTTTTTGAGAAAAGCAACAACCCAGTTATTAATACATTATCCGGTACTTTCTTACTATTAATTCATAACAAACCAAACCATTTATAAAGGGGTAAAAGACAAAAACCACCCTCCATTTATGGGCAAAATACATTTTGCTCCCTGGTTTATGGAGAAAATACCTTTCGCACCCCTGTCAGAGTTAAAACTAACACCTCACTAACGGAGAGGACAAAAGACGAAATTATCCTCAAGATTAATACAAATTACACACTATAAGTGCAAATTATTCTCTTCCTCCTCCCATTTCAACCCTAACAGCCTTCTTTTTTTCTCTCTCTCACTCCACACCATCGATAATCACCACACTCCCTCCTCAGCAGCCATGACTGAGGACTACCCGGTGGTCTTCGTCTTCCCAACCGCCGGCGCCTTCCTCTCCTAGACTCGCAAATCCGATGCCGAAGCACTCCCGACGATGGTGGAAGGAATTAGTCTGGATTTCACCGCCCCCTCTCTCTTTCTCCAAAGAGAGGGTTCGAATCGGGTCTTGCTGGGGTTGGCTCGGATCGGGTCTTGTTGGGGTTGGGTCGGAGAATGAGGATTCCAGTGGTGGTGGGTGGCGATTGTGGTTGTTCAGTGGGTTTGGTGGTGATTGTGGTTGTTTCAGGGGTTTGGATCGGGTTTTGTTGGGGTTGGGTCGGAGAATGAGGAGTCCCGCAGCCCTGAATCGCCGTCCACCACCGCTGCCGAGAGAAGAGGTGACGACCTCCTCCTCTTCTTCTTCTTCTTATTCTTTTTCGGAGCTGTGGTTCTTGGTATTTGTCTCAACGCCATGGTCCTGGTCAGAACCACTCTGATTCGATCCTATTTGGGACCTGTTTCAAGGTTTTTCTTGTTTCTCTTGGTTTACAGCCTAATTTAGGAAAGGATTTGAGCCTTTTGTGGGTGTTGTGCTCTATCTCTGTCCGGTGGAGTCTCCTGATGCCTTTGACAGTTTGGGATCTCTCGTCTGTGGATATGTTCGTCTCAAGTTTCTGGTGACTTTGTTGTCACCGTTTTTGTATCATCCACGGTTCTGATTACATTTTCGAGTTTGATGTTTTGATGGTGAGACTGTTCCGATTGACTTCTGTGGTGGTTCAAGCTACGTTTTTTTTTATCTGGAATGTGGTGATTCATCGGAGCCCTGGTTTGTTTCTGATTATCAGTGGCTTTTTTTGCTTAAATCCAACCTTTAGGTTTGGCCTTCTTCTTCTTATTCTCATTCTTCGAATTCTAAATTCGTGCGGAAAAACTCGATAGGGTGAGGATGATGTAGCTGTGGTTGATATTGTTGTTGTCGTTGGTGGTGGTGGTGGTGGTGGTGGTGATTTGGTGGTGGAGGTGATGTTGGTGGTGGTGTTGATTTGGTCTATGGTTGATATTCCGGTTGTTGGTGGTGATGGAGGTGGTGTTCAAGAACATGATGAACATTGTATTAAACAAAAGGGTGTTATTTGTCACAATTTGTAAGGGTAAAACGGTCACAAAAAGTCAGTTTGCACCCCTCCTCTAACGGTTTGTAACAGAAGGGTGGTATCTGTCCACCCTCCATCCACTGAAAGGGGTGCAAAAGGTATTTTCCCCATAAATCAGGGGGCAAAATGTATTTTCTCCATAAATGGAGGGTGGTTTTTGTCTTTTACCCTTTATAAAGATATCCGAAGCGAAGCAATCGAAAAATTCCAATTTGGTTCAGTGCGGTACGGTTAGGTAGGTTTGTGAAATCGTTTTTACAGGATATCGTAGTACAAGTGTGTCGATAAAATTCAAATTTTAACTAAAAAATATATGAAATAAACATACCGTCGCCGCGCAGCTACCCAGATTACGATAAACTCAACTTCCACCTACACCAGTTCCAACGAGCACAGCCTCCACCCACAACCACAACCCCCAATCGAACCCATAACTGTCCTCCTTTATCCCTGCCAGTAAGGTATATGGACCCCAAGCCTCCTGAGTGTCGAAAACCCATCATTTTCGCCTCTCTTTGTCATTAACAACCACCATGTGTAGCTCCACCGGAAGGGCTAGCCAAACAAAACACCAACAACACTGCACCACCAACCTGCATCGGAACCCACGCTAAACTACCACAAGTAAAAACCTCATCCTCCTTCACAAACACCACCGCACATCATCAACATGCAATCTAAGCATTCAGACCATCCCCCACAGAAACCACCTACAAACATGAGCCACGTAAAGTACCCTCTTATCACCACTGTTCATAAGTCATAACAGAAGCCGACCTACCTTCCATCTTCGTCCTCTCTCTCTCCGCTCTCTTCTCCGTCCACAATGAACTCCACCCCTCTCTTCCCTTACCCACCGATTAAGTGAGTCACAATGTTAGAAATATTAGTTTAATATCTCAATATTCAATTACCTACTTATTTAGAGTTGTTTTAGAAATTGGGTAGTTAGCTTAATGCATTTTCCTTGTTTAGATTATTTGACATCGTTTCCATGTTGGGTTTGGGTTTGCCTATATAAAGCCCCCCCCCCCCCACAATACATATTAAATATACAATTCAATAATACATTGGTATCAAAGCTTATACACTCTTCATGACCTTAACTTTCTTTCGCTCCCCAAGCGGGTGGCGCCACCGCTAGTCGCCCGTCAGACAACAAGTATTGTCTCCTTTCTTTTATTTTACTTGTGTTTCATTGGATTATTTTGATATGCTCCTGTTCATGTATGGGTTTGTTCATGTACATGGGTTGGCTCAATCATGGTAGTTGGTTTCCATGCGGATCGGAGGCTACAAGTAATTACTTCATCAATTTTCCATGAATCAACAATTATTGTTGGCTATCTATTCGATTGATTGACTCGCCGCCTCTGATTCCCAAGGAGACACACCAGCAGGCCACTACTGCATTGTCTTCAAACCTAGACGCCTTGTTTCAACATGAAATTGGATCTTCTACCAAGCCTCATGGCGAGATCTTCTTAGTTCGTTCGGCCAACCACTAATGGAGGTCGTCGACCGTTGTGTACGAGAGAATCCTGCAGGGAGAATTCAATATACACCAACAGCAGAGGATAGAAATAACACAGGAAGTGTTGGGTTGTGTGTAGGGAGAGAGTAAGGCAATAGTACTATATGAGAGAGAGACAGGATTTTGGCAGAGCTTCCGCGTATCTCAGGTGAGTCCCTCCTCGTATGGGAGGGTTAACGATCCTACATATAACGGAGAATGTGACCGTTGTAGTGTGGTTAATGAGCCCTTTAATGGCGGCTTAATTAAATTAACCACAACGTCACGTTCGTCCGCGTATATAGGGACCGTTACGGCACGTTACCCGCGTACACCGGAACCGTTACGAGGTTGACCGGGTTGACCGGGTTTATGGAGCTCGTTCCATAAATCTCTCAAAAGAAGTTACTAGGGGTCGCGCGCGGGCTTGGTTGTCACTCGCGCGCGACAGGACTTACTCTAGCCTCCAAACCACTAAGTCCCTACAAGTCCCGTGCGGTGGTATGCGAGGGCCCTGTCTCGCAGCCCCCACGTGGATCAGCGCGGCTGGTGATCCGGTGTGTATGGAGCACAGTATGGTGTGCAGGATGGTCGCCACGTGGCTAAGATCTACCTGTCCAGAAAGCACTATCTACATTAGCCGCCTTTCTGCGCGTGAAGACGCATAATCGGATAGGCTTCCATGCGCAGGAACCAACGTACGCGTCGCCGCCACGCACCAATTCAAATACACAAAAATTCAGCCCCCGTGCGTGTCATTATGACCTAAAACCCCTAGAGTCGTGCCGTCTGGTCTTTTAGGGTTTAAGGCGTGACGTCAGCTTGTCCTGTGATTGCACGATTCGACGGTGACGGTTGCGATTCGACTACTGAAAGGACGCAACCCTTCATTATTTTTTTGGATAAATACTCTGTGCTCTCCATTGTTGCAAAGCATCACTTCTTTCTCTTAAAGTGAATGATACCTGGAAGCCTTCAAGAGCAGATTTAAATAATCACTCACCAATTCTTTCTTGTCAATCGTCTTCTTCAACTGTGGGCATCCAAGCAAGCTTTACCAAAACAAGGTTGGCCTTGTTCAATTCTACTTAATGTATCGATTTATGATTTGAACTATACTGGATCTGTAAACCCATGAATATCTGAAACATACCATCCATTGGAAACTGCGAAAAAGACCTTGTTCTTCAAACTCAGAATTGATCTAATCCCCAGATTGTAAAAATTTTGAATGTGAGGCTTCTGAGATTCCCAGTAATGTAAACAATTCTGAACTTTCAAAACCCAAAATTGTCACTGAGCCGTTCATTTTTTCTTTGACAAAGCATCGTTGCTCCAAATCGAACTGAGATTCAAACTTCAAATCGAACTGAGATTCAAACTAAAGCATGTGTATTTCTCCCCCCTTTTTTCTTGCTTTTCCGCAGGAATGGCAAAGACAAAAGGAACCAAACCCGTTAAAGAGGTCGAAGAAGTACCTGATCTTCCCCAGACCTTATGGCGGAAAGCCCCCTATTTGGGTGGCAAGGACTTTTATCACGCTAGGGTTAAGGTGAAGAACCTGCCAATCCCCGTTCCTGCTGAAGAGTTGCAAACGTTGACCCCTCCTGTTAACGCCGCCATGCTCGAACTGATCGATTCCAAGGATGTGGTTCGATTGGGGGTCGAAAATGGGTTTTCCCGCATTCTGCGATTTCCACTCAAGCGTTTGTTCAGAAATTGGACTTCATGGATGAGTGGATCGACCATGTATTGACCCACCATGCTATCGCATTGAACAATGCTGGCATATATTTTGCAGTCCGTGCTATGAAGGGTGTTTCCTTGAAGCTGGACCAGTCCATGCTTCTAAACCTTCTGTCGCGCTACTCACCTGCGACTCACACATTCCACTTTGCTGAATTCGAGGGTTCTCCCACTCTTGAAGATGTGCACATACTGTACGTTCTTTCTCCTGTTGGTGAGGTGGATCCCCCGAGTCCCTTGAGGACTGATCCGGAACTTGCTCTATACAAGCAAATGGAGGAATGCTTGTCAGAAGTCAAGAAAATTTCCAGTCGGTGGACGTCTGCGAAGCTTCTTCCCGACTGCAAACTGGTTGACACATCTGCGAAGAACACTTGGAACATATGGGTGCAGTACTTCTTTCGCGATTATGCGAACAGTAGCGTCACCAAGAAACTTCTTAGCCAAAACCCGAAAGCGAAGAATTACGTGAACGGCAAAGGGTACCATCTGACTTTGTGTGCCTTTATCTGCGCCTGGCTGTCGAGGTATCTCATTGATGGCCATCCCCATGATGGGGTTTTCTACCATGTCCTTCCCCTTGCTGTCAAGCTGACCCTTTGTCAAAGGGTCGCACTTGGACCACTAGTCTTGGGTACCTTGTACCACATATTAGATCAGTTGGTTGTGGCAACCAAAGATTCTCGCGGCCGCCTTGACGTGTTAACCTATGTCAATATTGCATTCCTGACTATGTGGGTCTTCGAGCGCTGGCCCTCTTATGCTCCTATTCCTGCTAAGCCCAGTAAGTGGTGCGTCCCTTGTGCGGAGGAGGAGCTTAACAGCGGCAGGGCTGCGAGGTGGTTCGGAACTCACTTTCCTAAGTGTACCTGGAGTCTGATATGCGACGATCGCAGCGAGTTTACAGCTAGGCCTTATACCACGCGTGTTGAGAATGTGCGATGGTTCCCAAAATTGTATCCTTCCAAGGCTGTTGCTTTCTCTGAAGATCTTCTTTTCGAGGGAGAGAAGCGTTTCCATGAACGCTATCGCGAATTCTTCTGCTGGTGTCTAAGAGGTTCTCTTCCTGCTCTTGCGGAGTATTTTTGCGAGCTTACTCCTAATTACGAGAGGATCACGGTGGATGTCGATCTTACTCGCGTTTCTCCCCAATTTGGCTTTGGTGCGGTGGCACCCTCAATCTGGCAGCAGTCCATCATAAGAGGCTGCTACAAACGACTACTGTCTGGCGAGGGCAAAACAATTTTAAGGAGCAACCTTCCCTTTGAGCAACCCCCAGGTAACCGCGAAGGTGGCTACTCCAGGAATTGGGTCGCCTATTGGAATACCCAGCAGACAAGGTTTGAGACGCAGTCAACCCCTCGGCCAAGCAGAGCTCCTGTGATCAAGATAAATTCTTTCCCTTTTCGTCCCAACTGTAGCCTGGACGACACCCAATATGGCTGCTATTCGTTGCTGGACCACGAGAATGACTTGTGTCCCTCCACCATCCTTGAGGAAAAGATAGCCGCAGTTCAGAAAGGTGATTCGCATATTATTAAATACAGCGAAGACTTCGCCAAGGTAAACAATCTCCTTCGCATGCGTTAAGTTTCTTTATTCCGATGCGTCGAAACTTATGCTCCATTTTCTGTTGCAGTGCTATGTGAGGAGGTTCGCATCTGGTGAGCGCTCCAAGTCGCTGATCACCACCATTTTTACTGCGAGAAGGCAAGGTGAACCAGTTCGGCTAGCAATGAGGATGGCTCCCACAGTTGAGGCCCGGATTCGCGAGGTCATGGATGTTTTTGATGACTCACTGATAGACAGTACTCCAGCCTTATCTCCACCCAGGGATGATCCGTCTCCCCTAGCAACTGCTGCTCCAAGGGAAAAGAGACCAAGACAGAAGGGCATCACAATCTCTTCCCCTAGGAGCGGTCCGACTTCCCCTCCTGCAAGGTCCCTTACTTCCAGGGACAAAGGTAAATGTCGCATGCCAAGCAAGGCGCGGAAAGAGCTCGCATGAGGAGAGAAGGGATGTGAGAGAAAGGGATGATGATGAAGAAGAAGAAAGAATCAAAGATGTCAGAGAAGGAGAGAGAGAGATGAGATACAAGAGGCAGAGTCGGGAGGTATCTCAATTGTACTTCTCTTCTCATTATCTTAACTTTTGCAATCTTGACTGAACAGTTTAACAGTTTGTTCCTTTGCAGATGATGATGAATAGACCATCAGCGGCCTTTTGGCGAAGAGGCAGAGGAGGGGTTCTCACTCTGGTGTTTCCAACGAAACCATAGACGATGACATCCTTGCTGAGTCTAGGAGAACATCTGCGGAGGCTGCTGAAAGAAGAAGAAAGCGAGAAGAAGAGGAGATTGAACGCGTAAAGCAAAGGAGCCTAGAAGAGCAACATGTGGACGACTTGGTGCGTCCGACCGATGAGGAAGATGCGGTTCCAGAAAACGCGGCTCCTCATGTTGATGAGGATGATGCGGTTCAAGAAGAAGATGCGGCTGCTCTGGAGCAGACTCAGGCAGACTTTGAGGAGATCGCAGGCGGCAATGAAGGTGAGATTTTTAATCTCACGGTAACTTACCGAGATGTGATTGTTGGTGCATTAAAGCATGGCTTATCGAAAGCCGACATTCGCCGCTGGCTAGTAAGCAAGTGCGGTGAACCTTCAGGTAATTATTTGAACAACATTTGTGAACTAGGCTTAGTAACCCAATCATCATCATGACCGGTTTCTTCGCACCCCAGGTCATGCACACCTTAAGGATATGCTTAACGAAGACACATTAATAGGGCATGGTATTGCGTCCTTAGCATATGACGAAGATGCTACAATCCCACCTACGCGTGGAGGTGCTCGCTCTTGGTTTATCAAAATAATAACAAAATATTGCTTAATACAGGTTACCTCACATTGTCCTGTCTTGTATCGCAGGTAATGATGGTGAAGCCATGCGGGGACAGATGAGTCAACCTTCTGCATCTTATGTCCCGGTGCCAAGTTCTCATACCGAGAAACCCGTCGCAGCTGCTGAGTATGCAGGAGAGCCCTTAGAGGATATCATCAAAGTTTACGATGATGCCGAGGCTGACACCGTGCTGATGGAGGAAGATACCAATGCTGCTACTGAAGACATGGGAGCAGACACTGCTGAAGCTGGGATTCGTGAGCAAATCACGGGAGATGCTGGATCACATGCGAATGCGAATGTTCCAATGAATGCTCCCGAGTCCCCTGGGCCTTTCACATCTGAAGGCGTCCCTAATCGAGCTGCATCTTTCACTGTTTCCATTCCTCCAGCAAGGACTGAGCCTTCAGAGATTCCTCAAGCATGGAGCTTTTGGAGTTCGCAAGTAGGAGCTCCAGTCGCACCTGGTGCGGCCTATAACCTTCCTGCCAATTATGAATAGCTAGAGCTTGCAGCTGATAGAAGAGCAATGGAGCGAGGACAGTCTTCAGCTGCCCCAGCAATGCGCATCCCTTCTTTGCGCGAGATCCTTGAAGGAACTGGTTCGTTATCACTTTTCCTGCTCCCATCTTGCACTTTTCATTTACAAGCTTCATGTTCTAACAAAGATTGTTCATTGTTTAGGGTTGAAGCAAGATGATGTGGACTGGCTGGTTCGAATGCGTCTCTCCTATCCCCGCTCATTTGCGAGGTCCTTGGAGATAGAGCCTTTCAACAGGAGGCTGTTTTTGACCGAAGCCATCTGGATTTTGGAGCAGCTGTCTGCGGCCACACCTGCGACCATCTCTCCTCAGAGCGCGCAGTTGCGTAAGATGAGTACCAACTACGAGCAGTTGAAGCAAGAAGTGGAACAGGTGACAAATTTGTCACTTCAGTTTTCTCCTGATGACTCCCTGATTAAAGATTTATTTTGAAAACAATAGCATGTATTTAGTTTGATCAAAATGTTGGAACATTATCGTAATGTTGCTAGGGTTTCTCCCCCCTTTTTTTTATTCAAGACTTGGAATGCCCGTTTTGCCCTTCCCGGGATTTGCTCGAATATCTTTGTGCGTATCAATTATGACATCAGCTAGCGATATTATGCCTTGATTTTCGCGCTAATTTCTTACCGGATAAGCACGCCTTCCTTGGGAAGTCCATCCGTATCATGACATTCCGTCATTAATTAGGGATATGCTACCGAATCGTCGTAGCCTTTAGTAGAGTAATTGAATGTTGCCTTTATCAAGGTGTAAGTGATTGATGCTTACCCCTTTTCCAAGCTTTGCTGACTCAACTAGAGAATTGAAGGGTCTCCGTTGGGTCTATATAAACCCTGTCTTCTACTGCTTGGGTTTTTCATCCCAAAATGTGGCTTGCCATGAGTCTTTACGACTCCCGGCTTCAACGCTTGTCTTTTTGATTCATGGAAACTTCATGTTGTGAAACCTGAGTTTGTGCTTTGTGCCATAGAAATAACTTCCAATATCTTCATTACGAAGCTTATTGATCTTCATATCCCTCATAAAGAAGATGCATATAATGCCTCATGCTTGCTCGAAGAATTTTCTTCGTCTATTATGTTTGCAGGTCGTGTTTCCGGCCGCCTCGCGGCGAGGTGCAGCGCCGTATTGACCTTCTTACCGATTCGTAATGAACGACAGATTTCTCCTCTAGCTTTCTCAGAGGAGGATTTCTTGCCTCCACGTTCTTGAACTCGGGGTGGCGAGCCATTGTGCTCGTCTCCGTGGACAAGGAGCCTCTTGCTTTAGGAGTTGCTCCTTGCCTGTTCTTCACCGCCGCATACGCCGGAACAGGTGGTTCCTCAGGCACATCTCTTGGGGTGATGATCAGACAGAGGCCTTGTCAGATCCTGAGATCTTGAAGGTGACATCGCACATCCTTTGTGACGTTTGTAGGACGTTCATTTTACAGCAAGACCCTACTTGCGACAGATCTTTGGTCGCAGACCACTATGTCGCATAGCCTTGGTTAGGACCAGTACGCCGATCCTTTTACATTAAGGATTTCAATTCTGTGTAACTTTCGTCTGTAAGCTACTATCTAGATGAATTGTAAGCCATGCTAGCCGTGTAATTGGCTCAGTTTGAGCTTTTCGCTTGTAAGCTGCTATCTAGACAGATAAATTGTAAGTCATTTTGACTCGTAATAATAAATTGCTTCGTATAATTTGCTGTTATTGTCACAACAAATTGCAACGTTCTCATGCGTATTGGCAGGATTCACCTTTTGCAGTGTCATATTCGCACTTTCTGTTGTGGCTATAATTTGCTACCCAGTAGATGGATTCGCAGATTATAGAAATCATTCGTGAGAACTGCTATCTTAGCAGATGAGTTTTTAGATCGTTTGAGATCGCATTTGCATAGCTTTGCTATCTTGGCAGATAGGCTTGAAAATCACTTAAGATTAGACTCAAGTACGGCTTCTATCTCGGCAGACAGGCTTTGGAGATCACTTAAGATCATATTTGCATAGTGCTGCTATCATGGCAGATAGGCTTCAAGATCAATTAAGATCATATTCGCATAATGCTTCTATCACGGCGGATAGGCTTGAAGATCAATTAAGATCATATTCGCATGGTGCTGCTATCACGGCGGATGGGCTTAAGGATCTCTTAAGATCATATTCGCATGGTGCTGCCATCACGGGGGATGGGCTTAAGGATCACTTAAGATCATATTCGCATGGTGCTGCCATCACGGCGGATGGGCTTAGGGATCACTTAGGATCATATCCGCTATTGAGAAATGAAGAAATAAATAAAGCGATCAAGACAACTGAAATCGTAAAGTTCTTCCCATTTGGGAGAAGTCTCTTATTATAGAACACTCTCATATGGGAGAAGTGAGATTAAAATTCCCTCATATGGGAGAGAAGATGCATGAATCTTTGACAATACGGAGCATGAAGTAGGCGTTGTAATCTAACGCATGTAATGAGAGAGATTAAGGATAATACTTCTTAATCCAGCGCATGTTGACTGAGCTTGGGGTTTAGGCCGTCCCATGTAGCCTTTTTATGTTGCAGTAGCCACTGTCAAAGACTTCTTTGACTTCGAAGGGTCCTTCCCAGTTGGCTGCGAATTTTGGGTGAGCTGCCTCCCGCATGCAGTGGTCCGATGCGCGCAAGACCAGGTCCCCAACTGCGAAATCTCGACGTTGAACTGTTTTGTTGTACGCACGGGCGATCCTTTCCTGGTATCGCTTGTTAGTCCGTTTAGCCTGCTCCCACTTTTCTTCTAACAGAACCAAGTCATGATCGCGTTGATTCTCGTATAGTGCAAGGAAGGCCAACCTTGCAGAGTTGATTTTCACCTTCGCAGGTACTACAGCTTCAGCTCCATAACATAAAAGAAATGGGGAGAGGCCTGTAGGAGTCCTTGGAGAAGTTCGGTATGCCCACAAGGCTATGTTCAAAGAATCAGCCCATTTCTTGTGGTCGTCCGCAACCATTTTTCTCAAGATTCTCAACAACGTCTTGTTAGTTGCCTCCGCTTGGCCGTTCCCTTTCGGATAATAGGGGTAGAACATATCTGCCTTATGTTGTACTCTGCTAGCTTCGCAGCTACCTAGAGATTGATGAAGGGGGTACCATTATCCGAGAGAACTGTGTTAGGAATTCCGAGAGATTTGCTGTCTTCAGTGGTATTGCTTCTACCCACTTAGTGAACAATTCGGTCGCAGTGAGAATGAACTGGTTCCCTTGCAAGGTTGGTCGGATGGGGCCAACAAAATCCAAAGCCCAAGTATGGAACGACCATGGTGTTCCCAACGCATGTAGAACTACAGGAGGAGCATGCACTAGGTTGCCTTTGAATTGACACTCCTGGCACCGTCTTACTTTAGCGCGGCAATCTGCTTCCATGGTGGGCCAGAAGTAACCAACAGTGAGGAGCTATCTGCATAGCTTCGCACCTCCCTGATGTTCCACTTGATGAGAGAGTTCCATCGCCTCTTGTGCTTCCTTGCTGTCTTGGCATCACAGCAGCTTACCCTCGTGGCCCCTTCGCCAGAGTATATTCTCTTGCACCACGTACCGCGCTGCTTTCCTCTTTAGTTTCTCAGCTTCTTTTCTCGACTCAGGCTCAATCCCCTGTGTGAGAAAGTCAAAGAGTGGCTTCCTCCAATCCATGTCGTCATCGACCAGAGCAATTAATAAAGAGTCCTTGATCAGTGCGCAACTCTCGCAATTTCCTTGGATCGACGCCGCAGCCGCTGACATGTCCGGCCAATGAATCCCATACCTCTGGGCTTTTCGATAGATTGACACCTCACTTTCCCCGCAAGTATGTTGGTGAATCTTGTCTAACAGCGCTTGTCCCTCCTGCTGTGAGACGCATCGCATGAGTATCCCGCCAGGGCCTTTATAGTAGAGGGTGTTGTCGTGTATGCAATACCCCTTGGTGGATGCCCAGTTTTCGTTGCTTGTTCCTTCTGCGATGGCAAATATTGACTTTCTCCAGTCTGCATCATCCATGCATTCGTCATTGCACGCGTCCACTGTCAACGCCGAGGACGTTCGCACTTCAATTGAGATTCTCGCGGGACATTTATCCGCACTAACCTTGGATCCCAAGGTAGCCAAAGCATCAGCATGCCTATTGTCTGTCTGGGTTTGTGCTCCAACCTGACATCGCAGAACTTCTACACCAGCTTCTGTACCAAGGTCCGGTAGGGCAATAGGTTTATCTCCTTCAAGCCATACTCGCCCGAGGCTTGTTTGATGATTAGCTTGGAATCCCCCATAACCGTCAAGTTGCTTACTTCTAGTGCCCTTACTGCGCGAAGACCTGCGATGAGAGCTTCATACTCTGCTTCGTTGTTGGTGACTGCGAAGTCGAGCTTTGCGGACATCTGTATGACCTCTCCATCGGGTTTCGTCAGGACTATTCCGATTCCTCCACCTTTCCTTGTCGATGACCCATCGAAGTGGAGCGTCCAGTAAGGCAACTCAACTGCATAGATCTCAGGTCCTTCCAGTTCCTCCTCAATTACAGGCTCATGACTATTATTAGGGAACTGTGCTAGAAAATCCGCCACCGCTTGCGACTTGATTGCCCGGGGTCGAACGAATGTGATGTCATATTGAGAAATGGTCATATACCATTTCGCCAGTCTTCCCCCGGGGGTAGTGTGAGTCAAGAGATACCGTATAGGATCACTCTTTGTGACCACCACCACTACTTTGTGCGAAGCAAAATAGTGCTTTAACTTTTCTATTACAAATAATAGAGCAAGGCAATGACGCTCGATGTCCGTGTACCTTGATTCTGCTGGCTGCACTATGCGAGAAATGTAATAGATCGGCCTTTCTTGCCCCTCATACTCCTGAGCCAAAAGTGCCCCTATAGACCTTTTCGTCGATGTTAGGTACAGCAAGAGCGGTGATCCGAGCTGTGGTGCGATCATTACCTTTGATGATGTCAGCAGGTCTTTTAGCCTTCCAAACGCAGCTTCGTGCTCTATAGTCCAGTTATACACAACATCTTTCTTGAGGAGATCACTAAAACAGAATGTAATTTCGGCGATCGCCGGGATGAACCTTCGCAGGTAAGATAGCTTCCACAAGAAAGTCTTCAAGGCACTCTGGTTGTGCGGCGCCGTTATGCTAGTGATGGCGAATACTTTCGCGGGATCAGGCTCTATTCCTTGACGATGTACTACGCATCCTAAGAACTTCCCCGATGTCACTCCGAATGCGCACTTCATGGGATTCATCTTTAACTGGAAGCTTCTGCATCTGTTGAATACTTTCCTCAAATCCTCCAAGTGATCTACCTCTTCTTTGGACTTGACAACCAAGTCGTCAACATAAAATTTTACTTATTCGTGCATCATATCGTGGAATAGGGCCATCATGGCTCGCTGATAAGTGGCGCCTGCGTTCTTGAGACCAAAAGGCATAACTGTGTAACTGAAGACTCCCACCGGAGTGATGAACGCAGTTTTCCGTGCATCTTCAGGGTCCATCTTGATTTGGTTGTACCCACTGAAGCCGTCCATGAAGCTAAACATGCGATGACCCGCGGTGGAATCGATAAGTAGATTGATGTTGGGAAGCGGAAAATCATCCTTGGGACAGAAACGATTAAGGTCTCGGAAGTCCACACAAATGCGAAGTTTCCCATTCTTCTTCATTACAGGCACGATGTTGGCAAAACATGTAGGATGGTGATTTGGCTCGATGAATTTGGCATTCAGAAGTCTTACAATTTCTTTTTAGATCTTCACGTTGATCTCCGGCCTAAAGCTTCTTGTGCTCTGCTTTACCGGTTTGGATCTTGGGATTACATCTAACCGGTGCATGGTGATTCTCGTTTCCAGACCGGGCATCTCATCGTACTCCCATGCGAATACATCCTTATACTCGGTCAGAAGCTGCAGTAATCTTTCCTCTTCCTCTCTCGTGAGGTCTGCACTCAGAAAAACTGGCCTTTTCTTTTCTTCGCTTGGGCTTAGGAATACCTCCTTCAGTTCCTGCTTTGTGGTTTGGGCTTGTCCTCCATGCATTCGGGCGCTTCTTTGAGATTTTCCTTTAAAACGCCTGGCGTTGGTTTGTCTAATTCCATGACCTGCTCGATTTGGTTGATTTGCTCAGGGATATCCCCATGCTCACTTGGGGGTATCCCCGCGTACCTTCATATGCGGTAGCATTTCTTCGCGTTACCGTAGAAGCTTTCTATCTCTTTTCCTTCGGGATAATGCTTTGCTATCCTTTTTATGGTGTAAACATTCTTTCTCTGGTAGGCAATTCGCGGTGCCTCTTCTCGCGTAGACGGCTATTCTTTGGACTCCTCTCTTGTCACCATCACTCCTGCAGGTGGATGATCTTTGATATCCTCCCAACGAGGCAAAGGAGTGGGGTTGAACGGCCCCGGCGTTTGCTCATCTGCCATCTCCGTGAACCATACCGCCTCAGTGAGGTGCGCCTCATCCAAATTGAAAGGATTTGTGGAGGCTGGTATCTCTACTATTCTGTCATTCCGGATAGCCTTCATCACCTGGTGAGCTGTTGAAGGGACCGCATCGAAGCGATGAATCCAGGCCCGGCCTATAATCATGTGATACGTAGTGTTTGCATCAATGACATAGAATTTGGCCGAACACTTGATTTTGCCAATTTGGACACCCAGACGGATCCATCCTATCGTCATTCTGGAGTCGCTTCCGAATCCCATCAGCGGGGATGGACGCCTGACGACCTTGTGCTCTGGGATTCCTGCTAGCCTTAGAGTGTTGAGCGAGACAACGTTGACTGCTGCTCCTCAGTCGACAAATGCTCTTTTGAACTCCACGCCATGGATGACTGTCGTTACATACAGAGGCTTCTGGTGGCTTGCATCTGTCTTCTTGTCGCTTGCGGAGAAGGTTATGACCTTTTCTGTAGAGCGAGATGCCCTGACAATCTTCTCGTTGGAGACCACGATATCTTCCTCGTAATCTTCCGCTATCCTCAGGATCGCCTTTGTCATTTCTTTCCGGCATCTCTCCGAGAAGTTCATTTCATCGAAGAACCTGTTGAAACCGTGCGACCCCTTCATCCGATCGGCACATTCGTCCTCCGTGTCTATGTTGTAGTCCTCGTCATTGTGGATCTCGGCAACGATGGGTAGACCATCCTCTGCAACCTCTTCAAGGTCCATAATCGAGATCATGGCAACCTCTTTGCCCTTCGGCTCCTGCTCCGCATGGGCAGGCAGTGGATTGTTTCGCACATCCTGCCTCTGGTCGCTGACAATCAGCTCGACATTTTTCATCTTTTGGCTTACCATGATTCTGAGCTTCTTGCAGTCAGCCGTGGGATGCATGACCTTTCCGTGACATTCACAGCACTATGGGTCCCTCACCATCTCCTTAGAGGGTGTCCTTTCAAGCGGCGGCAAGATTCCGTCTTTACGCCATTGTCCGCACAAATCACTTGCTTCCTCTACCGAACATGGTAGAGGTGGTGCATCGAAGTTTGCGACCTTCGGCTGCTTTTGGGGCGAGACCATATTCACTTCGGCTTCACGTCCCCTTTTGTAGCTGAACCTCCCAATTTTAAAGGTAGTCCCGCTCGGGGACCTCTCAGAGGCGTGCCTCTTTTTCTGCCTCTCCACTATAGGCTCTATGTTCTTTGTGCATTCAATTAGCTTCGAAAATGTAGGAGTTTGGAGGTTGATAAGCATATCTTTGTACTCGTCTCGCATGCATTGCAGACATATCTCCACGAGTCTGCTCTCAAGTATCACATCTTTGCATTTCAAGGACTTGGCCCTGAACTTCTTGATGAATGTCACTCCATCCTCCTCGCGCTTCTGGTACATCCACGAGAGATGAATCATTGTCACCTTTTCTTCCATCTGGAAGAATTTGGTATAAAATTTCTGGACCATGTCGTCCCAGGTCTTCACGGATCCAGCTTCCAATGTCCTGTACCACTTGTAGGCCACGTTCCCCAGGGATTTCGGGAACTCGCGCATCACCAACTTTGGATCAGCCCCGTATGACCCCATCACATCAATGAAACGCATGACATGCTCATGGGCGTTTCTTTTGACATCTTCGAACTTGTCCCATTTAGGAGCCTTGTACCCAGCAGGGTTAGGCATGAGGTAGATCTCGCGTGGGATAGGTGGATCTTTGTCAAGCTTCGGGATGATGGTGTCCGCGAACGGTTGATTAGCTAGTATGGTTTCTATGCGCCGCTGCAGCGACGTCATACACTCTGGTGCACTTCCCCCAGCGGTAGGAGGAGGAGTTGTTGCAGTTGAAGGTGACACATATGCCGTGGAAGGGCTAGGAACATACTGTGTATTCACTTTTCCCCACGCCACTGGCAGAGGAGGCAAATGATATTGTGAAGACGGGTTAGATGCCAGGATTGGCGATTGAGGCACGTGAGCGGTAAGAGGCAACATTTGATTTGTTTGCCCCTGATTTGAGGGTAACTGCGTCGTTGCCGGTGGAGTTTGAAGGTTAGGATTAGGTGGTGGGGTTGATACTCCCAATCCTTGAGTGGTGGAAGCTCCTCTTCCCTGAGAGACGGCAGTGGCTGATGCGGGATTTGGGGCGAGTGTCCCCAAGGATAGCCATTATCCGTTCCAGCTGCGCAGATTGAGCTTTAAGAGCCTTTGCCTTGTTCTGGATGGTGGCGTCCAAGGCCTCTATCGTAGGAGCTTCACCGGCGGCTGTAGGAGTACGGCGGGCCTCCTCCCCCGAGGTGGTCTCCGTGGAAGGCGATCTGTTACTAACATCATCTTCATGAGACATGGTTGCTTACAATGGTAAGTTCACGTCGGGTTCACCAAATGTGTACGAGAGAATCCTGCAGGGAGAATTCAATATATACCAAGAGCAGAGGATAGAAATAACACAGGAAGTGTTGGGTTGTGTGTAGGGAGAGAGTAAGGCAATAGTACTGTATGAGAGAGAGATAGGATTTTGGCAGAGCTTCCGCGTATCTCAGGTGAGTCCCTCCTCGTATGGGAGGGTTAACGATCCTATATATAACGGAGAATGTGACCGTTGTAGTGTGGCTAATGCGCCCTTTAATGGCGGCTTAATTAGCTTAACCACAACGGCACGTTCGTCCCCGTATATAGGGACCGTTACGGCACGTTACCCGCGTATACCGGAACCGTTACGAGGTTGACCGGGTTTATGGAGCTCGTACCATAAATCTCTCAAAAGCAGTTACTAGGGGTCGCGTGCGGGCTTGGTTGTCGCTCGCGCGCGACAGGACTTACTCTAGCCTCCAAACCACTAAGTCCCTACAAGTCCTGTGCGGTGGTATGCGAGGGCCCTGTCTCGCAGACCCACATGGATCAGCGCGGCTGGTGATCCGGTGTGTATGGAGCACAGTATGGTGTGCTGGATGGTCGCCACATGGCTAAGATCTGCCTGTCCAGAAAGCACTATCTACAACCGTCCTTTATTTTCCACGGTAAATTGTTCCCCCCTTCACCGATCCATCAAGTACCAAGATTTTAGGAACCTTCATCACCAACGTCCTCTGTTCCTGCCAATTCTTAGACATGAGTAGTTCATGTCTTCTCTTGCCGTTAGTCGCTAGTCGCTACATCTGTTTGGTATTGACATAGTTAAAGATGATGAACCACCTCTGATTATTTCTTTATTATTGTTAAATACCCTAGAAACACATAATTTCTAAGGAATTACAAGTATCTTATTTGAACCTTGAGTTATTTGAGGTGGCTCCCTAAATGTTGTTAAGAATCTCATTTGAGCCCCCATCAGAAATATTATTGGCTTCCTTGCGGCTCGGCAGCTTATGTCTCGGTTTCTTTTGGTCAATTGACCAATTTCTTTGACGTTAGATTGGTCAAGCTCTTTCATCAGCTGTTTCAGCTCTTCATTGCTCCTCTATGGAACCACTCCAAATATCTTCTCATTTAGACGTTATCAATTCATTTTTAATGTTTATTTTTTCATGATTCAGACTTATTCAATCAATTCCCAAGGTCTATCGGTGTTGTGAAGTTGTTTTAGTTGTTTGATATTCCAAATTCGGACTTCTTCAATTAGTTTCTGGTGCTTTAGGGTTTACGTGCCATCATTCAAAGTTCGTTTTGGCGTTTAATTTTGGTTCACACTGCCACCAATTGGCTCTTTTACGAGAGCTCAGGATCTTACGACCTCAATATTTCATTAACTAGATGGTTTCAATTTTCATTCTGACCTTCACTGTCGCGTTTCGACCTCAATATGACAGTAAACTATATGGTTTCATTTATGATTCAACCTGATATATCCCTAACCATCTCGATTTGGACCGCATATGTCGTAAACTACTCCCTCTGTCTGATTTTCTATTTCCTATCTTTTTGGCTGACATGACGAAATATTTTGAGGAGGTTATTTGATCAGCCAAATGATGTTAAAACTTGTAATTTTCTTGATAATATTGTCAAGGGATTGTATCTCTACAACAGTACAAAATTACTCATTCATTTTTGTATCATTTTGGTTTATCAAATAACCTCCTAAAATGCTTCGTCATGTTGGTCTACAACAAAACTGACTTGTTATGACTATTTTGAGATGGACGGATCTGAAAATGATCGTTGAATGCAGTAAGAAAGACAAGTTTTCAGTTTTGTCCTTCTGCAAGTCGTTCCTAAAGCATATGTTGACCATATCAGATTTCATCCTTCGAGAACCGACAATTTTTCAAGAAACACATATTTATGTACCACAAAAAGCGACGTCGTTTATGGCAGAAGAGGAAGATGAAAAACATTGAAGACTACATTCGGAAAAAATATAGTCCTAGTAATCCCTTTCTAGTCGAGAAAAAACTTGAACCAAAATATGGGGAGGGGGAATTTAGAGGCAAACTTGGGGGTGAATTAAAATTTTTCCAAAGCTTGGAGAAATAATAAATGATACTAAATTTTTAGTTTACCAAAAAAACTTCGACCTTCATCTCATCTCTCGTTTCTCCACATGCCGATGAACTGCATCCTCCATTAGATCTCTCGAACCACTCAACTCTCACCGGAAATGGACATGAATTCGAACCCTATAACAGTTGAAGGACTGAGGGGTAGGGAGAATCGAACGATTTGGAGACCATTCAATTGTTTTGGTGACTTTATGGCCATTTTTGTTGAAATACTCTATGTGTTTGAAACCAATTCTTCTGTTGAAATAGTTGATGACAGCTTAAGAGTTTCAATTGTCTTGAATTATATGTTGACGTGGTATGTCGTAAATTGCTAGTTTAATTCTCCTTGGCTTGTATATCGATGCATTTGCTTTTTTGATTGTACTCTCTTTTCTTAATGTGTTTACGAATATGTTCCTTATCATATCCTGAGTAATTTCTTAACTTAAATCATGCATATTGTTCATAGATTGTTCTGAATTAAAGTCAAACTTATGAACTCGCAATTTTTTCTTCTGTTAAATTCATGCATGTAAATTTGATCTCTTATCTTTACACGGCTCAAATTAGCTAAATTACTTGTACATTCATGCTCTCAAATGATGTTGGTATTATTTGCAGTCATCCGCTTAAACCAATTCATCAAGGTGATTGTGTACTTCCTTTGGTCAGTTGAAAAATGGAGGTTTTACAGTATATTTTGATTCTTTGACAAATGACATTCAAAACCTGTAAAAGGATGTAATTACTTTTCCACTCCTGGAAAATATAAATTCTAAACATAATGATCATGTTTTTCTCAGTGCTTCCCTTACTGATATTGAAATTGCAGACATATTAGTTTTGTATTTTCTGTATTATGTTGTGAGGTTTGAAGAAACTAATCATTCACTGTATCATTATTTGCTCCACATGGATGTTTTTCTTGTCTTTTCTCTACGCGGATGTTTGCCTTAATTGCTTGATATTATAGTAAAATATAATTAAAAAAACACTTATATAGCATTTGATGCTGCTAACTTGTTTGATCAAATATTGTATCACATGTGAGGATTATTTGGTTTGCAGGGAGGTATTACATGAATTGCATCCGATGGACCAGTATATTATGGCGAGGCAATTCCAAGTTCTACATTTTTCCTTAGATTTTGGCAGCCATTTTGGTATTATCATTTCCGGTTAGAGGAGGCAATGATGATATTTGCGCATAGTTCTAATGCATACATATGTCACTTGGTAGAGTTGATGTTATTGTTTGGCGGAGAAATTTCAATCCATGGATATATGCACCCAACGTGGAGCAATTTATTACCGCGTAGGCAATTCCAAGTTCAATGTTAGTTCTTGTTACTTCAAGAATTTCGGGATCATCCTTTCCAGTTATAGGCGGCGATGATGATATTCGCGCGTAGTTCTAATGCACATGCCACTCGGTGCAGTTGGAGTTACTGTTTGGCAGAGCAATTCCAAATTCTTACACTATGTTTGGGAAAAATGTGAGAAAAGAAATGATAAGAAAACTTTATTTATGTGAGAAAAGAAATGATAAGAAATGGTTAAGTTTTCTCACATATTTGTTTGGATTACTTAAGTGAGAAATGATGAGAAATGATGATACTTTATCATATCCCATGTTTGGCTTACCATATTAATAGAAAGGAAAAGAAAACGTTACATTTTACCAAAATAACCTTCGATAACATAATGATAAGGTAATGTTTTATTTTTTTTGATAGATAGTTACGACATAACAAAAATAGTTAGCTCTCTTCTAGTTTCTTTTCTCACCAAATCTCATCACTTTTGGTGAGAAAGAAAAACTAGATTACGTGATATTTCATTTCTCATACTTTCTCACGGATTCTTACATAAATACTTATACAAACACGAACGAGAAAACCCTCTCTCACCAATTCTTTTCTTTTCTCACCAAATCATGTAATCCAAACATAGTGTTAATATCTACAGCCAACGTGGGAACATCAATTTTGTCTAATCGATGAAAATATAAATTTGCATCCAATCTGTGAGTTAATGGTTGATTTTCAGATAAATGAAAGTTCAAGTTGATTTTGATTTCTATGTTAAAGTCTAATGGGGTAAACTTAACTTCTGCCTAAATTAGCTGATTAGTAATTAAGATAATCAATCAATGTCTTCGAAAACGGCGTCAAAAACTTGATGCGTATTCTTAGCGCGTGTAACACAAGCGTACGATCAAGTAGTAAAGAAGATTACTTTTCCGACTCCAATTTTTTTGAACCCACGAGAACAAGTTGTGAATTTCTTAATTAATAACTAATTTAAATACTTCATGTAACCAAGAGCAATGTTTGTTGATTTGGTAAGTGTGTCACTCTCAACCAAGTGGCTGTAATGAAATTACTGAAAGACAATATTTTTGGTTTTTGTAATTTAACTGGGGTTTAATCAAATATTGAGAAGAAACTAGGCAGCCTATGGATCACATATGTGGTACTCGCTATACCAACTCTAACTTAGTGAATGGTAACTTAGCTCCTGGAAACTCAATTCCTTGTTACTCAACTCAACTAGCTTCCCACCAAAAACACAAGTTCAAATTTTGATACTAGAAACCCCTCTTCCTACCTACAACCCCCCCTCCTCCGCACCCTCCATAACCAGCATTACATGTTCCAAAAAACAACCAACATAGAGGTCTAACAAAGTGACTTGAAATAAAAGATGGTAAATAAAACATTATCTGAGGAAAGAAAATCTTATTTGGATCATCTCTCTAAAGTGTTAAAAAGCATCTCCATTGACAATTTTGTGCAAAAGCCTTTGGAGGACACCTGCATTGAGTATAGCTCTGTCAGTGACAACGAAGGAAACATGTAGAGTGATGTTGCTGTCAGTGCATAACCAGAATCAACCTTGTTGAAAAAATAAACCTATTTAAATTCCATGGGAAAATAGTTTGCATATTTGGAGTCTCTTGAGGAACCATCATTTGTTACAAATGAGGCCATTTACCAGTAGTAAATTCAGTTATATGTTGCGCTTCCTCTTAAATCTCACACTCTTCCCTCTAACACTACTAATCACCCCCATTAAGCCCAGCATACACAACCTTTCATCCCCCAATAACTGCCCGTTTGGTGTGTTACTTAATTCAACTAATTTCTACCATGAACATTTCATTCGTTTTAAACAAAATCTGATTACCCCTTTTATAGATAAAGGGTGTGTTGTCCGTTTCAACCAGTATGTCCTTTACCCAGATAAATCATAATCCTTGGAAAGCATGTCAACCTCAAGAAACTCATCATGTGGTTCCTAGGATACATTCAACCAAGCCTTGATCCATGTACCAGAACCTATACAAGGACTAGCAAGAACAACCCCAGGTTGGACCTTCATGAAGAAAGTAAAATAGCCAGTGATTTCTAAAAAGTGGTGTATCCCTATCCCCCTAATAATATCTCCAATAACCACATTACTAACCACAATGATTCATCTCATATCACCACAACTAAGGGTGGTGAATAGTGGAATATAAACTACCTTATGGAGCAGTTCACTCAGACAAACCAGAAAAGGGCAGCTAATGAAACCAATAGGAAAATGCAAGGATTGAGGATGCTCGATCGAAGGCTAGTTTTTCATTATCACTCCAATAGAGCAGAGGCTGAGCGGGAAGCTGTTCTGGATATAGAAATTCCAAGAAGAGGTTGAAGGAGAAAGGTGGGTAATCATGGAGGACACAAAGGCCAAATGGATCATAGAATACGCATGCCCTCTACTCTCAAGAACAATAGAGTACCTTTCCTCATTCGTGCAATGAAGGGACTTCTTAGACAAGCCAGGAAAGTATATGGACATAGTGGAAGAAGAAGAAATCTAGAATAAGATGGAACAAAAAGAACAGGATCCAAGGGGCTCAAAAAAGGAAACGTATCAACTTCCCAGTGAAGTTCCTTATCTAGAATTGTAGAGGGCAGGGAGTCATGGGTTCAGGAGGAACTTATTGATATAATTTCCTTCACAACGCTTACATTCTGGGAATCGTTGATACCAGGATTAGTGGGGAGAGAGCCACAAACATGTTTATTTATATGGGCTATGACGGATGTTTTGTTGCTAATCTAGTGGGGTTTGCTGGAGGTCTTTCTCTCATGTAGGATTGCACAAATGTATAGTGTGATGTTATTGCTGTTTCACAGTAGGAGGTCTATGCCTTAGTCTAGGTCCACTATATTCCTTATCCATTTTTGTTCTTCTGTTATCTTGTGTATGCTTTCCCCGGTGATAGTATTGGACATGTTCTGTGGGATAGTTTGAGAAAGGTTGTTGAATCCTTGATTTGCCTTGGTTGCTGTTTGGTGACTTTAATAAATTTCTATCTCCTAATGATAAGTGGGAGGGAATGGGTTGTATAGGAAAAACAACAATAGTCTCCACTCCATGCTTAGTTTCCGCAGTTTGATGGGTTTGGGGTTTTCTGGTCCAATATTTACCTGGTCTAATGGTAGACATATCAGTGCTCTCATTAAGGAAATACTTTATTTATTTTTTGCTAACCCTGATTGGCAAGCCTTGCATTTTAATTCTAGTGTTACTTACTTTCCCAAAACTCAATTTGAATGATGACCCCATCCTGTTGAGTGTTTATCAATTTAGCACTCCTTTTGTTAAACCTTTTAGATTTGAAACAATGTGGTTCTTTGATCCGTCTGTGTGGAGAATTTTTGACAAGGAAATGTTGATTTGTTCAAACTATGGTCATGCCATTCAGCAATCCCAACTTTAACTTCATAAATGGAATGAGGACTGTTTTTGCAATATGTACTTTAAAAAATAAGGATCCTTGCTAGGTTGGCCGGAAATCGGAAACCCTTGGACATAAACCATTCTACTTTTCTCATTAAACTTAATGACAATCTCTTGAAAGAATATAACTCCAACCTCATCCACAAAGAGGAATTTGAAGGTTGAATCTCGACTGTGGATGGGGAAAAAACACTGTCTTTTGCAAAAACTGCATTATTGTAATGACGCTTTTGCTAAGATTTCTAGTATTGATGCTTTCAAATGCAGGTCATACTAGAGGTTTTTTTGGAGAGACAGTTTATTCGTCTTATTATTTCGTAAATCAGATCCCGCACGGAGGCATATGATGCAAGATTCATATTGACGTATGGATCGGAAAGGTAGATGATTACTCGAATCGGGGGGATTTTGGTTGTGTTCCTTACTATCATGTGGATGATGGAAAGCTAGAACCAAGGGAAAAGAAGGGAGTATTCATGGGATGTGGGAAAAGTATGAAGGGATACTAGATTTGGACTGACAACAAGATTCGTAGGAAAAGTGTAGTCTTCGATGAAAGTTCGATGTTCAAATCAAATGTCGTGGAAATGGATGTTGGAGCTGCAAAGAAGAAGGTGGATGCAAGATCTGTCCTAATGTTCCTAAGGAGCCCAAATTGACACCATTGCCGCAAAAAATCGAAGAGGAAGAATTAGAAGAGTGTGATGAGGACGCACCGCAACCAGAGGAACCTATACATCAGAGTATTGTTGAGGGAAGACCAAGGAGAGTCATAAATCCTCCAGCAAGAAGCATGGATGATCGTATGGTGGGATATGCATTACAGGTAATCAAAACGGTGGAAGATGAGTCGTCTACCTATAAGGCTTCATTTTATAATTCTGAGTTAGCACAACGAATTTTTGAAATGGGAGAAGATATGGAGTCTCTTAGCAAGAACTCGACTTGCGAGCTTGCATAATTTCCAGCAGGAAGGAATTTAGTCACTTGCAAATTTGTTTTCTGAAGAAGAAGAATAAGAATAAGAAGAAGAAGAAAGGAACTACATCTGGAGAGGATGTCAAGTATAAGGCAAGGTTTGTTTCAAGAGGGTTCAGTCAGAGAGAAGGATTTAACTACAACGACATCTTATCAATGGTGATCAGACATACTTCAAACAGGGTGCTACTAGAGATGGTCGCACACTAGGACTTAGACTTGAGCTGCTGGACGTGAAAACAGCTTTCCTACACGTGGAGTTGGAATATGGTATATACAAGAACCTGTAGGGTTTTGATTCATGGATCGCGCAACGGAAGCATAATCAAACAAATAAACCATGCAAAACCCTCCAAGGATCACAAGTCTAGATGCATAACGATAGTGAAGGTAAGAAATCATAAACACACCTTTGGGTTCTCCTTGATGACTTCAAACGCGAATAGTGTCACGTTCTCTATAGTTGATCCACGCCTAGAGTTGATCCTAGATCTCCCAAACTCCTTGGTGCTAGCCCGGAATAGGAAGAGGATGAAGGAATCACGCAAAACGAGACAAAAGAGGGGCTTCGGCCCTCTTTTGGCCGACGGGGTGAGGGCGGCGGCAAGGGGGCGGGTCGGCCTCCTTGTTGCTTGCTCTCCCTCCTTTTGTTCTCTCCCACTCTTGTTATGTTCACTAATGAGCATAAGTTATGGGGAAGGAAGGAAGGAGGGTCCTTTATATAGTCCAACAACTCCTTGTTAACTACCTAAAGGATTTATTCTAGTCCAACTAGAATTCAATTTAGTCCCTTCCTTGCAAATTAGTCCCTACTAAGTTTGCAAGGGTTTGCAAAGTGATCCTTCTAATTAATTAATCCAATTAATTAATTCCCAAATCTAGTTCAACTCTATATAGCGTGTGACCCCATAGGTTCTATCTAGTTGGTAGCAACTATTTGCTAATACGGAGCGGTTTCTAGCAAAACATCCATTCTAGCCAACTAATAGAATAGTCATCTTCACAACCTTTGTACAAGTAATTGTCTCATCCCTTTGCCTCCATATCCGGATTGGACACAAGACATACAAGTCACACTCGTATATCCAATCCATAGTTTCTCGATCCATGGGAATAGCCTTATTCGTGCAAATAACATCAATATCCTATATTGATTTATTTGAGTCTGGCCAGACATTCTATAAGCACTATCCCTCGAGTGGCCTAGGATATTTGGTCCCATTATGTGGGAGGGGCAAATTTTCTCTACGTCCACTACGATCTCTAAGCTTGCTTCTCATTGTATCCAGTACACGCCTTTATAACTACCCAGTTACGGTGTAGCGTTTAACGCTACCAAGATCACAATGATCCACAACTAGAATATCTAGTGACTTCAAGTCTAAGGATGACAATACCATTGTACCGCGAGAAGCACTTGTGACTCAACATAACATGTATGTAGCCTTCTCGGAGATGGGTCAATCCAGTGCAACATTCCGTAATGCACACCTATGTGTTGGATCGTGATATCTCCATATCAATCCAACCCCATACTAGTCTATAGATGATTGTCCCATTAATCATTATACTTGACTAGGGATATTTAAGATAAACAACACAATTGTAAATCTAAGGACTTCATTATATTAAATATCCAATAAATAATAAATGAATTTTCTAGCCATATACAAATTCATACTAAACTAGATTGCCTCTAGGGCATCTATTCCAACAGTCTCCCACTTGCACTAGAGCCAATCTGGCGCATCTCGTATGCCCATACTCCTAGTGTGCCCTTCATGCTTCCACTGCGTGAGAGGCTTCGTAAGCGGGTCTGACAGATTATCATCTGTAGGAATCTTGCATATCCGAACGTCTCCTCTATCGATAATATCTCGAATCAGATGAAACATCCTGAGCACGTGCTTGGACTTCTGGTGCGATCTTGGTTCCTTTGATTGCGCGATCACCCCAGTGTTGTCCCAGAACAACTCCACTGGATCCGCAATGCTAGGGACCACACCAAGTTCAGAAACAAACTTTCTGATCCAAACAGCCTCCTTTGCTGCGCCATTTGCAGCAATGTACTCAGCCTCTGTTGTAGAATCAGCTACCGTCTCTTGCTTGGAACTCTTCCAGCTCACCGCTGCTCCATTCAGGCAAAACACATATCCCGACTGTGATCTAAAGTCATCTCTGTCGGTTTGGAAGCTTGCATCAGTGTAACCCCTTACACGCAACTCTTCCTCACCGCCAAATATCAAGAAAGCATCCTTAGTTCTTCTCAAGTACTTTAGGATGTTCTTGACAGCAACCCAGTGACTCTCACCCGGATTGGATTGGTATCTGCTTGTCATACTCAAAGCATATGACACATCTGGTCTAGTACATAACATGGCGTACATGATAGATCCTATGGCCGAGGCATAGGGAATCCTACTCATGCGTTCCCTCTCAATCCCATTGGAAGGACAACCACTCTTCGAAAGAGTGATCCCATGTGACATGGGCAAGAATCCCTTCTTGGAATCTTGCATGTTGAACCGTTTCAACACCTTGTCAATATATGTACTTTGACTTAGGCCTAGCAACCTTTTAGATCTATCTCTATAGATCTTTATACCAAGTATATAGGCTGCTTCCCCTAAGTCCTTCATTGAGAAACACTTTCCTAGCCAATCTTTCACAGATTGCAGCATAGGAATATCGTTTCCAATGAGAAGTATGTCATCCACATACAAGACCAGAAAAGCTACAGAGCTCCCACTAACCTTCTTGTAGACACAAGACTCATCTTCGTTTCTGATGAAGCCAAACTCTTTGACCACTTCATCAAAACGTCGATTCCAACTCCTAGAAGCTTGCTTCAATCCATAAATGGATCGTTGCAGCTTACAGACTTTGTTGGCTTGCTTTGGATCCTCAAAACCCTCCGGTTGTATCATATACACGTCCTCGAGGAGATTCCCATAAAGGAATGCTGTTTTGACATCCATCTGCCAAATCTCATAGTCGTAGTATGCTGCAATTGCAAGTAGGATTCGGATGGATTTGGTCATAGCGACTGGCGAAAAGGTTTCATCATAGTCGATACCATGAATCTGTCTGAATCCTTTAGCCACCAATCGGCCCTTATAGGTAATCACATTACCATCCATGTCGATCTTCTTCTTGAAGACCCACTTGCACCCTATGGGCCGCGCCCCATCGGGTGGTTCCACCAAAGTCCATACTTTGTTGGTATACATGGATTCCATCTCGGATCTCATGGCTTCCAGCCACTTCTGAGAGTCTGGCCCATTCATGGCCTCCTCATAGGTAGTAGGCTCATCATCTATGAGCATCGTGTCACCGGAATCCGTTACGAGAAGTCCATACCTCTCGGGTTCCTGGCGCACTCTACTAGATCTACGAAGCTCTTGTGTTACCTGAACAGGTGGCTCCACAACTGCTTGTGACTCCTGTTCTTGTTCCATAATCGGTTCAGTGATTTGTGGTTCTTGAACTTCTTCAAGTTCTACATTCCTCCCACTTGCTTCTTTAGAGACAAACTCTCTTTCTAGAAACACGCCGGTCCGAGCAACAAACACTTTGTTCTCGGTTGGATTGTAGAAGTGGTATCCCTTAGTTTCCTTAGGGTACCCCACAAATTTACACTTATCCGATTTAGGCCCTAGCTTGTCTGACTGTAAACGTTTTACATAGACATCGCATCCCCAAATCCTCATGAACGACAGTGTGGGACGCCTCCCACTCCACATCTCATATGGTGTCTTCATGACTGATTTAGATGGAACACGGTTAATGGTGAAAGCTGCACTTAACAGAGCGTAGCCCCAAAATGACAATGGAAGATCGGTTTGACACATCATAGACCGAACCATATCCAATAGGGTTCGATTCCTCCTCTCGGACACGCCATTCCATTGTGGCGTTCCGGGTGGAGTGAGTTGGGACACGATCCCACACTCTCTAAGATAGTCGTCAAACTCCTGGCTCAAGTATTCTCCTCCACGATCCGATCTTAGAGCCTTGATACTTTTGCCAAGTTGCTTCTCTACTTCATTCTTGAATTCTTTGAACACTTCAAAGGATTCGGATTTTGCCCTCATAAGGTACACAAATCCATATCTACTGTAATCATCAGTAAATGTAATGAAGTAGACATAACCACCCCTAGCAGGCGTGGCAAATGGCCCGCACACATCGGTATGTATGAGCGCCAATTGCTCACTAGTCCTCACACCTTTCTTATTGAAAGGGGACTTTGTCATTTTTCCCAATAAACAAGCCTCACATGTCTCATATGATTCAAAATCAAATGAGTCTAGTAATCCATCCTTATGGAGTCTAGATACACGTTCCTCATTTATGTGGCCTAAACGACAATGCCATAAATAAGCAGGATTTAAATCATTTATTTTAATCCGCTTGGTATTAATGTTGTAGACAGGATTGCTTAGATCAAGGACATAAAGTCCATTAAATAATTGCGCACTAAAGTAGTGAATATTATTCAAATAAAAGGAACAACAATTGTTCTTTATCGAAATAATAAAACCTTCCTTGTCCAAACAAGAAATAGAAATAATGTTTCTGCTCATAGCAGGCACAAAATAGCAATTATTTAATTCTAAGACTAATCCTGAAGGCAGAGATAGCTCGCACACGCCTATGGCCAACGCAGCAACCTTTGCTCCATTCCCAACGCGCAGATCTACCTCCCCTTTAGCCAATCTTTTACTTCTCTTTAGATCCTGCATATTTCGAAAAATATGAGATCCACATCCAGTATCTAATACCCATGATGTAGAGACAGTTAAATTGACATCTACAACAAAAATACCTGGTGGTGGTGGAATCACTATTCCAAGCCTCTTGTCCTCCAGATATTTTGGGCAGTTCCTCCTCCAGTGTCCAGGCTGACTGCCGTAGTGACACTCACCCTTAGTCACGACCTTGGCAATGCCACCAACAGGCTTAAGGGGTGTTTCCTTGGACTTGGCAACTGACTTGCCTTTGCCCTTGGAGGAAGAGGCAAATCTTTTTCCCTTTCCTTTCTGCACCATCATTATGGCTTTGCCCTTACCCTTGTTGATGCTCTATTCAGCCGTCCTCAACATGTTGAGAAAATCTGGCAGTGGTTTAACGATCTCGTTCATGTTATAGTTCATAATGAACTGTCCATAACTCTCGGGCAACGATTGCAACACGAGATCGGTTGCCAACTCTTGGCCGACCGGGAACCCAAGCCGGTCGAGATTCTCCAAGTACCCGATCATTCGGAGTACATGGGGTCCCACCGGGTTCCCTTCTGCCAGATGACATTTGAACAGTGCCTTTGAGACCTCATACCTCTCTACCCTCGCCTGCTCTTGGAAGAGCTGCTTTTGATGTTCGATCATATCGACAGCATTCATGTTTTCGTGTTGCTTCTGAAGCTCAAAAGTCATGGTGCAAAGCATTAGGCAGGCCGCATCATTAGTGTCATCAACACGCTTTTGATACGCCTTTAAGGCAGCAGGTGTCTGGTTCTCTGGACCTTCTGGAACATGCTCCTCTATTGCGTACAGTTTCTTCTCTTGCTTGAGAACAATTCTCAAGTTTCTGTACCAATCAAGAAAGTTGGTTCCAGAGAGCTTGTCCTTCTCAAGGACAGATCGTAGGGAATGTTGTGAACTCGATGAGTTGTTTGCCATTTGGTATTCTACAAAAAGGAAAATACGCAAGTTTTAGTATTTGTGAATTTTTGACTATATTTAATAATGGCTAGTTTATTAAATATAGCTCCCACTATTTTTCTACGGATTAATAACCCTCAAGATATTAATGCGGAAAATATCCTTATATTTTCTAGTGGGCCAAGATCAATCTTTCATCTCCTTATGAGCTTGCTTTGGCAAGTCACCCATAATTTGACTACTTTAGGTAGGAACAATTCCAATTGCATCCCATATGCAACTCTTGGTTCAATTGGGCAAATAACTCCTTATTTATCCATCCATATGGATAATCCCAATTGATTGCCTCTAGGTTTCTTAATCAAATTAATAGCCTAGTTGTGTTCAACCTCTTATCTAAACAATTGCACATTGTTACGTGCCATCACATTCCATCATTATGAACCAAGTCGCCATGCTTTGACACGCACGAACTTGATAAATAATGATGATAATGAGTGTTTAAATAACGAGAAGGCAAGAACACAATATTTAAAATTTGAGGGATTTTAAATTCAATTTTTTTTTTAATTGTTTTTGTTGATCAATATCAACTAATCTATCTATTTGAGTTTGGGCACAACTCCAAATAATAGATCCGGGTTGTCTAATTATCTTATTATCCTAATTGTATGCATCATCCATATACCAACCATACAAATAATAAGACAATAAATAAACAACCACATAACAGAAATTAAACGTGATGTGGATATGGCCTTTTCTAGACTAAGATAATTCCAAGCCAATGGAATTATCTATGAACCCTAAGCAAACACATCTCCATGCGTCTTGATCTCTTGGTCCATCCTTCATAGTCATGTGGAATGCTCCATGCTCCATGCTCCATCTTTTGTGGCTTCTTTTGGCTTTGGGCTTCTTTTCTCCAATCTTGGCTAACAATCTACTTTATCTAGCACTAGCTAATATCTATACTAAATAAAATAAATCTCACAAGTTGAGAAAAAAATGGCACGCAGGCCATAAAACCCTAATTAATTATTACAATTAATTGATCAGCTCGCAGGCCGTAAAACCAAACCACAAAATTAAACATCCACATCAAACCACATCCTAAGGCCATATCCAATCACCATGCGATTTGCACATAAACAGTTAAAATCCAATTTTAACGCGCTTGGTCAATTTTAATTGATTTTAAGATTTCTAGGGTTAAAACGGTCCATGGGCCCAACAATCCAATTGCCCGGGCCCATTAAAGTGAACAACAAGGCCCTAGGGCCGGCCCGGCCCAAAACCCGCAAGCTAGGCCCGCGGGTTAGGGCCGCCCGGCCCCTTAGGGCGGCCAAGCTTGGGCGGCAAGCAAGGGGGCGGTCCCTAGGGGGGCCGAACCTCCTCTTGGGGGTTGTTTCGAAAACAACTCCCTTGCTTGGAGCCCAAGTTTGGTTGTTTCCTTGTTTTGGGAGAACTCCTTCTTCCCCAAGGATGCCCAAACCCTAGATCTAAGATCCTAAAATTTCTCAAACTCACCAATTCATGCATCCAATTCAAAATTGGATCTTGTTATGAGTAATTCTTGACAAATTGCATCCCATGCTTGATTTGTCTTGTTTTACGCGATAAACAATCAAATTAAGGTGTAAAACAACAAGAATGTAACACATAAACTACGTTTATGCTCTATGACATGTGGCTCTGATACCACTGTAGGGTTTATATTCATGGATCGCGCAACGGAAGCATAATCAAACAAATAAACCATGCAAAACCCTCCAAGGATCACAAGTCTAGATTCATAACGATAGAGAAGGTAAGAAATCATAAACACACCTTTGGGTTCTCCTTGATGACTTCAAACGCGAATAGTGTCACGTTCTCTATAGTTGATCCACGCCTAGAGTTGATCCTAGATCTCCCAAACTCCTTGGTGCTAGCCCGGAATAGGAAGAGGATGAAGGAATCACGCAAAACGAGACAAAAGAGGGGCTTCGGCCCTCTTTTGGCCGACGGGGTGAGGGCGGCGGCAAGGGGGCGGGTCGGCCTCCTTGTTGCTTGCTCTCTCTCCTTTTGTTCTCTCCCACTCTTTTTATGTTCACTAATGAGCATAAGTTATGGGGAAGGAAGGAAGGAGGGTCCTTTATATAGTCCAACAACTCCTTGTTAACTACCTAAAGGATTTATTCTAGTCCAACTAGAATTCAATTTAGTCCCTTCCTTGCAAATTAGTCCCTACTAAGTTTGCAAGGGTTTGCAAAGTGATCCTTCTAATTAATTAATCCAATTAATTAATTCCCAAATCTAGTTCAACTCTATATAGCGTGTGACCCCATAGGTTCTATCTAGTTGGTAGCAACTATATGCTAATATGGAGCGGTTTCTAGCAAAACATCCATTCTAGCCAACTAATAGAATAGTCATCTTGACAACCTTTGTACAAGTAATTGTCTCATCCCTTTCCCTCCATATCCGGATTGGACACGAGACATACAAGTCACACTCGTATATCCAATCCATAGTTTCTCGATCCATGGGAATAGCCTTATTCTTGCAAATAACATCAATATCCTATATTGATTTATTTGAGTCTGGCCAGACATTCTATAAGCACTATCCCTCGAGTGGCCTAGGATATTTGCTCCCGTTATGTGGGAGGGGCAAATCCTCTCTACGTCCACTACGATCTCTAAGCTTGCTTCTCATTGTATCCAGTACACGCCTTTATAACTACCCAGTTACGGTGTAGCGTTTAACGCTACCAAGATCACAATGATCCACAACTAGAATATCTAGTGACTTCAAGTCTAAGGATGACAATACCATTGTACCGCGAGAAGCACTTGTGACTCAACATAACATGTATGTAGCCTTCTCGGAGATGGGTCAATCCAGTGCAACATTCCGTAATGCACACCTATGTGTTGGATCGTGATATCTCCATATCAATCCAACCCCATACTAGTCTATAGATGATTGTCCCATTAATCATTATACTTGACTAGGGATATTTAAGATAAACAACACAATTGTAAATCTAAGGACTTCATTATATTAAATATCCAATAAATAATAAATGAACTTTCTAGCCATATACAAATTCATACTAAACTAGATTGCCTCTAGGGCATCTATTCCAACAGAACCAACCAGAAGGATTATAAGTTCCTCGAAAAGCAGACTTTGTGTGGAAGTTAAAAATATCTCTATATGGACTTACGCAGTCCTCAAGAAAATCTCACAAGAGATTTGACGGGTTCATGTTGGAGATTGGCTACCAGAAGTTCGAGTATGATTGATGCGTGTATCATAAGTTGCAAGATGAGTCACGTATTTACCTAGTTGTGTATGTTGATGATTTCTGATTGCAACTCAGAATATGGAGGACATTCAGAATTTAAAGAGGTCTCTCAGTGCACAATTCGAGCTGAAGGGTCTGGGTGCTGCTCGAAAATTCTAAGAGTTGAGATCGATAGAGACTGGAAGAAGAAGAAGAAGAAATCTTTCTTTTCACAGCAGGGACATCATTGATCAGATTCAGAATGTTATCAGCTAAGCTTCTATGGCATCTAACAACAAGTTATGAATGTACACCACTAAGACTGAGTTGGAGAAGGAGTACATGTCCAAATCTCATATGCTAGGGCAGTTGGAAGCCTGATATATGATATGGTCTGCATTTGACCGACATAGCATTCGCTGATAGCGTGGTGTCGTTTTATAGTTCAACCAAGCAAGTATCATAGGCAGACAGTGAAGCGCATATTCAAATACCTTAAAGGTACGTCAGACATTTTCCGTCTTGGACGTAGTTAGTGAATCTTTCGCTAGCGCACCACATAAATTCCAAGTTCTTCTTTATTCGTTCATCGTTTCGTGCATAAAGTCTATTATAAAGTGACATGCATTTGGAAGTAACTAATGGTGCGCTACCCAAATGAACTAGTACCACTCTGTCCCAGCTCTTTCTTCCCAATTTAATTTTGACCACTATTCATTGGGTCACTTTGACCGGGTGATTTGGATATCAAAACGATGTGATTTTTTGATAATTTTTTCATGGCATTGTAGTGTAAAGGTTGTTCTATAACACGGTGAAAAAATTATCAAAAATCACATCGTTTTGCTATCTAAATCACCCGGTCAAAATGATTTAAATACGAGTCAAAAAGTCAGGATGGGAAGAAAAAGCTGGAACGGAATGGTAGTATTCAAATTCCTTAAAAAAAAAAATCATACTATATGCTGTTTTTAGTCGACAACTGTACATTAATCATTATAGACGTGATCACTGAAATGAGTGCTGCATTTCTCAACGCAATCGTCCACTTTCTATCTGGTTACATCAAGCTTAAGGGGCAGTAATCTACCGGTTATTTCCAGTAATATACCGGTTATTTCCATTTGTCACGTATTGTCTGCTTTCTATCAGCTTATTACCACGATGTTTCTTCTCTTTCTCCCCCTTTTGACTTTTAGCACTATTCATTGGGTCACTTTGACCCGGTGATTTAAATAGCAAAACGAAGCAATTTTTTGACAATTCTTTTATGGTGTTGTAAAATAAGTGTTACTCTATAATGCCATGAGAATGAATCAAAAAATTATATCGCTTTAAAATTCAAATTGCCGGGTCAAAATTACCCAACTACGAGTGAAAAAGTCAATAGGGGGAAAAAGAGAAGAAATGGAGTGGTAGTTGGATGAGGTTGAATTTGTTGGAGTGAAGCACAGTCAATGGACGCAAATGGCCCATGTAGTCCTACTTTTCTTCGTTGGTGTATTTATGCATGTGATTGATTTCATGGTGCAGAACCACTCTAATAGCGACTCATGTAGTCATGTAGATGTATTATATTCGCAGGACTACTCCGTCGTCCTTTCATCAGAATCACAAAACAAAAATAATTTAAGTAATAAAAAGCAATCAGAAATAATTGTCTAAACTCAGAACCACGATAAAGTCGTTGCAGAATATACAATTAATTAAAGAGTTTAAATGAATTCGTTGACCTTTTCATGATATATTTGGATCATGAAAGTATGAGTTTCTTGGCCTTGTGACCCTTAGCTTTCCTTTACTACTATCTTTATTTAATTTGCTTTCTAAAATGTCAAAAAACACTAATATGGAATGATAGGGGAATGAGCTGGGAAGGAAGTCGTGGCTCATCCCAATAAGCCGACCGCTAAATATGGAGCCGAACAGAAGCCGATCAAACCATGGCGCTGGAAGCAGCTTCGGAAGCCGAAAACGAGTCGGATGGGCAGGAACGCACGACGGCCTGAGCCGCATGCGAGGCAACTAACCTGGCGCGTGAGAGACGGCGGACGGAGATGCCGGAGCTTCTGGTGGCGCATACGGGAGTGTTCCGCGTCCGATTGCCATAAAACTTTGAGGTCTTGAGCGGAATTTGATTGTGGGTCGATTGAGACCGGTGGTGAGACAAACAGAAAATCAGATGAAGGAAAAACAACGACGTATCTAAAAGCTTGGACAAAAACGAAGAACGAGAACAAACAAATCAAGTCTAATTCCAGTGAGCGGCTAATGGGAGTGTCGCGCGCCAGAGGCGGAAGCGCGAATACCATGTTAGATTACTAGAAGAGAAGAAATATATTATCCTAGTTTGAAATTGATATATTTTTTATAAATGAAGATGCAATCAGCTGGTTTTACAATTGGGCTTGCAATGTGATAGTTTGGACAAAATGGGGGTATGCATTAAGTAATTAATGTAACTAACAAATATAGATATATATGGAAAAAGTCTTGTGTTTTAGCCTCTAGGTGGTGCCTTTCATTAATTAAGAGAAAAAATTAAACTAAACATAACTAGAAATGTGCTTCCACAGCACTTGTAAGAACGTATATGTAGCATGCATGTTTCACACCTGGAAAATGTGTTTCCATGGGTCAGCAACCTTTCTGCTTCCAATCCACTAGTTTGTATAATTTATTAACCCAGCTAAAACGTTGACCGATAGATGCAAAATGTGCTTAAATATCTAATACTATTGATTCTAACAAATGCATCAACAACAAGTGTAGAGTTCAAGTGGATGGTGCCTGGTCATACATCAAAAAGATCGCCGGCGTCGTAATTTGGGATTATCACGGAGGATTCAAACCTGCTAGTTCAGCGAAGTTACCGTGGGGAAACAGAGCAAATGAGGTCGAATGTATGGCAATCGAACGAGGAGTGGATCTGGCTATGAGCCTCAACTTAACAAAGATTGAAATCGAAAGTGACTCGGTGACTTTGATTCGACAGGTCTCAGATGAACAAGCTCTCACCCAAGAGAAAAGCATCATCAAAGAGATTGGTTTGAGGATCAGAGAGAAGAAGAAGAACTTTCAAGAGGCTTCGTGAAAATGGGTGCCTCGGGACCAGAATAGGCAGGCTCATAGATTAGCTAGACATGCATTGAATTTAGACAGCAAAGAGACGTGACTCTCGAATAGCCCACCGTGGTTCTTAAATGCGGATGTCACGTAGTTGATGGTTCCGAGTTAATAAAGTTCATTTCTCAAAAAAAATATCTAATACTATTCATTATTCTTAGGTACATGTGGGTTTTCTTTTAACTTATTAGTAGGCCCATCAAACGTTATGCGCTTGAGTGTGTTATGTGTATTATATATTGTTGTTAATATTTTAGTTGCGTTTTATTTTTATAAACATTTCTTAAAATTTCGGTGGAATAAAAGTCATGTTCCAAGAATAATATTATTAGCAACGGTACAACTGAAACCATGTACGAGTACATTTTTTTGCATATCTCCAAGTTGATAAAATAAAACACTTATATTAACTTTTAAAATTTTTGATCCGTGTTTTATCTTATGATCATTTATGTTATTGAAAAGCTTTTTAAAATCTCGGTGCGATATAAGTTGTGTTTTAAGAAATCCTACTACCTATATAAAAGAAGTTAAGGTTACATTACGTGGCAGGGGTGGCCCAATCATGTGCTGCCAACTCGGTCAAACTGCCAGCGACATAGTGACGTGTAGAAAATGTCGGTTATGCCCTTGCTGCTGTGAACCATGGACGTTGTGGTTGAAGGGCGATACGGTCATTTGGGATGTCCGCGCTTGGTTTGGGCTGTGGAACATGAACTTCGTAGTCGGTGTTCTTCTTGGTGGGACAGGTGGCTATGCTCCGAGCAGCTGTGCATGGTTTCCGGCACTCGTTAGTGGGACAGGTGTCGACCTCTTGCCATTCATTCTTAGAATGTGAGAGAACTTTCTTCTGATGTTGGTGCCATTCGCTGCTCTATTGTCACCGGGTCAGTTCTTTCGTCTCTCTCCCTCTCTGTATTTTCTCCGGTTTATGGGTTTTGTTTTCGCCGGCAGCCGGAAATTGCTCCGGTGGTTCGCGGGCTATCCGGTAGTTGGTGTGTCCAACGGTTTCTCAGGTTCTGTTGGGATGCTGAATTGGGTTTTCTAATTTGGGTTTTTTTATGGTTCGAGGGTTTTCTAAATTGGGGCTTCGGCCAGGTAGTGGGGGGATTGTATTTGATTCGTTGTGAATTGAATATTTACTCTGTCATGTGGGTTGTTGTGATACCTTCCTGCATGTGTGTTCTTATGATAGTTAATAAATTGGTATGTATATGTGGTTTGATTGCTTGCATGTGTGTGTTGTTGGGTCTCTTTGTTGCCTAATGGTGTTATTACTCTATATACAAGTGTGCTATATACGTATGGGCTCAGCAGGTGGTGGTTGTAGCCAGTCGATAAGATGATGCTTGGTTAGTTTGACTCACATTTGCTTACATTTAGCGTTGGTGTTTGCAGGTTGATCTTCCGCTACCTGAGCAAGGAATTTGTTGTGTTGCCTTATCTGGTACGTTCACCTCTCTAACAGTTGGCAGTATATACATTAAAAATATAAATGTTGCTGTAAGAAGCCTGTGTGGTTTGTTTTACGCCTGTTGTATGTTGTTGTTTTGCTGTTTTGCTTTGCTAACCTGTGGGATTTGTGTCCCCCCGCCCCCCTCATCCCTTTGGTTTTTTGGTTGTTTGTTTGGCTTAATTACTTTTAACTGGTTTACTGTATAATGCTGCTTCAGTGTCTTGAACTGGTATTTTAATTATGAGGCATCTCGGTCAGGTTGGAATCGGTATAAATCATGTATAGGCTGAGTTGATGATGCGACCAAAAATTTGCGATGGAAATATGGTTTGTCTACTGCTTAGTTAATTTGGTATAGACTTTATGTCTGTGATGTTGTTGCCGTGGTTGAAAGTAATTGATGTTTGTGGCCTTGTGTAGTGTGTGGCCCGTAGTTTGTAAATGCCTACAGGTAGTCTTGGGAAACGACTGCGTCGGGGTTTAGTGGGGAAGCAGCTAGCACGCGGTACATGATTATCTGCAGGAGCTAATACTTCTGCCCCGGCTCGGCGGCCGTCGGGTAGACCGCGGGGGGGTAATGCGAATCCCGGGCCTTCCGTGTACAATGCAGATGTAAGGGGTTCCGTTACTGGTCCTCTTGTCTATACCGCGACGCCAGGTAGTAGTGTGCAAGCACCTGGGTATGCTTTCCCGTATCTCATGCCCCTTGGCTCCATAGCTATTAGGGGTTCTGGCCCGAATAGCCCGTCTGTTGGTTTTGCCGCCGGATATGGTACTGCTTTGGATGTTTAAAATGGTTTACCGAATACCGTGCTGTCATACATGCCAGCTATGTCATCTGGGTTGCCCAATATTGCTTCAGGCGCGTCAGGTTCATCTTCATCGGGTTCATTACAACATCCACCCATCGTCAATGCGTCTTCTGGGAATAGAGGTAGCTCCGTCGTACCTTCTGCTACATCTGTGGGTGAACGTAACAGTCATGCTGGCGGTGCTGCTCGAGTTCCCTAACCACCCCGTGAGTCTTCTTTCCCCACTATGGCTTCATTTGTAAATATATGTGTGTTCAGTTATGGTTTCATATCTGTTAATCGTTTTTTATTCCGTGGTGCAGGGCAGAGGCGTACGAAAAAGTGGGAGCGGGGCTCTCTGCCCCCGCCTATGGAGCCAAGCATGCTGCCACCTCCACGGAGATGTCCGCACTGTGATGCTAAATTATTTGCGTACGAACCAGATGGCTTTTGTTGCAGTGAGGGGTGTGTAGTCCTTGCTCCTCATGAGATCCCAGATTCGTTGGCGGAGTTGCTCCTGTCCGACACTGTGACTAGCGAAGATTTCCGGAATAATATTCGTGCGTACAATTGCCTGTTCTCCTTTACTTCGATGGGTGTGAAGGCTGATCCTGACACGAAGAATAAAAGTAAAGGGATTTACACATTCCGTGTCGAAGGGCAGATATACCACTACATTAATGATACTGATCCCGGCCAACAACCTCCTAGATATCTACAAGTTTATTTCTACGATCCAGCCTTCCAGCTGCAAAGCCGAGTGAAAGCTTTTGAAAATCTTGATCCGGCTGTTATTTCATGTTTGACTAATATTCTAGAGGCCAATCCTTATAACCAGTCATTTCAGTCTATTAGTGCAAGCCCCGAATTTGCTGACTGTGATGTGCGGATTAAATGTGATCCCGGACTTGATCAACGAACGCACAATTTACCTACATCTGATCAGGTTGCGGCAATTTGGATTGATGATGAGTCGCGTGCTGGTAAATATGTCCGTGATATTAGGGTGAGGCATAAGGGTGGTGAAGCAAAGAGTATTCAGTATCACCTGGGTTGTTTTGATCCGCTTCAATATCCTATCATGTTTCCCCGTGGGCAGCCTGGATGGCATCCTAGAATTAATAAAAAGCCTCCGAAAAAGAAGCCACGAAAAGGTAGTTTCACGTTGTTACTTAGTATGTGTGAGTTCATATTATCAATGTCGTTGTGTATGCTGTGTTGCTGAATGATTAGCTTCTAACTGCAGGGCCAAGTGATGCAGAATCCGATAGTGCAACTGTTAGCTGTCGTCAGTATTACTGCTACCGATTACAAATGCGAGATATACGCCGGTCATCGTTGTTGTTCTTTGGGCGTCTGCTTCAGCAATACATGGTCGATATGTATGTGAAGCTCGAGACAAGCAGGCTAGATTATGTGCGTCAGCATCAGGATACTATCCGGGCGGAACTTTACCAGGGAATACTGGATAGCATCAATGCGGGTGAAATGAACCCAAATAATGTTGGGCGTCAAGACGTTTTACCACCGTCTTTGTGGGTGGGACCCGTGATATGAAGCGTCGTTACCAGGATGCAATGGCTCTGGTGCGTAAATACGGCAAACCTGATTACCTTGTCACGATGACATGCAAGCTGAGATTCGTGCGGAGCTTCTACCATTTGAGCAACCTCAAAACCGGCCTGATTTAATAGCGCGAATTTTCCGGGCG
This sequence comes from Linanthus parryae, assembly GCA_023055425.1. Taxonomy (NCBI): domain Eukaryota; kingdom Viridiplantae; phylum Streptophyta; class Magnoliopsida; order Ericales; family Polemoniaceae; genus Linanthus; species Linanthus parryae. Next base: position 104,812,450 of record JALGPY010000005.1, read on the forward strand.
AAAATAGTTGAGCTCAAGCGGGATTTGATTGATAAGGAGATACTTGGGCCAATTGCTGCTTACACCTACGTGATCGAGTATCAGAAGCGGGGTCTACCACATGTGCACTTCCTACTGATTCTAAAGAAATTCGCCAAGTTAATGAGCCCTGATAGAATTGACAAATACATATCTGCTGAAATACCTGATCCGCACGCAAATCCTCATTTACATAATGCAGTGAAGAAACATATGATGCATGGTCCATGTGGTGAGTTTAATCAACGGTGCCCTTGTATGCGCCCCAAATCTGGCTGCAAGAACAAATATCCGCGGGAATTCGTAGATGTTACAAGAACTGTTGATGATGCATTTGCATTTTATCGCCGACAAAGAAATGGCCGCACTGTTGATGTGAGAGGACAAACATTGGACAACAGGTGGGTTGTGCCGTATAACCCTTACTTGCTTGCTAAGTATGACTGCCACTTAAATGTGGAAATATGCTCAACCATAAAAGCTATTAAATATCTGTAGAAGTACATATACAAAGGTCACGACAGGGTTGTGTTCCAGGTGATATCTGAACAGAAGGGTTGCGTCGATGAAATAAAGGCTTTCCAGTCTGCCAGATGGATTTCCCCGCCTGAAGCTGCTTGGCGTATCTTTAAGTTTACTTTGAATGAGATGTCCCCTCATGTCACTACCCTGCAACTTCATCTTCCTGGAATGCAATCCATTGCATTTAATAAATATACGAAACTCCCGTATATTGCGACAGATAAGAAATATAAGAAGACGATGTTAACTGAGTATTTTGAAACAAATAAACGGGATCCAGGAGCTAAGCGGTGGCTCTACAGTGAGTTTCCTGAACATTATGTATGGAATTCTACGAAATCGGAGTGGACACCTCGGAAGAGAGGTCATGCTATTGGTCGTATAGTGGCTGCTAACCCTGCAGAAGGCGAACGTTTCTTCTTACGAATACTATTAATGCATGTCAGAGGTGCGGAATCATTCGAGCATCTTCGCACCGTTGGTAATCATGTGTGTGAAACATATCGCGAGGCTTGCGAAAAGCTTGGGCTGCTTGAGAAAGAAACTGCATTGGAAGATTGTCTAGAAGAGGATACAACGTTCCAGATGCCACACACTTTACGACGACTGTTTGCAACCATTCTGGTGTTCTGCCAGCCAAGTAATCCACGGCAGCTGTGGGAACGATTTTATACTAAGCTTTCCGAAGACTATCGCCTTGGAGAAGCCAACCGTGAAGGTCAGATCCTTTCAAGAACCCTAAGACATGTGAACATGGTTCTTGAGTCAATGGGAAGGCAGCTAAGAGATTATAACTTGCCAATGGATACCAATGGTTCCGATGAAGTTGCACCGCTCAATCGAGATATCGATGCAGAGTTAGCAATTCCTATCCCTACTGAAGACATTGCAGCATCGAAGCAACTCAATGGGGACCAGCAAACTGCATATGATGTAATCATTGATCATGTTTTGCGGAAGAAAGGTGCGTGTTTCTTTGTTGACGGGCCTGGTGGCACTGGGAAGACATTCCCTTACAGAGCTATCCTCGCTCGTGTTCGTGGCATGGTTTATATTGAATTGGCCACTGCCAGCACAGGTATTGCAGCATCCAATTTGCCTGGGGGTCGAACAGCGCATTCTCGCTTCAAGCTACCTCTGGGCACAAGAGAGAAGAGTTGCTGCAACATTGGGAAGCGGACTGCCTTGGCAGAGCTGATTCGACAATCAAGTGTAATAATATGGGATGAGGTCACAATGGCGAAGAAGCAGAATATTGAGGCTTTTGAAGCTATGCTCCGCGATATATGCTCAAGCAATGAATTATTTGGAGGGAAGGTTGTGGTTTTCGGTGGTGATTTCAGGCAAGTTCTCCCTGTGACAGTGCGAGCAACGAAGGAAGAGTGCATATGTAACAGCATTGTTGATTCACACCTGTGGCCTCATATGCGTTTATTGCATCTAACGGAGAACATGAGGGCAATACATGATCCGTTTTTTGAGGAGTTTCTATTATCAGTCGCGGATGGCAGCTTACAAGAAAATGATGAATCCTTATTAAAGCTACCGCAATCAATGGTTGTGCCTTTTGTAAATGAGAGAACATCGATTAACACTTTCATTGACTGTGTTTACCCTAACTTTGAAAGCGATTGCTTGAATTCTGATTACCTCGTCGACCGAGCCATCTTGACACCAAGGAATGACTGTGTCGATTTACTGAATCAAATTTTACTTGATAGATTCCCTGGTAACACACACGTCTACACAAGTTTTGACCACTGTCTTCCTGGCAGCCGAGATAATCATTCTTTAGAATTTTTACACACCCTTACACCTAATGGACTGCCTCCTCATGAGCTGCTCTTAAAACGTGGTTGTCCTGTGATGTTGTTAAGAAATTTAGATCCATCCGCCGGGCTGTCTAATGGTATTAAACTTATTTGTAAAAATCTTCTCCCTAATGTCATACATGCTGAAATAGCTATATGTCATAATAAAGGCAAGGATGTCTTTATACCGAGGATACCACTTAGGCCAAACAGATAACTACCCAGTTGAGTTTGAAAGAAAACAATTCCCAGTCCGACCATGCTTTGCGATGACAATTAACAAGTCCCAAGGCCAAACTTTGCAGTATGTTGGTATTTATCTTCCTCAGCCAGTATTCTCGCACGGCCAACTCTATGTTGCATTGTCTCGAGCAACTTTGTCTGCGTCTGTGAAAATTTAAATACACCCACTTGATAATATCCAAACTGTTGACAGTACCCAGAATGTTGTGTACAAAAATCTGCTGCGTTGAGCATCGGGGCAACAAGAATAGTGATTCACAATAGGGTCAGCAGATACTGACTAATATATGTGTATGTGTATATATATATATATATATATATATATATATATATACACACACACACATACATATATATATATATACACATACATATATGCATATAATACTTACATATATATTTATATATACCACTTTTTAACATATATATATATATATATATGTGTGTGTGTGTGTGTGTTGTGTGTGTGTGTTTGTTTGTTTAGTTTTTTTATTTGTTTTGTCGTGCCTATGTCTGTGTGCCTGGAATACCATACATGAAATTATGGCTCCGAATATGTGCTTGCTATAACCTTGTCTGACTGCATTATTGTGATTTAAATTTGTTGTATTCATGGCATTCTGCTATATCAAATGTACTTGCTACAAGGTTAAATGCTTGCGTCATTATGCATCAAATTTTTTTACCACCTGAATAGCATGTAACCACAAATGTGATGCTTAGATATGTTGTTCGTGCGTTGCTGTTGTAAACTAGGGATGGAAAGTGATATGCTGAAGCTGTCCACCTTAACTGATCAATTGAAAGAATGGAAGCGCTCGATTTGGCAACACAAAATATCAGCGATATGTCCTTTGCGATAGCGAGGTTAGATAACGAGTAGTACACCCACATCACCGATATCTGAGCCATATTTATCGTTTCCTTCTTTGTCCTGTGCAGGGCAAAAAAATACAGGCTAGAGCTTTTGACGCTGAAATTGAATCGTTTGACAAACATCTACATCCATATCGCGCATACTGGTTCAGTGATGGGGTTGTACGCCGTGTTAACCCGCAACATCGCTACATTGATCACGATTATGTCCTTGTTCTGGATCCTCAGATGAAAATTGTACCAGTTGAAGGTGCCGCAGATGAAACAGCAAGTACTGCGTACAACTTGAAGACTCTGACTGAGGCCCGCGACTTCATCGGGAAACCTGATAAATTTGGTAGTTTTCCCCAATGTTTTAGTACTACATCGCTTGCTATGTTTTTTATGAGTTGCTCTTATTTAATTATGTTTGTTATTGTTTTCCTTCTCCTGGCTGTCTTCCTTCGTTCCATTAAAAATTACATACTCACAAGATATATATCCATATGCAGATGTTGCAGTGATAATCATAGCTGTCATGTCTCCGAAAACAGTGCCATGGAAGGATTCGACTGCTCGTTCGAAGGTTCGAGATATAGTTGTTATTGACGATACGTAAGTTCTCCCATGCGCCTTGCTTACTTCTAATATATTGATCCGCGTCTATTCCTATCAGTTAGATGTGGCCAAATTATAGCCAGTACAAGTTCTTAAATTAATAGTAGATTTATCTACTGTCGATTACACTGCAAATATCGTTTTGTTATGATCTGGAAATTAATAGAAGAATGAAATCATACTAAATCAACATTAAGCTTGTGTAATGTGACTTGCCAGCGATGAACCATCAATGTACGCAAGCCAGAATCTTGATTTTGCTGATGAATTAATACGAGTACATATATCCACTTGTTTGTTTCTCGGCTTCATCAATTGGAGCGTGCTGTATAGGATTGTGTATAAGATGTTAACCTATAAAGTGAGCTCAAAACAATTCACTGGTTTATATTGCCAACCAAAATTTGGCTGAGTCTTTGTGTAGGTTCTTGACATTGTGTTTTGTTAGATAACTGTGGGAATTATAGATGCTTTCATGGGTAGGGGGCCAAAAAGGGGTAAGTTTTCCTACTTTATACAAATGGAGCACAATGTATAATTTTGCTCCCTTTTTTCCTGGACTTCGTAATTATATTTATGTTTCAGAGATATACATACTTTTAGTATAATTTATAAAGTGTTGAATGATTGCAGTGCAGAAAGAATCATGCACGACGATTATTACGACCACAGATTCGCGTGAATTTGACCATGTTTTATACCAGTATAGAATGCAGATACCAAATATATATGTTATATATATGTAGGATGTATTTATTCATTTATGATGCTGAGAATTGTCATGTAATCGATGATATCCTCTGGGCTCTTTTCCCTCCCCCTCTCTCTCTTTGCTGTCTCCTCTAACTCTCTCTCTCTCACCAAACAGTTTGAATCCAGTGTGTCTGTCGGCTTGGGATGACATAGCAACCACTGATGCAGAAAAACTAGCCAAATCAGCAAAATCTCAGCCGGTTGTCATCGTCACTAATGTTGTGGAATCAAAATACTCCGGTATCAACATGATTCTTTTGCTGAAATGTTGACATATGATATGTTATGCATGTTCCAACTACTATGCTCATAAATGGTTTTGCCCATGTCTCCCAGGATTCTCCTTGAAAACTACCATGTCTACAATGTTCTTGTCTGATGTTCGCGATGCACGGGTTGAGGAGTTGTTGGATTGGTAAAATGCCTTCATTATCTACTTGTATGTACTTCATAACCTGTCGTCCACTGGTATATGTTAACAATCTAAAGATCTTGCAGGCGCGATGCTAACTACGAGAAATTTGATGCTATCAGTGACCCCGAGATGCTACTGAAGAAGAAAGTTGCCAATACTTCTACATCTGAGTTCAAACTTGTAAGGATTGCAGACTTACCAAGTACTCCGGTAATTTGTGATATATAGCATTGTAACCGCAGGCAAGTTTATCCATGATGCTCCCGTTTGAATTAATGTGGTTCTGCATTGCAGCAGACTAGTTCCGATGAAATCTGGGAGAGGGTGTCTGTTGTTGTAGCACCATGTAGTCAGCGACCGTGGTATACCGCTTGCAACAAGTGCAACCGGGCTACCAACCACGTGCTAGGCGAAGTATTTGCTTGCTCAAGCTGTGCAAAAAATGACTGCGTTTCTGCTCCATGGTATGCCACATCCCATCTTACATAATTCTTCTGAAGTTAATGTTTACCATTCCAATAACTCATACCAAATATGATTTTACACGCAACAGTTGATTTGTGAACATCTATGTGTTCCTCAAGTAAGTATGTGATTTGTAATTGAGATGTAAATAAATTGATTTCGCGCAGGGGACGCCTCGGAGTTCGAATTGGCGATGGCAGTGGTGAACTCGAGGTTGTTATATTTGGACATGCTGTTGAAACTGTGTTAAACAAGAGTGCGGTTACCCTATCTGCAATGACTCCAGACGTAAGCTAACTACACCCAAATTTCCCAGGATTTCGAGTTGAAATGCAGCTGACTCCATGGGATCTTAATTAATGTAGTCATCTCATATTATCATGCAGGAACAAAGCGATGTTTTGTCAAAGGCAAATGATGCAGCGGTGAATAAACGATTCTACTTCCGCCTGGCTCCATCCAACAGCAAGAATCCACGCTGGCTTATCAAGTGGAGTGTTCGCCAGGTTGAGATTGCATCAAATTAACTCTGTAATGAAGGCTTGTAAAACTATATGATCAAACATGTATGTACATATAAGGACTACACTTAGCAGCGAACCTTGGAGACAGCAATGCATAAAATTAACAACTTGTGCTCATACAGTTGTTACTTTTATGCCTTTTGCTAATATTTTTTTGCGCAGTTACAAAGCAACAAATGGCAATCACTTTATGCAGGTGAAGATGCCATACTTTATAGTTTCCTCTTCTGTTGTAGTTGCGAGGATAGGGTAATGTATCCGATCGCAGCAGACACTTGGGGTATTTTTTGGTACACTTTTAAGACGACGTATGTGTAATATAAAATATAAAATTTTGTTTGTTTCATATCGCTACTTTTCCTTTATACATTTTCCTACGCCACTGCTTATATTTATTTCTCACAGATTCATCTCTTTGGCACGTCCAGTGTGACATTGTTTGCCAACGATTCAATGTTATTTGACATCAACAATTCTCGATGATGCATGTAATTGCATCCACTCATAGACTTGGTGTCTAATTAATTTCATTGCATTGTAAAATAAACGTCTTATCCAGACATCGATACAAAACTTATCCACATTCACATTGTTTTGCTGCATTGAGCAGTTAGTCAAATAAACATGCGCACAAATCAGGACAGTGTGATAGATAACATAGTAATTTAAACTTTGATAAATACAAAACCTTAATAAGATCAATTATTAGTCAGGTTCCGACCTCAGGACAATGCAAGACTAGACTCCAATGTATATATAATAATCTTTTGTCTAATTTTTAAATATCAACGCAGATATATTATTTACTAAAATGAAGTTTCAATTAGTATCCAGCAAATAAACTATTACGTATTACTTCTTGATTAAAATCCAGCCAAGCATATGCATAATATTAAATATCTACTCACTGGAGGGCTTGCACTGCAATTTTAGTCAAATAGGATAAATTAATGGTGCACAACTTCGTTGGGTATTCATAACCACCCACCGCTCCTCCCACCTAACCCTTCAGATTGCAAGTCTTAGGTATCGCCGCCAAGCTTCTCTTGCTCCAGGTACGTTTCGTTTAGGGTTTTCTTCCCAATCTGTAACTTCATATACAAAAAACGATTTGCACAGATCCATAAGACTACACGCTTATTTTCTGTGTGTACAACTCATTGAAATCAATTATCAGTTGTTTGTGTTGTTGTATTCAATAACTTCAGTTTGCAATGTTTGCAATTGCGTGGCAATAGTGACAGTTTGTTTCACCCCTTCGACATTGTTTTCAGACTTTTACTCGTATGTACTGTTTGATCAAAGTATGCATACTCAAGATGCACATGCAATTTTTCACTAAATTAGTTCTTTCGAAGATTCTAATCGCGTAAATGAATAAATACAGAATAGACCGATTCTTGGACACTTTGAACCGCGTTATGTTGGTGTTACTGTGACAATGCGAAACTATGATATCATCCCTTCTATTTTTTTTTCACTCTTTTTTTTATATATATATTTATTTTTAATTCAATATGAACTTCTTAAACAACTGATTTGGTTGCCATTTGTATACGCAGCCTACATTCTATGATCAAACATTAGCAGTTAAGACTTCAACCCTGGTATCAGTATGAATTTCTTCAAAGTTATCGTATCCAGTGCTCCAGAAATGACAGACTGGTAAGCCTATATGTAAACCACCTAATACCAGTATATGGTTGAGTTCAATCATAGTTACTTATTACATCTTCTGCATACAAGCAACTCAACGACATTACTTCAAGCAAACAATCTAATCACACGTTGTTCTGCTTCCAGTCCTTGCCTCGCATCTTTGTTGATGTGTACAAGAAAGATGTTGGAAAGATTGTCCAGCTACGAACTCCCAACGGGGCAATCTTCAACACTACAATTCTTGCAGACAACAATGAACTGTACCTTACCAATGGGTGGAAAACTCTAGTCAAATGCAACTCGATCAGTTTAGGATATTTTGTCTTCTTCAAATTTCGGGCCAATCTGAGCTATGATATAAGGATAATGGATCCCACGTGCACCGAAATCAATTACTGCAGTATTGTTAAGCAGGAAAACAACGCTGCTACTGGCATAAAAGAAGTAGCACCTCGCTTCTTCAAGCTTTACGACCCATTTAACGTGAAAGATACCACACTGGTAACAATGTCATGCAAGTTATGTATATGTTCCCCTTAATTACAATTTATCGCTTAGCTACATTTGTTGAATAACCATGTCCTTGTGCAGCGGATCCCTCCAAAGTATGTTGCTTGTCACCACCACAGCATCGCACCCATCATTCGCCTACATGTGCCCAACGGGGCATTGTGGAATATCTGCATCGATCAAGTTGATCGAGTATTACTTTGGCATGGGATGGCTTCAATTTACCAGTGCTTATCGCGTCCCCCCTAAGGCTGTACTTATGTTCAAATATGAGCGCAATTTGAATTTCAAGATCCGCATCATGGATGAGTCTGCTGCGGAGATCAACTACGAGCTCAATTCTTCCGCCTTTCGAATAGGTCCACAGGAAAATCATGCTTTGGCTCGTGCGCAAGCTCACAACACTAGAGCGCCATCCTTTGCATTCCGTATCATTCATTCCCACACTACGAAGAAGGGTGGAGTTGTAAGTACCTAACTTCCAATTACTTGAGACATCTATATGCATGCATCATATCAACAGGTTATTTTAAATCATGCAGAACATACCTACATATTTTGTACGGGATTACTTGATTGGCACTCCGAAAGAAGTATGGCTAGAAACATCGGATAATGGCTATATGAGATGGGAAACAACCTGTGGTTTCACGCACGCGGGAAACCCTTTCAATCTTCGTCTCGTTGGTATAAATACGTGCTGCACTCTCAGCTAGCGCTTAATGATGCATGTGTGCTTGAATTAATCGATCCAGCGATTCCAATGTTTTGGGCAACAGTCTTCCGCCAGTAATTTGTCCCGCATAACAAGTCACTGTACTATCTATGTATGCTCTCTGTTATATTATGCGTGTTTTTGGCTTTTTCAGACCTGCATTGCTAATGTAGTCAGAATGCAATTAACTGTTGCCTGTTTTGTTAGGCTTTTGTGAACAAATGTTTAGTACATGTGTGGTACAAATCATCTAATTCAGTAAAACTTGATGTCCACCAGGTATCTACACGCAATTTATATTGAGTTTTATTTTTGATGAGTGTTGCTCTGCCAGTAATTTCCCCCCACCTAATTTTCCCCGAGACATATTGTATAGTCAGTTGTTTGGTTCATTCCAGTCAATTTTAGGTTATCGTCATTGTTTACGCAGTGTGATATTTATTTGTGGTATTTAATGACACATATGTATCTGATTAAATTTTATGTACTCTACTTCCGTTCAATTGGTAAGGCATGATGAAATTATAAGCAGACTACTGTTTGTGGTATCATACAGTACAACAAACATGCTTTCATATAGAAGACGTTCGAAGGGAAGACAAACAGACTATTAATTTTGGGTGTCTATGTTCAAAGCATATCTGTAGTAACATCCGTTCCATGTGACAGAAAAATATTGTCTGCGGTACAACGAATAATAGACAACAGTAACATTAAATGTACCATTCATAACATACATTGGATTGCATAGAATTCCAAACATCTGATAGTTCAAGATGCAGCAGTACTTCTGTTCATATTTTCCCACGTAATTCCTATCTTGTGCATTTTCGTCATATTATTATCCGATAACAAGTAATAAGTTCCCATGATGAAATCAACGAAATAAAACATCCTTAATATGAACTTCAAAATTTATATTAGCCATCCATAACCAAGTGATGGATCCATAATTTAAATTATATGACATACTACAAATAAAGATCTAACAGTCAATTTATTTTCTACGCTTCTTTCAAGATTTTTTCATTAACATCGTCGGTTTTCCTTTTCAGTTGTTCCCGTCGCTCTGCTCTGCTTTTACGTCCTGCTTCCCTCTGTCGCCGCAGGACAGCTAAAATAGCCTTCGCATTCCTTGAGTAAGAGCTCGCCGTATCACTGTCGCGTCCATCGTCTTCGTCATCTCCTCCTGAATAAACCGTTGTTTCAGATCCTTTCCAATTCAGATTCGCTCTCGCTGTCAGTATTTTCGGTGCTTTCAGTATGCTTCAGCTCGCTCCCCTTCCTGACTTCATCATGGCCCTTCCTCTTGCTCCTCAATTTGTTTTCCACAATTTCTGAAGGCCTTCTTACAGCTTTTTTTTTGTCCATAGCTATTCTGATATAATAGTGTTCAAAGCTTTAGGAATGCTTTTATAGCCACAGCATCATATTGGAAGATGAAGAGCCCATCAACTGTTCTAATCTGCATCCACTGTATGCATTGCATTAGATCCTTTCTTATGTTGTATTTACTGTTCCATATAGATAGATACAATTCCCACCAGAGGTTACATTAAAGAGTTACATGCTATCATATAATGTACCACAAATAACTGCAGCAGTTTCAGAGTACAATGTATCTATATTTTTCATCCATATATGAAATAAAGTTCCGATTGAATAATATTCCGTGCTGGTATTGTCCGAAAACGATACAATCTAACTTGCTATTGTTACTTTCTACATCTATTCATAACACCATTAGCAATTCAAAAAATCACAATACAAGAACAAACTTAAACATTAACAAGAGCTCATAAACGTGGACAGCCAATTAGCTGCTCTATATTTATTCAATCAACGGTTAACCAGCTGCTGACGTAGGAGACAACTATAGATAAATTGCATAATCAGCAATCAGAAAACATAGAGAAGTGAGGATGTCTAGCTGGTAAACTTTTATCATCCAATCCATGATTCGTGCTTGCATCCTTCAGCTCAACGTCCCTCGGACAATTCAATATATCTATGGTGTCGTAGCAAGAGAAGTTGAACTAGCTGTTGTGAACTCCATCGTCATCTTCGCTCTCATCAGAGTATAATGTTGTCTCCGAACCTTTACCCAGCATGTAGCCACTTCCACATGTACTTTCTTCTTCAGATATATCCTTGACCGCACTTACATTTTCTTCCTCTGTCTCAGTTGCTTCGCCAACATCCTCGGAACTGCCTTCTTGTTGTTGTTCTTGGTGTTCATCATCGCTGGATGCCATCTCAAGTTCTGTCGACTCACTGTTATCTGCCATCCGATAGAATGCTCTTCCTGGTGCAGCTGGACACAGGAAGATGTTAAACCAGATAAACACTTATATCGATAGAAAAAATACATTAATACAATATAATCACTAATTTGCTATATTACTCTTCAGCTTGGCAATCAACTTCAAAACCAGACTACTGTGTAAGCCAACAAGTGTATCAAATGAATATCAACTCCATTATATATACTATCTACTATCACTATACCTACAGTAATTGAACAACTCATCCAAATCTTTGAGTAGCATCCCAATAAGCTTAAAATGTGTGCCAAGATGTGGTCAGCTTCGATGTGCTCAATCTGTAAACTGCACTGCATACAGAGACGTCTGCTTTTCCTACATCACAACTCAGTGTCATCACATGCAACCTCACAAAGCTGTTATTTCATATATGGAACAAACACTTGGCATACAGAATTATTGTGTACAGCCCTTTGGTGGAAATAATGCAGTTGCTGGTCATCGCATTTATGCAGCTGATAGAGTCATTTTGTGACATCTGATTTAGAGGATCACATAAGCGTATACCAATACGTATGCTGCGAATACGTATGTTGCGTATTTGAAACAGTGTTTAACTCCTCCTTCAAGACTAAGATAAGTCCAGGAATTCAAAGCTGGCATCGTGAACTTGAAACTGAGAGTCTGGCAATACCATTCTATGCCAGTGCTCTCCAATATGCCGAACAAACTGGTCGCATGATAACTATATTGATAGTGTACCATATGAATAATGCATAACCAAAGATGTCCAGCAGCAAGTGACATGAATAAAATTTGAGTATGCATCAGCGTAGAAATATAATACTATCAATATATATGTCGCTTATCTTATGTCATTGTGTTATGTAAATGGTGATGTAATTCCGCGATTACGACATTTTGCGCATGTTAAATAAATTTTGCTGTATGTTCGACCATGTAAATACTGTTGCAGAAGGAAATATTAATCGTTGGACATTTATAGTTATAGAGGCACACCAAATGTACTTGAATGCCAGTGCACTCATATCCAGATCACATGTATCAATGTAAACACAATTTAACATGTCCAGATTTATATACACGGTCAGAATATGTGAGCAGCAGACTACACGCCAACATATCCAAGTGGTACTATTGAAATGCGTGCCAATATTTGTTAACTATATAACTAGATCCCCCCCCCCCTCCAAAAATAACCAACGTAACTCCACCACAACAACCAGCCAGACAAATTTCAAAAAAGTAAACAATCACTGCCTTCAATGTCAACACCAAAGGAGGACTCATCAGACTCATCTTCTACGTCCCGAACTTTACTCAGTGCAACAACTTTTCGAAGTGAAATCCCTCCTAGGTGCGCGCCTAATTTGCAAATTAAGTACTAATATATTTACTCATGTTAATCGCTGATAAAATAAATGTGGACAAGTTTTATAATTTCTGGTGTAATTCCGTGCATAATATATCATGAACACAGGGATTGCCAGAATAAGTGTGCATGGCTTTGCAGCTTCTGCGACCAGCAGTGGTGGTATCGGTGCAGTTTGCCGAGACGATGAAGATAACTGGTTGCTTGGTTTCATAGGAAAATTAGATGCAACAAATAAAGTGGAGAGCGAACTTTGGGCAATCTATCACAGCATTCACTTAGCTTACGACAAGAACTGGAGTAACATAGAAATACAGACTTCATGCCATGAAGCAATAAAAATATTCCACTTCGTCAGAAATTATCCCCCAGGTATGACAAATGAAATCAATCAGGGACATATTCTGCTACGAGATATGCACATAGCATTAAATCATATTGACTACATAGAAAACAGCGTTGCCAAACAGCTTGCAAGTATGGGGGCACAGCAATCAGATGAATGCAAAATCCTGTATGAAGCCCCAGAAATAATACAGGATTTAATTACGGAAGACAAATTAGAAGCCTGTAGTCGTTACGTGTCACCCAGTGATACGGATTAGCTGCATAATTCTAGATATTTGTATCGCAGCTTGCATAAATGTTCATCATCTGATCGTTTAACAATTCGAAATTTCTGTAGCTGATGCTGCTAATTTTATATCGTTACAACCACATGTACAAGCAAGTGGTAAGGTCCGCCATGCTTCAAACATCCCAGTGACCCGATGCACAACCTGATCAGTAACCTATACAGGTAAGACAGAGTTCTACTACATGAGTCCACGCAGTGTCGCAAACACGTAACTACAATAATTTGTAGATATGATCAGTCTACACGAATCCAAAAGATATGCGAATATTCGCACAATGCTTCTTCGCCCAGATCACATCGCACTAACTATTACATTCAAGATTTATACTGGCTTAATCTAAGTTAGATGCCGTAGTTTATTCAGTACCGCCACGTGTAGTCACTGTATCCTATCTATCTCGTTCACTGGGATGGCAACATCTAACTTTTTACATTGTAAATAGTAGGAGCATGACCACACAATTTTATCCACCATCGCAGTATGCTCTCCCGCAACTATCCGACAGCCAACTTAAATGAAAGTTAAAATTAAGGTGCCCATAACTATCCCCATAACAACCCTGCCACCTACCGCTATCCGAAATCCTGACTTGGTTCAAACATTAAAATACGTGCCCTTACTACGTTCAAATTGAAACCTAACTGACTGCATCCACTTTATTTCAAGCATACTATAAATGCAAACCACTCATGTCACATACTAATTCTCGTTTCAGTTTCCCTTCCTAATCCCCTCCCAGCAAGGCTAACTATGAAGGAGATGGCATGCGATAGACCTCTATCCGAAGATGAGGTCACAAGTAACTCCAAATAAAAACTGCCCCAGTTCATCTGCTATCTTATCCAATTCCGACTACGATCCAATAGTCCTCGGTGTACCGCCTCCGGAACTGGTCCCTACTACCATGCGTTAAAGATATTATATGATGCTCCTGAAATAGTACGCAACTTAATACTCGAGGAGAAGTTGTCTGCTCGTGGGTTTAAATCATGTAAATAATATTTCCTACTATTACAAGCTTCATATAATACCCTTCGATTGCTGTATTAGGTGTCCATTGAATGCATTATACTAATAGTGTCCTCTGTAGCAATTCTTTCACATATACTTCCACCCCTAACTACAACTTGTTATGTTGCCAGGCCTTACCAGCCTGCAAAATTTTTAACTATTTTCAATCTGAATATAGACACTCTTCTATAACGGACTAATACTGCCAACAATAACTTGATGCACTCGTCAGATATAGCATACAACTTGTGCATTCATTCACATAAACAGATTAATGCCATCTTTCAATAGCTATACGACATATTTGTATACTGTACTACCACAACAACACATTTGTCATCTGTAATATGTAGATTACCTTTTCACTGTTTGGTTTTCACTAATTTAGAAGCTTATCTAACACGATGGCTAGCTTCCCAAGTAGACTAGATATGCGTGCCAGGAAGTGAACAAATCAAACAAGCTGAACCTGACACTTTCAGCACAAACATCAAGAGTTGCTATTCAACTTTAAAAACATACTAACATCACATGCAGACTTAGAAAATTCGCATCCAACATGCAGCCTAAACAGTTGGCGCATAACAATATTGTAGCAACGCCACATAGGCCTACAAATTCATGTCAGTCGCAACTTGTAATAAGCTTGACTCTAATTAATAGTTTACAATTGTGTATGTTCATATAAAAGGAAAATCAGTATAACAAACGGATACATTTGAGCTACTTATAACTGATAACTTATACCAAACTCACTTCCCAAAACGCATTGTATATTTGGCAATAATTAAATTTTCATTAATAACCATTAGTACAAATGCTTATACTCAAAACTCTTATTAACTTGCGCAATCTATACTATCCTGAATCAGAACCTGCAATTTCCTCATATATTCAACCTAACCCACTAAAGATGAGTTTGTAGAATCGTCAGATATAACATGCAACTTACACATTGATTTGCATAAATGCATTGATATGAACTTTCAACAACCATACAGCAGACTGATGCTCTGTATTACAATAACAATATGTTCATCACCTGTGCAGCTTGTGTAATGTTATTGTCAGCTTCCCCATAAAGTAGAAATGTGTGCCAACAAATGGACAACTCAAACATGCAAGACTGACAATTGCAGTGCAAGGATGATGAAATGCTCTGAATGCTTTACAACCTAGCATCCTCACATGCATTCTAAACATATACTTACCTACCATGCAACCCAAACACTTGGCATACAACAATATTGTACCCACACACTTGGCACAAATAATACCATAACAACTTTAACGATCTGTAAAACTATACTGCGATCATTTCACAAAAGATTACAATGATGATACTACAATATACAACGGTGTGCTATACTACTATCCTGTTATTGGTGAATTGACAATTAGCAAACTGCACAACATAACTGAATTTATATAGAAATACACCTCCTCCACTAATTGCTAACTATCAGCATGGAGACAAAACAATCTTTTAAGCTCTGACTGACAATACATATAATTCTTGCTAATAAGAGCATATTACTCCACATCATATGCTTAATATACTTCATAAACAATTTCCCACCTACCAGTGATGCACTATATAAACCATTACCTCTCCAAACGAGACCTACATCCAAAACCATTCAAGGCATCTTATGTTCCAACAATTCCACCACCAGCATTCAATCACCAGACCAAACATCATGACACCATCCACGATTGCGGAACTTCGATCGTCATTGGTATCATTATTTCGCACAATACTGCTGTTATATTACTTTCCAATATTAGGTTGTGTAAACCCTTAGTTTACAACAATGTGATATTGAATTGAATCACTTCCACATTATTCTCAGGAAACATACAATGAAGCTTGGATAAGAGTCTGCATTCGCATCATCCCAACAACACAGCAAGGATGGTTCAATGCATGTGACATCTGCCAGCGAGAGCGTATTCATTCAAACTGTTCCACCTGCAAGAGCTCTCAATCTAAGACTACTCCCAGGTTAACCAGCTGTAGCATATGAAAATTCACACTACAAGATGTTTAGATCAATATTTTATGTACAAATACTTATTTCGATACAGGTGCCGTCTCATGGTTGAGCTTAAGGATTACACCGGCATACTGGATGTTACGCTGTTTGGGCAGGCTGGAGAAACTGTGCTCAACACAACAGCTGCAACCTTGGCACGAATGACGCTGGAGGTATCAATATAGTTCCCACAAATAATACACCATATAGCTACATAATAAAACATGCATAACATATTTACAATGAAGTTTATGTCTCACTTCAACCTGATAATGTAACACCAGGAATGCCAGTCTCTCATCATCAATGTCAACACAAACAGTGCATCAAGACCTTTCTATGTGCGTGTTCAGAATTGCACCCAACAAACCAATCACAGAATAACTAGGTGGGTGGTCCGCCAGGTTGAGATTGCATGAATGCAACGAGGCAACGACAGCAATAATGAATAAGATCCAGTGATGCATCTGTATCAAAATAAATTCCTCTCATTATGTACTTTCTTATATTTCATTTCCCTTTGTTGTACGATATGTGGTATAGTACCATGTTTCCCCCCAGTTTTGTTGCATTAAATAAAGTTTGCTATGTTTTCTACTGTGCCATTATTGTTGCGTGCTGCGGAGTGTACGGAATCCTACGATTGATTAAAACCACGACAGCACAAACAGACGAGGATTACTTGTTCCATATCTACTCCGGCTATAAACAAATCCCAACTATATCCAGCATAGAATTATATGTCTACTGTTACTTAAAGACAATTGAACCAGCTTATCTATGACCAAACACAAATGGTGCAGCTTACAGTTAAGCCAAACAACAAGATAACTCATCCAACATAGCGATGTTGTTAGGCGTCCCAGTCCTCATATTGTATATATGCTCTTCTATCGAGTAAAAAGACCGAATCAAAAAACAATATACACAAACAATTTTTGGCAATGTGACCACGTAAATGAAGTTCGTCGGCTTCCCCCGCAAAGTACCTAAGTAAACTCGTGTAAACAATTCCGCTAAATAATGCACGCCTACCTGAATTCTATTGTTCATTTACAACAAACACAGGAATTGCACAAATAAATGTCCATGGCTTTGCATCTTCTACAGCCAATAAAGTTAGTGTCAATCCATTATGCCGATACTACGAAGATAATTGGATGGTTCGTTTCCTTGGGAGGATAAATTAGGCAAACAAACTGGAAAATGAATTTTGGACAATATACCATACCATTCACTTAGCTTATGATAACACATGTAATAACAAATGAATAGAGACTTCATACTATGAAGCGGATAAAGTCTTCCATCTACTAGAAAATTATTCTCCACTACTAAATATGAAATAAATCGAAACCGCATCCTGCTACAGAACATGCATATATCACTAAGTTACATTGACACTATAGCAAACAGCACCGCACTTAACATTTGTATCTAAGTTCATCACAACTTTGCTGAACATGCTTCATTTCATTGACATGTGGCAGCCTCGGAATATGGTAAACATTGTAGTGCGTGCCATTCTATCACGTACAGCATAGTTCAATCGACTAAATAGAGCAAGCATGCTATATAAGCAGTAGCTACACAATCCAGACTATCATCAACATACAAAATTGGTGCGACGGCTTTCAATGGAACTCAGCAATATATCAGCTGCTACGGCAACTTTGGTAAGTTATTTCTTCCATTCAATTGTCTCGTCCACAGTATAACATTTGTCAAAAAACTATCACCTATTTAATTGTATGACAGCCCTTATACAGAGAAACATGGATGAAGGTATCAATAACCGCAATACCAACTCAGCAGCCATGATTCAATGCATGCCGAAACTGCAAAAACGAGTGCTTCGGACAATTGTGCAATAGATGCGGCAATGCTACCCACAATGCAATCCTATGGTTAGACAAATATTCAGCATACAATATGTGCAACAATTCTTCTGCTGCATACTACATCTATTCCTTACACACACATATGTACTTCTGTATTTCAGTATCGTTACACTAAATATATGCAAACTAACAACCACACAACCCTTCGCTGCAGTGGCCGCCTCTATGTCGAGCTACAGGATGAGACTGGGATCATGGATGCCACAATATTTGGGCTACCTGTTGAAACTGTCTTAGACAGCACCCTCGTCACAATGTCAACAATGTCTGAACAGGTATTCTTATCATTTGAAATATGCAACATCTACAATCCATAACAACACCAACTACAACTTCATTTTCAGGAACAACAAAATCTCCTTCTAACCACAAATGCAAGAAGCACAGCAGAAAAATTCTACGTCCGCATACTCAAATGCACACAAAACAGGAACCCAAGATTAACAAGGTGGGTGGTTCGCCGAGTTCGAAAAGCACAATAAACAACGATAACAATTGTGCACAAGAGATTCCGGCGGGGAGACCTCCGTGTACACCGTATGTAGAGGATCAGAGATCGCACAGGAAGAGTTGGGTTGTGTGTAGGGAGAGAGTAAGGCAGTAGTAATGTCTGAGAGAGAGACAGAGGTTCGGCAGAGCTTCCGCGTATGGCCAGTGTGTTCTCTTTTGTATGGAAAGGTTAACGTCCTATATATAGCAGAGAACGTGACCGTTGTAGTGCGGTTAATGCGCCCATTAATGGCGGCTTAATTAGCTTAACCATAATGGCACGTTCGTCCGAGTATATAGGGACCGTTACAGCACGTTGTGCGAGAATACCGGAACCGTTACGAGGTTGACCGGGTTTGACCGGATTGACCGGGTTTATGGAGCTCGTGCCATAAATCTCTCAAAACAATTACTAAAGGTCGCGTGCGGGCTTGGCTCGCACGCGACAGGGCTTACTCTAGCCTCCAAACCACTAAGTCCCTACAAGTCCCGTGCAGTGGTATGCGAGGGCTCTGTCTCGCAGCCCCCACATGGATCAGCTCGGCTGGTGATCCAGTGTGTGTGGAGCACAATATGGTGTGCTGGATGGTTGCCACGTGGCCAAGATCTGTCAGCTCAGAAAGCACTATCTACATTAGCCCCCTTTCTGCGCGTGAAGACTCATAGCTGTATAGACTTCCATGCGCGGAAACCAACATACGCGTCGCCGCCACGCACCAATTCAAATACGGGTAAGTTCAGCCCCCGTGCGTGCCATTATGACCTAAAACCTCTAGAGTCGTGCCGTCTGGCCTTTAGGGTTTTAGGCGTGACGTCAGCTTGTCCTGTGATTGCGCGATTCGACGGTGACGGTTGCGATTCGACTACTGAAAGGACGCAACCCTTCATTGTTTTTGGATAAATACTTTGTAATCCCCATTGTTGCAAAGCATCACTTCTTTATCTTAAAGTGAATGGTACCCGGAAGTCTTCGAGATTAGATTCAGATAATCAATCACCAGTTCAGAACTACAAATCGCCTTCTTCAACTGTGTATATCCAAGCAGGCTTCGCGAAAACAAGGTTGGCCTTGTTCAATTTCTATTTAAAATACCAGTGTATGCTTTGAACTGCGTTGAATCTGTAAACCCATAACACATAATCCGTTGAAACTTGTGAAGAAGCTTCAAGCTTTGGACCCAATTGTGGCTTAATCCTTCGATGATAAGGACCTTGGATAGGGTTTTGAAATCCCTAATAATGGAACCTTCCAATTTCTGAAATTGATACCAGAAACTATTCATCTTTCTCTCCATAGATCTTTAATCTCGAAATTCAAACTGAGTGTGGCATATTTCTCCCCCTTTTTTCTTGCTCTTCCGCAGGAATGGCCAAGACAAAAGGAACCAAACCCACCAAGGAGGACGAAGAGATACCCGATCTTCCGCAGGCTTTGTGGCGAAAAATCCCCTATCTAGGTGGCAAAGATTTCTACCATGCGAGGGTTAAGGCGAAGAAAATGTCTGCTCCCGTCCCAAATGAGGGATTGCTAACACTGACTCCCCCGGTTAACTCAGCCTTGCTCGAGTTAATTGGCTCCGAGGATGTGGTTCGATTGGGAATCGAAAATGGGTACTTCCCCTACGCTGTGATTTCTACCCAAGCTTTTGTCCAGAAATTGGACTACATGGATGAGTGGATTGACCACGTGTTGACCAATCATGTTGCGACTCTTGATGAAGCCGGCGTATACTTCGCTGTTCGTGCTATGAAGGGTACTGCCGTGAAGCTGGACCAGTCCATGCTTCTAGACCTTCTTTCCCGCTACTCGCCTGCGACTCACACATTCCACTTTGCTGAGTTCGAGGCTGCCCCCACACTCGAGGACGTGCATATGCTGTACGATCTTTCTCCCATGGGTGAAGTGGACCCTTTGAGTCCTTTGAGGACGGCTGCGGAGATTGCTCTGTACACGCAGATGGAGGAATGCCTATCAGAGGTAAAGAAGATCTCCATCCGGTGGACTACTACCAAGGCCCTTCCGAACTGGCAGTTGGTTGATACGTCTGCGAAGAACACCTGGAACAAATGGTTGCAGTACTTCTTTCGAGACTATGCGAACAGCAGCATCACTAAGAAGCTTCTGAGTGAGGACCCGGAGGCAAGGAATTATGTGGAGGGTAAAGGCTATCACTTGACCCTTTGTGCTTTCCTCTTTGCATGGTTATCGAGGTACTTAATCGACGGTCACCCGCATGATGGGGTCTTCTATCACGTTCTGCCGCTTGCTGTGAAGCTCGCCCTTGGCCAGAAGGTCGCACTCGGACCCCTGGTCTTGGGCACATTGTATTATAGATTGGATCAGCTGGTTCTGGCCATGAAAGAGTCGCGTGGCTGCCTCGATATACTGACTTTTGTCAACATTTCCTTCCTGACGATGTGGGTTTTCGAGCGATGGCCGTCCTATGCTCCAACTGCTCTTAAACCCGACAAGTGGTGTCCCCCAGGCGAGACGGAGGAGCGTAACAGTGGCAGGGCTGCGAGGTGGTTCGGAGCGAACAATACCAAGTGCGTTTGGAGCTTGATATGCGACAAACGGAAAGAGTTTACTGCCAGGCCCTATGCCACGCGCATTGAGAACGTGCGATGGTTTCCAAAGCTGTACCCCTCTAAGGGTATTGTCTTCTCAGAAGAGCTTCTCTTCGAAGGGGGATCGCCTTTTCATGAGCGCTATCGCGAGTTCTTTTGCTGGTGTCTGCGAGGTTCCCTTCCTGCCCTCGCAGAGCATATTCGGGAGCTTGCGCCAAGGTATGAGAGGATTACCGTGGATGTTGACCCCACTCGAGTTTCTCCCCAGTTCGGCTTTAATGCAGTGGCACCATCAATCTGGCCCCAGTCCATTATCAGAGGTTGCTATAAGCGCTTGCTAACAAAGGAGTGCAAGACAGCCTTCATGAACAATCTTCCCTTTGAGCAGCCTGCAGGTACCCGCGAGGGCGGTTGTTCCCAGAACTGGCTCGCATACTGGGTCACCCAGCAAACGAGGATTGAGACGCAGTCGGCCGCTCAGCCGAGTAGAGCTCCCTTGCTCAAGAGAAAATCTTTTCCGTTTCGCCCCAATTGCAGTCTGAGCGAGTCTGAGTATGGTTGCTACTCATTGTTGGATCATGAGAACCATTTGTGCCCTAACGTCATTCTGAAGGAAAATATCGCCGGAGTTAAGAAGGGCGACACGCATGTCATCAGATATAGCGAGGCATTTGCTAAGGTAAGCAATTTTTCGCGTGCATTAAGCCTCTTGATTTCCCTATGCTGACGCCTTTATTCTGTACTGTTTGCTGTAGTGTTATGTGCGGAGATTCGCATCCGGTGATCGTTCCAAGTCATTGGTTAACACCATTGTTGCCACTAGAAGGCAAAAACAGTCGTTCCTGCTAGCATGGAGGATGGACCCTTAGGCCGAAACCAGGATTCGCGCAGTCATGAACGCTTTTGCTGACTCGCTGATAGACAATGTTCCTGCATCGTCTCCTCCTAGAGATGATCCGTCCCCTCCAGCGACTGCGGCGCCGAGAGCGAAGATACCCAGGCAGAAGGGAATTACAATGTGCCCAAGACCAGGTCCCTTTCCGTCGAGGTCCAACTTCTCCTCCGGCGAGGTCCAACTTCTACTCCTTTCCCTAGAAGTGCTCCAACTTCTCCTCCGGCGAGGTCCCTTTCCGTCAAGGATAAAGGCAAAGGCCGCATGCCTAGTAAAGCGCGGAAGGAGCTCGCAGTCGAGACCTTCGTTCCATTCAACCAGGAGGAAGAAGAAGAGAGGCAGGAGCCCAGAGAAGGTGATGAAGAAGAAGAAGAAAGAAAAATTGTGATACATGAGGAAGAATCAGGAGGTACCTCCATCGCGTTTCCCTTCTCATTATCGTAATTCTTTTGCAATTCTTTCTTAAACCAATCATTTCTTCGCAGATGATGATGATGATGAGATCATCGGTGGCCTTTTGGCCAAGAGACAAAAGAGAGATACCCATTCTGGCATTCCAGACGATCCCATAAGCGAGGACGTTCTTGCCGAGTCGAGGAAGACAGCCGCGGAAGCTGCTGAAAGGAGAAGGCAGCGGGAAGAGGAGGAGCTCGAGCGTGTGAGACAGCGGAGCCTCGAAGAGCAACATGTTGACGACTTAGTGCGTCCAGCTGACGAGGAAGATGTGCTTCCCGAAGAGGTGGCTCCTCAGGCGGAGGAGGAGAATGCGGTTCCAGAAGAGGATGCAGCAGCCCTGGAGCAAGCCCAAGCAGACTTTGAAGAAATCGCAGGCGGCGATAAAGGTGAGATCTTCAATCTCGCAGTAACTTATAGAGATGTTATTGTGGGTGCGTTAAAGCATGGTGTGTCAAAGGCTGACGTTCGCCGTTGGCTGGTAGGCAAGTGCGGAGAACATTCAGGTAATCATTTGAGCGATATGCATGTACTAGACCTTAGCAACTTGAAACAGAAACATGACTGGTTTCTTCGCGTCCCAGGTCACGCTCATTTTAAGGACCTCCTTAATGAGGACACACTAATAGGGCATGGTTCCACGTCTTTAGTGTATGATGAAGACACTGCAATCCCACCTTCGCGTGGAGGTGCTTGCTCTTAGCTTTAGCAAAGAATAGTAAAATAACGTATGATACAATTTACCTTACATCATCGCATTTTGTATCGCAGGGACTGCTGATGAACCAGTGCTGGAGCAAAGAAGTCAAACTTCTGCATCCCAGTGCCGAGTTCCCATACCGAGAAGCCCGTCGCAGCTGCTGAATACACAGGAGAGCCTCTTGAGGACATCATCGAACTTTCTGATGATGCTGAAGCCGACGTTGTGCTAATGGAGGAAGATGCCCATACTGGCGCTGAGGAAGTAAGAACAAGTGCTGCTGATGCTTCCGCATCTGAGAGCGTCCCATGCCAAGCATCTTTGGCTGTCACTTCGCCTCCGGCGATGACTGAGTCAGCGGCACCTCTTCCTGCGTGGAGCTTTTGGGGCTCGCAGGTTGGGAATGCAGTCGCAGCTGATGCGGCTTATACTCTTCCTCGTAACTATGAGGGATTAGAGCTCGCAGCTGACAGGAGAGCTATGGAGCGAGGGCAGTCTTCGACTACTCCAGCAATGCGCATTCCTTCTCTTCGTGAGATTCTTGAAGGAACTGGTAAGTAGAGATTTGCTGTTTGCATCTCGCATTATTCGTTTGCGAGTTTGATAGCATAACTTAGCTTTGACATTGCTTTAGGTTTGAAGCAAACTGATGTGGACTGGCTAGTTCGGATGCGCCTCACCTACCCCCGATCATTTGCGAGATCTCTGGAGATAGGGCCCTTCGACAGGAGGCTGTTTCTTACAGAAGCCATTTGGATTTTGGAGCAGCTGTCTGCGGCCACGCCTGCGACCATTTCTGTCCAGAGTGCTGAGTTGCTTTTTGGCATGTGCCAAAATCTCCTGGCCAAAGTTCAAGGCAGACTGGGTTTCAGATTTCTTATGAAAAGAGTTACTCTGATTCGCGCAGCCGTAACTTTGAAGCTCGGCCACCAGAACCTCGCAGCTGAGAAGCAGAAGGTGGAGCAGCAAAAGCAAAAGGTTGACGAAGCTCTGAAGCTCTATCATGAGATGAATGCCAAGTGCGAGCAACTGAAGCAAGAAGTGGAGCAGGTAGAGAAGCTGAGCCATCAGTTCGCGCCCCATGACTCCTTGATCAAGAATTTGCTTTGACTTTTTTTTTTTTTGAATTTGAAGAAATAGCAAGGAAATAGCTGGAACATTAATGTAATGTTAAAACATTAATGTAATGTTGCTAGGGTTTCTCCCCCTTTTTTTTAACAACAAGAATCGACTTGCCCGTTTTGCCCTTTCCGGGATTTGATAGGATATCTCTGTGCATATCCAATTATGACATCAGCAATTGATACTCTGCTTGATTTTCGCGCTAATTTCTCGGAAGATAAGCACGCTTTCGTTGGGAAGTCCATCCGAATCATGACCATCCGTCATTTATTAGGATACACAACTGAATCGTCGTAGCCTTTAGTAGGGTAATTGATCGTTACCGCTTTTCAGGGCGTAAGTGATTGACCTTACCCTCTTTTCGAATTCTCCGGACTCATCTTGGCAACTGAAGAGTCTCCTCAGGGTCTATATAAACCCTGTCTTTGCCATTAGGGTTCTTCATCCCAAAAAATGTGCTTTGCCGTGAGTCCTTACGACTGTTGGCTTCAACGCTTGTTTTTCGTTGATTCATGGCAACTCCAAGTTGTGAATCCTGAGTTTGCGCTTTGTGCTATAGAAATAGTTTCCAAGATCCACTTTATGAGGCTTATTGCTCTTTATAACCATCATAAAGGAGATGGAGATGATATCTCATGTGGGTTCGAAGAATTTTCTTCGTGTATTATGTTTGCAGGTCATGTTTCCGGCCGCCTCTCGGTGAGGTGCAGCGCCGTAGTGACCGTGCTACCGTCTCGTAATGAGCGGCGGAATTCTCCTCTAGCATCCCTGGAGGAGAACTTACTGCCCCCATGTTCGTGAGCTCAGGGTGGCTAACCGTTGCGTTCATCCCCGTCTACAAGGAGCCCTTGCCCTTTGGAGCTTCTGCTTGCCTGTTGAACGCCGGAACCGGTGGTTCCTCAGGCACATCTCATGGGATGTTGATCTGACAAGGGCCTTGTCAAATACTGGGATCTTGAACATATGGCTTCATGTGGCTCTTTGGAGCAAGATCCCACCTGCGACAGATGCTCGGTCGCAGATCTGTGTATCGCATGGACGGTGTTAGGACCGTTGGATTCATCCTTTTCAGTCAGGATTCCGGTGGTGTGTCTCTGCTGGCTTGTCAGCTACTTTTCGAATGTATTATAAGCCATGTTGGCTGCGTAGTTAGATTAGAGCTTTTTCGCTTGTAAGCTGCTATCTAGACAGATAAATTGTAAGTCTTTTTGACTCATAATGATAAATAGCTTTTGTATTATTTGCTGTGCTGTTGCAACAAAATACAATTTCGCATGCGTATCGGCATATTTCGCCTTGCATAATGCTATATACATGTTTCGCATTTGCTATTTGCCATATAAATTCGCAGATGTTTTATTAGATCGTTCAAGATCGCATTTGCGCAGTTGTGCCATCTTGGCAGATGGGCTTGTGATTTGCTTTCAGATGTAAGTGCTATCATATCAGATAGACTTTTGTAGATCACTTAAGATCATTTTGCACAATATTGCTATCGCATTTGTATAATGCTGCTATCACCGCAGATAGGCTTGGAAGATCAACTAAGATCATTTTTCGCATGAGTTGCTATTGTAGCAGATAGGCTTTCGTAGATCAATTAAGATCGTTTTTTGCATGAGTTGCTATCGTAGCAGATAGGCTTTAGAAGATCAATTAAGATCGTTTTTCGCATAGGCTGCTATCGTTGCAGATAGGCTTTTAAAAGATCAATTAAGATCATTTATCATAGGCTGCTATCGTAACAGATAGGCTTAGATGATCAATTAAGATCGCATTTCGCATGAGCTGCTATCGTGACAGATAGGCTTAGATGATCAATTAAGATCGCATTTCGCATGAGCTGCTATCGTGACAGATAGGCTTAGATGATCAATTAAGATCGCATTTCGCATGAGCTGCTATCGTGACAGATAGGCTTAGATGATCAATTAAGATCGCATTTCCCATGAGCTGCTATCGTGACAGATAGGCTTAGATGATCAATTAAGATCGCATTTCGCATGAGCTGCTATCGTGATAGATAGGCTTAGATGATCAATTAAGATCGCATTTCGCATGAGCTGCTATCATGACAGATAGGCTTAGATGATCAATTAAGATCGCAGTTGTACAGATTGCTATTGTGGCGGATAACCCATTGTTAACAGTTATAACAAACTAAAATGAAGCAAAATTGACATCCAGAAATGTGAAGTTCTCATTTGGGAGAATTCTCTTATTATAACGCTCTCATATGGGAGAGATGAGATTACAATCCTCTCATATGGGAGAGGAGATTGTGTAAATCGTAGCCATACAAGACATTAAGCGACGTTATAATAAAACGCATGAAATGAGAGAAGTCAGGGATAGTACTTCTTAATCCAGCGCATGTTGACTGAACTCGGGGTTGAGGTTGTTCCGTGCAACCTTCGTATGCTGCAGTAGCCACTGTCAAAGACTTCTGTGACTTCGAAGGGTCCTTCCCAATTGGCTGCGAACTTTGGGTGAGCCGCTTCTCGCATGCAGTGGTCAGATGCGCGCAGGACCAAGTCTCCAACTGCGAAATCTCTTCGCTGGACCGTCTTATTGTAAGCGCGAGCAATCCTTTCTTGATACCGCTTGTTGGTCCTTTTGGCTTGTTCTCGCTTTTCCTCCAGCAAGACTAAGTCATGATCACGTTGATTTTCGTAGAGTGCGTGGAAGGCCAATCTTGCCGAATTGACTCTCACCTCCGCAGGTACCACGGCCTCGGCCCCATAGCATAGTAGGAACGGTGAGGCCCCCGTGGGTGTCCTTGGAGAAGTTTGGTAGGCCCACAGAGCTATGCTTAGAGAATCAGCCCACTTCTTGTGGTCATCTGCGACCATCTTGCTCAAAATCCTCAACAGCGTTTTGTTGGTAGCTTCGGCTTGCCCGTTCCCCTTCGGGTAGTAGGGGGTGGAACATATTTGCCTGATATTGTACTCTGCTAACTTCGCAGCTACCTGGCGATTAACAAAAGGAGTACCATTATCTGAAAGAATGGTGTTTGGAATTCCGAACCTGCATATGATGCTTTCTTGAATGAAGTTGACCACAGCTAGCGCATTTGCCGTCTTCATTGGTATTGCCTCCACCCATTTGGTAAATAGCTCAGTTGTTGTGAGAATAAAATGATTCCCGTGCGAAGTTGGTCGAATGAAACCAATGAAGTCCAGCGCCCATGTGTGAAATGTCCATGGCGTTCCCAATGCACGTAGATCCACGGCGGGAGCGTGCACTAGGTTTCCTTTGAATTGACACTCCTGGCAGCGTCGTACTTTGGCGCGGCAATCAGCCTCCATCGTAGGCCAGAAATATCCAATTGAGAGGAGCTGCCTGCATAATTTCGCACCTCCTTGGTGTTCCACCTGATGAGAAAGGTCCATGACTTCTTGTGCTTCTCTGCCGTCTAGACATCGCAGCAAGTTGCCCTCATGACCTCTTCGCCAAAGCAGGTTTTCTTGTACTACGTATCGAGATGCTTTCCTTTTCAATTTCTCGGCTTCTTTTCTCGATTCGGGCTCGGTGCCCTGGGTGAGAAAATCAAAGAGTGGCTTCCTCCAATCTGTGTCATCATCAGTTAGAGCGATGAGTAGAGAATCTTTTATTAGTGCGCAACTTTCGCACTTCCCTTGTATCAGGGCAGCGGCTGTCGACATGTCTGGCCAATGAATGCCATATCTCTGAGCCTTCCGATAGATTGACACCTCACTTTCTCCGCAAGCATGTTGGTGAATCCTTTCTAACAACTGTTGTCCCTCTTTCTCGGAGACGCGTCGCATGAGTATTCCGCCAGGACCCTTGTAGTAAAGGATGTTGTCATGTATGCAGTACCCCTTTGTGAGTGCCCAGCTTTCACTGCTTGTGCCTTCTGCAATAGCTCGTAGGATTGCTTTTCTCCAGTCCGTTTCATCCATGTGTTCGTCGTCGCACGCATCTTCTGTCAATGCCGACGATATTCGCACTTCAATGGAGATCCTTGCGGGACATTTGTCTGTACTGACCTTAGATCCCAAGGTTGCCAAAGCGTCTGCATGCCTGTTGTCTGCTCGGGGCTTGTGCTCGTACCTCACATCGCAGAATTGCTGTACCAGCTTTTGTACTAGAGACCGGTAAGACAGAAGGTTAATCTCCTTCAGACCGTACTCGCCCGAGGCTTGCTTGACGATCAACTTGGAGTCTCCCATGACCGTCAGATTGCTTACTTCCAAAGCATTTGCTGCGCGCAGTTCCGCTATGAGGGCTTAATATTCTGCTTCGTTGTTGGTGACTGCGAAGTCGAGCTTTGCGGACATCTGTATGACCTCCCCATCTGGCTTGGTCAAGACTATCCCAATTCCTCCGCATTTTCTTGTTGACGACTCGTCGAAATGGAGCGTCCAATAGGGTACATCGATCGCATAGATTTCGGGCCCCTCGAGTTCTTCTTCGATCACGGGCTCGTGGCTGTTGTCGGGGAACTGTGCCAACAGATCCGCTACCGCCTGCGACTTGATCGCTCGCGGTCGCACGCATGTGATATCGTATTGAGAGATGGTCATGTACCATTTCGCCAATCTTCCTCCAGGAGTAGTGTGGGTTAGCAGATATCGTATGGGATCAATCTTGGTGACCACTATCACTTTGTGCGACGCAAAGTAGTGTTTAAATTTCTCTATTACGAAAAACAAAGCAAGGCAATGACGTTCGATGTCTGTGTACCTTGATTCAGCAGGTTGCACAATGCGAGAGATGTAGTAGATAGGCCTTTCCTGGCCTTCGTACTCCTGAGCCAAGAGTGCTCCTATGGACCTCCTTGTTGACGTCAGATATAGCAGAAGCGGTGATCCCAGTTGAGGTGCGATCATTATTTTTGACGACGTCAGCAGATCCTTCAGCTTTTCGAATGCAGCTTCGTGCTACGGAGCCCAGCTGTATACGGCATCTTTCTTGAGAAGGGCACTAAAACAGCATGTGATTTCAGCAATCGCTGGGATGAATCTCCGCAGATAGGATAGCTTTCCCAAAAATGTCTTCAAGGCACTTTGGTTATGGGGCGGCGTCATGCCGGTTATGGCTGATACTTTCGCAGGGTCAGGCTCGATTCCTTGGCGATGAACTACGCATCCCAAGAACTTCCCTGATGTTACCCCGAATGCGCACTTCATGGGATTCATCTTCAGTTGGAAGCGTCTACATCTATTGAACACTTTCCGCAAATCTGCGAGGTGATCTGCTTCGTGCTTGGATTTAACCACAAGGTCGTCCACGTAAAATTCCACTTCCTTGTGCATCATGTCGTGGAACAGGGCCATCATGGCTCGCTGGTAGGTCGCACCTGCGTTTTTAAGACCGAACGGCATCACTGTGTAGTTGAACACCCCCACCGGAGTGATGAATGCAGTTTTCCGCGCGTCTTCAGGGTCCATCTTGATCTGGTTGTACCCGCTGAAGCCGTCCATGAAACTGAACATGCGATGGCCCGCTGTTGAATCGATAAGCAAATCGATGTTGTGCAGTGGAAAATCGTCCTTTGGGCAAAAACGATTGAGATTCCGGAAATCCACGCAGATGCGAAGCTGTCCGTTCTTCTTTACCACTGGCACAATGTTGGCCAGCCATGTGGGATGATGATTCGGTTCTATGAACTTGGCATCTAGGAGTTTGATAATCTCCTGTTTGATCTTCACATTAAGCTCTGGCCTGAAGCTTCTTGTGCTCTGCTTTACCGGATTAGACCCTGGGATGATATCTAAGCGGTGCATAGTGATGCTTGTATCCAATCCTGGCATCTCATCATACTCCCATGCGAACACATCCTTGTATTCAGTTAGGAGCTGTAGCTGTCCTTGCTCCTCCTCGCTTGTGAGGTCCGCACTTAGAAAGACTGGCCTTTTCTTTTCCTCGTTCGGGCTGAGGAACACTTCCTTTAGCTCTTGCTTTTGTGGCCTGGGCCTATCCTCCATGCATTCAGGTGCTTCTTTGAGCTTCTCATCCGGAGTGCCCTGCATTGGCTTTTCCGTTAGCGCAATTTGCTCGATTTGGTTGATTTGCCCAGGGATATCCCCATGCCCGTGTGAGGACATCCCCGCGCACCTTCATATGCGATAGCACTTCTTCCCATTGGCGTAGAAGCTCTCTATCTCCTTGCCTTCGGGGTCATGCTTTGCAATTCCCTTCAGAGTGTACACGTTCTTTCGATGGTATGCGATACGCGGCGTCTCTTCGCGTGTAGGCGGCTTTCCTTTGGTGTCTTCCCTTGTCACCATTACTCCCGCAGGTGACTGGTCCTTGATGTCCTCCCATAGAGGCAAAGGAGTAGGATTGAATGGTCCGGGTGTTTGCTCGTCCGCCATCTCGGTGAACCACACCCCCTCGCTGAGATGTGCTTCATCCAAGTTGAATGGATTTGTCGAAGCCGGTATCTCGACTATTCTTTCGTTCCAGATAGCTTTCATAACTTGGTGAGCCGTTGAAGGAACCGCGTCGAAGCGATGAATCCAGGCTCGACCTATGATCATGTGGTACGTAGTGTTCGCGTCTATGACATAGAACTTTGCTGAGCATTTGATTTTGCCAATTTGAACGCCCAGGCGGATCCATCCGATCGTCATTCTAGAGTCGCTTCCGAATCCCATCAGCGGGGATGGACGCCTGACAATGTTGTGCTAGGGGATCCCTGCTAGTTTCAATGTGTGGAGCGAAACGACGTTGACCGCTGCTCCTCCTTCTACGAATGCTCGTTTGAATTCCACGCCATTTATGATGGCCGTCACGTACAGAGGCCTCTGATGGCTCGCATCTGTCCTTTTGTCGCTGGCCGAAAAGGTCATAATCTTTTCTGTTGAGCGAGACGCCCTGATGACTTTCCCATTGGAAACTACAAGATCCTCCTCGTAGTCCTCCGCTATCCTCAAGATTGCTTTCGTCATATCTGTCCGGCACTTCTCGGAGAAGTTCATCTCGTCGAAGAATCTGCTAAAGCCGTGCGACCCCTTCATCCGATCGGCACGTTCGTCTTATGTGTCCATACTGTAGTCCTCGTCATCATGGACTTCGGCGATGATGGGTAGACCATCCTCTGCGACTTCTTCCAAGTCCACGATCGAGACCATGGCGACCTCTTTGCCTTTTGAGTCCTGCTCCGCATGGGCAGGAAGCGGATTGTTGCGCACATCCTTCCTGTGATCGCTGACGATCAGCTCGCCGTTCTTCATCTTCTGGTCGAATGTAAACCTGAGCTTTTTACATTCCGCTGTGGGGTGCATGACCTTGCCGTGGTACTCGCACCACTTAGGGTCCCTTACCATCTCCTTGGAAGGTATCTTCTCGAGCGGCGGTAGGACACCGTCCTTGCGCCACTGCCTGCAGAGGTCGCTTGCCTCCTCCACCGAGCATGGCAGAGGTGGTACGTCGAAGTTCACAACCTTCGCTTGCTTCTGGGGTGAAACTGTATTGACCTCAGCTTCGCGTCCCCTCTTGTAACTGAATATCCCGATCTTGTAGGTGGTGCCGCTCGAAGATCGCTCCGGAGCGTTCTTCTTTTTATGCCTCTCGACTATAGGCTCGATGTTCTTCATGCATTCAATTAGCTTTGAAAACGTAGGCGTTTTCAAATTGATGAGCATACCTTTGTATTCGTCTCGCATGCACTGCAGGCATATCTCTACGAGCCGGCTTTCGAGCATTGGATCTTTGTAATCCAAGGACTTCGCCCTGAATTTCTTGATGAAAGTGATCCCGTCCTCCTCGCGCTTCTGATACATCCGCGAGAGATGGATCATCGTCACCTTTTCTTCCATCTGGAAGAACTTGGTGTAGAACTTCTGGACCATGTCGTCCCAAGTCTTCACAGATCCGGCTTCCAACGTTCGGTACCACTTGTACGCTACGTTCCCCAAAGATTTTGGGAATTCTCGCATCAGCAGTTTGGGATCAGCTCCGTATGGCCCCATGACGTCAATGAAACGCATGACATGCTCATGAGCGTTTCCGTTGACATCCTCGAACTTGTCCCATTTAGGAGCCTTATACCCCGCCGGGTTAGGCATGAGATAGATCTCTCGCGGGATGGGTGGATCGTTGTCTAGCTTCGGGATAATGGTATCCGCGAATGACTGGTGAGCCAGAATAGTGTCCATGCGCTTCTGCAGAGACGTCATGCATTCTGGAATGCTTCTCTCAGTAGTAGAAGGAGGGGTTACTGCGGGCGGAGGCGACACATATGCCGCCGAAGGATTGGGAGCATATTGGCTGCTTGCGTTACCCCAGATCGCCGTTGACGGAGGCGCGGGATACTGCGAAGCCGAATTAGAAGCCAAAACCGGAGGCTGAAGAGTATGAGCAGTGAGAGGCAACATCTGAGCTGTTGACCTCTGAATCGAAGGCAGCTGCGTAGTCGCCGGTGGAGTCTGCAGATTAGGGTTGGGAGGTGTGGTGGACACTCCCAATCCTGGAGCGGTAGGGCCTCCTCCTCCTTGAGAGACGGCGGTGGTTGTTGAAGGATTTGGTGCAAGGGTGCCCAGAACGGCCAAGATCCGTTCTAGCTGCGCGGACTGGGCTTTGAGAGCTTTTGCCTGACCTTGTACGGTAGCGTCCAAGGATTCTAGCGTCGGTGCCTCGCTGGGAGTCGCAGGAGCACGGCGGGTCTCCTCTCCTGAGGCAGCTTCGGTGGAAGGCGATCTGTTGCTAACATCATCCTCCTGAGACATGGTTGCTTTTGTTGGTAAGTTCACGTCAGGTTCACCAAAATGTGCACAAGAGATTCCGGCGGGGAGACCTCCGTGTACACCGTATGTAGAGGATCAGAGATCGCACAGGAAGAGTTGGGTTGTGTGTAGGGAGAGAGTAAGGCAGTAGTAATGTCTGAGAGAGAGACAGAGGTTCGGCAGAGCTTCCGCGTATGGCCAGTGTGTTCTCTTTTGAATGGAAAGGTTAACGTCCTATATATAGCAGAGAACGTGACCGTTGTAGTGCGGTTAATGCGCCCATTAATGGCGGCTTAATTAGCTTAACCATAACGGCACGTTCGTCCGAGTATATAGGGACCGTTACAGCACGTTGTGCGCGAATACCGGAACCGTTACGAGGTTGACCGGGTTTGACCGGATTGACCGGGTTTATGGAGCTCGTGCCATAAATCTCTCAAAACAGTTACTAAAGGTCGCGTGCGGGCTTGGCTCGCACGCGACAGGGCTTACTCTAGCCTCCAAACCACTAAGTCCCTACAAGTCCCGTGCAGTGGTATGCGAGGGCTCTGTCTCGCAGCCCCCACATGGATCAGCTCGGCTGGTGATCCAGTGTGTGTGGAGCACAATATGGTGTGCTGGATGGTTGCCACGTGGCCAAGATCTGTCAGCTCAGAAAGCACTATCTACAACAATCACTGCCGAAGGCAAGTATGGTGCAAGCTCCTATCGATACCACGCATGTTCACTGCTCCTATACTTTCCTCACTGCGATGCTGCAATACCATATGTCTACCTTCCTGTTGTTCGAATGTAATATCTACAAGTTTTAATCTATTCATGTTATAAAAAGACTACTATCAGCTATGAATCCAATTACTCTAAATATAATGTACCTACAAATCTTAAGACTATTTACAGTATCCTGCAATGACAAATATATATATCTCCGCCCATCTGACAGGCAAACATGCGAAGGGCGTTGGCGGATGGATCTAAATTTCATAACAACATCACGGGACAATTGGTCAAAACTTGTGTAGACGTGTGTGTTACCAGGGAATCTATCAAGTAAAATTTGATCCAGAAAATCAACACAGACAATCCTTGGTGTCAAGATGGCTAGGTCGACGAGGTAGTCAAAATTCAAGTAATCGCTTTCAGAGTTAGGGTAAACACAGTCAATGAAAGTGTTAATCGATGTTCTCTCATTTACAAAAGGCACAACCATTGATTGCAGTATCTTTATGAAGGATTCATCATTCTTTTGCAAGCTGCCATCCCCGACTGATAATAGAAACTCCGCAAAACACAAATCATGTATTGCCCTCATGTTCCTTGTTAGATGCAATAAACGCATATGAGGCCACAGGTGTGAATCAACAATGCTGTTACATATGCACTCTTCATTCGTTGCTCGCATTGTCACAGGGAATTTGACTCGCACATGTTGAGACTATTTACAGTATAATTTTAATCAAATAACACCCAAACACAATGCATATACGAGGATGCCTCCTCTGAATCATGTAACAACAGCAACATCAAGAACAATGAAATCAACACTAGAACCTTCCACCAGAATCAATACAAAGCATGATTAACATGGTATAATAAATCATTATAAACGAACATGAGATCATCACAAATCAACCACTGCATTGATAGACAAAACATAAACAAAGATTACATCAGTTCATAACCCCATTACAAGATAAACATAAGCAAACTTGACATTACTGCTCATAAGACCTAACATGAAACTACAATACACCATATCATAATTGACCTCTCTGTTTTGAGAGACCGATTTGAGCCATTAGCGCTGAACCTCCGCAACCCCAAAGGCTTCTCCGACTTTCCAGTAGTTGATGTGTTTTTCAACATATGGTGGCGATGAAGAACCACCACTGGTTACAGCTAACACCATTCTTTCAATACTATGTATTGATTATCCAGTGGAGAAAGTGACTTGTTACTTATCAGATGATGGCGGGTCACTTGTAACATTTGAGGCTCCAGCGGAAGCAGCAAGCTTGCCAAAGTATGGGTTCCTTTCTGTAGAAAACACAAGATAGAGCCCAGAAACCCTCAGGCTTATTTTGGCCTGAAGCGTGATCCTTTGAAGAACACAGTACGACTCATGACTGTTATCTGTTTCTTCAATGCTGTAACAAGTATTTGGGTTGAGAAAATGCATCTCATTTGCATGTATATGTTGTATATTCAGTTATTATACGTGTGTATTCCTTGTGTTAATATCAAAAAAAGTGGCTTAGCATTTTTACATTTCGTAAAAGGCTCTATCGAATGCATCGATATGCATCTTATACATTTGTTACATCACATTCAACTGGTTTTCCCAAATACCAATTCAATGTCAATTCTTGATAATTTTCCGATAATATTGCTCAGCAAAATGTGTCATACAATGCTGTGAAGAGATTATCAGTAAATTGTTTACACAGTTGAATAAGTAGCTTGCCGATGTTCTTGAACTGTGTGCCACCATATGCAAATTTGTAGGCAAATGACATTATCACCTACACCAGCTAATTTGAATGTTATAGCACGTGTCACTGTCGATACAAAACAAACATCTAAAAAAAAACGAAACGTTTTGTTATACACATCATCAGCTCAGGGTGACATTGCAAATGATAGCAAAAAAACAAACAAGAAAAAGCATTTAGCACAGAACATTATATAATTATAATACACATAGTTCAGATGTCCAACAACTTCTTTAACAAATGTCACTATAAATACTATCATACAAATCAATTTTTCTTCATACCACACAACAACAAGGCAACATTGCTTTCTCCCATAAGCTTTGTTTGCACTTTAGAACAACAGTTCGTCCAAGCCTCAAAATTTGGATTATGATCAACCATACGAACAAGAAATGAAACCTTGTGCAATAGTCGATCTGCTAACATTGCCGGTAAGCATTTTCTTCACTAATGAACAATTATCACCGACTCAGTAATGCAGGTTTCCAACAGTTTCACTTTACGTTGTATGCTTCTTATGATCAACTGCAGCCTACAGTGCGCGAAATTTGGGTAAATGCCAGCGTTCATGCTTTACCAACAAATCAGCATGCATGGTATTACGCATGCAAGTTCTGCAATCGTGTTGCAAATCGTTCTCCAAAAAACAGATTTCAATGCTCTGCTTGCCAATATAATGACTGCGATGCTATACCATGGTATATAATAACACTGACAACCATTATGTCGTAGACTGTATTGACCTAATTACGTACAACATGAATTTTACAACTTTTTTAAAGAGGATACGAAATCTAGATACCAAATGTTATTTTTGTTGCTTTTCCCAGGGGGCGTGTAACCGTGCAACTTCATGACGGTAGTGCTAAACTCGAGGTACGCATCTTCGGACAGTCAGTTGACACTGTATTAGGGATAAATGCAACAACCATGTCATCAATGTCAACTGAGGTATGAAACACAATTTCTCGATTCGAAATTATACTCCATACCCAACTAGCTTATTATCTTCACCACTGCGATTATTTCCAGGAACAACAGAGCGTGCTCGAGACCGTGAACATGAACAGTAGCACAAGAAGATTTTACTTCCTCCTTTCCCGGCGCAACAATGGGAATGGGTTCCCAATCAATAGTTGGACTGTACGCTACGTAGTTGAAGCTTGATGCATGCTTACAAATCAAAATATATTCTCGTTGACGAAATAAATAAAATAATATGCCAAATTCGTCCTGTATGTTCTTGTAATCAAAGCTTTGTTGTCGGTGGATGTCCGCAATATATTGTAATTTAGTCTGCATAATACGATGTCCCAATTACATTTTAAATAATTCAACGCTACCTCCATTAACCAGATACTGTTACAACATGTGTACTGCAGTAGACACACCGAACGTATAAATAATGCCAGAATACTTCCGGGCGAGTACCACATCAACGCAACTGCAGATACCAATTAACAACGTCACTAATTCATAATTGCATATTCCGCAAGAAAATACAATACTTGCAGTATTAAATCCTCATCTCCCGTCACCTTCTTTCTCCACCATTTGAATAGTTTCATTGACACCTGCTAATCCCCAGATGCTCACCGATTTCTGCTCGTCCTTATCCCAAAATGCCATTTCAAATTATGTGGGTTCGCCGTTAATCGGCATCATATACAGTAGTTTTGCTAATATGGCCAAAAAAAGCACAATTTCAAACAATATAAATATCGTAAGCAAACCACTTACGCACCCTGCCAATAATCTACCATATGTACTTGCGATTTAATTTTCAGCACTAACAGTTGATAGACAACATACTGGGCAGCTTACCAATGTACTAAAAATTGTGTGCCAAGATATGCATTGTTCCAGCCTACTGATTCTGCTGCTTCCAGTACTGGTATTGACATTTGCTGCTCCTACTTCACAGCTCAATATCACGAGTTGCAACCATGCAAAATTCTGATCTAACATGCAATACAAACACGTGGCATACAACAACCTTCTGTCCAAACATTTGTCATCAACAACACACCACGTACTGATCACATGATTAATAACACAGCACCCATGCCTGCATTCATTGCAAATCTCAGCAGTTTTGTAACATCCAAGAAACCCCATTTGATCACGGTAAATATTCAATAAGCGTTCAAGTGTGTGCCATTTTATGAGTCACAATATAATTAACAGAGTACACAGTACATAAAGCACTATATAAACAGTTCACTGGTGAGGCAAAAAATTCCATAACTACACAGAAGAAATACAGCAGCTTGCAATGCAGGTCAACAATATATCAGATGCAAGACGAACGGTGGTAAGACAGTTGTTCCATTCACTTACACATTTACAATTGTGATACTTGCAACTGAAACACAATATACTCATTCTTGTAACAGCGGCTGTATGCTGAGACATGGTTAAGAGTATCGATACGTGCAATACCTACAACTCAACAGCCGTGGTTCAATGCTTGCCCACATTGCAAACGTGAACGCATCTGTCAAACCTGTAGAAACTGTGGCAACGCTGATTGCAACACAATACCGTGGTTAGCTAAAAAACCCAACATCCATTATATACAACGTTTTTGCTACTGCACAGCATATCCACTACATATAGCTACATCCACGTGTCCTATAACAGCAGAACAAGTACATGCACGCTAACACAAACTGGAACCTAACTGCAGTGGTCGCTTGTATGTGGAGCTTCGAGATGAAACTGGAATTATGGATGCTACAATATTTGGGCTCCCTATGGAAACCTTTTTGGAGACCAAACTTTCCGCAATGTCAACAATGACTGAACAGGTATTATGATTGCCTAGTCTACACAATCCCTAAAACAGCAACACACACTAACTACAGCTACATTGATTGATTTGTTTCCTTATTAGGAACAACAAAATCTCATAACATCAGCAAATGCAAAGAGCCAAACGACAAAATTCTACGTCCGCGTGATTAGGTGCACACAAAACAGGAATCCTCGATTAACAAGGTGTGTGGTTCGCCGTACCCAAAACACCTAACAAGAGGACATCATTGGAGCAATGCAACCCCATCATACTCCACCCACCAACAATCAAGGCAAATGA
Source organism: Linanthus parryae (assembly GCA_023055425.1). Lineage (NCBI taxonomy): Eukaryota > Viridiplantae > Streptophyta > Magnoliopsida > Ericales > Polemoniaceae > Linanthus > Linanthus parryae. The sequence goes on from JALGPY010000005.1 coordinate 104,851,310, forward strand.
AGCAGCAAATCATGTACCGGTTCTATTCCGCTCTGATGTTTCTACTACTGTCATCTTGTATTTCTAAATTCCAAATTTTCATTGCTGCAATAACGTGCCTCCTATTGTAATCCTTCACTAAACTCTTCTACAAAAATTTACGTACTGCACTACACATTTTATTTTTAATTGCAAAATCAATTATGCAACGGACTACCAAACTAACAAAAAACACGTGCTAAGATGAACAAAAACCCAACCCTTCACTACAGCGGCCACGTCTATGGCCAGCTACAAGATGAAACTGAAATCATGGATGCCATAATATTTGGTCTACCTATTGAAACTGTCTTAGACAACACTCTTGTGACAATGTTAACAATGACTGAACATATACTATTATGGGGAAAAAATCTAACTTTGGTTGTTTTTCTTTTGGTCTATGATGCACAAAGACGATGTTATCCTCACATCTTAGACTAAATTTTTTCCACCACAATCTAAAAACTATTTTTCCTACCAAAATTCACTGTACCAAATTCACGAAGAGTCATAAAAAAAGCTTTATGAGTACCAAAAAAAGAACATTTTCTCGTTATAATAGCCAAACATTTATTTTTCACATTTCGGTCCGTATTGAGTTTCCTATGGTCACTTGACACTGGTACTCTTTCGTATCATACAGATGGTTGCTTTCAACAATTATTTGATGCATGCCTATTAAAGAAAGCAAATAAATTCTTCTCTTTCATTTTCTTGTCACACATATCCAGACTATTTACAATATTATTCTGATCAAATAATATCGAAACACGATGCATATACCGGTTTGCCTGTTCTGAACTCTGGAACAACAGCAACAACAAGAACAATGAAATCAACACTAGAATTTTCTACCAAAATCAATACAAAGCATCATTATATTTGTTACATTAAAATCCAGGAACAACTTGCCGAATACGGAAATTAGTCGTATCAGTTTATGTACAAGGAAAAAAAAAGGAAAAAAAATGAAAAAATACTACTCGTTTGATCAACCAAACACAATTTGTATCGATCCATGAATAACATAGTATAATACATCATTCTAAACGAATATTAAACTATCAAAAAATCAAAAGCTGCATTGATAGACGAAATATAAACCAAGATGACATCAAGTCATAACCCCATTACAAAGTAAACATAACCAAACTCAACATTACTGCTCATAAGGCGTAACATGAAACTACAATTCACCATAACATAACACAAAAAAACCTAGACACTCTAGAATCTTGGTTTCTTCTTGCACGACTCTTGAACATCTTCCTCGGTGTTCTTCCTCTTGCTGCCCTTATCTGGTGTCGCATCCAGCGGAAGAATTGATTTCTTCATTTGCGAGTCTTCGCTACCTTTGGCTGTCACTTTTTCCTTCTTCTTTCTACTTGAACTGGAAGAACGAGAGACAGAATGCTTCCACTTCAGCGGATACGAGGAAGCCGTGTCAGTTCGCCAGAGGTCATCTTCTTCCTCCGCGTCTGAGTACACTGTAGTTTCCGAGCCCTTCCCGACCACATAACCATGTTCAGGCCAACTCTCCCACTCAGACTCACTCTCTGTGAACTCTTCCTCACTCTGATATTTATTACTTTTCCTCATCTTCTTCTTGCTCTTCTTCTTAGCACTCCTCCCCCATTTGTCATCGGTATTTTACTTACCAGAATCCATTGAGTCACAGTATGTTGTGACTGAGGCCAACTGCTTATGCTTTTCTACCAGAAGCAAGTAGGGAGGTCAAAAGACCATAGCAACTGTCCATGTACTTTCATTAAACTGGTTAACATGATTACTCAGACAGACACATCTTCAGTAAACGTAATCTGCAAGACAGGTCAATCAAGCACCAGATACTGCAAACCCTACTCAATTTACTTAAGAAATCTTCAATACACATCAAGCAATGCATCTAAATGATGAAACCTAAAGCAGAAGGAGAGAGATGGTGGTTGATTGGGGAAGATAATAGGCGTTGACAATGGACAAGGTTATACATGAACTGGTAATACATAGCATCTGTTCATGTCCTTTCATTAAATTGATTGACATGCATATTCAAACAAACACATCTTCAATAAATGCAATCTGCAGGACAGATGAATCAAGCACAAGATACTGCAAACCCCACTCAATCTACTGAATAAATCTTCAATTTACATCAAACAATGCATCTAAATGATGAAACCCAAATCAGAAGGAGAGAGATGTTGGGTGGTTGGGGAAGGTAACAGGCGTTGACCTTGGATAAGGTTAGTAAGTTATGAGTATGATTTTGTTAGGCTCAAAGAGCTCATGATGCTCATAAGGGAGCAGAATAGGCTAATTATAGATATTAATTAAAGAGAGAAAGAAAATTTTCAACACCTATTTCACAAACGCTGAATATCTGAAAGCACTGCATTATACCAACTATACATGAACTGGTAATACTCTATCAAAAGTATACCCAATGAACATTACTTACCATTTCCTATGTAAAGCTGTTGAACGTTTCAAGATCAACACACAAAGACAGCACCATTGTGTCATGTACAAAACATCACTAATAACCCATTCAAATATAAGAAGATAATTAATATCTCTAAATCAATCAAATCAGCCGCTATAAGTTTCCCAATTTTGACTGCAAAACCCATGTATTACGTAGTTACAGCCCGAGAATAAGAAAGATTGACAAACTATACCATTGCTTCGAAAACAAAGAAGTTAGGAATCTGGAAACAAAGATTAGTGGATATTGGTACTGTCACTGCACAGCAAGCAAAGAATTGGGTATTCATACTGTCATTGTAAAACATAGTACTCGATATATGTTGCCAAACTAACACAAGTATGAATTGCAATGACAGTCAGACAATTATCAATTTCATAGCAAGAAGACAACACCCGATTCAAAGGCAGGTGCAACCAATATCTATATAGCCAATTTAAGTTGCCATCAATGACACGCATGTCTACTACTCCTGTACTACCTGACTACGATGCTGAAATACCCTATGTCTACTATCTAGTTCTTCCAATCTCGTGTCTATGCAATGTACTATCTACCAGTTTTAGTGTCTTAAATTCATAAAAAGACAATTGCCAGCAGCGAATCCAATTACTACAAATGTGATGCACTCACAGATGTTGAGGCTATTTACAGTATAATTGCGATAAAATAACATCCAAACACGATACATAATAATCATGCAGTAGGAAATGTATATCTCCGCCCATCGGACAAGCAAACATGCCAAGGCCACACCGCGCGCAACGCGCGCGGGGTGGAACCTAGTATATTATCCAAAATCGGACAACCAAAAATATATTTTTGCATACTTTAAACTTGATAATATAAAATACATAAAGAAATCTTTAAGTAAATAAATATTTAAATTCAGTTATATATTTATATATTTTGAGTGTATATTTAATGCTTACAGTGGCAGTAAATTGAAAAGGCACTATCACATCAATAATGCATGTGAAATGTATTAGCTCACTTATTTTTTAGTAGGTACAAGTAGTGATATGAGTTGAAGTATGGGTTTAAAATACGTATTAGGGGTGTCACTTTCCTTATGGCTATTATGCTTTTTGTAAAGTATGTAGATTAGAATGTGTCTATACACTTACTGATTTTGATATTCTTTGGGCAACAAAAATATAACATCATTCATTCATAAATTCTACATTAGGCTATATCTAGCAAGGTTCGAATTATGAACTTTATGCAGGTTTCTTACACACAATCTTGGTTTGTCGTGCTTTGGGTGTTTTGGGCTTGAACCCGTCACACCCATCGGGCAGGCAGTATGGTTGAAAATGCATTGGCGGCATATGATGTTTGTCACTATTTTCAGAGTTTCAAGTACAAGGTGGAGCTACCATCAGAAATTCGTAGTTTTCTCTGTAGGCAACATACTTTAGATCTTACTACCCCGTCCCACCAGGTTCTTCACACTTTCCTAATTTAGCTTGTTTATTATGCAAAAATTATTTATGTCCCTAACCTACCCAAAAACCACAACCCACTTTTACTCTCTGCCACTCTTCCCGCTTGCAAATCAGATCTAAAGAGAGAAAACGAAAGAAGGATGACGAAGAGACTGAGAGCTCTAGGTCGGAGACTATCAACTGTGCCGGCCCGATTTCCCTCACCGCCCAAGCTCGTCTAGATCTCGAAGACGGCCGCTTTCTCCAAAAGAGAAAGTGAATGAGAAAGAGGAAGAAATCGAGAAATGGGCCAGAGATATAGGCAGAGAGAAACAAATTGGAGACAGGGAAGGGGGGTTTGAAAGAGGAAGAGAAGGAGGAAACATGGCTGGTATTGTTTCTTCTGTTTTCTCTACCCCCCCCCCTCTCTCTCCGTTCTTTATGGATTTTTTAGGTCCATTTGCGTTTCTTGCAGGTAGCGGCGGCTGAGATGGCGGTGGCCGTGAGGTGGTCTGCTTCTGTTGGGTCACGGGGCTGAATCAGACGGACTAGAACGCGCAAACTACGCCAACACGAACAAGTGCGGAAAAGTAAAAGATGTAGGACACAAGAATTTAACGTGGGAAAAACCCTCTAAGCGAGAGGGACAAAACGACCCACTAAACTTCCACTATAACGATTACAATGGGTAGACAAATCCTCAACTAGAACGTGGGTAAACAAACTAGAAACTAATAAGTGGGTAAAACAAAACCTCGCCGCTAGACGGAAACTACGCAAACTAATTGCAAACGAATTACCCGGAATTAGCTCCTGAAATCTTCGTTGTCGTCGCGAACGATCACGTCGCGGAATCCTCCACTCTTCTTCTCGCGTTGCTGGACACGAGGCAGACTCTTTCTCTCTTCTTCTTGTGCCGAAGACGCACACACAAGCTGTGTGTTCGCTAAGAAAATTACTGACACAAGGTACTCAATAATTGAGAGAACTCTTTTAATTCATAGTCACACAATTCTCTCTGTGTGTCTTTATATACACACAATGATAAGTGTGAGGCGGTGGCATTAATGGCCAAGCCATTAGGAAACAATGCCATATAAAGGAATCATCCTACTTGCTGCCAAAGAAACCAGTGCAGCCTTACTTAAGTCCTCACCGCCTAACAAGAGAAGTAATCATATGCTTCTCACACATGGGCCATTATTTATGGGCTTGGACCCAACAAATCTCCCCCTCCAAGCCCAACTGGAGGAGGGAATGCCACTGCGACTCCTCACTCGAAGTCCATCCCAGCCCTGCCTCTGCAGAACTCGAACTTGTCCCTGGTCACCACCTTCGTCAGCATGTCGGACGGATTCTGATCGGTATGAATTTTCTTGAGCTGCATCAATTACCTCTCTATCACTTCGTGTATCCAGTGATACCGAACATCAATGTGCTTCGTGCGGGAATGGTACATGGAATTCTTGCTTATGTCCAAAGTGCTTTGACTGTCACAATTAACCACGTACACGTCTTGCTTCAAACCCAGTTCTTGGAGAAATCGCTTTAACCATAACATCTCTTTGCCAGCTTCCGCTGCAGCAATGTACTCAGCCTCGATAGTTGATAGAGAAACACATTTTTGCAGTCTGGACTGCCATGAAACAGCTCCCCTGCAAAAGTAAACAAGTATCCGGAAGTGTTCTTTCGACTATCGAGGTCGCCTGCCATATCGGCGTCTGTAAACCCTTCCAAGACTGGTTTGGAACCACCAAAGCACAAGCACCAATTGGAAGTCCCCTTCAAATACCTCAGAATCCACTTGACTGCTTCCCAATGTTCTCTCCCAGGGTTAGAGAGAAACCTGCTCACTACCCCAACGGCATGAGCTATGTATGGCCGGGTGCAAACCATAGCATACATCAAACTTCCTACTGCAGAGGAGTAGGGAATAGCTGCCATACCATCTCTAGCTGCATCGCTAGAGGGACACGATCTCTTACTCTACTTGAAGTGACTGGAAAGTGGAGTACTAGTAGGCTTAGCACCTTTCATGTTGAACTTCTCAATCACGCGTTCAACATACTTCTCTTGCGACAACCAAAGCTTCCCTGCTTTCCTGTCACGAACAATCTTCATGCCCAATATCTGTTGAGCGGAACCTAAGTCCTTCATGTCGAAAGACTTGAATAACTCCTTCTTCAGCTTGCCAATCATCTCCGAACTCTTACCGATAACCAACATGTCATCGACATATAGCAATAACAGGATGAAGTTACCATCGCGGAATCTTCTTATGTAAACACACTGGTCTGCTTGTGTTCTCTTGTACCCATGACTCATCATGAATGAGTCGAACTTCTTGTACCATCTTCTTGGCGCTTGCTTAAGGCCATATAGACTCTTCTTCAGTTTTCAAACCATTTTCTCCTTCCCTTTCACTTCAAATCCTTCCCTTTGAAAGGCAGTCTTCACATCAAGTTGTTCAAGATTGAGGTCCATACTAGCTACTAGCCCTAAGGCAACTCGAATTGAGGTCATCTTAACAACTGGAGAAAAGATCTCATCAAAGTCAATACCTTTCTTTTGGTCGAATCCTTTGACCACCAATCGAGCTTTGTGCTTCACTAGCTTCCCATCATTATCCTTCTTGAGCTTGAACACCCACTTGTTCTTCAGAGCTTTTCTTCCCTTCGATAGCTTTACTAACTCATAAGTATCATTCTTCTGCAATGAACTCATCTCTTCTTGCATAGCCTTCATCCAACTGGATTTATCTTTATGAGTTTGCGCCTCCCGGAAACTTTCTGGCTCCCCCTCATCAGTAACTAAAATATACTCAGACAATGGGTACCTGTAGATGGTTGCGGATTCCTAGTTGACCTTCTCAGCTGAGGTCCTTCGTTCTCTGGTGGAGGGGGCTGCTCCCCCTGCTCAACACCCTCTTCATCGGAATCTTCATCGTCATCGGAATCTTCCATATCTGGAATCTCTATCTCTGGAACATCTCCAGGAATCTCTTCTCTACCCGTAGCACTAGGGGAGGTATCTGGACTGATTTCGGGAACAACAACTTCCTTCGACTTTGAAAACATCTCGATATCTTCAATAGTCTGGTTCTCATAGAAAACCACATCCTTGCTTCTTTTGAACTTCTTATTAACTGGATCCCATTACCTGTAGCCAAACTCTGTATCTCCATAGCCCACAAAAACACATGGATTGGCTTTGTCATCAAGCTTAAGTCGTTTCTCCTTGGGTATATGCGCGAACGCCTTGCAGCCAAACACCTTTAGATGAGAGTAAGAAACGTCTCTACCGTGCCATACCTTATCTGGAATCTCAAAACCCAAAGGAGCAGATGGAGACCTGTTAATCACATAACATGTCGTACGAACTGCTTCACCCCAGAATGACTTTGGCAGCTTTGCCATTCTGAGCATCCATCGGACTCTCTCAACAATAGTCCGGTTCATCCTCTCGGCAACACCGTTCTGTTGTGGGGTACCTGGAACCGTCATCTCTAGCCGAATACCGTGGGCATCACAATAGGCTTCAAGCTCCTTTGAAGTATATTCACCACCATTGTCTGTACGTAGACGCTTTAAAAGATTGCCTGTCTCTCTTTCAACCATGGCATGGAACTTCTTGAAGTAATCAAATAATTCATCTTTAGTCTTCAGGAAATACACCCACACTTTGTGTGAAGCATCGTCAATAAAGGTCACAAAGTATCTGCGACCGCCAATAGACTCCACCTCTATGGGACCACACACATCAGAGTGCACTAACTCCAGTATCTTCGACTTTCTTTTAGCAGAGGAACTAAACGTAATCCTGTGATGTTTTCCAAATAAACAGTAATCACAAGGATTTAGTGGTGTACCTTTGGCAAAAGGAATTAGAGATTTTCTTGCCAGAATCTTCAACCCTTTCTCACTCATGTGAGCAAGCCTCTTGTGCCACAAGTTTGGTGATGCTGCATCCTCAACTGCATTCAGGCTATCACCAAGTACCTTCACATGAGTCTTGTAGAGTGTGCAACAAGCTTCTCCTCTAGCCACGACCATTGATCCCTTGGTCAGCTTCCACTTACCACTACCGAAGTAGTTATCATATCCTTGGCGATCTAGAGCAATACCAGAGAGTAGGTTCAGTCGCAAATCAGGAATATGGCGTACATCTTTCAACACCATCTTTCACCCAACATTGGTTTCGATGCGAATATCTCCAATCCATGCGATCTTCGAGGTACTCGTATTACCCATCTTCACAGTGCCAAAGTCTCCAGCTTTGTATTTAGTGAAGAAATCTCGTCTCGAAGTTGCATGGTATGAAGCGGCTGTATCAACAACCCACTCAGTTTCCTGATTCGCTGCAACGTGAAGGAATTCTTCTTCTCCCACACAGAGTACCACAACCTGTGAGATTGTGGCAATTGTATCATCATCCTCACTCTTATCATTCTTCTGGTTCCTTCTATTGTCGCCTAGGTTCTGATCATTCTTCGGGAATCGGCACGATCTTGCCATGTGACCATGCCTTCCACAGTTATAGCACTTGACCTTGGATCTTGGCTGAGAACCTCCATTCATGGACTTGCTGCGACCTCTGTTCTTATTCCTTGTTTGGCTTCTCCCTCGATCTTTGTTCTTGTCTTTATTCTCCGTGACAAGAGCATGCGCGCTGTCAGAGCCCATCTCCTTCCTCCTTGCCTCCTCATTGAACATCGCGTCCTTGACCATACTCATGGACAAATTTCCGTCAGGGGCAGAATTTCTCAATGACACGACCAACATCTCCCACGAGGTTGGTAGGGAGCTAAGCAACAACAAGGCTTGTGTCTCATCATCCCAATTGAGCTTGACGGTAGCCAATTGGTTTATGAGACTCTGAAACTCACTCAAGTGCTCAGCAACTTGTTGACCGTCTCTGTACTTCAAGTTCACGAGCGATCTCATCAACAACGCTTTGTTCCTGGCACTCTTACTCTCATACATGCCCTCCAACTTTATCCATAGCTGGTAGGCATTCGTCTCTTGAGCAACATGGTGGAACACCGAATTGTCAATCCACTGGCGGATATGACTAATCGTCTTTATGTTCATCTTGGTCCACTCACCATCTTTAACTTCGGTTGGCTTGACCCCTTTCGCAAGAATTGGGTCCATCAAATCCTTGCAATAAAGCAAGTCTTGCATCCTAGGCTTCCATATCAAATAGTTGGTAGTTGTCAAGTTGATCATGGAACCCGTTGACTCCCCCATTGAACCTTGCTCTGATACCACTTTTTTTGGGTCATGGGGCTGAATCAGACAGACTAGAACGCGCAAACTGCGCCAACACGAACAAGTACGGAAAAGTAAAAGATGTAGGACACAAGAATTTAACGTGGGAAAAACCCTCTAAGCGAGAGGGACAAAACGACCCACTAAGCTTCCACTATAACAATTACAATGAGTAGACAAATCCTCCACTAGAACGTGGGTAAACAAACTAGAAACTAATAAGTGGGTAAAACAAAACCTCACCGCTAGACGGAAACTACGCAAACTAATTGCTAACGAATTACCCGGAATTAGCTCCTGAAATATTCGTTGTCATCGCGAACGATCACGCGCGGAATCCTCCACTCTTCTTCTCGCGTTGCTGGAAACGAGGTAGACTCTTTCTCTCGTCTTCTTTTGCCGAAGACGCACACACAAGTTGTGTGTTCGCTAAGAAAATTACTGACACAAGGTACTCACTAATTGAGAGAACTCTTTTAATTCATAGTCACACAATGCTCTCTGTGTGTCTTTATATACACACAATGATAAGTGTGAGGCGGTGGAATTAATGGCCAAGCCATTAGGAAACAATGCCATATAAAGGAATCATCCTAGTTGCTGCCAAAGAAACCAACGCAGCCTTACTTAAGTTATCACCGCCTAACAAGAGAAGTAATCATATGCTTCTCACACATGGGCCATTATTTATGGGCTTGGACCCAACAGCTTCTTCTTCTTTGCTTCTTAATCTTCTTCATCCTCCTCCTTTTAATCAAATCTTAGGATCTGTTTTATTCTTGATTCAAATCTATAAGTAGTTTGATAAAGAGATTTGTAAATGGTTCATGTCGATGAATGGCTGTGAAGATCTGTTGTAACTTCAGAAAAGGATGATCTTTATCGTTTTTATGTGAACATGTGCTATGTTATCTATGAATTATTAATTTTTGTTGTTGACGTTGAGCTTGTTGCTGTTGATTGTTTTTGGTAAGAGTGTTAGAGAGAGAAAGAATACGAGAATAATTACGAAGGCCCAGGAAAAAAATAGTTGTTTACCAACATTTAAAAAAAAATGGGATTCCACCAGGTATGAAGATAGTATGATTTTTCTTCCACCCTGAGATATTTTCTATTGGAAGTGCCTTGAAGCTTAGAAGATACTCAAAGGATCTCGAAGAAGTGGAGCCCAAGTGTGTCTTCGTATGAAGAGAATGACTTGGCCAAAATCAGCCGAAGTCCAAAATTCTTCTTGAAACATCTTGCAATACCTATTCGAGAAGGTCTCCGTACGAAGATTGTTTTGTCTTCGCCCGAAGACAGCGAGTTTTCGCACGAAGACAATCCTGGAAAATTATAATAAGGATGGTAATGTTTCCTAATTTTATCGGGGCGGTTTTGGGGGCTACAAAAGGATCATTTGGGTCCTATGAACGTATATCAGACATTGTGATCGTTCTTACTCATTGAATAAAGGTGTTTCTTCTCCGTGGACGTATTTAGCTTGATTTGAGCTAACGAACCACGTTAAACTTGTTTTTTGCATATTTCTGTGACTATTCGTGAGGTGAGTGATTGTTTGAATTTCATAACAAACTGATATCATAGCTTAGGTCAAGATCAATCCACCAAGAACGATGTCTAGATCGTTGATGAAGATTGACAGGTTCACAGGAGGGAACAGCTTCAGTCTGTGGAATATAAAGATAGCGGCCTTGCTTAAATCACAGGGACTGTGGGCACCTTTTACCACGGACTAGGGAGGCATGGTTTTCAATAAATCGGGGTTCAAGGTGATGGAGGAGAAGGCCCACTCAAGGATTGTGATGTGCTTATCAGATGACGTGATCATCGAGGTGGCAGATCAAAAGCAAGCTTCAGGATTTGGCACAAGTTAGAGGGTCTCTACATGAAGAAGAGTTTCACTAGCAAGTTGATGCTAGAGCAGAGGCTCTTGAATTTTCAGATGCTTTAAGGTATGGCTCTCATAGACCATCTTGATCAATTGAACACAATTCTGCTAGATTTGCATAATATTGGCGAGAAGGTGGGGGATGAGGATGCCGCACTCTTGTTACTATTCTCGTTACCTCCATCATATGAGAACTTCGTTCAGTCATTCATTGTGGAAAAGGATGAATTATCTCTAGAGGAAGTCAGGTCGGCGCTCCATGCTAGGGAGTTGCGCCATAAGGGTGCAGGCATAGGTACAGAGAACCATGCTTCCGGATTGATGGCGACAGGGGAAACAAAAAGGGTACGAAGAACAAGAAGAAGCCATTCTCTGGTTTTGAGTTACCAAAGGATGCTTGTGCCTACTGCAAGGTAAAAGGGCACTGGAAGAGGGATTAAACTAAATGAGGTCAACAAGGAGAAAATGGCTCTACAGTCGTGGTAGAGAAGGGTAATTTTTCTGTGGATGATTACGTTTTACTGGCGGATGATGACACGCATTCACCCAATGCGTGGTTTCATGAATCTGGGGATTTTCTTCATATATCTTCTAATAGGGAGCTATTTTCAAGCTACAACTGGCAAATGGAGAATCCGTTCATATGGAAAACGGAGCTGTTTGCAAGGTCATAGGAAAAGGTTCAGTTAGATTCAAGATTGTGTATGGGAAAACATGCACGTTGAAGGAGGTGAGACACATATTGCTTGTCACAATGAATCTGATTTCTTTGAGTCTACTTGACATCAAGGGTTTCAGTTTCAAGGGTGAAGGGGGAGGATTATGCGTCTACAAGGAATCGGATGTGCTACTCAAGGGTGTCAAGGACGGGACTTTGTATTTGCTACAAGATTCAGCTATCACAGGGTCTGTTGGAGTTGCCTAAGACGAGATTAGAGATCTGATCTAACCAAGATGTTGCATATGAGGCTTGGTCATATGAGTGAACGTGGAATGCATGAACTTCACAAGAAGGGGTATCTCACCCGGGATGTGCCCAAGAGCCTAGGGTTTTGTGAGCACTGCGTGTATGGGAAGCTACGTAGAATGTTCCCTAAAGTGGTTCATCGAACGAAAGGTACTCTTGATTATATCCATTCGAATTGCTGGGTCCATCTCGAGTTGAGGCGATTGGCGGGTACAGGTACTTTCTCAGCATCATAGACGACTAATCAAGGATAACTTGGATATTCATAATGAAGCACAAGACTGAAGCCTTCACAAGAGTCAAGGAGTGGAAGGTCCTATTAGAGAATTAGGTGGGAAAGAAGGTGAAGAGGTTGCGCACGGACAACAACTTAGAGTTTTGTTCACCAGAGTTTGGTGGATTCTGCAAGAATCGGGGAATAGCACGCCATCACACTGCTCGACACATACCGCATCAGAATGGTGTAGCCAAGAGAATAAATCAGACACTTTTAGCGAAATCAAGGTGCATGCTTTCGAATGAAGGTCTTTCTAGAAGATTTTTGAGAGAGGCAGTTTCCATGGCATGCTATCTCATAAATCGGAGCCCGCACAGAGGTATAGGATGCAAGATTCTTATGGAATATGGTCCGGTAGAGTAGTGGATTACTCAGATTAGAGAGTTTTTGGTCGCGTTACCTATTATCAAGTTGATGTGGCAAACTAGAACCAAGAGTAAGAAGGGAGTATGCATGGGTTTCGGAACAGGTATGAAGGGACACAAGATATGGGCAGACAACATGATTACACTTAGCAGAAGTGTAGTATTTTATGAGACTCATATATTGAAGAACTCCATGGAGGTGGATCTTGGAGATGTAGAGAAGAAGGTGGAAGGAGAGTCGGATCCTCATGTTCCTATGGATTCTGAAATCCCTACACCGCCTCTAGAAGCAGAAGAGGAAGAAGTAGAAGAGTCTGATAGTGAGGATGTCTCTACACTAGAGGAACCAATTCATCAAAGTATTTCTCAAGGAAGACCAAGGCGAGTCATAAAGCCTCCGGCGAGATACACAGATGATGGTATGGTAAGATATGCATTACAGGTAGCAGAAGAGGTAGAGGATGAGCCATCCTCCTACAAGATCGCCATATCTAGTTCTGATTCAGTACAATGGATTGTCGCGATTGGAGAAGAGACTGAGTCTCTTAGCAATAATTCGACTTGGAAGCTTGTTAGATTGCCTGCAGGGAGGAATATAGTCAGTTACAAGTGGGTTTTCAGAAGAAAGGAAGGAACTACATTTGGAGAGGGAATCAAGTATAAGGCAAGGCTAGTTGCAAGAGGGTTCAGTCAGAAAGAGGAAGTTGACTATAACGAGATCTTCTCACCGGTGGTCAGAAATTCTTCTATACGGGTGTTACTAGATTTGGTGGCACACCACGTCCTAGATCTTAAGAAATTGGATGCCAATACAACTTTTCTACATGGAGAGTTGGAAGAAGTGATATACATGACCCAACCGGAAGGGTTCCAAGTTCCCGAAAGAGATAACCACGTGTGCAAGCTGAAGAGATCTCTCTACAGACGTAAGAAGCCGCCAAGGCAATGGTACAAGAGGTTTGACAGCTTCATGTTGAAGATTGGTTTCCATAAGTGTGAGTATGATTGCTCTGTATATCACAAGGAGTTGCGAACTGGATCACGCATTTACCTAGTTCTGTATGTGGATGATATTTTGTTCGCAACTCAGAATATCAAAGACATTAGAGAATTGAAGAGGTCCCTTAGCGTGGAATTCAAGATGAACGATCTGGGAGATATTCGGAAGATGTTGGGAGTTGAGATCTATAGAGATAGGAAGACGAAAAAGTTTTTCTTATGACAGCATGGATACATCAAGAAGATCTTGACAAGTTTCGGGATGTTATTAGCTAAAGCTATAGATACTCACATTGAAATTAACAACAATCTCGGAATGTACACCGTTCAGACTAAGGAGGAGGAGTACATGTCCAAGGTTCCATATGCTAGCGTAGTTGGAAGCCTCGTGTATGCTATGGTCTGTACTCGACCGGGCATAGCATTTGTTGTTAGTGTGGCTACTATGTTATGGCTCATCCGGGTAGGGACCATTGGCAGGCGGCGAAACAGATATTCAGGTACCTTATGTTGGAATACATGCCCTAAAGGCATTCTTATTTAGTATGAACATTATTTTGGATAGAATAATCATTGTATTATTTATGTAGATATTTAATACAATTAATTCCTTAAATTACAATTGTTGTTTATCTTAAATATCCCTAGTCGTTTATATTGATTAATAGGACAATCAGTTATAAACTAGTATGTGGGTAGATCGATATGGAGATATCAAGTCTAGCACATGGGTATGCATTAGGGTAATGGCCGACTGGAATGACCCACCATGAATAGGGTACATACAAGTTATGTAAAAATCACAAGTCCTTTTCGTAGTGACAATGGTATTGTGGTCCTTAGACTTGAAGTCACTACATACTCTAGTTGTGAAATATCATACTTTGATATTATCAAACGTTGCGCATTAACCAGGTAACTATAAAGATAGTAATCGGGCATGACAGGAAGCAAGCTTAGAGATGTTAGTGATGTAGAGAGGATTTGTCCCACCCACATAACGGGAACAAATATCCACGACCACTCGAGGGTTAGTACTTATAGAATTTCTAGCAAGACTCAGATAAATCAATATGGGATATTTATGTTATCTGCATAGATAAGACAATTCCCAAGATCGAGAAACTATGGATTGGATATATGAGTGTGATGTCCAATCCGGATATAAACACAAAGGGATGATACAATACGATAACATTGGTCACAAGGTTTGTCAGATCACTGACTATTTCTATTAGTTGAATAAAATAGATGTGTTGCTAGACACAGCTATATGTTAGTAAGTGCTACTACCAACTAAGTAGAAACCTATGGGGTCACACGTCCAATAGTTTAAACTAGTCTTGAGAATTAATTAGTAGGACTAATTAAATCGAAGGATCAATACGCAACCACAAGCAAAGTTCGTAAAAGTGGACTAATCTGTGTATGGACAGGATTAGTATTGGGGCTAATATGTAGTTAATAAGGAGTTATTAACTACATAAATTCACTTCGAGCTTATTTTCTCATATGTGATTCACTATTGAGAGAGAACAAAGAAAGGAGAGAGCAAGACAATAGGCCCGAACCCCCTCCCCCCGTCTGCCCCCTCCCTCGCCGTCAGTGTCATGAGGCGCGCGACTCCTTGGGTGCTTCGTTGTGCGTGATCTTCTTCTTCCTCCTTCCTCCCGTTTCTAGCACATTGACGTTGGAAGGACTCTAGTGCAATCCTATGTGTGGATATTCATAGAGACGTGGATAGCATTATACGTGTAGTGATCTTTCAGACAAATAAGGTACACATTATTTTTTCTCTTTCCACGTTATGATGGCTTGTCCTGCAATTCATGGAGGGCTGTGAACAGAATCTTTATTTTGTTCCGCTGCGTAATCCGTCTCGTTTTAGTGGTATCAGAGCCACAGGTCGTAGCGCATAACGTGGTTTTATGTGTTACTTTACAGTAAGTTTTAAACCATAATGTTATTTTTCGCGTAAAACTGAAATTGACATAGTGATGCAAAACTGAATATGATTCAATAGAGATTGAGCTAATTTTACATATCGTGTAAAAGTTAGTGAATTTCGTTCACACATATTGTGTATTTTTGGATCTTGAAAAGCTAGTGTTTGGGTAAAATTAAGGAAAATTGATTTTTTTTAATTGGAAACAAGCACACAACGGAAGGAAGGAAGGAAGGAAGAAAGGAAGGAAATAACCCTAGAATTTTACCCTAGGGCCATCCGTCCCCCCTCCTTGCGTACCCAGAAAGCCACGGCCAATGGTCCGGGTCGGCCTAGCGAGCGACTTGGCCGTGTGGGCAATGGCCGACCGGCCCAAGGCCTTGTGGCGGTCCATGTGGGTTAGGCAAAAGTAGTTTGGTGGGCCCCTTGGACCGTTTTGACCCTAGAAAATCTAAATTCCACTTAAAATTGACGTAGCACGTTAAAATTGGATTTCAACTGTATTATCTGAAGGATTTTGATACGGATTACGCAGGGAATAAACAATAATTAACTCCGTTCAAGACCCTCAAAGGATCGAATGACAAGACATCATAACGATGGTAAGGAACAAAGATTATGTGTACCTTGTTTGTCTGAATTGGTCACTTTACGTAGAATTATGTCCACGTCTCTATGCGCATCCACACCTAGGATTGCACCGTATCCTCCCAACACCTTGTGCTAGCTCACGTCAAGAAAGAGGAAGAATAAGATCACGCAAAACGAGGACCAAAGAGGTCGCGCCTCTTTGGTGGCCGATGAGGTAGGGGCAGACGGCCTAGGGGTTCTACCCTAGGGCTCTTTCTCTTTCCTTGCTTTGTTCTCTCACTCAATAATGATCCAACATTGTGAGAAAGAAGCTAGGAGTGCCCTTTTATAGTTATTAACTATTTATTAACTGCATAGAAGCCCCAAAACTAATCCTATCCATACACGAATTAGTCCACCTTGCAAATCAGTCCTACTAAGTTTGCATGTGGTTGCGTATTGATCCTTATATTTAATTAGATCCACTAATTAATCCCAAAGTCTGGTTTAGTCCACAGGGAGTGTGACCCCATATGTTTCTACTTAGTTGGTAGTAACAATTACTAAGATATAGCGGTCTCTAGTAAGTCATCTATGCGACACAACTAATAGAAATAGCCAGTGATCCATATCCGAATTTGACACAAGACATACAAGTCACACTCGTATATCCAATCCATAGTTTCTCGATCCTGAGAATAGTCTTATCCATGCAGATAACATCAATATCCCATATTGATTTATCTGAGTCTGGCCAGACATTCTATAATCACTACCCCTCGAGTGGCCGTGGATATTTGCTCCCGTTATGTGGGAGGGACAAATAATCTCTACATCACCACAATCTCTAAGCTTGATTCCTATCATGCCCGACAACAATCTTTATAGTTACCCGGTTAAGGCGCAACATTTGATAATATCAAAGCATGACATTTCACAACTAGAGTATCTAGTGAATTCAAGTATAAGGACCAGAATACCATTGTCACTAAGAGAAGCATTTGTGACTTTAGATAACTTGTATGTAGCTTTCTCGTGGTGGTTCATTCCAATATGTCGTTACCCCTAATGCAAACCCATGTGCTAGACTTCATATCTCCATGTCAGTCTTCCCACATACTAGTCAATACTTGATCGTCATGTTCATCAATATAGTCACTAGGGATATTTAAGATAAACAACACATTTGTAATATAAAGACTTCATTATTTTAAATATCTCAATAAATAATACAATGATTATTCTAGCCAAAATAAAGTTCAACTACATAAGATTGCCTCTAGGGCATCTATTCCAACAGTTTTTCACTTGCCCTAGAGCCAATTTGGTGCATCTCGTATGCATTTAGATCTAGTGTGCCTTTATGCTTGCGTTGAACAAGCGGCTTTGTAAGTGAATGTGTCAGATTCTCATCTGTAGGAATCTTGCATATCTTCACATCTCCTCGATCGACAATCTCTTGAATAAGATGGAACTTTCTGAGTAATTTCTTGGATTTCTGGTGTGACATGGGTTCCTTGGATTGTGTGATCGCTCTAGTGTTGTCACCATACAACGGTATTTGTTCCACAATACTAGGGAACACACCAAGATCATAAAGGAACTTTTTAATCCAAACAGCCTCCTTTTCTGCACCCGATGGAGCAATGTACTCACCCTTAGTTGTACAATTAGCAACCGTCTCTTGTTTGGAACTTTTCCAGCTCACAGCTCCTCCATTTAGGCAAAACACGAATCCCGAGTGCGATATGAAATCATCTATGTCGGTTTGGAATCTTGCATCAGTGTAACCCCTTACAAGTAGCTCTTTCTCCCCTCCATTTATCAAGAACGCATCATTAGTTCTTCTCAAGTACTTAAGGATGTTCTTAACTGCTATCCAGTGACTCTCACCCAGATTAGACTGATATCTGCTCGTCATACTCAACCCGTATGAGACATCTGGCTAGTACACAACATGGAATACATGATAGATCCTATGGCTGAGCCATATGGAACCCTACTCATGCGGTCCTTCTTAATCTCATTGGAGGGATATTCACCCTTCGAAAGGGTGACTGCATGCGACATGGGAAGAATCCCTTCTTGGAGTCTTGCATGTTGAACCGTTTCATCACCTTGTATGTATATGTACTTTGTATTAGGTCGAGCAGCTTCCTAGATCTATCCCTATAGATCTTGATACCAAGTATATGAGCTGCATCCCCTAAGTAATTCATTGAGAAACACTTCCCTAGCCAATCTTTAATAGATTGCAAGGTAGGAATGTTGTTTCCAATGAGTAGTATGTCATCCACATACAAGACCAAAAACACAACAGAGCTCCCAGTCACCTTCTAGCAAACACAAGGTTCATCTTCGTTCTTGATGAAGCCAAACCCTTTAACCGCTTCATCAAAACATCGATTCTAACTCCTAGAAGCTTGCTTCAATCCATAAATGGATCGCTGGAACTTACACACTTTATGGGCATGCTCTGGATCCTCTAAACCCTCTGGCTGTGTCATGTACACATCCTCAAGGAGGTTTCCATACCGAAACACTATTTTGACATCCATCTGCCAGATCTCATAATCGTGATAAGCTGCAATAGCAAGTAAGATACGAATGGATTTAGTCATTGCAACTGGAGAAAAGGTTTCATCACAGTCAATAGCATGAATCTGTCTGAATCCTTTTCGGCCCTTATAGGAAATCCTATTACCATCCATGCTGGTGTTTCTCTTGAAAACCCACTTGCACCGTGTGGGCTGAGCCCCTTTGGGTGGTTCCACCAAAGTCCATACTTTGTTGGTATACATGGATTCCATTTCGTATCTCATGGCCTCAAGCCACTTTTGAGAGTCCCTCCCTTTCATGGCCTCTCCATAGGTAGTAGGCTCGTCATCTATGAGTAGTGCGTCACCGGGCTCAGTAATGAGAATTACATACTCTCTGGCTCCTAACGCACCCTACTAGACCTACGAAGTTCTTGTGTTACCATAACAGGTTCCTCCACAACACCTCGCGGTTCCTGTTCATGTTCCATCGTAGGATCAATGGTTTGTGGTTCTTGAATTTCTTCACGTTCTACAGTCCTCCCACTTGCTTCTTTAGAGACAAATTCTCTTTCTAAAAACACGCTGGTCCGAGCAACAAACACTTTGTTCTCAGTAGGATTGTAGAAATAATATCCCTTCGTTTCCTTAGGGTATCACACAAATTTACACTTATCCAACTTGGGCCCGAGCTTTTATGTTCGTAAACATTTTACACACACATCGCAGCCCCAAATCCCCATAAAATACAACGTGGGACGCCTCCCACTCCATGACTAATTTGGATGGAACACGGTTAAGGGTGAAAGCGGAACATAATAGGGCGTGCCTCCAAAATGATAATGGAAGATTAGTTTGACACATCATAGATCAAAACATGTCCAACGGATTTCGATTCCTCCGCTCTGACACGCCATTCCACTATGGCGTTCCGGGTGGAGTGAGTTTGGACAAGATCCCACACTCCCTAAGATAGTCGTCAAAATGTTGGCTTAAGTATTATCCTCAATGATCCGATTGTAGAGCCTTAATACTTTTTACAAGTTGCTTCTCTATTTCATTCTTGAATTATTTGAATTTTCAAAGGATTCGGATTCGGCCTTCATAAGGTATACAAATCCATATCTACTGAAATCATCAGTAGATGTAATGAAATAAAGATAACGACCTCTCGCAGGCGTGGCAAATGGCCCACATACATCAGTATGCACGAGAGCCAATTTTTCACTAGTCCTCCCTTCTTTCTTAATGAACTTTCTTATTGAAAGGGGACATTGTCAGTTTTCCTAATAAACAAGCCTCACATGTCTCATATGATTCATAATCAAATGAGTCCAGAAATCCAACCTTATGGAGTCTAGAAATGTGTTTCTCGTTTATATGGCCTAAACGACAATGCCATAAATAAGTAGGATTTGAATCATTAGTTTTAATCTTTTTGGTATTAATGTTATAGACGGAGTTTTCTAGATCAAGGATAAACAATCCATTAGAAAATAAAGCATCAAAATAATGCAAACCATCAAGATAAATGGAGCAACATTTTTCCTTTATTTTAATAGAAAAACCTTTCTTGTCCAAACAAGAAAAAGAAATAATGTTTCTGCTCAAAGAAGGCATAAAATTACAATTGTCTAATTATAAGATAAGTCCAAAAGGTAAGGATAACTCATAAACGCCTACGGCTAATGCAGCAACTCTTGCTCCATTCCCCACGCGCAAGCCTATCTCCCCTTTAGCCAGTCTTCTACTTCTCTTTAGATCCTGAACATTTCGAAAAATGCGAGATCCACATCGAGTATCCAATACCCAAGATGAAGGGAAAGATAGATTGACATCTATAACAAAAATACCTAGTGGTGGTGGAATCACTATGCCAAGCCTCTCATCTTCCAGATACTTTGGGCAGTTCCTTTCCAATGTCCAGGCTGACTGAAGTAGTGACACTTACCCTTACTCACACCCCTAGAGGGATTTAAGGAAGGCTCCTTAAATTTTGTAACTTTCTTGCTCTTTCTTTTGGAGGTAGAGGAAACTTGCTTTCCCTTTCATTTATTGACCATCATTATGGCTTTGCCTTTCCCTTTGTTGATGTTTTTTTGAGTTGTCCTCAACATATTGAGTAAATCTGACAGAGGCTTACTGATCTCATCTATAACTTTCAGGAAACAATTGCAAGATGAGATCAATGGCCAACTCTTGACCCGCTGGAAACCCAGGCGCGTGATGATCTCCAAGTACCCGATCATGCGCAGTACATGAGGCCCCACCGGGTTTCCCTCTGATAGATGACACTTGAACAATGCGTTGAACACCTCATACCGCTCATGCCTAACCTGCTCGTGGAAGAGCTTCTTCAAATGTATAATCATATCAAAGGCATCCATGTTCTCGTGTTTCTACTGAAGCTCCGAGTTCATGGTGCAAAGCATAAGGCAGGCCACATCAGTAGCATCGTCAAAGATCTTCTGATGTCACTACTAAAAACCAGGAGGTAACGACGGTTCAAAACAGCCTTAAATTTGACCCAAAACCGCCATAAAGCCAAGTACGGCGGTTTTGCGGCGCTTTCAAAAGGGACGCCAACAACGGCGTCGTAAAAGGAAAAAGGGCGGTCCACACTGACGTAATTTTTTGTTTCGTCGGTTTTCATAAACCGCCTTACACCAGCAGGGGGAATCTTACAACAACGTCTAAAAATTTGAACCGCCTTATAAAATATCAATTATTATAATTAATTTACCAATTATTATTTTTTTCAGTTTCTTTATTGTTGTGACTGTATTTATAATTATTTGATATCAACTTTATTATTTTTTACATCATCAACTCCAGAATCAACTCTTTACTAAAAGAAACTCCGGAATCAACTCTAGTTCCATGTTTGCAAAAAAACTCCAGATCCATTTTTGCCAAAAAAAAAAAAAAAAAAAAAAAAAAAAAAAAAAAAAAAACTCAAGATCCATATCTCAAAAGAAATCCAGATACATATCCTCAAAAGAAATCCAAAATCATCAACATGTGAGTGAACCACATCAGATCGAGCGGGGTAGGGCGTCTGATCGAGGAAGCACAAAGAGAGAGAGAGAGAGAGAGAGAGAGAGAGAGAGAAGAGACACAGAGAGTGAAAGAGATCGACTTATGCCAATGTTAGTTCGCCGAAAAAGTGAGGTGGCAGCCATGGCAGCGGTGGAGAGCTTGTGACGCTACTGTCTCTTCCGGGGCCGTCTCTTCCTTGTCCGATCGAAGAGAGAAGAGAGGAGAAACTCGCCAGAGGGCGGAGATAACAGTAGATCGGTGGCGGTTCTCCATTTTGGCTGTGGAAGGTCGAGAAGTTGGGAGGAGAGGAGAAGAGACAGAGAGAGAACAACGGAGAGTTACCTGGAGGAAGTGGACGGAGAATGAATGAGAGGGAAGAGAGAGGTTTTGTGTGATATAAGGGTAGGGTTGCCAATAAACGGACCAGATTTAATCTGGTGGGATTCTAATCAACGGTCCAGATTAAATCTGGTAAATACATGTATACATTTTTTTATAATAATAAATAAATAAATAAAAAATTTGTTAAGGCGGTTTTTGACACCACCGCATAACCTTATGGCGCAAAATTTACATTCCGCCATTTAGTTAACGGCGTTATTTTAATAACCGCCATAAATATAGGGGGGTTATCTAAATTTCCGCCGTATGGAGAATCAAGTATACGGCAGTTTAGAAAACCCGCCGTTAATTAAAAAATATACGTCGCTTCTTCTTATACCGCCGCGACTGGAATCAATAAACGGCGGTTTTTGGGTCCGCCCTATTCAAAACTGCCGTAACAAGCCATTTTTCTAGTAGTGTGTGCCTTCATGGCTGCAGCTGTATTGTTTTCAGGACCTTCAGGAACTTGCTCTTTGAGAATGTACAGTTTCTTTTCTTGCTTGAGAACGATTCTGAAGTTTCTGTACCAGTCCAGAAAGTTTATTCCACAAATCTTGTCCTTCTCAAGGACAGATCGTAGGGATTGGGATGAATTCGATGAATTGTTTTCCACTGGAGTTATACAAAATGATAAATAAACAAGTTTTAGTATTTTGTGAACAAACTACTACATTAATAATGACATAGCTCCCACTGTTTTTCTCGGATTAATAACCCTCTATATTAATGCTGAAAATGCAATTTATATTTTCTAGTGGGCTAAGATCCATATTTCAAATTTTCTTGAGCTTGCTTTGGCAAGTCACCCAAGAATTAGCTATTTAGGTAGGAAATGATTTCCAATTGCATCCTATGAAAATCTTAGTTCAATTGGGCAAATAACTCCATATTTATCTATCACATAGATAATCCCAATTGCCTTGCCTCTAGGCTTTGAATCCTATTGAATTAGCCTAGTTGCGTCCAACCTCTTACTTCAACAATTGCACATTACTTGCTTGTTTCATCGCGTCATCCTATAAAGAATTAAATCGCCTTGCTTTGGCAAGCCCGAATATAATACATTTTAGTTTTGACGAGTGTTAGGCAAAAATATAATATTTAATTTGAGGATTTTTTTCTTTTGATTTTAATTGTTTTGGTTGTCTATATCAACTGATCTACTTATTTGGATTGGGCAAATCCCAAATGAAAGATCCAAATTTTAATTATTATCTTGTTACAATTTGCATGCATCAACTATATACCAAAAATAAAATAACAAGAAAATAATTTAAACAACCACAAAAAACAAATAAACGTGATGTGGATATGGCCTCCTAAAACTAAGATATTCCCAAGCCAATGAGAATATCTATAATCCCTAAAAAAATAGCAAGCTCATCCCCATGTGCCTCCATCTTTTAGTCCGTGCACCTAAGCTTGTTGGATGCCGCCATCTTGTGGTTTATACAATTCTTTAGGCTTCTTTTCAAGCCTTGACTATCATCTACTCTATCTAATACTAGCTAACATCGATACTAAATAGAGAGACCTCACAAGTTGAGGAGAAGATGACACGCAGGCCGTAAGACCTAATTAATATTAATTATTACAATAAAACTAAACCGTAAAAATAAACATCCACAAAATCCCCATCTAAGGCCATCTCCAATCATCATGCAATAAGCACATAATACAGTTAAAATCTAATTTTAACGTGCTTGATCAATTTTATTTAATTTTGGATTTCTACGGTCAAAACGGTCTAAGAGGGCCCACCAAATCACTTTGGCCGAACCTCACAAGGAAAGCCGCAACCCACCGGGTCGGCCGACCCTAGCACGCACGGTCAAACCGGGGCTAGGCCGAACCGGCCCCTTGTCAGTGGGTTGCTTGGCGACCAAGGAGGGGGCGGACGACTCTGGGGTTTCGGCCCTAGAGTTGTTTCCTTCCTCTCCTTTCTTGTTTGTTTGTTTCCAAATTAAGAAAACCCCTTTTCCCGATTTGTGCGCAAACCCTAGTTTTCAAGATCCAAAATTTACTAATTTTTACACGATATGTAAAATCAGCTCATTATCTGCTGAACCCAATTGAGTTTGCATCATTATGCCAATTTTAGTTTTACGCGATAAATCATAATAATGGTGTAAAACTCACAGTAAAGTATCACATAAACCACGCTATGCACTACGACATGTGGCTCTGATACCACTGAAGGGTTCAGATTTTGTTTACTTAGAAGAATAAAATTAATTAACTCCGTTCAAGATCCTCCAAGGATCATAGGACAAGACATCATAAAGATGGTAAAAGATAAATATCATGTGTACCTTGTTATTCTGAATTGGTCACTTTACGTAGAATTATGTCCACGTCTCTATGTGTATCCACACCTAGGATTGAACCGGATCCGCTCAAAGCCTTGTGCTAGCTCATTTCAAGAAAGAAGGAAGAAGATGAAGAAGAAGATAACGCAAAACGAGGACCGAAGAGGTCGCGCCTCTTTGGTGGCCGACGGGGTAGGGGCAGACGGCCTAGGGGTTTGGCCCTAGGTCTCTTTCTCTCTCCTTGCTTTGTTCTATTACTCAATAATGATCCAATATTGTGAGAAAATAAGGTAGGAATGACCTTATATAGTTAAAAATTAATTATTAACTCCATATAAGCCCCACTACTAATCATGTCGATACACAGATTAGTCCACCTTGCAAATTAGTCATACTAATTTTTCACGTAGTTGCGTATTGATCCTTATATTTAATTAGTCCTATTAATTAATCCCAAAGTCCAGTTTAGTCCATAGGGTGTGTGACCCCATAGGTTTCTATTAGTTGGTAGTAACAATTACTAAAACAGAGCGGTCTCTAGGAAGACATCTATGCCACCCAACTAATTAAAATAGTCAATGATCATACAAACCTTGTGACCAATGTTACCCTATTGTATTATCCCTTTGTCTCCATATCAGGATTAATTGGACACGAGACATTCAAGTCACACTCGTATATCCAATCCATAGTTTCTCGATCCTGGGAATAGTCTTATCCATGCTGATAACATCAATATTCCATATTGATTTATCTGAGTCTGGCAAGACATTCTATAAGCACTACCCCTCGAGTAGTCGTGGATACTTGCTCCCGTTATGTGGGAGGGACAAATCCTCTCTACATCACTACCATCTCTAAGCTTGCTTCCTATCATGCCCGAAACTATCTTTATAGTTACCCGGATAAGGCATTTGATAATATCAAATCATGATATTTCACAACTAGAGTATCTAGTGACTTCAAGTCTAAGGACCACAATACCATTGTCACTACAAGAAGCACTTGTGAATTTACATAACATGTATGTAGCCTTATCGTGGTGAGTCATTCCAGTATGTCATTACCCCTAATGCGTACCCATGTGCTAGGCTTGATATCTCCATATCAATCTACCCACATACTAGTCTATAGTTGATCGACGTGTTAATCAATATAATCGACTAGGAAAATTTAAGATAAGCAACACATTTGTAATCTAAGGACTTTATTATATTAAATATCTAGAATGATTATTCTAGCAAAAATAATGTTCATACTAAATAAGATTGCCTCTAGGGAATCTATTCCAACATTATGTGCTATTGCATGGTGATTGGATGTGGCCTTAAATGTGGATGTTGTGGATGTTTATTTTTGTGGTTTGTTTTATTGTAATTAATGTAATTAATTAATTTTTTATGGCATGCATATCGTCTTCTCCTCATCTTGTGAGGTCTCTCTATTTAGTATAGGTGCTAGCTAGTATTAGATAGTTAGATGATCCCAAGACATGGAGAAGAAGCTTAAATATTAAGAAACCACAAGAAGGGGACATTCCACAAGCTAAGGTGCATGGAATAAAATATGGAGGCACATGGAGATGAGCTTGTTGTTTTTAAGGCTTATAGATGTTCTCATTGGCTTGGGAATATCTTAGTCTTAGGAGGCCACATACACATCACATTTATTTATTGTTTGTGTTTGTTTAATTTATTGTCTTGTTATTTCATTTTTGGTTTATAGTTGATGCATGCAAATTGTAACAAGATAATAATTAAAACTCGGATCTTTCATTTGGGATTTGTCTAATCCAAATAAGTAGATCAGTTGATATGGATCAACAAAACAATTAAAATTAAAAGGTAAAATTCCTCAATTTAAATATTGTGTTTTTCCTTCTCGTTAATTAACACACGTCAAAATTATAACGTATTAAATTCGGGCTTGCCAAAGCAAGGCGATTTGATTCTTTATAGGATGGCGCGATGGCACAAGCAAGTAATGTGCAATTGTTGAAGTAACAGGTTGGACGCAACTAAGCTATTTCAATAGGATTGAAATCCTAGGCAAGGCAATTGGGGTTATCTATGAGATAGATAAATAAGGAGTTATTTTCCCAATTGAACCGAGAGTTGCATATGATGCAGGAAATTCTTTTCTACCTAAATAACTAATTCTTGGGTGACTTGCCAAAGCAAGCTCAATAAAAAGTGAAATATGGATCTTGGTCCACTAGAAAATATACATGATATTTTACGCATTAATATAGAGGGTTATTAATCGGAGAAAATAGTGGGAGCTATGTTTAATAATCTAGCCCTTATTAAATGTAGTCATTTGTTCACGAAATAATGAACTTTTATATTACTCATTTTGTATAAATCCAATGGCAAACAACCCATCGACTTCATCACAATCTCTACGATCAGTCCCAGAGAAGGATAAGCTTTCTGGAATTAATTTTCTGGACTGGTACAGAAACTTGAGAATTGTTCGTAATAAAGAAAAGAAATTGTACATTCAGGAGGATCCATTTCTTGAAGGGCCTGAAAATAATAGTGTTGCTTTCATCAAGGAACATTAAAAGATTGTTGATTATTCTAATGATGTGAATTGCCTGATGCTTTGCACCATGAACTCTGAGCTTCAGAAGCGTCGTGAGAACATGGAGGCGTATTATATGATCACACATTTTTGGCAGCTCTTCCAAGAGCAGGCAAGGCATGAACGATATGAAGTATCTAAAGCACTGTTCAAGTGTCATCTTTCAGAGGGAAATCCAGTGGGACCTCATGTATGCGCATGATCGGGTATATGGAGAGTCTCCCGTGTTTGGGTTTCTGTTGGGTCAAGATTTGGCCACTGATTTCATCTTGCATTCGTCTCTTGATAGTTATAGCGAGTTCTTCATGAACTATAACATGAATGAGATCTGTAAACCTCTGCAGATTTGCTCAATATGTTGAGGATAGCAGAACGGAGCATCAGCAAAGAGAAAGGCAATGCCATAATGATGGTCAAGAAAGGGAAGAGCAAGCGAGTTGAATCTACCTCCAAAGGAAAGATCAAGAAAATTGCAAAGTCCAAGGAAACTGCCTTAAAGCACTCTGAGGGCGTGGCTAAGGGTGTATCAATACTGTAGTCAGCCCAGCCACTGGAAAAGTAAATTCCCTAAATATCAATAAGATAAAAGGCTTGGAATAGTGATTCCATCACCACCAGGTATATTTTTTATAGATGTCAATTTGTTTGTCTCTTCATCTTGGGTATTGGATACTGGATGTGGATCTCACATTTTTTGAAATCTACAGGATTTAAAGAGAGCAGACGACTGTCTAAAGGAGAGATAGACTTGCGCGTGGCGAATGGAGCAAGATTTGTTGCATTAGCCGTAGGCGTTTATGAGTTATCTTTACCTTCAGGACTTATCTTAGAATTGGAAAATTGTTATTTTGTGTCTTCTATGAGCAGAAACATTATTTCTGTTTCTTGTTTGAACAAGAAAGATTTTTCTATTAAAATAAATGACAAATGGTGCTCCATTCATTTTGATGGTTTGCATTACTGTAATGCTTTATTGTGTAATGGATTATATATCATTGATCTATATAACTCCATCTATAACATTAATACAAAGAGGATTAAAACTAATGATTTATCCTACTTATTTATGGCATTGCGTTTAGGCCATATAAACAAAAATTGCATATCTAGACTCCATAAGGATGGATTAATAGACTCATTTGATTATGAATCATATGAGACACGTGAGGCTTGTTTATTAGGAAAAATTACAAAGTCTCATTTCAAGAAGAAAGGAGAAATGACTAGTGAGTTATTGGCACTCATACATACTGGTGTGTGTGGGCCGCTTCCAACGCTTGCCAGA
Source organism: Linanthus parryae (assembly GCA_023055425.1). Lineage (NCBI taxonomy): Eukaryota > Viridiplantae > Streptophyta > Magnoliopsida > Ericales > Polemoniaceae > Linanthus > Linanthus parryae. The sequence continues at coordinate 104,879,670 of JALGPY010000005.1, forward strand.
GGTGGTTATCTTTATTTCATTACATTTACTGATGATTTCAGTAGATATGGATTTGTATACCTTATGAAGGCCAAATCCGAATCCTTTGAAATGTTTAAAGAATTCAAGAATGAAATAGAGAAGCAACTTGGCAAGAGTATTAAGGCTCTACGATCGGATCGTGGAGGAGAATAATTGAGCCAAGAGTTTGATGACTATCTTAGAGAATGTGAGATCATATCCCAACTCATTCCACCCGGAACGCCAGAGTGGAATGGCGTGTCCGAGAGGAGGAATCACACCCTATTGGATATGGTGTGATCAATGATTTGTCGAATTGATCTTCCATTATCTTTTTGGGACATGCTCTATTATGTGCAGATTTTACCCTTAACTGTCTTCCATCCAAATCTGTCATGAATACTCTATATGAGATGTGGAGTGGGAGGCGTCCCATAGTGTCTTATATGAGGATTTGGGTTTACGACGTCTATGGAAAGCGCTTACAAACAGACAAGTTCGGACCAAAGTCGGATAAGTGTAAGTTTGTGGGATACCCCAAGCAAACTAAGGGATATTACTTCTACAATCCAACCGAGAACAAAGTGTTTGTTCCCGGACCGGTGTGTTTCTAGAGAGAGAATTTTTCTTTAAAGAAGTCAGTGGGAGGAGTGTAGAACTAGAAGAAGTTCAAGAACCACAAACTACTGATCCTACTATGGAACATGAACAGGAACTACAAAATGTTCTGAAGGAACATGTTCAGGTAACACACGAACATCATAGATCGAGTAGGGTGCGTCAAGATCCAGAGAGGTATAGACTTCTGGCTACTGAGCCCGGTGACGCACTGCTCATAGATGATGAGCATTCTACCTATGGAGAGGCCAAGAAAGGGTTGAACTCTCAAAAGTGGCTTGAAGCCGTGATATCCGAAATGGAATCCATGTATACTAAAAAAGTATGGGCTTTGGTGAAATTTCCCAAGGGGGCTCAGCCCATAGGGTGCAAGTGGGTTTTTAAGAAGAAGACTGACATGGATGGCAATGTGATTGCCTATAAGGGCTGATTGGTGGCAAAATGATTCAGACAAATTCATGGTATTGACTATGATGAAACCTTTTCCCCATTCGTATCTTACTTGCTATTGCAGCTTATCACGATTATGAGATTTGGCAGATGGATGTCAGAATAGTGATTCTTTATAGAAACATCCTTGAGGATGTTTACATGACACAGCCAGAGGGTTTTGAGGATCCCGAAAATGCCCATAAAGTGTGTAAGTTGCAGCAGTCCATTTATGGATTGAAGCAAGCTTCTATGAGTTGGAATCTACGTTTTGATGATGCAAAGAGTTTGTCTCCATCAAGAACGAATATGAACCTTGTGTTTACAGGAAGATTAGTGGGAGCTCTATTGTGTTTCTGGTCATGTATGTGAATGACATACTACTCATTGAAAACGACATTCCTACCGTGTAATCTGTTCACGATTGGCTAGGGAAGTGTTTCCCAATGAAGGATTTAGGGGATGCAGCTTATTTACTTGGTATCAAGATCTATAGGGAAAGATCGTGGAAGCTGATTGGCCTAAGTCAAAGTAAATACATAGACAAGGTGTTGAAACGGTTCAACATGCTAGACTCTACGAGAGAATTCTTGCCCATGTCGCATGGGATCACCCTTATCAAGGATGATTTTCCTTAAAAATGAGATTGAGAAGATCCGCATGAGTAGGATCCCTTAAGCTTAAGCCATAGGATCTATCATGTACGTCATGTTATGTAATAGACCATATGTGTCATAAACATTGAGTATGAAAAGAAGATACCAGTTGAATACGGGTGAGAGTCACTGGATTGCTGTAAAAAATATCCTTATGTACTTGAGAAGAACTAAAATGTATTCTTGACATATGGAGGGGAGGAAGAGCTAAGTGTAAAGGGTTACACTGATTCAAGCTTCCAAACCGAGAAAGATGATTTTTAGATCACAGTCGAGATTCGTGATTTGCCTATGAAGGAGATGTGAGCTAGAAGAGTTCCAAGCAAGAGACAGTTGCTGATTCGACAACTGAGGTTGTGTACATTGCTGCATCGGGTGCAACAAAGGAGGCTGTTAGGATTAGGAAATTCATTTATGAGCTTGGTGTGGTTCCTAGTATTGTGGATCCAATATATTTGTATTGTGATAACACTGGAACGATCACACAATCCAAGGAATCCAGGTCACACCAGAAATCCAAGCACGCACTCAGAAAGTTCCATCTTACTCAAGAGATCGTCGATCGAGGAGATGTAAAGACATGCAAGATTCCTGCAGATGAGAATATACCAGATTTACTTACAAAGTCGCTTGTTCAGCGCAAGCATGAAGGGCACACTAGATCTATAAGCATACGAGATGCACTAGATTGGCTCTAGTGCAAGTGGGAGACTCTCGGAATAGACGCCCTAGAGGCAATCTTATTTAGTATGAACATTATTTTTCTAGAATAATCATTGTATTATTTATGGAGAGATATTTAATATAATGAAGTCCTCAGACTACAATTAATGTTTATCTTACATATCCCTAGTCTTTTATATTGATTAATAGGACAATCAGTTATAGACTAATATGTGGATAGATATATATATATATATATATATATATATATATATATGGAGATATCAAGTCTAGCACATGGCTATGCATCAGGGTAATGGCGTACTAGAATGACCCACCACGAGAAGGCTACATACAAGTTATGTAAAAGTCACAAGCGCTTCTCGTAGTGACAATGGTATTGTGGTCCTTAGACTTGAAGTCACTAGATACTCTAGTTGTGAAATATCATGCTTTGATATTATCAAACGTTGCGCCTTAGACGGGTAACTATAAAGATAGTTATCAGGCATGATAGGAAACAAGCTTAGAGATGGTAGTGATGTAGAGAGGATTTGTCCCTCCCACATAACGGGAGAAAATATCCACGGCCACTCGAGGGGTAGTGCTTGTAGAATGTCTGGCCAAACTCAGATAAATCAATATGGGATATTGATGTATCAGCATGGATAAGACAATTCCAAGGATCGAGAATCAATGGATTGGATATATGAGTGTGACTTATATGTCTCATGTACAATCCGGATATAGAGACAATGGGATGATATAATATGGTAACATTGGTCACAAGGTTTGTCGGATCACAGACTATTTCTATTATTTGGGTGACATAGATGTGTTCCTAGACACCACTCTATGTTAGTAAGTGTTACTACCAACTAAGACGAAACCTATGGGATCACACGCCCCCTGGATTAAACTAGAATTGGGAATTAATTAGTAGGACTAATTAAATAAGAGGATCAATACGCAACCACAAGCAAATTTAGTAGGATTAATTTGCAAAGTGGACTAATCCGTATGTGAACATGATTAGTATTGGGGCTAATATGTAGTTAATAAGGAGTTATTAACTATATAAGGGCACTCCTTGCTTATTTCTCGTATGTGATTCACTATTGAGAGAGAACATAGCAAGAACAGATAAAAACACGAGGGCCGACCCCCCTCCCCCCGTCAGCCTCCTCCCTCGCCGTCGGCCTCTTGAGGCGCGCGGCTCCTTTCGTGGATCATTGTGCGTGATCTTCTTCTTCCTCCTTCCTCCCGTTGCTAGAACATTGACGTTGGAAGGATTCTGGTGCAATCCTAGGCGTGGATATTCATAGAGACGTGGATAGCATTCTACATGGATTAATCTTTCAGAAAAACAAGGTACACATTGTTTCTTCTCTTACCACATTATGATGGATTTTCCTGCGATTCATGTAGAGATTTGAACGGAATCTTTTATATGTTATTCCACTGCATAATCCGTCTCAAAACCCCACACCTTGAGGGCACGTCAGACATTGGCCTATGCTATGGTCAAGTAAAAACATCTTGGTAGCTGGTTTCTCATATTCGGACTATGCAGGGGATGTTGATAGTAGAAGATCAATGACGGGCTATGTATTTGTTCTCGGAGCAGCTGTTATGATATGGAAGGCGACGCTACAGCCGACGGTGACTTTTTCAACCACGGAGGCGGAGTATATGGCTCTAGCAGAAGAAGCAAAAGAGGCAATCTGGCTTAAGGGAATGGCCAATGATCTAGGGATACATCAAGATCAGGCGATAGTCTACTGTGGTAGCTTGAGTGAAATTTTCTTCAATAAGGACCAGGTTCATCATGAAAGGACCAAGCATATTTATTTCAGGTATAACTTTCTGAGAAGTGAGAGCAGGATCAAGGTGATGAAGGTGAGGACTGCTGACAACCCTGCGAATATGTTCACCAAGCTGGTTCCAAGGAGCAAGTTCCAGCATTATGATCCAGTGAGCCCTTAGGGGCATGTCGGACCTGGCGTGGTCCAGTGAGTCTCTGTGACAGGAGACATCGAGAGGGGAGAATACAAGCTTTGTTCATAAGGAGGAGGAAGCTTCATTGCAGACGAGAGACTTCAAGTCAAGGTGGAGATGTGTTGGGAGTGCCTTGAAGCTTAGAAGATCCTCAAAGGAGCTCGAAGAAGTGAAGCCCAGGTGTGTCTTCGTACGAAGACAATTTTCATCGCTCGAAGACAATGACTTAGCCAAAATCCGCCAAAGTCCAAAAGTATTCTTGAAACGGCTTGAAGTACCTATTCAAGAATGTCTTTGTACGAAGACTTTTTTTTCTTCGCACGAAGGTCTTCGCATAAAGACAACGAGTCTTCACACGAAGACAATTCAGGAAAAGCAAAATAAGGATGGTAATGTTTCCTAATTGTATCGGTACGATTTTGGGGGCTATAAAAGGATCCTTTGGGGTCCTATGAACGTATGTAAGACATTTTGATCGCTCCTACTCATTGAATAAATGTATTTCTTCCCCGTGGACGTAGTTTTCTTGATTTGAGCTAGCGTACCATGTTAAACTTGTGTTTTGCATCTTTCTTTGACTATCCTTGAGGTGAGTGATAGTTTGAATTTCATAACATTTTCTTTTTGTTTCATTGGCCTTGAAGCTACAGTACATATGAAGTTTCTCTCTCTTACATTTTCTCTCTCACTTACGAATCGTGCAAGGGAGCAAGCTTGAATCTCATGAATTGATGAAATGGATCAACTCATGAGAAGTACCAGAAAATGGAAAGACAAAGGTAAGCACAATAAAGTTTATATCTTTAAACCCAAATATTTCTGATTAATCTCAATTACACTAGCACGGTGGAAGGCTTCGAGTGTTCTAATGAAACAACGGAGAATTCGGATTGTGTCATGATTGAAGCTCGAAACCATGATATGGGTATAAATTCGTTCAAGAATATCTTATTGAGGATGCAAAGAGAATTCATTTGAAGATGACTCTGATTCTGAGGATGAGGAAAGTGAAGCAGAGGAGAAAATAGGATTGTAGAACAAAACAGAGCATCCCCCCTCAAGCCAGCGATTTTCATGCTGAAGAAGCTAAACCAGAGTTTCGCCGCATGGTTTCAAAACAGTCTAATTATCAAGTTGTTGGGAAAAGCTTTGGGGTTCAAACACCATGAGACTAGATGAGGATGTCTAATTATCTTTTCCCCACGAACATTAGGAAGAGGAATAAGAGAACGAGGAGGAGATTTGAGTAGGTAACTCAAAAATCTTCAAACACCTTACTGTCAAGTGTGATAATGGAGAATCGAGGGGAAGGGGAAGTCGTTTCTCTTCTAAAGAACAACCTCATTTAGGTCACTATGGAAACAACGGAGAGGAGGCAGTGTATGTTTCGAACTCCATGGTGGAGGAAGGATGCAAGCCTCTCAGTCATGATCAACCAACTGAAAGGAAGAAAAGGAAATGGTGAAGCATGTCATCTTGCTCCAAGATATCAGGATGGTAGAGAAGTACCAATCGAGGGTATGAAAACTTGAACCTTACCTTGAGGTGCCTCCTTCCTTCTCTAAATCTTTTTCCATGTCGTTAAAAATTCTTTCTTGGAATGTTCGCGGAGCGGGAAATAACACATTTGAATGTGTGCTTCATGTTGCTTCATACCCATAAGTTTCAAATATGTGTTATTAATATGTGTGATTATTGAGCCTAAAGTTCTGATACTAGTATGGGGAATTTCTTCAACAACCTGGACTTTACGGGTTGCTTTTTCTCGGATCCATATGGTCGGAATGGGGGTATTTGGGTTGTGTGGGATCTCGAACAAGCTACAGTCACTACTCACAAGATCACTAAGTAAGTTATTCATTATATGGTGAAGAGAAACAACTATGTGGATTGGGTTTTCTCTGCTGTTTACGGGAACCCTAACCCTTCTAGCAGGTAGTAGCTTTGGAACGAGTTGGAAGATGATATGGTAGATTCTGATGAGTCTTTTCTCATTGAAGGTGAATTCAATGATTTTAGTATTGTCAATGAAAGAAGGATCTTTTCCTTGAATCAATCTCCAGGATGTATTTGTAAGTTTCAATCCAACCCGAATCGGTGCAACCTTATGGACCATGGCTGTCAAGGCAGTACCCTTACTTGGAGAAATCAACGAGATGTTTTGGCTAACACCATGGAAATACTTGATCGAAGTTTTTACAATGCTAATTGGAGGATCCAACACTCGGAGGTTGTTGTGAGAAATCTCCCTAGGACGTACTCTGATCATGCTCCTCTCCGCATTAATGTGGATGGTATGGACTATTTCTCTCAGCGTACTAAAAGTTTTAAATTTGAATCTTGTTGGATGTTAGATAATGATTTTAATTTTTTCAGTAATAAATCATGCACTTATATGGCTGATATTGATTTATTACTAAAATTGATATTCTTGCTGGTAAGATCCACTATTGGTGCAAAGTGAATTTTAGGAATATTTTAAAAAAAAAAAAGATTGATTATAGGTATATTGGAGGGAATCTAAGCCGCCCAGAGCCAGTCTTATTGACATAGTTTGTTTCTTCTCGAAAAAGAGTTTATTGCCAAATACAATGTGATTATTGACCAATAAGATTTCTTTTGATATCAAAAATCCAAGTGTAACTTTATCTGTAGTGGTGAAAAAAACACAAAAAATGTAAACCTTTCTACCATCATTAAAATGGGAAGGAAATATATTTTGGTCCTTAAATATGACAATGGGTCTGGATTGGTGATAACACTTTACTGAAAGAGCTGGTTAATAAGTACTTCTCTGAGATTTTCTCTTTGGATATCCCTTCATCCATAATCTCAATCTGATTTGGAATGCTACTAACTGTCCTACTCTTGATTCTATCTACCGTGAGAGGTTGAACATCATTATTACGGATAAGGAAATTAAGAATGATTTTTGGGATATGAATGCTAACAAAACCCTTGGGATCGATGGGTTTAATGTGAGGTTCTATAAAATATATTGGATCAGTGTTGGTTAAGAGGTTTGGCAGTTCTTTAAAGTTTGTTTTCTTAATCGTAGTATTCCTTCTGATATCAATACCACCCTCATATGCCTTATACATAATTGGGACAATCCGGAGACTATTACGCAGTTTAGGCCTATTAGCCTTTGTAATGTTATATACCATAGTATCACTCAAAGTATTGTTAATCATATCAGACATGTGCTTACAAAAGTAGTGGGCCCTAAACAGAGCAGCTTTCAACCTGGCAGATCTAATAAATACAATTTCATTATTACCCAAGAGATTATCCACTCCCTGAAAAAAAGAAAAAATAAATTCGGTGGCATGATTATAAAATTAATCTTGAGAAAGCTTATGACAAGTTGTCTTGGAATTTCATGCAGGAAACTCTTGAGTTTTACATTTCCTTGCTAATTTGATTCATTTAATCATGAATTGTTTTTCGAGTGTGATAACGGCTCATCATTTGGAATTGGGGTTCTCCTTAAATTCAATAATGGTAGAGGTCTTACGCAAGGGGACCCCATTTTCCCCTATTTGTTTCTTGTCTGTATGGAAAGACTCTCTCATAAAATAATTGATCAGGGTAATTTGGAAAATTGGCTTGGCTTAAAGCTTCAAGTAATGGGCCTATTATTTCACACATGTTCTATTCTGGTGATTTAATGTTTTGGGAAATGTGATCATCAGACCTGTAAAACCATGAAAGATATCCTGGATTTTTTTGCCTGCTTGTCTGGTCTGACTGTTAATGCTAATAAAAGTGTTATTCTTTAAGAACACCAATAGAAATATCATAAACTATGTCATTAACTTGGTTGGTATGCCTGAAACTAATGATCTAGGGAAGTATCTAAGTATTAATCTGGTTCATGTTTAGTTCAAAAAAGATATTGTGGTTGTAGGATTTTGGTGCAGGTTACGCACCGGAAATACAAATTATTTTTTCCCAAAACTCTCCATGGATCACAAGTGAACCATCACAACATGATGAAGAAGAAGGGTTACATTTGTTAATCTGACTGGTCACTGCGGAGAAGTAGTGTCCACGCCTCTACTGGTATCCACATCGTAGGACAAACAACTAGAACTTCCTCTACTGATCGTGCAAGCGGTGCAAAGAAGGAGTAATTAGGAGGGGCGACCTCTTCTTTATGTCGACCATGAAGGGGTTCGGCCTCTTCCTTCACTTTTCTCTCTTTCTCTAACTTTTCATCTCATGAAAATTTAGGGCTGGACTTGTTCCTTTTATTATAAATAACTCTTTATTAACTACGAACTTGCCCTACTACTAATTAGATCGAACACTTTCGATCAAATTTTGTATCAGTCCAGATTGCTATTTAGTCCAACTAAATATTCACGCTGTTTCTTTTTGATCCATGATTCTTTACTAGTCAATTAGTCCAACTAATTAATATCTACATCCTGTCTAATCCTTTGGTGTGTGACCCTGCAGGTTCCTATTACGTTGTTAGTAACAATTACAAACATTGAGCGGTGTCTAGCAACACATCAATACTACCCAAGAAATAGGAATAGTCAGTGATCTGACAAACCTCAGTTACCAATGTTATCGTGATGTATATTCCCTTTGTCGCAATATCCGAATTGGACACGAGTCACAGATGTCTCACTCGTATATCCAATCCATAGTTTCTCGATCCTGGGAGTAGACTCATATGAACAGAGAACATCAGTATCGTATATCTATCTACCTTATCCTGGTCAGGCATTTGTTAAGTCCTACTCATTTAGTGGCCATGGATACATACTCCTGTAATGCGGGAGGGACAAATCATCTATACATCACTACCATCACTTAGCGTGATTCATATCATGTCCTGAAAGGTCAGGTTTTGCAAGACTTGAAATATCTCAGCTATTTCAAGGCCTTGAACCAGCTTTCAAAGCCTTGAATCAGTTTCAGAGGCGCTATTTTCAAGGCCTTGAAACTGGATTCAAAGCCTTGAAACTGCTTAACCTGTATACACACTCTCAGGGGGAGTTTTCTGCAAACTGTCTGAGTTGATTTACCTTCTCTCTTTCATGTGCTTGATTTTTTGTTGTTATATGATGAAAGAAAAATTGTTATAACATGTTTTTAATCATAATACATCATCTGTTTGACCATGATAATGCAGGAAATTTTGTTTCTAAGTCTTGCAGGATTGTTTCCTAAACTGAATTGCTGCAGATTTGGAAATACTTGGACACTTTGATCATGTGATCAATCAGACGTATATGACAATTTCTCATGGTGTTTAAATGAAATATTACAAAAATATCTCTGAAGATTGTGATCATCCAAACGTTGGAGAAGATTTCAAAGTAGTCAAACTCTGTTGCCTACAAAGTGGGAAGGTTGTTGCTGAAAATCTGGGGAGATTTGAATAGCTGTATGAAGTAGAAATCGAGTTCAAATTCGAAGAAACAAGACACAACACTCAACAGGCAAAAAACAGAGAAAGTATTCTAGATTGACAAGCATCAAAGAAGTTATTCATTCTTCCAATCTATTCACAGAAGTTCACTGCATTTTCACTGTAGTTTTCTACTCGTAAGTGTTCTTCTGCATAGAGCTATATTGGTAGATCATTTCTGTATTATTTCTACACCTATTCTCAAGGATTGTTTAAAGTGAAAAATAGAGAATTCTTAGTTAATCAGTTAGCTAGAGCAGGTACTAGACAGGTTAGGGAAAACCACAAGCCGTAACAGAGTAAGGGAACTCTCTGGGCTTGAGTTCTAGGGCTTAACTTTTTATTAATAAGAATTGAGTTGAAAATCCTGCAGGGATCTAATTCCTGAGGTAGATACGTAGGTCCAAGTGGACTGAAATCTATAAATGACTTGCCTTTTGTATTTTCAGTTCATTTACTTTCATAGCTTTTGCAGCACACAAAAACAGTTTATTTTTCAAGGGTTTGAACTTTTTTTCAATGCCTTGAAAAAAGGCATACTTGCTCTATTCGTTCTGCATCAACTTCAAAGGATTGAACTAGCTTTCAAGGCCTTGAACTTATTTATTTTCACAAGTTTTCATCTTCCTAGCAAGTTTTGCAAAAAGTTGTCATACTCCATTCAACCCCCCCCCTTCTAGAGTATCTTAGCTGCTTATACATCTGCATACTCACACTTTCAATTGGTATCAGAGCTTGTATCATTGTATAAGATTTAACCATCTGGTGATCATGAGTACTGCAGGTGATGGTGGTTTCTCACAGGGAAGAGCTACTAACAGACCTCCTCTATTCTGTGGAGAAAATTTTGCTCACTGGAAAGCTCTCATGAAAATGTTCATCATTGATAAATATCTAGAGCTTTGGACCATTATCCAAAATGGACCTCACACTTTCTACATAGAGAAAGATGGGATCAAAACTCCCAAAACAGAAGGCTCACTCTCCTCTTCTGAATTAGAGCAATTTTCTAAGAACTATAAGGCTATTAACATTTTGTATTGTGCTTTAAGTGCAGATGAATTCAACAAGATATCTGGATGTACAACTGCTAAAGAAATATGGGATAAACTTGTGGTTACCTTTGAAGGAACTAGTCAAGTCAAGCAAACCAAGATCAATATTTATCTCAGACAATATGAGTTGTTCAAGATGAATATAGATGAGTCCAGCAGAGACATGTTCAAGAGGTTCACTGATATTGTCAACAACCTTGACTCACTGGGAAAACATTTTTCCAATGACGTAAAGGTGAGGAAGATTCTCAGAAGTCTTCCAAAGGCAAAATGGAAACCAAAAACCACGGCCATTGAAAAAGCTCAGAATCTCTCAACTTTACAACTTGATGACCTATCAGGGAAGCTCCTGACACATGAGATATCTATGAATGAAGTTGATGGAGAACTCCCAGATGGTGTCAAGAACTTAGCTCTCAAATCCAAATAGAATGAGAGAACACAAAGCCTTGAAACTGAGGATGGTGATGACGAAGATCCAATTGCCTTAATTTCCAAAGCCTTGACAAGGATTATCAAAATGAAGAAAAACTTTGGAAACAAAGATTTCAACAGAGAAAAGCATAGATCATCCAACAGCAAGGACTACAAAGGTAAGTCCTCTTCACAGAACAAGTCAAAAGTTATGAACTGCTTTGAGTGTGGTGATGCAGGACACTTGATAAGAGACTGTCAACACAAAAAGAGCAAGAACTTTCAAAAGAAAGATCATGACAGAAGAAAGAAAGCCATGATAGCTTCATGAAGTGATTCACATAGCTCTAGTGAATCTGAATCTGAGGAAGAACATGCCAACCTATGCTTCATGGCCAAGAATGATGAAAGTTCTGAAAAGAACATTGAGGTAATGGTAAATTGTCTAATTTCTAAACCAAAAGAAGCTCTTTCATAATTTCTCAGAACAATGCTTTTAAATGAGGAAGATTATCTGAAAGAGATCAGACTTTTGAAAGAAAAAGTTCATGAGCAAGCAAAAGAAAACTTACAACTTGTTTGCCTAAATCAGAATCTTGAAATCTCTCAGAAGAAGACTGACAGTGATTTCAAGGCCTTGAAAACCAGTTTTAAATCCTTGAAAACACAAGTCAAGGAAGTAGTCACTGAAAACTCCTCAGTGAGTGACAGTCTTGTTAATCTAATACATCAGGTTGATGATTTAGAGAAAAAAAAGATTACTCTTACTGAGAAACTTCAAGAATCTGAATTGGTCAAAATCAAGCTTGCTGGATCATAACACAAGTTGAACTTGAGTCTTGGAGGAAGTTCACAGTCTGTTCAGAAAGCTGATATTGGATTCAATCCTAACTTTCCAAGAAGAAACAATACCAGATTTGTGAAGGCTAGAAATAAAACTTCTCCTACATGTTATTACTGCTGCAAAACTGGTCATGTTAAGATGACTTGTCCTTTTAGAAGAAGAGACCCTCACATAATGAGGAACACTTTTTCTTTTCAACTCAAACGACAAGTTAAGCAGATGTGGGTTCCTAAAGGGGTTAGACCACCTAAAATGGTTCATCCTGAATATGAATCGAAATTCCACACTTGGTCTAACAGCTGGGTAAGGCAGTGATTGGTGTATGCAGGTTGTCACCAATGTCAAAGAACAGAAGTGGTTCATGGACAGTGGTTGCTCAAGACATATGAGTGGAAAGAGATCTCTATTATCAGAATTGAAGGAGCAATCAAAATGTTCAATAACACTTGGTGACAAAGGAAAATGCAATATTCTTGGTATTGGAAAAGTTTGTAAAAATTTTGAAAACTTTATTTCTAATGTGTATTTGGTTGAAGGTTTGAAATTTAACTTGCTTAGTGTATCTCAGCTTTGTGATAATGGCAACAAAGTTATATTTGATAAAGAGAAGTGTGTGGTGCAAAATGAGAAATCAGGAGATTGCATTCTCACAGCCTATAGATCAAACAATGTTTATACTTTTCAGATTAACAAAGTTGCAGGTGAAAGTCTGAAGTGTCTCAAGGCATTGAAAGAGGATTCAAAGCTTTGGCACAGAAAACTTGGTCATATCAGTTTGCATACCTTGAACAAGTTGATTTCCAAAGACTTGTTAAGAGGATTACCATCCATCAAGTTCAAAGAAGATGAAATTTGCAAAGCCTATGCTTAAGGCAAGCAGACCAGAAGTTCCTTCAAGCCAAAGAAGTTTGTAAGTACAACTAGACATATTGATTTACTTCATATGTATCTTTATGGTCCTATGAGGAATTCCACTCCAAAAGGCAAAAGGTATATGCTAGTTGTTGTAGATGATTTTTCTAGATATTCTTTGGTTATGTTTCTCAAAGAAAAATGTGAAGCACTCTCTGAATTTTCAAAGCTTTCAGAGAACTTCAAAACTTGAAAAACCTACCTGTAGCTTCAATCAGAAGTGATCATGGTAGAGAATTTGATCAGTTAGAATTTGATTTATTCTGTGAAACGCATGGTATTTCTCACAAATTTTCTGCTCCAAGAACATTTCAACATAAATGTGTTGTTGAAAGAAAGAACATGACTCTTGAAGATATGTCAAGAACAATGCTTCTTGAGAACAAGCTGCAAAAACATTATTGGGCAGAATTTGTGAATATAGCAAACTATATTTTGAACAGGTGCTTGATCAGACCTATTCTGTAGAAAACCCCCTATGAACTATTCAAAGGGAGGAAGCCAAACATTTCTTACTTCAGACCCTTTGGATGTACTTGTTTTATCCACAACAATGGAAGGACAGTCTTGGTAAGTTTGATGCAAGAAGTGATGAAGGTATATTTCTTGGTTACTCTGTGAATAGCAAAAAGCTTATATAGTTTACAATAAAATAACCAAACTGGTTGAAGAGAGCATTCATGTTATTTTTTATGAAAGTTATGATGGTTCTTTGAGTGAAAGTTTTGCAGACTTGAATTTGAACAAGCATGAATCAGAGGAAGAGACTGAGAATCCACTAGGATTCAAGAAAGGCTCAGAAGAGAATAGAAGATATTGTCAAGACCTTGAAAAATGAGCTCAAGGCCTTGAAAGTAATTCTCAAAGCCTTGAAAAAGATGATCAGAAGGATTCAAATGACAAAGCCACTTCTTCAAGACCAGAGAAGATCTATGGAGACCCTGAACCATGGTCTCCAAGAAAGAGATTCAAATATCTCTCATCCCATTCAGCTGACAATATCATATCAGATCCAACCACTGGTACACAAACCAGATCGCAGTTGAAGAGCCTATGTGCTTTTAATGCTTTTATTTCTCTTGTAGAACCAAAACTATGAAAGAAGCTTTACAAGAAGCAGACTGGATCATTTCTATGCAAATTGAACTCAATGAGTTTGAAATGAATAAGGTTTGGAACCTAGTTCCTGCACCTTCAAACCAGTCTGTCATTGGTACCAGATGGGTATTCAGAAACAAGTTGGATGAAAGTGGCAATGTTATGAGAAACAAATCAAGGTTAGTTGCTTAAAGGTCACAATCAAGAAGAAGGTATTGATTATGAGGAAACTTTTGCTCCAGTAGCCAGGTTAGAAGCAATTAGAATTTTTCTTGCATTTGCGTCTTACAAGAACATGAAACTGTTTCAAATGGATGTGAAGTGTGCTTTCTTGAATGGCTATTTGCAATAAGAAGTTTATGTTGCACAACCACCTGGTTTTGAAATGATAAGTTTCCAGATCACGTCTACAAACTTGACAAAGCTCTTTATGGTTTGAAACAAGCTCCAAGGGCTTGGTATGAAAGATTTTCAAATTTTTTACTTGAAAATGATTTCAAAAGAGGTTTAGTAGACAAGACTCTTTTCATTAAGACTCATGAGAAATATTTACTTGTATTTCAGATATATGTTGATGATATACTGTTTGGAGCTACTAATGATCAATTGTGCAGAGAATTCTCAAGTCTCATGAGCAGGGAATTTGAAATGAGCATGATGGGAGAATTGAACTTCTTCCTAGGACTTCAAATACATCTATTGAAGAATGGCATCTTTCTACATCAAAGCAAGTACACAAGAGACTTACTAAATAAGTAGCATGGCTCAATGTAAGGAAGCCAAGAATCCTATGAGCTCTACACTATCCTTAGACAAGGATGAATCTGGTAAGAGTGTCAATATAAAAGAGTGTAGAGGTATGATTGGATCATTACTCTATCTAACATCAAGTAGACCAGATATTATGTTTAGTGTGTCTGTGCTAGATTTCAAGCTGATCCAAAAGAATCACACTTGACTACTGTGAAGAGAATATTCATATATCTCAATGGTACCAAAGGCTTAGGGCTTTGGTATCCAAGACATTCTAACCTCTCTTTACATGGCTTTTCAGATGCTGACTTTGCAGGTTACAAGGTTGATAGGAAAAGTACATCAGGAACTTGCCAATTCATTGGATCATCCTTGATTAGTTGGCATTCCAAGAAACAGAATTCAGTTGCTCTATCAACAGCTGAAGCTTAATATATAGCTGTAGGAGCATGTTGCTCACAAGTTTTATGGATTCCTCAACAGCTAAGAGACCTTGGATTTGACTTCAGGGGCATACCTATTAAATGTGACAACACTAGGGCAATTTCAATTACAAAGAATCCAGTGCAACACTCAAGAACCAAGAACATTGATGTCAGACACCACTTCATCAGAGATCATGATGAGAAAGGTGATGTTGTTCTTGAATTTGTTGCTACTAACATGAAAATTGCAGATATCTTCACCAAACCATTAGCAGATGAAAGGTTCTCAGCTCTAAGATTGGAATTGGGAATGCTAAACAAAGATGCATTGGTTTAGGGGGAGCATCAAAGCCTCAGACAGAATCAAGATGGCTGGAGGTTCGAAACCTGTCTCAGAGAAGAAAAGAAAAGCAACAGTGGAAGAGGTTCAAGAAGTCAGTGGAGACTCTAGCTCTAGAACTCCCAGTGCAGAGGCAATCCAAGATCCTCCTCCACCAAAGAATAATTTCAAGAAGGTTACAACCTCCTCTTCAGAAAAGAAAAAGAAGCAGAAAGCTGTTATAGAAAAGCAACCAGAAACAGAGCTTACCAGTTCAAAGAAGGTGAAGAAGAAAGCAACTCAGGCAGAATAGGGGAAAAAAGGTGACAGAAGCACAACTAGAAGGACAATTGGAGAACGCATTGCATGTCTATTCACAAGCCTCAACAAATAACACATCACCAGATGAGACATGGTTTGTCTCAAACATCTCTAAAGGTCAGTGATTAGATGGTTTTGCTTCCAGATCTATTGGTTTCTGCAGTTTGGTTAATAAGCATGTGTTGGAACACATGAAACTTAAGTGCATCTATATTTTGAAGAAGATTTCTTTGTGGTGTATGCTGAATCCTAGAGAATTAGCCTATCCTAGACTCACCAGACTCTTCTACCTAAACCTGACCCAAGTTAAGAACTGCACACTTGGTAATCAAATCTAAAGTTGACGGGATAGTAATTGAACTGGATCACTCTGAGTTTGCCAATGTGTTAGGGTGTCCAAAGAGGTATGATACTAGAAACCATCCACCAAAGTCAGAAACCTTGAAGCTAGCAAAACAAGAGTTCTTTCTTCCAAACATCTCAACCTCAGCCAAACAGTTAACACACTCTGTTTTGAATGTTGAAGCCAAAGTCCTTCATACCATACTGGTTAGATGTATCTTTCCCAGAGAGCACTCCAGAGTTGGTGACTGAGAGAATGATGCACATCATGTATCAGGTTATGCATGGCTATGAGATTGATCTTCCAAAACTAGTGATTGAACACATGCTCTTTAGCCTTACCAGTAAAAGGATTCACCCTCTTCCCTATGCAAACTTGATCACTTTGTTCTTTGAACACTTTGAGATTTCAACTACTGGAAAGGAATCAGTCACATCTGGATTTGGGGTACTCAATGAGAAAGCCTTTGAGAACATTGGAGTTGTGAAGACAAAAGAGAAATTTTGGACTCAGACTTGAATGAATCTGAACTAGGTGCAAAGAAGTTCTCTAAGCCCAAGACCTTGACTCCCACTTCAAGTCAGACTTCTCAGCCAACAGACAATCAGAGGCTTGATGGTTTGGAGCTGGACATGGAGGATGTCAAAGCAACTTTTTTTAGACTGGAGAGTGATTTGGGGCAAGTAAAGTACATGGTGGAAAGCATCTTCAGAAGCATAACTTTGATTGATGTTCCTGAGGATCCTGTAGGAACAACGAAAGGAGACTCTGACAAGGATTTGCCTAGTGAGCATTCAGACCAGGAAGAAGCTACTCCAGTTTCAGACAAGGGAAAGCAGGTAGCAGAACAAGCAGAAGATGAAGCCAATAGTCCTGATTTAGATGAACTGCTGATTACTTTAAAGAAGAAAAAGAAGTGTCCCAGGGCTGCTGAAAAGGACAAGACTGCAGAAGCAACTGTTGCAGGTGGGACTGCAGAGGAACAGGAAGAGTAGGACAAGACTGATGAAGAAGAAAATGATAAAGAGGAAGGAGATCATGATAAAGATGAAGATTCAACACCTTAATCTTGCCTATTCTTTCTTCCCCATTCCCTCTTCTTCAAAGTTTTTCTTTTAAGTTTTCAAAATTTTCCAGACACTTGATCCAACATCTTCTATCTTTTTTATGAAAGTCAAAAAGGGGGAGAATATTCTAGGTTTTGAGCTCTTAGGTTTATTTTCTATTTGATGAATTGTTCAAAGTTTTTGCTGGTATCATGAATAAGTTGGATATTTTTGGAAATACTGTGTTTTAAATTGTGAACTAATCAGTTTCTTTTGCAGAGACTAAGGATCAAACAGAATTTGGTTTTGTCTTTCATCAAGGGGGGATTGAAAGGTCAGGTTGTGCAAGACTTGAAATAGCTCATCTATTTCAAGGCCTTGAACCAGCTTTCAAAGTCTTGAATCAGTTTCAGAGGCTTGAAAATAGTTTAGCTATTTTCAAGGCCTTGAAACTGGATTCAAAGCCTTGATATTGCTTAACATGTATACACACTCTCAGGGGGAGTTTTCTGCAAACTCTCTGCGTTGATTTACCTTCTATCTTTCACATGCTTGATTTTTTGTTGTTATATGATGAAAGATAAATTGTTATAACATGTTTTTAATCTTAATATGTCATCTGTTTGACCATGATAATGCAGGAAATTTTGTTTCTAAGTCTTGCAGGATTGTTTCCTAAACTAAATTGCTGCAGATTTGGAAATACTTGGACACTTTGATCCTGTGATCAATCAGACGTATATGAAAGCTTCTCATGGTGTTTAAATGAAAGATTACAACAATAGATCTAAATATTGTGATCATCAGACCGTTGGAAAAGATTTTAAAGTAGTCAAACTTTGTTGCCTACAAAATAGGAAGGTTGTTGCTGAAAATCTAGGGAGATTTGCAGGCTGTATGAAGTATAAATAGAGCTCAAATTCGAAGCAACAAGACACAACACTCAACGGGCAAAAAACAGAGAATGTATTCTGGATTGACAAGCATCAAAGAAGTTCTTCATTCTTCCAATCCATTCACAGAAGTTCACTGCATTTTCACTTCAGTTTTGTACACTTAATTGTTCTTATGTATAGAGCTATATTGGTAGATCATTTCTGTATTATTTCTACACCTATTCTCAAGGATTATTCAAAGTGGACAATAGAAAATTCTTAGTTAATTAGTAAGCTAGAGCAGGTACTAAAAAGGTTAGGGAAATGTAGGGTTTTGATTCATGGATCGCACAACGGAAGCATAATCAAACATAAAACCATGCAAAACCCTCCAAGGATCACAAGTCAAGAGACATAACGATGGTAAGGGTTAGAAATCATAAACACACCTTTGGGTTCTCCTTTGATGACTTCAAACGCGAATAGTGTCACGTCTCTACGGTTGATCCACGCCTAGAGGTGAGATCTAGATCCTCCAAATCCATGTGCTAGCTAGGAAGAATGGAGGAGGAAGAAGAAATCGCCAACAATGGAGCACCAAAGGTGGGGCGGCACCCTTTGGGCCGACGGGTAGGGGGGCGGCGGTCCCAAGGGGGGTTCGGCCCTTGCTTGGGACTTGCTCTCTCTCCTTGCTTTGTTCTCTCCTTCTCTATCATATAGATGTGTGGTGTGTAGAGAGAAAAATAAGCTAGGAGTGTTCTTTATATAGTCCAACAACTCCTTGTCCTACTACATAAAGAACCCCTCATAATCCTACTCAAGTTCGGATTAGTCCCTTTTGCAAAATAGTCCTTATCATGTCAATACATGGATTAGTTCTATTTGCAAATTAATCCTAATCATGTCCCTACATGAATTAGGCCACCTTGGCATATCCTAATCATGTCTGTACATGGATTAGTCTATCTTGCATATTAGTCCTACTAAATTAGCAAGTTGTTGCGATTTGATCCTTCTAATTAATTAATCATATTAATTAACTAGAGTATAGCCCGTGCCCGAGGGCACTATCCCTAAATTAGATATATATATATTTTTTTAGAAGTTTTATTAAATGAATTTAGAGGTGTTATTCAAAAATTACATTTACAAAAATGGTGAACAAAAAGTAAAAAAATATGGGATGATCATTATAATGGACTTGAGAATCACTCACAACCACTCTCCTATTAATTAGGGATGTAATTTTGGTGAGAAAAACCTCTCTCATATTAGTTAGGGATGTCCAAGGAGAGTGGGTAGTTAGGGATGTCCAAGGAGAGTGGGTAGTTAGGGATGTAATAAGTAGGTGATATCTAATGGTGGGGATGGACTTGATCTAATCTAACGGCTGAAAATCAAAAGTTAGTTAAACCATGCTATTTTATAATATAGATTATTTCCCATGTCTAGTTCACCCCTATATGGCGTGTGACCCCATAGGTTCTATTTAGTTGGTAGTAACTATTTACTAATATGGAGCGGCCTCTAGCAAGACATCCATTCTAGCCAACAAATAGAATAGTCATCATGACAAACCTTGTGCAAGTAATTGTCTCATCCCTTTGTCCCAATATCCGGATTGGACACGAGACATACAAGTCACACTCGTATATCCAATCCATAGTTTCTCGATCCTGGGATTAGCCTTATTCGTGCAAATAACATCAATATCCCATATTGATTTATTTGAGTCTGGCCAGACATTTTATAAGCACTATCCCTCGAGTGGCCTAGAATATTTGCTCCCGTTATGTGGGAGGGACAAATTCTATCTACATCCACTACGATTTCTAAGCTTGCTTCTTATTGTATCCAGTACACGCCTTTATAACTACCCAGTTACGGTGTAGCGTTTAACGCTACCAAGATCACAATAATCCACAACTAGATAATCTAGTGACTTCAAGTCTAAGGATGACAATACCATTGCACCGCGAGAAGCGCTTGTGACTTAACATAACGTGTATGTAGCCTTCTCGGAGATGGGTCAATCCAGTATGCCATTACTCCTAATGCATACCCATGTGTTGGATCATGATATCTCCATATCA
Source organism: Linanthus parryae (assembly GCA_023055425.1). Lineage (NCBI taxonomy): Eukaryota > Viridiplantae > Streptophyta > Magnoliopsida > Ericales > Polemoniaceae > Linanthus > Linanthus parryae. Next base: position 104,899,960 of record JALGPY010000005.1, read on the forward strand.
ATCCAACCCCATACTAGTCTATAGATGATTGTCTTATTAATCATTATAATTGACTAGGGATATTTAAGAATATAACACTTATATTCTAAGGACTTCATTCATGTTAACATATCTCTATATCGATAACATAAGGAATCGTAAATCCATAAATGTCACAATTAATTGATTGCCTCTAGGGCACAATTCCAACAGTCTCCCACTTGCACTAGAGTCAATCTCTTGCATCATATACCTATTGATCTAGCGCGGCCCTCCACGCATACACTGCGTAGGGGCGAGACATCCGCTGGTGCTTTGCAAATATTCACATCTCCCCTATCAACAATTTGATTGAGATTGAATATTCTGAGTAAGTGCATCTCATGCAGCAATTTACTCAGTCCTTTATGTTAGAACCAGTGACTGAATCTTGCCTGGAACCTTTCCAGCTCACAGTCGCTCCCACTAGGGCAGAACATAAAACTTGACTTATAATCTGAAATCTTCTTTGTCAGATTTGAAGTTCGCATCACTGTAACCCCTTACAGCAGACTCTTCATATTATCTATTTATCAAGAATCCATCCTTTAGTTCTTCTCAAGTACTAACGGATAATCTTGATATTTTATCCAGTGACTCTCACTCGGATATGACTGGTATCTTTGTGTCATGCTTTATGACACGTCTGGCCTAGTACATCTCATGGCGTATCTCGTGAATCTAATTCATACGGTCCATTCCCAATCTAATTGGTAAGACAATTAGCCTTCGAAAGACTAATTCCATGTGACATGGGTAAGAATCAATATTCTTTTCACGTTGAACCATTTCAACACCTTTGTCAATTTGTGTACTATGACCTAAGCTATAGAACCATCTTGATCTACCTCAATAGATCTTCACAAGTTGCTTCGCTTAAGTCTACCATTAGAAAGTCAATTCCCTAGTCAATCTACGTAAGACTGCCAAGTAGGGGCAACATTCCTAATGATAAAGTATGTCTCCACATACAAGACCAGAAAAATAACTGTGCTCCCACTAACCTTCTTGTAAACACAAGTCTCATCTTCAATTTTTGATGGAATCAAACTCCTTTGATTACATCATCAATTTGAAGAGTCCAACTCCTAGAAGCTTGATCAAATCTATAAATAGATTGCTACATGCAAGATGTGAATGGATTTAAGCATCACAATTGGGGAAAGATTTTGTCATAGTCTATACTATGAGCTCACATGAAATCCCTTTCCTACCAATTTTCCTTAAAGGTAATCATATTACCATCCATGTTAGTTTCCTCATAACCCACTTGCACCTTTTAGGTGGTTCCACCAAAGTCCATACTTTATTGGTATACATGGATTCCATTTTGTATCCCATGGCTCCAAGCCATTTCTGAGAGTATAACCCACATGTGGCCATCTCATAGGTTGTAGGCTCATCTCGATGAGCAATATATCACGGGTTATGAGAAATCCTTATTTCTCTAGTCCCTTGACATATCCTACCTGACCTACGAGGTTCTTGTGTTTTCTGAGTAGGTTGCTCCACAACACCTTGTGATCCTGCTCATGTTCCATCAAACGTATCAATGTTCCATTGTGGTTCTTGAACTTTTCAAGTTCTACTGTCCTCCCACTGTTTCTCTTAGAGACAATCTCTACCTAGAAACACTGTAGTTCGAGCAACAAACAGTTTGTTCTCGATTGGGTTGTAGAAAAATATCCTTTTCAGGATATCCCACAAAACATTTATCCGACTTGGGTCCAAGTTTATTTGTAAACTCTTTTACATAAACTTCATAACCCCAAATCTTTATGAATGACATACCAGGACACTTTCCTAGTCCATATCTCATATGGTGTTATTCATATTTCGTTTTTGATGGAACAAGGTTAAGGGCGAAATTTGCTGTAATTAGAACATAGCCCCAAAAGTAAACTGGAAGTTTTGTTTGACTCATCATGGACCGAACCGTGTCCTACAAGGTCCGAAATCTCCTCTTAGACACGCCAAACCTTTGTGGCGTGCTAGGTGGAGCGAGTGTTGGATCACATCCAACACTCCCATAGATTGTTGTCAAATTCTTGGCTCAAGTACTCTCCTCTATGATCCAATCGTAGAGCCCTAATACTTTTGCCAAGCTGGTTCTCTACGTCATTCCTGAATACCTTGAACAATTCAAAGGACTCTGATTTGTTTCTTCATAAGATACACAAATCCATATTTCTCTGATCCCATCAGTAAATATGATGAAGTACTGAAAACCATCTTTAGCATTTGTGCTTAGTGGCCTTCATACATCGATATGTATGATTCCCAAAAGATCATATCTTTTCCTAATAAGTCTTACATGTCTCATATGATTCAATAATCAAATGAGTTCCAGAAGTCCATCCTCATGGAGTTCTAGATATGTATCTCTTATTTATGAGGCCTAAGCAATAATCACTAAAGATAGGTGAAGTTCATATCATTATATGCAAACCTCTAGGTATTAATGTTATAGATGAAATTATCATGATCATGGATATAGAATCCATTTTAGACAAAATTGCATTACAATAATGCATATCATAATAAATGGAACAACATTTGTCCTTTATTATGATAAGGAGCTTTCTTTTCCAAACAAGAAACTATGATAATGGTCCTACTCATGGCTAGGACATGATCGTTTTTGTCTAATTCATGAAAAATTTCTTAAAGGTAGAAATAATTCCCTACGGCTTATTCAGCAACCCTTTGCTTTATAGCCCACGTGTAGGATTATTTCTTCCTTATCCAATTGTCTTTGTCTCTTGAGATCCACCACATTTCTATAAATGTGAGATCCTCATATAGTATCATATACTTATGATGATAAGATAGACACATTGATTTCTATAACAAAATACCCATATTGGAATTCATAATTCCTTTATTACTTATTTCCAGGTACTTTGGGTAGCCTCTCTTCCTCTACACCACCTATGGGACTCCAAGGCAACATGGTTTTAGCAACAGGCTTGCTTTATACCCATGGGGTCGGCGCAAACATTTGCCCTTACCCATGCTGTTAACCATTAACAGCTTTGCCCATGCCCATTATGAGTGTTTTGTTTAGTGATTTTTCAATCATATTGAGTAAATCAACTTTATAACAAAACTATAATTGCATCCAATGCAATTTTCGGTCCACTTGGGTGAATAACCGTTTATTCTTTATCTATCTCATAGATAATGCCCATTCACTAATGTTTCAATCATATTGAATTAGCTTATTTGCATAATGCAAAGTGGAGCAACATTTCAAACCTTTCATGTCTAGCTCGCTCTTTTGAAAGAGCTTCTTTTAATGTATGATCATATCATACTTCTCCATGTTTCTCTTCTCGCTTCCAAAGCTCAGAGTTCATGGCAGCTAGCATGAGGCAAGTCATAACCAAAGAACCATTCTTTGGTGTTCCTTCCATTAGGTTTTAGTGTGTTTTGGTAGTTGGTAGGAAGAGAACTTTATGTTCTACGATGTACAACAATTTCTCTTTTATTTGAGAACAATTCTCAATTTTATACCAGTCTAGGAAATAGATAGAGTCGCGTTTTATTTGTTTAATGCCATGGGTATTCAACATAATAGGATTATGCAAAGTTTGTGACGTATAACTATATTCAACAAGGATTTAAATTGTCAAATATAGCTCCAACTATTTTACTACGGATTAATAGCCCTCAAGATATTAATGCGGAAAATATCCTTATATTTTCTAGTGGGCCAAGATCCATGTTTTATCTCCTTATGAGCTTGCTTTGGCAAGTCACCCATAATTTGACTACTTTAGGTAGGAACAATTCTAATTGCATCCCTTATGCAACTCTTGGTTCAATTGGGCAAATAACTCCTTATTTATCCATCCATATGGATAATCCCAATTGATTGCCTCTAGGTTTCTTAATCATATTAATAGCCCAGTTGTGTCAACCTCTTATTTAAACAATTGCACATTGTTACGTGCCATCGCATTCCATCATTATGAACCAAGTCGCCCTGCTTTGGCACGTACGAACTTGATAAATAATGATGATCATGAGTGTTTAAATAACGAGAAGGCAAGAACACAATATTTGAATTTTGAGGGATTTTAAATTCAATTTTAATTGTTTTGTTGATCAATATCAACTAATCTATCTATTTGAGTTTGGGCACAACTCCAAATAATAGATCCGGGTTGTCTAATTATCTTATTATCCTAATTACATGCATCATCCATACACCAACCACACAAATAATAAGACAATAAATAAACAACCACAAAACAGAAATTAAACGTGATGTGGATATGGCCTTTTCTAGACTAAGATAATTCCAAGCCAATGGAATCATCTATGAACCCTAAGCAAACACATCTCCATGCGTCTTGATCTCTTGGTCCATCCTTCATAGTCATGTGGAATGCTCCATGCTCCATGCTCCATCTTTTGTGGCTTCTTTGGCTTTGGGCTTCTTTTCTCCAATCTTGGCTAACAATCTACTTTATCTAGTACTAACTAACATCTATACTAAATAAAATAAATCTCACAAGTTGAGAAAAAGAAAAAAAAATGGCACGCAGGCCATAAAACCCTAATTAATTATTACAATTAATTGATCAGCTCGCAGGCCGTAAAACAAAACCACAAAATTAAACATCCACATCAAACCACATCCTAAGGCCATATCCAATCACCATGCGATTTGCACATAAACAGTTAAAATCCAATTTTAACGCGCTTGGTCAATTTTAATTGATTTTAGTATTTCTAGGGTTAAAACGGTCCATGGGTCCAACAATCCAATTGCCCGGGCCCAAAAAGGTGAACCGCAAGGCCCTAGGCCCGGCCCGGCACCTAGCCCACGCGGCTAGGCCGCGGGCTAGGGCCGCCCGGCCCCTAGGGCGGCCAAACTTGGGCGGCAAGCAAGAGGGGCGGTCCCCTTAGGGGGCCGAACCTCTATGGGGAGTTGTTTCCAAAACAACTCCCTTGCTTGGTGCCCAAGTTTGGTTGTTTCCTTGTTTTGAAAGAACTCCTTCTTCCCCAAGGATGCCCAAATCCTAGATCTAAGATACTAAAATTTCTCAAACTCACCAATTCATGCATCCAATGCAAAAATTGGATCTTGTTATGATTATTATTGACAAATTGCATCCCATGCTTGATTTGTCTTGTTTTACGCGATAAACAATCAATTTAAGGTGTAAAACAACTAAAACGTAACACATAAACCACGTTTATGCTCTACGACCTGTGGCTCTGATACCACTGTAGGGTTTTGATTCATGGATCGCACAACGGAAGCATAATCAAACATAAAACCATGCAAAACCCTCCAAGGATCACAAGTCAAGAGACATAACGATGGTAAGGGTTAGAAATCATAAACACACCTCTGGGTTCTCCTTTGATGACTTCAAACGCGAATAGTGTCACGTCTCTACGGTTGATCCACGCCTAGAGGTGAGATCTAGATCCTCCAAATCCATGTGCTAGCTAGGAAGAATGGAGGAGGAAGAAGAAATCGCCAACAATGGAGCACCAAAGGTGGGGCGGCACCCTTTGGGCCGACGGGTAGGGGGGCGGCGGTCCCAAGGGGGGTTCGGCCCTTGCTTGGGACTTGCTCTCTCTCCTTGCTTTGTTCTCTCCTTCTCTATCATATAGATGTGTGGTGTGTAGAGAGAAAAATAAGCTAGGAGTGTTCTTTATATAGTCCAACAACTCCTTGTCCTACTACATAAAGAACCCCTCATAATCCTACTCAAGTTCGGATTAGTCCCTTTTGCAAAATAGTCCTTATCATGTCAATACATGGATTAGTTATATTTGCAAATTAATCCTAATCATGTCCCTACATGAATTAGGCCACCTTGGCATATCCTAATCATGTCTATACATGGATTAGTCCATCTTGCATATTAGTCCTACTAAATTAGCAAGTTGTTGCGATTTGATCCTTCTAATTAATTAATCATATTAATTAATTATTTCCCATGTCTAGTTCACCCCTATATGGCGTGTGACCCCATAGGTTCTATTTAGTTGGTAGTAAATATTTACTAATATGGAGCGGCCTCTAGCAAGACATCCATTCTAGCCAACAAATAGAATAGTCATCATGACAAACCTTGTGCAAGTGATTGTCTCATACCTTTGTCCCAATATCCGGATTGGACACGAGACATACAAGTCACACTCGTATATCCAATCCATAGTTTCTCGATCCTGGGATTAGCCTTATTCGTGCAAATAACATCAATATCCCATATTGATTTATTTGAGTCTGGCCAGACATTTTATAAGCACTATCCCTCGAGTGGCCTAGGATATTTGCTCCCGTTATGTGGGAGGGACAAATTCTATCTACGTCCACTACGATTTCTAAGCTTGCTTCTTATTGTATCCAGTACACGCCTTTATAACTACCCAGTTACGGTGTAGCGTTTAACGCTACCAAGATCACAATAATCCACAACTAGATAATCTAGTGACTTCAAGTCTAAGGATGACAATACCATTGCACCGCGAGAAGCGCTTGTGACTTAACATAACGTGTATGTAGCCTTCTCGGAGATGGGTCAATCCTGTATGCCATTACTCCTAATGCATACCCATGTGTTGGATCATGATATCTCCATATCAATCCAACCCCATACTAGTCTATAGATGATTGTCCTATTAAGCATTATAATTGACTAGGGATATTTAAGAATATAACACTTATATTCTAAGGACTTCATTCATGTTAACATATCTCTATATCGATAACATAATGAATCGTAAATCCATAAATGTCACAATTAATTGATTGCCTCTAGGGCACAATTCCAACAGGAAAACCACAAGCTGTAACAGAGTAAGGGAACTCTCTGAGCTTGAGTTCTATGGATTAGCTTTTGATTAATAAGAATTGAGTTGAAAACCCTGCAGGGATCTAATCCCTGAGGTAGAGACGTAGGTCCAAGTGGGCTGAACTCTATAAATCACTTGTCTTCTGTATTTTCAGTTCATTTACTTTCATAGCTTTTGCAGCACACACAAACAGTTCATTTTTCAAGGGTTTGGACTTGTTTTCAAGTCCTTAAAAAAGGCATACTTGCTCTATTCTTTCTGCATCAACTTCAAAGGCTTGAACTAGCTTTCAAGGCCTTGAACTTCTTTGTTTGCACAAGTTTTCATCTTCCTAGCAAGTTTTGCAAAAAGTTGGCATACTTTATTCAACCCCTCCCCCCTTCTAGAGTATCTTAGTTGCTTATAAATATGCATACTCACACTTTCATGTCAGATTATCGCCTTTACAGTTACCCAGTTACGGTGCAACGTTTGACGATATCAATGCATGATAATTCACAACTAGAGTATATAGTGACTTCAAGTGAAAAGGACCACAACACCATTATCACTAGGAGAAGCACTTGTGACATTCACATATCTCCCATGTAGCTTTCTCTTGGCGGGTCAATCCAGTATACCATTACTCCTAATGCATACCCATGTGTTAGACTTGATATCTCCATATCAGTCTACCCACATACTAGTCTCTATGCATAGTAATCGTCCTAATACCAATTATACTTGACTAGGGAGTATTTAATATAACAACAATTGCAATCTAAGGAGTTCATTATATTGATATATCCATATATAATAAAACGAATAATCTAGCCGAAACAACGTCCACACTAAATAGATTGCCTCTAGGGCATACACTAACAGTGGCTGATATTCAGACCTAAATGAACAAGAAACTTTATGGGTAGACCAGAAGAATTCTCTCTATGGCCGGCAGAGTGACTTTTTGTAAGAGTATCTTTACTTCTTTACCTTCCTACACTATGCAGGTTCTCCCTCTCCTCATCAACGTTTGCAACAAAATCGACTAATTTAGTAGAGAATTCATTTGGGGGGACATTGTTGAAAAAGGAATATCCTTTTTATTATGCGGGATTCCCTTTGTCTCCCAAGGAAAAAGGGGGTCTTGGAATCCAGAAAGCTAAATACCAAAACTCGGAACTCATTGCTAAACTTTTATAGGGTGTGTGTTTCGAGAATAATATCTCGTGTAATGTTTTAAGGATGAAGTACCTGAGGAATAATAGTCTTGGGGTGTTAATAAAATTGGGTGCTCCTTGCCTATTTGGAGAGGTATTCTTAGCACAAAGCCTTATCGTAGAGATAACCTTAAATGGAGTATTGGCAATAGGAAAAATGTGTTGGTTTGGCATGATCGGTGGTGCTAGTGGTCCTTTTCTTGACCATAGTCTTATCCCTATAAAGGTTGTTGACCTCATTAATGAGGATGCTTCATGGAACTTAATACCATTCCGTCGTAAATTTATGATGAGATTAAGATCAATATTGTTGGGGCGTTGTTGCCTACTTTGAGTTCAATCGAGAACTCTTCTTTTTGGAAAGGATCCCACTCTAGATCCATCACTAGTTGTGCTAATTATGAAGCCATGAAAGTTCAATGTGATCAACGTATTGGCATAATACGTGGAAACTGGATAAGGATTTGGAATATTAAACTTCCAAACGAGCTCATTTACTTTATCTAGACTTTTCTTCATGAGAAACTAATTACTAATGCTAGCAGAAAGCATATAGGTATGCTGAAGGTTTACACTTTCAACCTCTGTGGTTTAGCTAGTGAGGATCAAAACCACTCTTCCGATCTTGTTCCAAAGTTGTTAATATTTGGAATAAGATTTGGAGTACCAATTGGATCACTTCTGGGTACAACCACACTTTCATCGATTGCATTTGAGTAATATCAAGAATAAGAGTAATGTTGCTAGTTTTGATCATTTTACCTTATTTGTTATTACTCTTTAGAATATTTGGCTAAGAAGAAATAATCATATTTTTAATGGTGCTATTGAGACTGGCATGGTTTATGTGGAGAAAATCAGAAAGCAGAGCCATCTCACTCAGGGAGCTTTTCTTTCCAAACATAATTTGTTTCATTTTAATTTATCTGTCTCTAGCCTCATTGGTGTTTACCTATGGAAGGGAAATTTAAGCTGAATGTTGACGAATGTGCGAGACTGCATAATGACAAAGCTATCATTGGAGGAGCTTCCATGAGCAGCAACGGAGAATGAAACTTGGCTTCATTGACAGAATCAGAGGATGCACTAGCTTGGAAAGTGAGATTTGGAACATCTACAGAGGCCTAACAGCAACAAAAACTTGATCAACTTGGAAATTAAAATAGACTGTTTGGGGGCTTTCAACATCTTTGAAGGGACCTCCAACGAGCCTTCCTCCATGAATGCTCAAGTGAATGGTGGAAAGGTTCTTCTTAGTAGGATCGTGGGAAGAATCAATAGGACGTGATGCTAACGAGGTTTCCAATTCCCTTGACAGCCTTGGAGCTGAACAAGTGGATCATTTGAAGATTCTCGATGAGGCGCCTGATGCTGTCAAAGGGCTTCTCATTGCCGAAATATTGGGGATTCGAATGTGTTATCTAGTTTGTTTCGGTTATTTAGAAATTTTTATGTGCAATGTTTTCCGGAGTAGCTAAAAAAGAAACTACATTATATAGTGGGTACGGCATGATGTCCCCCCGCACTTTCTTCTTTTACGGGTTGAGAGCCCGATTAGTTTTTTGAATAATACGCGGGGTTATGCCGCCCTACCGTGATGGTAAGTTAACCCAAAAAGAAGTTGTACACGTGCCTTTTAATATTCTACCACTACTCTAGCACTTCCATCTACTTGTGAATTTAAGATTGAAGTTGCATATTTGAACAACTTGAATGATAATGTACTCTAAACAATCGAGAGAGAGCTCATGAAAATACAAGTAAATAATATTGGGAAGTCAATATTGTGCAACTGGTCAAAACATGATTTATTTTTCCCTTTTAATAAGTGCTTGAATATATGTGTGTGTGTGCACGCGCGCGTGTGTTAAATGAGCACACTAGAATTTGAGAACAGATAGAATTTATTTTTTCCTTTTAATATCGTTTCTATAATTGTATATAAATTCACTATGTAACTTCATTGTTAATCAATGAATTCATTTCTTCATTTTCTATTTTTCTTCATGGTATCCAAGCAATAAGACTCTCTTCCAATCTTCATATTTCTTTTCTGACGCCAGACTGAATCAAGCATTTATTGAGCAGCTAGAAGCAATCCATATGGAAGGGAAATGATGAAAAACACTAGGGGAAATACCTCTCTCGGTTCAGAAAATCTTTGATAATTAATAACATATCAAAATCAGTCCACAAGCCGGAATTCAATTTTTCGAAATATGGTCAAAATCTTAAAACAGATGCTAAATAATAAATCCAACCTCATAAAATATTCATATAAAAGATTCACTCAATCTGGGTTTAATTTAACACCCTAACTAACAAAAGAAATATTTAGTAAATATAAAACTGACGATTTCGACCTTCGAAATGCCGATTTTGACCAAATATCAGGCCGGTACTTGTGAGTAATCACGAATTCCTTTTAAAATGATGTTTACCGTCAAAATTTTGTATGGTTCAAACCCGTTGTTCAATCCTTCAATTTTTTCCCACGATTTTGCGTTTAGCCCAACGTTTTTCTAAAGAAGACGAATATCTTCCTGCATTGGCCACCCCCTCTTGAAAAGAACTCGTCCTTGAGTTTAATATAGGCACTTTAATGATACGTTTCACCAAGAACGGATCAGAATAAAAAGTTGGCAACTCAAAGGAAATTGGAATATTCTGAAATCGGCTCATGATCCTCTTCAGTCAAACATTCATATTCGTCTCCATAATCATCAAATACAGGTGGCTTATTCTAGTCCACATATATGGATTGAATTCAAATACGCTTTTGAAAAATTGCATCACCAGACACATGTTCAACAACAAACATACCAGAAAAATATGGCACGTATGTCTTCAAACTCGTTTCTCCATAACGCTCGTTCCGACCACCGGAATCGTTGCCGTAGAGGATCTCGAACGAGGAGCGCGAGTCGTGATCAAATTTCTTGCAATCCTTGGATTCCCGTTCCGCTAAGTGTCGAGTTAAGTCAGAAACTTGCAACTGGAAATACCGCACTGCAAGGCTATGGGTTAGGTATGCTATTATCTAGCAGATCTTGTATCATCATATCGTCTTGGACATTAAGTTCCCGTTGGACGCTTAGGGGGGGGCTTCCTCAGCCGGAAGCTGCATGCGGCCGCCAGGTCGTCCTCACACCATGGTTATGACGATCTTCTTCCCACAGAGCTCTCAAATATGATACCGACTGACGTCGGACTAAATCGGGCATTTAATGAGCAACTAGAAGCAATCCATGGAATGGAAATCATGAAAAACACTAGGGTAAAACCTCTCTAGGTTCTAAAAAATTTCAATAGTTCATAACATATCAAAATCAATTCACAATTCGGACTTAAATAGCTGAAAAGTTATATTATTCAAATATGGTAATATCTTAAAACTAATGCTAAACTATAGATCTAACCTAATAAAGTAATCATATAAAAGATGCATCAAAATCGGGATTAATTTAACGTCCTAATTAAAGAAAGAAATATTTCAAAAATAGGAATGGCCGTTTTGACCTTTAAAAGTTCAATTTCGACCAAATCAGGGCGGTATGTAAAGACATAGAGAGCAAAAGGTACCTACAGTCACGGAATACAGTTCTTACGGGATCGGTTTTGCGAAAATCAATCAAGAAAGACCTGTTGGTTGACCGACTTCCAAAAAAATGAGTGTAGTGAAATGAAGCCGCTACCTTGTGCTCCTTGGTGTCCCCGTCAACCTTTCCTCCCTTGAATTTGGCCAATTCTTCTTCAAATATTTTAATCTGGAAATTTTCTCCGACACCATTCCTCATCTTTTCTTCCCCCACTATAAAATGAAGCCCTATCCCTCAAATTCCAAGACTTAAAGTTGGAGAGTCAATGATCGCGCACACCTGCCCCCTTAAATCTTAAGATTTGGTTGAGTTTTGGTTTTGGGGGGTTTTGGTGTTCTTGAGAGAGAATGAAGAAGAAGAAGATGATGCCTGGGAAGTTTTGATCAGAATGAGGAGGCGGGGTTGGTGTTATGATGTTTGGCTTATATACCCCACCTCCAAAATGATAAATTTTCCCTCAAAAAGTGACTTTGTATGCCCAGTCATTCAAGCGAAAGGATTGTGTATTCGCACAAATGCATTCGCACGAATTGGTAATGCATTCGTACGAATTCTTTTACATGAATGGGCAGTTCACTTTTTCTAAGTATTGGCATTCGTACGAATTCCTTAGCCATTCGCACGAATGAGGCCTAGATGCTTTTTCCTTTTTGCCCCGTTTTCTTCATTTTGTCCTCCATTTTCGACGATTCTTGCACCTATCAGTTGACTTTCGGGAATCCATTTTTGCATGAATGTTCCCAAAATTTGGGGAATTTTCCGTCTTGATCAACGCCCTCGCCGTGTAGAATATCAATATGCTAGAATTGCTCCTCGATCTCGAATAATTCTCCAATTTTCCATTTTGAATGGATATTTGGTTTGTTTTCCTCGTTTCTCGTGTATTCTCATGCACACGCGTCGAGATGGGAAATTTGGCAGTCTTCGGTACCTGCGTCCCTGCACACTCATGGAAAATATTAAACTGCTCCCGCTCACCCCTCAGAAATCAGTATGGAACTTTAGATAGAAAAATAATATCGTACTCCTATGTTGGGTTGCCTCCCAACCAGCCCTTGTTATTTAAGGTCGACGGTGCCCAGTTACCTCTTAACCTTCAGAAAGGTTGTTTGGCACGAAGTGTCTCCTCCAGCTTCTTTTGTTGGATCCTCAAAAAACTATTTGCGCTTGCACGCTGAATTATTTTCCTTTAGGATCAGGTGGATACTCACAAGTCAACTCTGGAATTCCAAGCACCGCGTGCACGGTATATGGAACCTCTGTCATTATCTCATGAGACTGTTGGGGAGTCGGACTAAAAACCCATAAGGTCTCCATCGTGTCGTAAATTTTCATGATCAACTCTTCATTTCCCACATCGATTAGCGTCCGACCGGTAGTCATAAAGGGCCTACATAGTATGATCGGAACGTCTCCCACTGGCATCTCCAAATGACAAAATCGACTAGGATGATAAAATTCCCAAGCATAAAAAGCAAATCCTCCACCACTCCACATGCGAATTTGGATGATTTATCTACGAATTGTAAATTGATTCAGGTGGGACACGGATTCCCCACACCTAACGTCTTGAATACCGTTAAGGGCATAATATTCACACTTTCCCCCAAATCACAGAGGACTTGTCGTGTGTAAGCTCCACATAGAGTAATTTCAATTGCGAAACTGCCTGAATCTTTCTTCTTATTAGGCAACCCGTGCAAGACACATGAGCTACATTGGTCATTGAAATCCACCATTTGATAATCATCCAATGCCTTCCTTCCCAAAACTCCATCCTCTTGTTCGGACTTTTCGGGTGTATATTCCCTAGCTGTCTTGTTAGAATTATGTAGATCTTCTTTTAATAAAGACACGTCTTCAAAAAAGACGCATTATAGGACTCAAAAATATTTTTTACGGGTATATCCTTGATATCTTATTTAATCATCAATAAATGGTATGCACTAATTTTTTAGCATAACCTAAGAAAACACATTCCAACATTTTTTATCCAAGTCTTACCTTTTTAGGTACCGGTATTGCTACATTTAGAAGATATTCCCACACTTTTAGGTATATGTTGGATGATCGCTTTCCTTTCGATATCTTGTATGAGGCTATGCAATTGTTTTTTGAGGTATCCTATTAAGGATGACGTTGACAGTCAATAGGGCTTCCCTCCAAAAGTATTGAGGTAAATCTAAACTTATAAGTAATACACTAAGCATTTCTTTCAAATTTCTTTTATTCCCCCCGCATATGATGTTTTGTTCTGGTGAGAAGGTGTCGCAGCTTGATGAATAATTTCTCTTTGTAGACATATATCTTCTAGTGGGCATTCACATTCACCTCCTTGGTCACTATGCACCTTCTTCATTTTCTTTCCCAACTGGTTTTCTACTTTATTTTTATAGTTATTAAACGTGTCAATTTATTCGTTTTTACTTCTAAGAAGATAAACCTAACAATTCCTTGCACAATCATCTATAAATTTTATGAAGTATTTCATTCCTCCCCTCGTGTGTAAAAACTTTAAGTCACAAATATCTGCATGGATTAATTTGAGGGCAGAAGTCGACTTTCCATGATTTTTTTGAAAAGGTTCCTTAATTAGTTTTGCTTCAAAGATGTTTCACATTTATGGGATTTGTCAATTTTTGCACTAGGAATGTGTTCCGGAGACATTAACTTGCGAATAGACTCAACTTTTGCATAACCTAATCTACTATGTCATAAAGTAGAATATTCCATTAAGTAAATCAAAACCCCACAGTGGCGCCGATATCGACCCACCATTCATTTAGATTGCTACTAATCATGTTTACCACCGACACTATTGCGGAAAAGAGGATGCCATCATCGTCTTCAGACTTAGAACATCTACCTCAACTTCTTCTGGGGAATCTGCTGCTTCTTTTTCACTCATTCTGGCGATGGCCAGTTTTCACGCAATTGTCTGTCAGACACCTTATCATCCCCATTTCCATCATGAGCTTTCTTTTTGTATTTCGAACCTTGCTCCATGACGTTCTCCTTGGATTGCACAAGTCCTCATTTTTGTCATAATTATGGTTTTTTTCCACAAAGGACAATAAGTTCCTCCCTTCCGATTCCTTCCCTATGTGCTTGAGATAATTCTTGAATTTTTTCCACAAAGGTGGAAGTTTCTAAAGCATACAAGTAACCTAAAATAACTAGATCAAGATCATTCTTTCGCATGGATATCAGAGGATAACCTGGAATTTTTAAAACTGACTTATTATAATTTTAATCAACCATATAAAGTTTGAGAAATTTAACAATTATAATTTTTTTTGCTCATGCATCTTCAGTTTTGAACTTTTTGTCGAGAGATTTCCAAAGTTCTTTAGCATATTTGGATACAAGGTAATCATTATACACGGTGTTATCCAATCCATTTAGTACATAGTTATTGGCTAAAAAGTCAGAATACTTCCAACCATCATGTGATGCGACAGTCCATTTGTCTGCGTTCTCTAATAGTGGTGGAGAGTCTTCCATTAGAAACTTCGTCAAGTTGAGGGTAGTAAAGTAGAACATCATCTTTTGTTTCCTTCTTTTTAAATCTTTTTTAGGGACACCTCTCATGTGTTCCGATCGACATTACAATTAATGATCATGTATAGGCTACCTTGCTAATGTTGCTTGTAGAAATTTTTTCAATCGACGCAAACAATCAGTCTTCAACGACTATGAAAATAAAACCTAACACATAAATGCAGCAAAGAACTTTCGGTCCATCGTTTTTTAATAAGTACTTTATATAAATTTTTAAATAACGTTCTATGAGCAGTTAAGAAACTCTTAGATTACGCAAATTGTTTTAATTTAGTAAAGGCAATTGAGACTCGTTAAACTGAAGAAAAAGTCAAAGAAACCATTGCTAAACCAATTCTAAGAACAGAAGCATTTTAACTTAAGATTTGGGAATTGATTCTTACACCGGTCCTTTTGTTGGTTACACCGCATTTTATTGGTCATGACACTATTGCCCTCTCAATCAATTAATGGTAATTTTTTCATTTATTGTGTAATCGTTTATTTTTGGCAAGTTTACAATTCAAAATCCTCCAATAATTTTGTCATTAATGTTTGACTTTTTTGTAAGGCAGTTTAGCTTACAAAATGGCAAACAAACATCCCATTGACAATTTTATTCAATTGACTTCACCAATAGCAACAATTAACAAAAAATCAATTTAACATTAGAGGTATGAGATTAAAGCAATGAATAGCTAAATGGGTGATGGAATCCACTTTTGTTACTTGAAGTTATCTCACTGTTCTGGTGTAAGAGAACAAAAATAACCACATGATCAATTTTACAACTGGTCTTGAATTATATATTGTTCTTTGTCATACTTGTGAGAAGTTTATTGACTGGAAGTCGTGCACAAGAATTAGTCTAATTTGGTATTAAATGCAAAATTTGATTACATGAATGTCACTTCCGAATTTCACTGAAATTCAGCAATATAAGTTTTCACTTTTGAGTACAACATTTTTTTGTGTCGAACTCAGTTACGTTTGGAGCTCTCCCGGATCAAGAACACATCACTATTCATGGATGATGCATATAATGCATTCCAGCCAAAAAAGACTGGGCATTCAATGGGCATTCAAAGAGAAGATTGTGAATTTTTGGGTGATGTGCATGGATCTCATTCAAACTTATGAGCAGCTCAACAAAGCACGGAGAATTGTGGATGGAGTATGTGAATGTCAGTTTGATATGGTTCTCAATGAGGAGCTGCTTGATCTGATGCAAACCATTTGTACTGAGAGCTACCAGCCGACAATAACTCTGTGGCCCAGAAGCGTCACCTGACTCATCCGTTTCCAGAGACCACCAATAGGCCTAGGAGTGACATAGATCGTTGTCCCTTTCTCGCGAGAGATCATATCTTCCATCATTCCGTTAGTTTTTTCTGCACAAAATATAAACAAGAATAAAAGATAAAAGAAAGTACGAACCTGAAGTACAGTAAAGATGGAGGTTCTACGTTCGAACAAAAGCTAAGTCCGGAGACCCATAAGAAATCATCATGTAGTGAAAAGAATGTCAAACACTAATGGCCAAATTACTGAGGATGTTTGAATTGTAAACTTGCCTAAAATAAACTATTACGCAATAAATGAAAAAATTGCTACTAATTGATTGAAAGGGCAATAGTGTCATGACCAATGAAATCCAGTGTAACCAACAAAAAAGACCGGTATAAGAATCAATTCTCTAAGATTTTTAAAAACTATAGGCACTGGAGCGAAATCAGAGAAGTGGAAATAGAACAGAGTAAAAAAAAAGTTATATAAACATAAATGGAAGAACTTTTTTTTTTTTTGAGGAACAATAAAATGGAAGAACTTACTAATTCAGGGAAAGCTCATAAATAATTAAATTGATCAGAGACAATCACGATCAAAGGGTCAATTTTTTAAGTCAATATTTGCTCGTTAGATTCTGTAAAACGGAGCGAACGACCTCCTAAAATAATTGCCTCTCACTGTGTAAGCAGAAGTAGCGTCTTACTTACACCCTATGAATCGTCAAATAGAATGATAGCTCTTTCATTTTGAAAGTGTACGGATTTTGGAATATGTTTTTGGAATGAATAAATGAGAAGGATGCTTTGCTCTTATAAATGCAGAGACACCATGGGGAGTTGTTGGGGGCGGTTTAGTTTGGAAACAGCTAAAGAACAGTTGGAGATGTTTCCAGTTGAATTCAAAATTTAGGTGAAAAAGTAACGGTAAATAAATTCGTATTTTGGCCAAAATATTAACTACGCCGAAGCCTATTAATGGTCCCAACCTACACCATGTTGCGCCACGTCACAGCCCCTGTCACGGCGGCTGCGCGCATCTGTGGTGGTTTAAACCTTGGCTAAGTCCTCTCCCCGCAATCGATAGAATTGCTACGCCAAAGGGATTTCCCTTTTAGTGAGAACTTTTAGTATTAAATTGGCCAAACCTTACTCTAAGTGTCAATATGGGAGATAGGGATGCCAATTGGATCCGATTCAATTGGGTCCGGCATGATCCGACCCTGGTAGAGCATAGTCAAACCGGTTCGTTTACAAACAGATCGGATATGGATCATAGATTTTGTGTTCCGTTGAATCCGATCCGATATGATCAGGTTATTACACATGATAAGTTCAATAATATATATATATATGTATTAATATGATTATATATTATTTATAATTAAGAATGACAACGGGTCGGATTTGGATCGGATCAGGCACTTCCCGATCTAGATCCGACTAGGAGAACTGGGATCCAAACCCGATTCAGATCCGTTCGGATCGTTACCGGGTCCGGATCGGATTGGATCTGGTTTCATTTAGTCGATCCAAATCCGATCCGTAGATCCTTATAGTACGTGGTCGGGTCGGATTCGGGTCGGGTCATCCTCATATTTGTAATAAAATACAAAAAGTAACATAAAAATAAACACTATTTCATACGCCAAAGCATGTTTGTAAGTTACGAAGCTTAGAGCACAAAAGAAATGGCTTTTTAGGTTGGAGTTACTACTGTATTTTTCTTGGATATAAAAGTAGGGAGTTAATAGGGGTATATTTGTAAGCACACATATATGTCGGGTCGGATCGGGTCGGGACGCGGTGGATCTGCCCTCTGATCCAAATCCATATCCAAATCCGATCGGTCTGGCTTTCCGGATCCAAATCCGATCCATTTTCAATTGGATCGGATTCGGATCTGATCCATTCGGCTCGGATCGCTCGGATCTCAGATAAGATCGTACCATATTGCCATCCATATTTATAATATTTACTTTAAATAACGTCATATTTAATTCTAAAAAAAATGTCATATTTCTTTCATATATATGTTTTCTGATGATAAATTGATGAATATATACTAAAGTTAAAATTTATGTCATGTTAATTGTAATTCATGATAACCTTAGGTTAGACGAATTAAAAATGTTGTCTGCTATGATGTGTTGGATAATCCGATTCGAATCCGATGTAATTAGGGTCTGACTCAGATCTGATTCGATCCTCTATGTATCGGATTTCATTATAGACTAATCCGATCGAAAGCCGGTCCGTTTCCATTCCTAGTTGGATAACTAGTATTTCCAGTTTTCCACATTGAAACAACGATTTTGACCATCGAGTTTTTCATTTATCTCATAACGATTTTGGATAAGTAAAGTTGTAATATGTTTACCTTGATCTAATGATTCTCTAACAACTTCCGGTTCTGTGAATGGTCAAATCGTTTCATCAAAAATCACGTCCAAACTCGTGTCAAAAACCACAACAGATCTTTATGTAATGGATGGTTATCCAGTTTTGAATGGATATCAAGTTTTGAATCAATCTCGGTATAGAACACACTATACAAGCTCCACTTAGAATAGCAGCTTCTACAACTCGGCCCATCAAGTTCTAAGATTATGGACAATATAGGCATTGAGGTTGTTGAATATGACTTGAAGTCAAAGGCGGAAAAAAGTCAAAGGCGGCTAAGAGATTTAGGAAACAAATTGGGGCGTCAAACTTTGGCAGTTTCTAGGTTGTTTCTTTATTTGTTCTATAGTCGTTTTTGGGATGTCTTGGGCACTAAGTCGGTCTTATATGGCTATATAAGGGACCTAGGTTGTGCGTAAACATTGTTGGTTATCACTATGGCCTTTGGCCATAGTGTGGATTGTATTCTTGGTGTTTCTCTCTAATAAACATGGGTTTTTGGGTCGTGGAGGTAGCTAGCTAATCACTAGTGAACCACGTTATATCGGGTGTTTCTTGTGTTCTTGTTTTCATCAATTCATCGTTCTCTAAGCTAGGTCCAGACCATAACAAACTGGAACACCAGAGATCTGAAATAGGAGTTCTGTTACAACAAACTGGTATCAGAGCCGGGTCCAGCGATCCAGGGGGAGCTCAGAGCTTGGGTTGCGGTGTTCCACGATCAAGGTGGATCTAAAGAGCTAGGGTTTCGCAATCCGTGAAATTCATAGCTAGGGTTTCGCGATCAAGGTGAAGCACACGTTTGGGGTAACGGATCTGAACTAGGAGCTGCAGAGAAGATGACCGGGGGGATGATCAAGATCTAGAAGTTCACGGGGAGGAACGGCTTCAGTCTGAGGCAGAGTGAGATGCGTGCGTTGTTGAAACATGACGATCGTTGGGTGCTCCTGGTGACAGACGAGAAGGAAGCCAATACAACCACCGCCGCTGAGTTTGAGTCTCAGCAAGAGGGGACGCGACATAGGGCTGCATATGGGGGTTCAGACAGTCAGAGTTCCGGCGCGATGACGGCGGCCAAGGGAAGCTACGGTGACGTCTGTTCAAACGGTAGAGAAAAGAGACATCGATGGACGAAGGATGAACTCAGGATCTGCAGGTTTGGCTGCAGGTGGAGAGTACTTCAGAGGATGGTCTAGTTCTCTAGGCCCCAGTGGGGGGCAAGGAATCCGTGCTCTTGACGAGGAGGCAGATTTGGCATGGGGGAGTCTCTGACGAGGGACACGACACGTGTGAGACGTGCAAGGGGGCGCGTATGAGGCGCGCAAGGGGGCGATATTGCAGGAATTCGGTGGGAATTGGAGCAATTTCGCAAAACGTTGCAGGAATTCAGCGGGAATTGGAGCAGCGTGTTTGGGGGTTTTGTTGTAGGGACTCAGTGGGAGTCGGAACAACAAACGAATTTGTTGTAGGAACTCGGTGGGAGTTGGAACAACAAACATGGGATTCAATTGCAGGAACTCGGCCGTAGTTGGAGCATCGATGGGGTTCGATTGCAGGAACTAGACGGGAGTTGGAGCATCGCCGGGGGCACTCGTTGCAGGAACTTGGCAAAGTTGGAGCAACTTGTGACGTGAGGGTTTCACATACAGCTGTGAAACGTTTGGGGTTAATTATTGGAGAGAAGCATCGGTTCAGGTTTGGTTGCTGAGATGATTCAAGTCAAGGTGGAGATTTGTTGAATATGACTTGAAGTCAAAGGCGGAAAAAAGTCAAAGGCGGCTAAGAGATTTAGGAAACAAATTGGGGCGTCAAACTTTGGCAGTTTCTAGGTTGTTTCCTTATTTGTTCTATAGTCGTTTTTGGGATGTCTTGGGCACTAAGTCGGTCTTATATGTCTACATAAGGGACCTAGGTTGTGCGTAAACATTGTGGGTTATCACTATGTCCTTTGGCCATAGTGTGGATTGTATTCGTGGTGTTTCTCTCTAATAAACATGAGTTTTTGGGTCGTGGAGGTAGCTAGCTAATCACTAGTGAACCACGTTATATCGGGTGTTTCTTGTGTTCTTGTTTTTATCAATTCATCGTTCTCTAAGCTAGGTCCAGATCATAACAAACTGGTAACAAACTGGTATCAGAGCTCTGAAATAGGAATTCTGTTACAACAGAGATAAAGCAAATACAAAAGATTGGGGACGGTACAAACTCGTCCTTTTTGAACTGCAGAGGTTTTCAAACACCAATCATTAGGTGCCACAAGCGCGAAATTTACTCTTAATGAGG
Organism: Linanthus parryae; assembly: GCA_023055425.1. NCBI lineage: Eukaryota > Viridiplantae > Streptophyta > Magnoliopsida > Ericales > Polemoniaceae > Linanthus > Linanthus parryae. The sequence continues at coordinate 104,921,110 of JALGPY010000005.1, forward strand.
TCATAGACTCCTATACAGATTGTTCTAATTTAAAGATGCAGGTTAGTCAATGAGCCAAAATATTCTAACAGATCACCATTTTAATGGATATAAATCAACTTGTGACCAATTTTATGTGAGCACCATAGGAAATAGTATTATAAATTTTGTTATTATGACTTTAAGCACCAAAAAGTCGCAGGATAAAATTTCTAACCTAGATATGTTACTTATGTTGCCTTTGTCCCAACGTTATTAACATTATAATATTTGTATCGTTGTCTTACTAACGCATTGTGCACTGTCATATCTTACCGGGTACAAAATACAAAAATTTCTTCGATTTTGGTTTCTATAAGAATAAAAACGATAAATTTGACGGAGAGAGACAGATCAGTGGGAATACAGTTGTGATATATAGCCGGAGGATCTGAGACTATGACATATAATTTGCTTTTAACATCCGGTTTAGCTCTATAATTAAATTAAAAGGAGATAAGAACAAGTCTTACCGACTTGTTTGGCAATAGGCAGCTAAACTCCAAAGTTGATAACCTAACCCGTATCAAATGTTAATATCCCTTTGCTTCTTTCTATTCATTTTGTATTTCCTTGTTCAATTTTTGTGCCTCTTAAGTCCAGATTCGAACTACCCAGCTTCTACTGGAAACATTGTTCTGCTGCTTCTCCCCTTCAGATGGAGCTCCTAGCTATTCTTCATGGAATCTCTTATGCTCGTACTTTATATCTTCTTTCTATTATTGTGTACACCGATAGTCTAATGGCTTTTAATATTTTACAGGGGAATGATCAGTGCTCTTATGAGGATGCACCAGTAGTTTTGGCTATTCGACAGGAGGTCTTTTTGTTGCGCGATTGCGCGGTCCAGAAAGTGCCGCGCTCTTTTGTCTCTGAAGCTCATGTTTTGGCAGCTCGAGCTTCTCGTAACTTAGTTGTTCAGTCTGTGTAATATTCTATGTTTGTTGTAGCTTGCTTCTGTACATCATTGTATAGGCCGCCTTGTGCTTTGTCGTGTTATGTTGTTTAGTGATGTTTAGTCTGTTTATATTCTAGTTTGCTTGTATCGCGCTTTGAGCCCCTGTCGACTTCTGGTGCTCCTGTAACCTGTCTTTTTTTTTCTAATATATCTCTTACCTTTGGACAAAAAAAAAAAAAAAAAAAAAAAAGAACACGAAATTTGTCTGTGGAGCCAAATTAGATGAATAGTATAATATCAAGTGAGTTTTCTACTGTTACGATGCACAAAGTTGGGGATTTAAGAGCATCTCCAAGAGATGGCCTATAAGTTGTTTTTGGCACAAATTTAGGCCAGTTTTGCTCAAAAACCAGCTCCAATAGCTGGTGCAAAATCTGGCCTAAATTTGAGCCAGGCCTATAATTGGAGCAGTTCTGGCCTAAACTGAGGACAATTTGAAGCTGGTGTAAAAAATAAAAAACTCTGATTTATTACTCCGCTCCTCCTCTGATCCTCCTCATAATCATCCACTGCTCCTCAAACGTTCGTATGCACCGTTGCAAGGGTAAATTAATAATTCTTGTCAACGATTGAAGTGAAAAATACAAAAATATTAAAAAATTAACCTTAACCTCGCTTCAATAGTATAATTAATTCGATATTAATTTAATAAAGTGTGATAATTATTAAATATAGAAACATAATTATTTAATAATGAAAATTATAAAATAATAAAAATAATGCTGGTGGCCTATATTTAGGCCAGCTGCTGGAACAGGAACTCAAAAAGTGCAGGTGTAAAATTTAGGACAGGTACAAATATAGTCCAAGGACAATTCAACTGTTGGAGATGCTCTAAGGATTGTCAATTGTCAACATGGTCTTCTATGCTATTTACTATGCTATTTATTAACTTACAGAAGTATGACCGAATAAAAAAGAAATACCAAGTGGTTGTAATACCGGTCATTGCATTGTTTTTTCTTTTTCTTTTATTGTTTTTTCTTATTTTTTTTAAAAATTATTTTTTGTCGTCAACAGGGTTTCTAACGCTCATGCAGGCCTTTCTAACGCTCTACCACTGTATCTACCACCATAGCTGCATCTAGGACTGCAACTCGGGCGGGCTGGACGGGTTGGCACCCCTGTCCAAGCCCGAACCCGAGTTCTGTCATGGCTGCCCAAGCCTAGCCCGACCCGGGTTAAGTGCAATGTCAACCCGTCCGAGCCCGAATTCGTATAAATCAATTCGGGTTAGTACATTAAACATAATATATTTTAAAAAACACAAGAGAATAATAAATTGTTGGCGAAAAAACAAATCAACTAGTTCAAGAACAAAACAATGATGAAAAACATCGCTAATAATCAAAAGAAAAGTAGCATATTCATGTTAAAGATGCTACACAATTATTTAAAATATTATATTTATAGGTAGTGGTCATGCAAATCGGGCAATTCGGGTTAGCCCGTCGTTCGATATTTGTGCCCAAGCCCGACCCTAATTGCAATTCGGGCTGAAAATCTATGCCCAAGCCCGTCCAAATTACTAAAACTATGTGTTCGGGCCCTATTTAAGTTCGGGCTGGGCTCGGGTTGGTCGGGTTCAACCCGCCCAAGTTGCACCCCTAGCTGCATCGCATTGTTGTATTGTGCCTTTTTCACACTTCATATTCTTCATTTTATCGGAAGTTACATCTCATAATTAGGAAATGATATTTTAGCCTCAGTGTCATAAAAAAGATAGTATCTCTGGCCCAACTTAGAGAGCCCAAGTGTGCTGTGCAGCTTCCAGATGAAGACGTAGTTTGGCTTTTGAGCCGTTAGTTTAGTTTTTCTTAGCGACTAGCGATACCTCAATCCAATGGCTGAAAGTTGAAACCCTAAACCAGACCAGTAAAGTGTCCATAAACGAAATCTTACTGAAAGTTGAAACCCTGCCGTTAGTAAAGCGTCCGTAAACTATGCAAGTCATTAGCAAAAAATCCTCTACTGAAATCGAACAATGCAGGAAGTTTTTGAACATGTCGTGACTAGAGGACTCTTACTGCAGTTTGTAAAAGACTCTTACTGTAGGTCTTTTACGAAAAATTCAGCACATAAAGAATTATGTGCCAAAATTACTCTCGAGTGAATCTGCTGGTCATTGAGCTTGTCGACACATTTTGCCTACTGAAGATACCTCAAGCGTTCTTTTCGATTCAAGAATTCCAAAACTAATTTTCAAGCGTTCTTCAACACCTGTTGACGAAATCTACTTCCCATTGTGAAGCTGTTGGCAAGATGGAGAGCGTCGAGCAGCTGCAATATTTTTCAACAGGTTCATGGAGTGACCTGCAGAAAGCAATAAAGACATTCACGGTATGGACTATGGACTGGGTCACAGAAAATAATGAAGAATATGAAGGACAATTCGAGATCCAGAATTCTTGCATTCCGCTGTCCTATGTCTCTACCACAGTCATCAATCATCGGCGACCGGAATGCAATTATTTTCCAGATCTCTCACCTGGATCTTCTGATCTCAATGATTTCACGACCCATGGCTCAGCTCGAGTGAATTCAGCAGGTTCTTCTACTACTGTTTCTCTCTCTCTCAGCTACCCAACACCTTTAAGATCATCCAAAAAATTTAAAAAAAAAATGCTCTTTATATGTCTATATTATCACAACCTGATTATGATACATTATATGTATACGCGAAGGAAAGAAAGACAATTAAAAGCTAACCAATCAACTGCTAAACTTCAGTCAATCCAATCATATCACGACAATTATAGCCGAGAAATATTTTCAAATATACTCTGAACCTTGAAAAGACATTAGCATGGACTCTGTGGTCTCCTTAAGACGGCACAAGCACATGATTTAATTTTGCCAAACTATTCTTTGTTGTTCATCTACATTGACCTTTGACAACATATGTCGTGTATAATCGTGATGTGAAGCTTGTTAGCTATTTCTGGTAGACTTTGTGGTAGCTCTTTAGCACGCAGTTCAAGCTTTTGAGCGCTTTCAACCCACAAACTGACAATTAGATCGAAGTGGTCAATCGCAGCTTGGAGGCTTTGCATTGTGCGGGATAAGCCAGGACTAAGGAATTTGTGGAAGCTCTTTAGCTCGCAGTTCAAGCTTTTGAGCGCTTTCAACCCACAAACTGACAATTAGATCGAAGTGGTCAATCGCCGCTTGGAGGCTTTTGCATTGTGCGGCATAAGCCAGGACTAAGGAGTTTGGTCCGTCCCACCCACTGTTGATTTTTCATACAACAGCTCTAGATCAACGGGACATATCCTCGCCACCTCCCACGGTTAACGCTAGCCCCTCAAAGCCAGCAGAGTCCTTTGCAGAGCATATTCATAATGTTCATGCCGAAATTCAGAGAAAGATCGCTCTAAGCGATAGGAGCTATTGCCTTACTGCTAATGCGCATAGGTGAATAACGAACTTTTAGGAGGGATTGTTCGTGATGGTTCGTGTCCGTCCAAAGCCGTACCCCAAGTATTCATTCAAGACACTCCGTGACTTGAATGTTGATTTGGACCTTAACGTATCTTGCCGAAGCTTGGCCCAGTGCATACTTGCTCGACTCCCCTCCTACCATGGCCATTAGTCAAATCTTTCAAAAAAAGCTCCTAAACCGCATGTTCCAGTCCCCTCAACCCCACCACGGGCATCTTCACTGGCTGGCCAAATTTCATAAGTTTTGGATACTCAAGTTATCCTTGCAAAGGAATGCTCTCCATTCATCATCATCTTGTGAAATAGCACAACTGTCCAAATAAGACGTCACGTGGATTACTGCAAACGAGTTCCAGCTCATTGACCCAGTGTTCTCTCAATCTTTCTCTCGGGAGGTGAATACTTTTGAGTCGGGGGAAATGATGGGGATCAGCAATGAAAAAATCTGGGAGAACTTATCAGTGGAAGGATAAATATTTTTCATAAAAATGTAACAATCCATGGGGTTCCACCTCAAAACCAATTGGCAGTGAGGGGAGTAGCCCAGAAGACATTAATTCTTCGTTTTCCACTTCAATTCCTGATGTGGAACTTCTCAACATGCCCCTCACGTGTTGCATCTTGAACTCCTGATGTGGGACTTACAAAAAATTGTACTGTACTATTTAAAAAAAATATTTGATTTCATAGGAGTTATCTCAAAAAAAAATCATTGGAGGAACTTGGAGCCCGACGTCTCTATCTATTAGAGTCATAGGTTTAAATTCCTCCTATTAAACAGGGGTAGGGTTCACAATTGCAATACAGTTTTTTGATGAACTAAAAGTCGAGAGCTTCTCCCAATTACCTATCATAGTGGTATTTTCTTGAGCTTTCCCTTTCAGCCATTTGCAGGTCCTGCGTTATGTACTGTCCTTGAAGAAATGAATGGAGATATTGTATGTATCTTTTGTCTTATTACTCGAGGGCAGAGCAGTAACCTCGAGGGAGTTGGTGATCTTAGGTCAGAATATTCCCAGCAACACCCACCTGCTATAAATAAGAAGGAATTATTTTTTCATTTTCAAGAAGATCCGAACAGAATTCTAAAAAGATATTAGAGAGAATACCACATTGAGCTGTGAGAGAGCATGCACCTTACCTCTTGTTGGGTTTGACTTGAATTACTTGGTAATGTTTTTGGTCAATGTTTGGTTAAAGAGAAAAAAACAAATAAGGAGTAACAAAGTCAAGGTCGGCAAACAAAGCAAGTGGCAAACTAATTTGTTGTGGGCCTGGGATTCCACCGCCACAACTTTGGTATATATATATATAGGCATGCTTTTGTTTGTAATGCCCAAAACATACACACGTACAGGGAATTGGCAGAGAGTTTGAGAGCTTCTCTAGTGAGTGTCTGGTGGGTTTTATCGGGTGGCCGCCGTGGCCGTCGTGGCCACGGCGTGCATTGTAATCGGGTTCTCTTCTCAATAAAATATATGGTTCTGGTCGTGGAGTAGCTAGCGGGTTCGTTACGAATTCATTAGTGAACCACGTTAAATATATGTCTCGTTCTTGTTTTCGCTTTCGTCGTTCTTGCTCGAATACCCCCAGGTTATAACAAACTGGTAACAGAGCTCTGAAACAGGAGTTATGTTACAACAAACTGGTATCAGAGCCAGGGTTCCAAGATCAGGGTGGGCCAAGAGCTAGAGTTTCACGTTTTGGTGGAACTCAAAGCTAGGGTTTCGCGATTCAGGTGGAGCAGGCTATCGGGAAGTTGGGTTTCGACATTCCGCCAAGAACGATGTCTGGTTTGGCGATCAAGATCGATCTGTTAGTGAGAGAGAAACAGGTACACCCACCATCTGAAGCCCCGTGGAGGGCGCTATCTGGGCTCCTGTCGGAGCAATGTGGCGCACATCTGATTAGGCGTGCAATGGATCTGGCAAATCCAGCACGCATTCGGTACTGGCGCGAATCTGGCGGTTCACGCGCATCTGGCGTTCTGGAGATTGACGTTTAGGCGCAATCCGGCTCCCGACGTGGAGCATCTGGCGTGTGAATCAAATTTGGTGTGGCTCATGCGTTGCAGGAACTCGTAGGAGTTGGAGCAACGTCATGGAGCATCTGGCGCGGGAGATTTCTGGCACGCGCATCTGGTCCTGGTTCTGACACGCATTATGCACAAGTTTGTTCTGGCGTGCATATGTTCTGATTTTTGGGCGTGTACCATGACACGCAATTAAGCTCGCATCTGGCGCGATCTGTTTATGGCGAGCATATGGCGCATCTGAGGCATACAGGGTGCAGCAGGCACGACAAATCTGTTTGGGCACTTGTGATTAGGTGCATCGGGTCTGGTAAGTAATCACATCTGGGCACTTGTCGTGGTGCATATGTCTGGCGCAATTGAGCGCATCTGGAGTACATTCGGTCCTGCTTTCTCAGTGAATGTATTCAAGTCTGGTTCTGGGTAGAGCACCTGTTTCTGTTTCTGGGAATGCATTCACATCGTTCCTGCAATCGCGATTCGGGTTTCACATACAGCTGCGGAACATCTGCATCACGAGGCGTACTCGTTTCTGGTTCTGGGAGACGCATCAGTTTCTGGATTGAGAAGAAAAGCATCAGGTTCAGGTTTCGGGTTGCTGAGATGATTCAAGTCAAGGTGGAGATTGCATGCCTATATATATATACCAAAGTTGTGGCGGTGGAATCCCAGGCCCACAACAAATTAGTTTGCCACTTGCTTTGTTTGCCGACCTTGACTTTGTTACTCCTTACTTGTTTTTTTCTCTTTAACCAAACATTGACCAAAAACATTACCAAGTAATTCAAGTCAAACCCGACAAATTGGTATCAGAGCTCTGAAACAGGAGTTCTGTTACAACACCTCTGATCGTGTTCTCGCCGTGCTTGGCTATCGAACACCATAACCTGTTCATACTCCACAATTTTCTAGGAGCTACTTAACCCAACTCCTTACCAGAATCTCTAGTATATTTGTAAAGAAACGTGTTCTACAAGACCAAAGGGGGGTCTTTTGCTACACGACCCTGATCACGGGTGAGCGCAATGAAATTAACCCTTTAATTTATGCGAGTGCATATTCTGCGTGGAGTCGTGGACACAATTTAGGAAATATGATTTAGATTGGCCCCAACAAGTTTTATCTCAATTCATATTATCATAAATTTGATAATATAAACGTCTCAAAGTGAACTCCCATTTTCCCTGCAGAACACAATCGAGGATTTCTTGCCATACCCGCAATCCCTACTGATGCCTATGTTGAACGCTTAGAAATAGAAACAAGGAAAGCTAAGTGGACTTGCAGCAAGTTCTCAACTGAGGTAGGACTTTCCCACACAGTCTTCTGCTAGTTAAACTTTGGCAAGCATCTTTTTTGCATCTTTTTTTAGATAGATTAAAGAAATGGTTGGTCATTGGAAAAACGCCGATATTGTAAAGACAAACAAAATTAGAATAGTGAACCCAACTAATTACTCTTTGCTTCATAATTCACTCGCATCTTTGTAACTCCACATCCAAATTTGACCCAGAAGCCTTTCCCGTATATGTACGTTCCGGGAGATTCTTTCACCTTCTATAAACTGAAAGCTCCAAGTTCGCACCATAGATATGAAATCCCAAAAATGTACAAAACTCCAACATGCCATCAGCACTCTAAGGAGGAAAACTAGCTATCGGGCTACACTTGACATCTTACTAGGCACCTTGCTCACTACTGGAACTCTGACAATTTTCTTCTTGCTCCACCATCTTCCACCACCTATTACAGACAGTATCCTCATCATCCACATTATGTACACCATTGTCACCAAACCCACCATCGTTTCTTTTATGTCTCCCCTTGCTATCGGGCAGCACTGGCAAATATTTCAAAGCCTGAACAATTTTACAAAACCCTACCGATCACAAAGAAGAAACTTCCTACAAAGCACCAAAGAGCCTAGAAACTTGCTCCAACCCTAACCATAATAACCTCTTCAATCTAATGGTTGAGTCAACGATGCTGAAGCCATGCACTCCATCAACTTCCTCTTTGAGAAAAGGATATCAACCAAACTGACCGCACTTTCCGTAGCTTCCAAGACATGTCTCGAACCGGACCCCACAAGAACCTGCAACCATCCCCCAAAAAGCAAAAACCATATAAGGAAATACCGGATACAAATCTACGCGTTGCAGACACGAATTTCCCTGAGCCAATTAAGCCCACAGAGCGCTGTCCTGAGCCAAGCAATGCTAGCAGACATGAGAAACGCAGATCCAGACATCAACATCTGACAAAGAAGTCAGTGAAGCACTCAGAACACTTGACTTAAGCAACATCACTCTCGAACCTGAGAGGAACCTCGTCGTTGTATGTGGGAGATGTGTCACTGTCAGCTAAAGACCATGGAGGTGGCACCAGATGCTGCACAGCAGGCCATTGCAGTCTTTCACCTTCCTCGACCTAACGCTTCCTTCAAAAATCTAGCCCCCGCTTTTATCACTCAACCCAACCCATATGCCGACTATAGCGAGTAAATTACAGTATAATGATTGTTAAAGCAAGTCAGGCAGATCAAGTATGATGCAGGGATTATACAGAATCGATGCACCTGTGGACTATTGCTTCTTATCTCTTGAGCAATATGTCTATAGGAAACTTAACTGGAACAAACATAGGTTTTGGGTCTTGCAAGGTGCTGGACAAGACCAGTTTAAATGATTATCTAACTGAATCGGTGGGCCCAACGTGCAGAGTTAGTGCAGGCTTTACTCTGTACCTTTTTGTTGTTTCAGTAACTAGTTGAAACTTAGCCATGAAGAAAGGTCTTACTTAGCCTATAGGTAAGGTCATATATGTCTTTTGTAGCAAATAGTATAGTTCCTCTATATATAGGACTGTAGTATTATGTTTTAGGAGTTGAATTTGGTATCAAAACCATGAAAGGTAAAAGAACTTAGAGTTCTATTGGGTTTTAACCCTAGAAACCATGAGTTTCTTTGTTTCCCACTTCAGTTTGTTCTAAGCTTCAGCTCCATAAACTGTTCTTGTTTTATAGTTCCCTCTAAGGTGTACTTTGCACCGTTGTAGCTTCAGATTGTGCATCTTCGCACTTCTGAACTACATTAAGTGGTATCAGAGCATGAGTTCTTGATATGGGACCATGACTGCATATTGCAGAGGTTACGGTGGAAGAGAAAATCGAGAACGTGAAGAGCTAGCTGAGATGCGAAGGAAGATTGAAGATCTGTCGCGAGCTGTGCAAGCACTTCAGCGACGGGGAAGAGCTAGAGCCCGTAGGGAAGTTCCCAAAGGCAATAGCGAACCTATTGACAAACCGGAAGGTACTCAAGAGGATGTCCACAATGAAGAGTATGACGAAAATCTGTTCCATGATGCTTATTATGCAAACACGGACAGTATTACACTTGAAGATAGCTCAGTGGATGGGGAAACTTTTCCAATCTACGATGAGTATGAAGAAGATGATGGAGAATTCATCTCTGAGGATTTAAAAGGAATCTTCACTTCTGAAATCCTTTCATTTCCTAATGAGGTCAAGGATAAGAGTTCTCTGAATCTATTTGATGAATACGATGTCCAAAAATCCATTTCCAAGAGGAAGCTAGATTTGCAAGGCATGAGGCTGTTGAGAGTCTCATTGGGCTTCCATTGAAACCTTTAACCTTTTACAGGGACCCGTTCTTGTTGGAATCTCAAATGAATTGTCTGTCCAACAAGGTTGCAAGTTGCCTATCTGCTTCAACACCACTTTTGTCTCTTGAAAGTAGCACACATGAAGTCAAGAAGAAGATTACAATTGAAGTGCTTGGAGGCGCAACATATAAATTGATGTATGTCGAATTCCATTGGAGGAGAAATCAAAGGGTTGCCAGAATTATCGTGCGGGGAAAAATTCGAGGTCGAATTTTCTCTAACAAGAGGAGTATGATGCAGGGAGATTATACAGAATCGATGGACCTGTGGACTATTGCTTCTTATCTCTTAAGCAATATGTCTATAAGAAACGTAACTGGAACAAACATAGGTTTTGGGTCTTGCAAGGTGCTGAACAAGACCAGTTTGAATGATTATCAAACTGAACCGGTGGGCCCAACATGCAGAGTTAGTGCAGGCTTTACTCTGCACCTTTTTGTTGTTTCAGCAACTAGTTGTTACTTAGCCATGAAGAAAGGTCTTAATTAGCCTATAGGTAAGGTCATATATGTCTTTTGTAGGAAGTAGTATAGTTCCTGTATACATAGGACTGTAGTATTATGTTTTAGAGTTAGTTGAATTTGGTATCAAAACCTAGAAAGGTAAAAGAACTTAGAGTTCTATTGGGTTTTAACCCAAGAAACCATGAGTTTCTTTGTTTCCCACTTCAGTTTGTTCTAAGCTTCAGCTCCATAAACTGTTCTTGTTTTAGAGTTCCCTCTAAGGTGTACTTTGCACCGTTGTAGCATCAGATTGTGCATCTTCGCACTTCTGAACTACATTAAGTGGAATCAGAGCATGAGTTCTTGATATGGGACCATGACTGCATATTGGAGAGGTTACGGTGGAAGAGAAAACCGAGAACGTGAAGAGCTAGCTGAGATGCGAAGGAAGATTGAAGATCTATCGCGAGCTGTGCAAGCACTTCAGCGACGGGGAAGAGCTAGAGCCCGTAGGGAAGCTCCCAAAGGCAATAGCGAACCTATTGACAAACCGGAAGGTAGTCAAGAGGATGTCCACAATGAAGAGTGTGACGAAAATCTGTTCCATGATGCTTGTTATGCAAACACGGACAGTATTACACTTGAAGATAGCTCAGTGGATGGGGAAACTTTTCCTATCTACGATGAGTATGAAGAAGATGATGGAGAATTCATCTCTGAGGATTTAAAAGGAATCTTCACTTCTGAAATCCTTTCATTTCCTAATGGGGTCAAGGATAAGAGTTCTCTGAATCTGTTTGATGAATACGATGTCCCAAAAATCCATTTCCAAGAGGAAGCTAGATTTGCAAGGCATGAGGCTGTTGAGAGTCTCATTGGGCATCCATTGAAACATTTAACCTTTTACAGGGACCCGTTCTTGTTGGAATCTCAAATGAACTGTCTGTCCAACAAGGTTGCAAGTTGCCTATCTGCTTCAACACCACTTTTGTCTCTTGAAAGTAGCACACATGAAGTCAAGAAGAAGATTACAATTGAAGTGCTTGGAGGCGCAACATATAAATTGATGTATGTCGAATTCCATAGGAGGCAGAATCAAAGGGTTGGCAGAATTATCGTGCGGGGAAAAATTCGAGGTCGAATTTTCTCTAACAAAAGGAGTATGATGCAGGGAGTATACAGAATCGATGGACCTGTGGACTATTGCTTCTTATCTCTTAAGCAATATGTCTATAAGAAACGTAACTGGAACAAACATAGGTTTTGGGTCTTGCAAGGTGCTGAACAAGACCAGTTTGAATGATTATCAAACTGAACCGGTGGGCCCAACATGCAGAGTTAGTGCAGGCTTTACTCTGCACCTTTTTGTTGTTTCAGCAACTAGTTGTTACTTAGCCATGAAGAAAGGTCTTAATTAGCCTATAGGTAAGGTCATATATGTCTTTTGTAGGAAGTAGTATAGTTCCTGTATACATAGTACTGTAGTATTATGTTTTAGAGTTAGTTGAATTTGGTATCAAAACCTAGAAAGGTAAAAGAACTTAGAGTTCTATTGGGTTTTAACCCTAGAAACCATGAGTTTCTTTGTTTCCCACTTCAGTTTGTTCTAAGCTTCAGCTCCATAAACTGTTCTTGTTTTAGAGTTCCCTCTAAGGTGTACTTTGCACCGTTGTAGCATCAGATTGTGCATCTTCGCACTTCTGAACTACATTAAAGTAGTTCAATTCAACCTTCACCAGTAAATGAACTAGATAAGATCATTGAAAATATGTCGTAGAAGAGGTAACATAAGCAAACAACATGCACTTCACTTGTCAACAAATCATGAACTTGCAGAAAACAGGAGCCAAGGATAACGGCAACAAGGAAAGTGCAAAGCCAACTAACATCGGAAAATCTCCTAAATATGCAAATCAAATAAGTTCAGCCAGCAATTTCCAAGAATGGCCAAGAATAATGGGAACTCCACAGGTTAACACAATATAAGTAGGCCCAAATAGATATTTATTAAACCAAATCTTCAAAAAGTAATGGCTTGATATACCTTTCATGCTCAAATTGGAAATTTGCATTGCTGGTTTGAGGCACAACTGAAAGCGGATTTTGCATGAAATCTCCAACAGTACAGTAGATTCAATGATTCTTCTCTAGATACATGGGAGAGATTATCGGATAACTAACCAATATTGATATCCTGCAAGGTAGAACATCAATTAGTCCACAAAGACGGGTAGCAATAAACTTTACCATGTAGAAAATTAAGAACAAGTTATGTCAATGATCAGATCTTTTTTTAAGATATCATCTCTCATTTCTCAAATATTGTCGCATCCATCAACTTACAGGGAAACCAGCTTACTCAACAAAGTATCTGCCCTTGCTGAGACTCTGAAAATAATTATCTTCACTTCATAAAACGTTCCGGACGTTATCTGCGGGGGACGGAAAAAAAAATATGCTTTCACTTGGATATACGACTATTTGCTCCAGAATTTATCATCCCAACTCAAAGTGAAAAGTTACATAAGACCAAAAGATTTTCTTAAATATAATCAAACTTACACTATAGAACTAAAAACATATCATTTACGGAGGATCCGGTGAGCCAAACTCTCATAACTTACACACACACAGAGAGAGAGAGAGAGAGAGAGAGAGAGAGAGAGAGAGGAAACGAAAACAAAAAACAAGCTAAATTAAACTAGACTAGAAGATTTAGCATATGATCAACTGACCAAGTGGAAAGCGGGCACTACAAAGAAACTGAAGAATAACCCCTTTGATGAAAGTGTCTGGCATATGACTCCCACAAAAGGTTTGTATGTTTGATAAAGCAAAAGATATGAAAGTAATATGGCCAGTTGGTCAACGTGAATAAACCAAACTACCAACTATCGGCCAAAACGGTCTTAGTCATTGACATAACCAAACTAGAATTAGGAAGGAAACAAAAAACTATGGTTTCAGAAAAAGGTGATGATGAGAGGTTGCTGTTAACCTGTCTTACTGCTTATCGAATGGTCTTGCTACATCTTTCAATACAGTCCTAGCTGAAACAATATCCAAAGTGTTATCATAATCTATTTGGATAGAAGCATGGTAACTAGTTAAGGAAGAAAGGAGACGATAAGCTCAAGGAACGTGAACTCTGATTGAACCTGGTAGTGTTTAGTGCAGAGAGTCCAATTCCTAAGGTGAGAAGGTTTATCGACTATGTCTGGTCATAGTTGGACAGAGGTGACAGCTCCACTTTTATTGAAACACTTCTTAGTTTGTTCATTTCTAGGAAGCACGGACACTCGTACAACACAGAGTTACCAGAAATGGCTCCGATCTGCAAGCCAGATCGCGCGATCCCAATCAGGGGTCGTTCTCGATCCAAATCGTTGATTGTGGCGATCCCTTCTGTTTCTTCACCTAGAGGTAAATACTTCTATATTACTACTATTACTATTAGACAAGGTTATTCAAGCCCACTAAAGTGTAGCCCACTAAGAAGCCCAAAGCTTTCTCGAGTCCAGACCATAGTCTTCTGAAGATCACTCAAGCCCATCGCTTCTTAGCCCATCAGGGCATTCTTTAAATCAAACCCTAACAGCTGTATACAGCCGCTTCACTTTCTACCGTTGGATTCTATCCTACCATTAGATACAGCTGTATGTAGTGGTTCTCTCGAAACGTCTTCATTATTATTGTTCGAGATTCATTTTCTCTCTCTAATGAATTACTCTCTATTCTATCTATCTTCTCTCTTCTGTGAGTTTCTAATAATTACTCTCTTACCCCGTAATTTTATATTCACGTCTTCGCCTCAAACTTCTCTTTTTATGATGGACGACCCTACAAATTTTACTTGATAACAGATCGATACTACTAGGAAATGCTAATATGAGTATATTTTTACACGACATTCCTAGAATGCATTCTTTGAACCACACAAGCTAATCTCGATCCTAACTAATCGACCTGAAGAAGCCTGCCCCTGGCGAACCGCATTCCTACCAGATCCTGTACCGCCCTGCCGATCTCGTTCCGCATACCGAGCGTTCCGGGATCCTGGTAACATTGGTAAAACACTCCAAAATACGTGTCAGAGACGCTCCAGCTGGCGTGTCACGGTATTTTAGATAAGGTTTAATTACTAACTGCATACCCCGAATATAGTGATTGCAACTCCCACTTTCAAAACTCCCTGATTGCGCAGCCCCCATTGCACAATACTAGTCAATGTCAAACTGGTAAGAAAGTTTTGTCACCAAATTAATAAACCCGGAGGGCATTCTCATACACATGTGATGCTTTTGTATTATGGAGGATGTTGTCGAGATGAAAACGCCCTCAGCATCTTTTAAGTTGGTGACGGAATTATGTTGCCAGCTTGACATTGACTAGTATTGTGGAAATGAAGGATGCAATCAGAGAGTTTTGAAATTGGGGGTTGCAATGTGACAATTTCACTATATTGTAGGTATATGCAACCTGTAATTAAGCCTTTAGAGAATTATTAGATTGGACACTTGGGGGAAACTTGATGAGACATTGCAGTCACCCTTTTTTGTTTATTACCAGACCTTAACATAGGATCTTTTATGAAATGTTTTAGGTTCAAGTGGGGTAAAATTTAATTAGCCTAGATACAATATATGTATGATTAATTGAGAGCTTTATTTATGAAAAGACTGCTCTTTTGAACAAAATGTTCAAGCAAGCTTTTAACTTTTAACTTGCGACTCCTGCAAGGGTTCACAAGGACACAACAAGTCAAACTAAAGCACAAGTAAGCTACTCGACTTTCTCTTATTTTATACTTAATCTAGGGTTTCTGTGATATTTAAGCTATAACTATTGAAGTTGGAACACGTCATTTGTTACACAAATACAATACTCTTACACAAAAATGAAAAATAGCGATAATGTTGACATGTCCCTTCAGTGTCCGTATCCTAATTTTTTAGAAAATGACGCATCTCGTATCTGAATCCATGCTTCTTAGGCCCACTTTTATTGAAACTATTCATAGTTGGACCACAGATGTAAGCCATTCTTTCAGATATATAGATTATTTTGTAGTTCATTCTTAATAAAGGAGGTTTGTGAAATCATGAATCAATGCCCCTTCCATGCTAAGTCAGAAAATTTTGCATTCAGAAGTATGGCCGATACACCTTAGGGACTTGAAAACTTCATCTCGGCCAAAGGAGAAATGCTATTCAAACTTGATCTGTGGCCGAGGAAGTTGTTTCAAGATCCCTATTAAGTTTCTGTAATATTGTACAACAACATACAAACTCAGCTCTACTTTTCATCAATTGATTCCTGATTTGAGAAAGGATTCTAAGCACCAAAACTCCACCAACTACTTCATGCCAAAGAACAGCAACTAGCTTCTGTAACCTCCTGATTCCTTCTGAAGCATCCACAAAAATAATTGATGAAACCATGTACTCAGAGACAAACATAGTTAGAATTTACATGTATACCTAACAGCCCCAATGAACTTCGTCAAACCTAGTTTGGGCTAAGGCAGGCAGGTTCTTAGCCAATAAAAAGTCAAAAGAAATTTCCATATGACTCGAGAAAATCTACAAGGCTAGTAGGAGCAGCGTTGTGTTATGGCATAAGGCCCAATAATAATGAGATCTAAAATGGTGTCGTCGCAAGAGCTAAAGCCTGGATCTACAAGACTGGAATCATGTTAATAGATAAAGAAAGACGAGGCTCAACTAAGTTCCAGTAGAACCAACCAGGCCAATGACTGAAACAGCAAGAGAAACAAGAAAACACAGTTCAAGAGCAAATTCCAAACAAAACACTGCAGAAAAATCATGTCAGATGACGCTGAGAGTAAATTGGGAAAGCCCTGCGGGCTGCTACTAGCGATACAAAAAGCATATCACTTGCAACGAACTGGAAGCAGCCTTATCACCTTCAGGTCTCAAGAGTGTATCCTAAATTGGGCCGTTGTCTGCCTTCGCCTTCCAACACTAAACCCTAGAAATGTGGTCCACTATTTATGTCAAGTCATTTCCTACTTGAAAGAGGCCTTCTAGACAAAGGTATTAACAACGAATAAATGAGGAGGCTTCATGAGAATGATGTTAATCGATAATTCGATGTGCAGGGACGTATGAACAATATATAACAAATAAACTGAACTCTGCTGATGCATATATCACTGGCAACAAATAACAAAATTAAACTCTTGCAGATTCTGTAAAGCTTCGCACAAGAAAGAACAATTTAGTGTGTGTTCGATAGTCAATTTGATGACCGTTAAGAATTCAAACAAGGTGTGGTAGCCCTAACACTAGATTTGAGAGACGCATGGACTGAATGGGGCAGTTCTGCATCTGAACCAAAAACCAACACCATGCTTGATGCGGATAAAGACTGGAATTATCCCAGGTTATATTTTATTTAGTAGTTTACTTCAGTTAAGATTTTTAATGTCAGATTTGTTTTAGGACTTTATCTTGTTTAGGAGTTTTAATACTTTTAGGAGTGTATGATGGTTGCCTATTAATAGGGATCCAGTATACGATTGTTTTTAGCTTCTGGTTATTTAAAAAAAAATGATTTCTCCTCAATTTTTGAGTAATTGATAAAATGGACTACCGTGTGTTTGCCTCGGGAGTACTGTGTTCCCCACCCTCGGTGCATGCAGTGTGCTGCATCAATTTTCGTACAGAAGGAGATGACATCAAAATGTTTTTGATGAGGAATTTTTTACAAAAGATGTTCTTTTTTGAAATTGTCTTCTTCTAAAATTCGAGAGTCGCACTATCATCAGTATCTATCTACTCAGAGGTCGACTAGCACATGTTACCATGAGTATCAGAATAATTATGATTGTGACTATGGCTATGATTATTCTCAATACGATCCTCCTTCAAGGGTTAGTCACAAAGGCAAATGGCAAGTATTTCATTCCTCTCGTCAAGTAGATCACCAAACACGTCCATCTCGACATCCTTCGGTGAGTAATGATAAAACTATTGATGAAACTAAAGTCGAGGATGCTGCCATATCAGTTAAACATCTAAAGAAACTTTTAAAACAACTAGATGAGCTTATGGAAGCCCACCCTCTTGAAGAACCTACATGGTCAGATGATGAGTATGAAGAGAGTGATAAAGTTGAGCAGACCTTGTCAGATATCTCATGCACTAATGAAGAAGATTCTTTTCACACTGAAGACAATACTAGCGACATGGTACCTAATCCAAATGGTGCCATGACTACCTGCTCAAATTTGACCATCTCTATTGATGTCCAGGATGCTCATACTCATCTCAGAGTTCTCCGTGGATACCCGAGCCTATCGGGACAGCTCATACATGGAGTTTCTCTATTCGGATAAGCAAGCATGCCATGGTACGACCTACCAAAAAAATCATAGGTACCCGATTCTCTATTATGTTTGTTCACTTAACCCTCTGGTTCTATACCTCATCGATTCCAATGTGGAAACTCCCAGGACAATCGAAGAGCATTATTTTGGCCTATGTTTTGTTCCTAATTCATCCAATACCTCGTATACCCTTAATTCGAGTGTTGAAAGTTTGTCCACTCATGCTCCAAAGTTCATTGATCGACAGGTATGATCATTTGAGCGCTAAACCTAATTCATTACCACCTGCAGAGCTATGCAAAGACGGCGTGACACTTGATTCTACTTCTTTTGACCGTCAGTTAGGTTGCCTCAGCCATCAAGAAAAAATCCATGTCAAGTTTTTGAATTTGAGTATTTACTTTCCTCTCCAATATATTTTGGAAGTATCAGAATTCTCAACACAACTCCTTGCACTGTCAGAGATGGAAATATGTGATGTGAAGAATCCTCACTAGTCAGCTGTTCCTGGTGACTCGCTAAAATACTTGGAAGTACGATGACTCTTAGAAGTACTTGGTTCACTGGACTAATAATCCAAAAGTGCGAGTTTATGACGGCATGTTCAAGCATTTGATACATCGGAAAGGTCGTCCGCACAATGAGTCCTCCTTTCAACTCTCCGGGGTAAAGTTTTCTCAGCGGAGGAGAATGATGCGGATATATGCTGTAACAGTCCCAAGTTATCCAGAATTTTATTTTATGTAGTAGTTTACTTAAGTTAGGATTTTCAGTATCCCATTTTATTAGGAATTTATCCTGTTTATTGTTTAGGATTCTTAATTCTTTTAGGAGTCTATCACTGTTGCCTATTTATGGGCTCCAGTATACCACTGTTTTCAGCTTATAATTATTGAACAAACTGACATCTCAATATTCGCGTGATTGATAAAACTGGATTACTGTGTGTTTTCCTTTGGGAGTACTGTGTGTGTCCCACCCTCGGTGACTGTTGTGTCATGTATCAATGGTATATCTCAAGGAGACCTCAAACTCATAGAACAGTAAAATTTGAAATCTTATCCACGAAGAGTAAGCTTGAAAGGTAGCAAAGAAATTCTAAATCCATCAAAAGAATTTAAGCTTCATTTTGAAGGATAAAAAACAACTCAGCATACCCAAAATTGCACCATTATAAGCTTCAATAAGCTCACTAGCTCATTACGTCGCTATTTGAGATAACAGAAAGAGCATGTCATTTAGTGTCCCAGAGCATGGAATAAGAAAAGATACCGGAAATAAAAAAGAAACTCATATAAGAAAACAATTAGAAAGATAAGAGCCGAGATAAATATTTCCATTAGCACCTGAATTAAAATATGCATCAATACACAAGAAAATATACACACCTATATGACCGCCACCTACTTGTATTGGCATTCTGTATTGAATCTGGTACTGCATGCGCAGAGTATCGCCACATTGCTGTTAACCCCTGTGGTACAACGATACCTACGTGAGAAGTATAAAAGTCCAATAAGGTCGTAAGGTGATGATTATAAAGATGGATAGGAACCCAAAGATAGAGTATTATTTGGGTAGGTAAATGTACAATCTTAACAAAACATAGCTCAGAAGAAGCCTGCTTAGGTAAGATAGAGAAGTAAAGTCGTATCGAGGCAGTAAGGAAGTCAGAAGCCCCCTAAAAGCTAAAAGTAGAAGTCTCTGTGCAGCAGCCCTTGAGGTGGTCTTGAATCTCGGGTGCTAAAGCTTTGCGAGAAAAGAGTTTCCAGTCTGCTAATAAGTGCTTACTGTATAAGAGAAACCAGGAACAGTGAATTATCTACATCTAGTCTCTAGGATGGGAGAGGCATTGTGGAATACGGCTTGCTCGGTACTCAGAACAGAGTAGGCTACGTGGATTACGCCTCCAACAGTGATAAGCTGATAGAGTGCTGCACTTTCAGGTACAGGCAAGCATAGCCAGAAGGTTTGTACGAGGTGTCTCATCCTCATTGTATCATATGGTTGTGTCTCAGCCACAATTTAACCTTTTCAGTATCTGATATGAATCGTGTTTTAGAATTCTAGTGCATGTTGGTCTAAGGGACCCTCCAATAAGTCTGTGTGATCTAATTGATTTCAAAGGAAATAAGTGGTTCGTTGAGTATGTATAATGTCCCCTTCTTCAGATGGAATACCATATGTATTAGCACACAAAAAATAAGACCGATTCAACTTTGTAGCTGACGAATCACGTATAAAAGATGAGACTGGACCCTAAATGAGAAAATAAAGATCTTGATAGAATAAAGTACATACCTTATGGGCCAAGAAACTTAAAGAAGAGAACCTTTTCCAGACTCGTGGCCATAGTAGTGGCACCTTTTGAGCAACAAAGCTATCCAGGAGGCTCAATTTGCCTCATCAAGCTTGTACTTTAGTGCATCAGTGAAGCCCTAAAATTTATCATCAGGAACAAAACCCCTTTGTAACATTTCATCATGAAATCTAAATGCCTCCTTTAAATTGTCCTGTGCGACATAGCCATTTATCAATGATGTATATGTTGATCTATCAGGATTCACGCCCTTCTCACTCATCTTTCTGTACACTAGATGGGCTTCTTGCATTCTACCTTCTTTACAGAAACCATACAGGATTACATTATAGGTAACAACATCAGGTATTAGTCCTTGATTTTCCATAATACAAACAAATTCAAGTGCTCTGTCCATATCGGCTTCTCTTATAAATCCATGTATGAGAGTGTTGTAAGTGTTGCTATCAGGAATGACTCCTTTGGAGATAACTTTCTTCAGAAATTCATAGGCCTTCGTCACGTACCCAGACCGACAGTATCCTTTAATAATGATATTACAAGTAATGACAGTGGGCTCAATTCCTTCACTGACCATCTCATCCCACACTCTGAATGCCTCATGCAAGCGGCCTTGACTACAAAACCCATTAATCAGAATGCTGTATGTAATGTGATTAGGGAAGATTCTCTTGGAAGTCATATCACTCCACAATTCATCAGCTCTTTCCATGTCACCTGCCTTGCAAAACCCATCAATTAAAGTATTGTAAGTAACAACATCAGGCTTGAGATTCCTCTGAGACATCGAAACAAACAACGTTAGGGCTTTGTCTGTGTTTCCATCCCTACAATAACCATGTATAAGTGTTGTAAAAGTGCAATAGTCAGGGTGTACGCCCCTTTCCACCATTTCCTTAAACAGGTTATCGGCGTCAGAGAGCATCTTTTCTTTGCACAACCCATTCAATATCGTATTGTAAGTAACAACATCCATGGCACAACCCTGCTCCAGCATTTCATCCCTTATCTTTAAAGCTTTCAACAGGAATCCATTTCGACAAAACCCACTAATAAGAATAGTATAAATTACATTGTCTGGCACCAAACCATCACTCTTCATTCCCTTAAAATACGTGAGTGCTCGATCAAGATCACCCTTCCTTGAGAGCAATCCAATAATTGAACTATAGCTTACTAAATCAGGATTAACACCTCTACGTAACATTTCACCAAAATGCCCCTCGGCATCCGACATTCTATCTTTCTTACAGCACTCAACAAGCAGTGCATTATAGGTGGTAGTATCAGGGCTAATCCCAGTCTGCAACATATCGACCAAGACTTTCCTTGCTCGAATGTAATCACCATTCTTACATAATCCATTGATTATCGCATTATAAGTGAAAAGACAAGGTTTCAAACCTTTACTCGGCATCAGGTCCATTAAGCCAAAAGCTTCTTCTACATGCCCGTCACGACAATAAGCATTGACCAAAGTATTGTACGTCACAATATCTGGAAATAATCCTTTTCCTTCCATTTCAGAAATGAACGATTTTGCATCATCAATTTTCCCGTCTTTACAAAAGGCATTGACCATGATGTTTAGCGTATACACATTCACATCAATACCACTGCTAGCAATATCTTTGTAGATTTCCCAAGCAAAATCCACCCACCCCACCTTGACAAGCCCGCCAAGAAGACTATTACAAGCATTTAAAGGGACACGGAAACCCTTACTTCTCAATAACCGAAACGCCTCGGCGCCTTCTCTCAACTTCCTGGCTTGCACATAAGTCCTAATTAACAAATCAAAGACATAATCGTTCGAACCACAAGGTTGATAAGTGGAAACTAGTGACTCAACAATCTCAACCCTAGAAACCCCACTCTTTCTTACCATCCGAAGCACCAAAGCTTGAGCATCAGACAGCCTCCTAGTCCTCACCAGCATATGAATCGCGGCACTCAGAGAGAGAGATGAATGCTTAAAATTTGGATGCTTAGTGGCAATCAAATCAAGAAATATCTGACCCAGTTGCAAATTTTCACGGCACCTGTAAAGAACTTGAACGAAACCCAGAGGGTCTAGTTGAAACAGACTATGTGGAGAGATGAACTTACGTTGCTTTAGACTGCAGAGTATCTTATCGACCATGACTGAATCTGACATGGAGGTGGGTTTCGACGGATTTGGTGATTCATTTGGTGGTTCAGAGCATTTCCAGATGTGTTCTAGGGTTTGGACAGCTCTCGTCGATTGATGATTGTTGGGGTTTGGGTATGGAATAGCTGCAGAAGCTTTTCTTCGAATTATAGCTGCTTGATGAAGTAGCCGTTGGGTCGCCATTGCAGAAGTCAAGTAGAGGGTTTTGAGCCTTGTGCTACGCATCTCCTTCCCACCGAACGCACAAAGGAAGTAGGAAGCTGAATTAGAGAAACCCAATTTCCTTTGAGGCCAAGGATTCTCACAAAGCAGAAAATTATTCTTATGCATCTAATGACTAATGAAATTATACAAATAACTAGCAAATGACCGCGTGTCCGTAGGGCACTTATAAGTTAAAATGTCACTTATATTTGTTATCTTGAAATAGACTTAGATAATCGATCGATGCAGATTTAATTTTTTGAGTAAACAGATTAATGCATCACATTTAATGAGATAAACATGATTTTTGAAAATATAAATAATATCTCAGCATCTTATTAGATTAGATTAATAAGATTGGGTTTTTAAAAATATATACAATATCTTGATGTATGATATTCTATAACTGAAATGATTTTAACTTTTTTTAGGAAAAAATATGTCATTCAAATCAACGCACCAAAATGTCTCAAGACATTTTTAGAAATTAGATGGCTAGGATCTTAGATTTTTTGGAGGAAACACCTAGCTGATTTATTATATAGATATAACTGTAACACAAATACGAAAGAAAAAATAGTAAAGTGGTGTAGCTTTTAATTCTAGTGACATTTGTTTTAATTGAACAAATTCGGTACCAGTCTAGCTTGAAAAGTAATCCCTTTGAAGTCTATAAGTAATATATTGTGCAAATATTTCAATTTTGTTCTAGCATTTCAGCGATTTTCATGGTTATATTTTTTTTGGTATATGATGGGTTATATAAGTGGAGAAATTAAATAATTATTCCTCACTAACTTTCAACAAATAAAAATCAAAGCTGTGGAATGTGAAGAATAATCCTCAGGATTTGAGATCGGTGGTTGATCAACAATGAAAATAGAATTATTATTCTTCCTAAAACAAATAGAAAAATAATAATTGAAGTAAAAAAGAAAAGAAAAAGAGAGATAAAAATACTGAACCTGGAAGGTAAAAAACAACATGCTGACTTCTTCTGTGTAAAACTTTACAAAGACCTCACATGAAAATAAAGGTAGAAATATACAAAGAATGGTGATGCTCCCCAGCCCCACAAACCTGTGGTCTATTGTTAAAGTGCTATGAAAATTTATAGAAGAGAAAGAAAGACGTGATAACTTCTCTTTTCAAATTTAAAAGGGCTGCTTTGGATAAGAAGATATGTACATGGCTTGCCGAAGTTTAACCGTTGAGATCTTCATTTACTTTGAAAATGATTTTGATCCTTATCACCATTAATTGACTCAAATATAGTTAAATACTTATTAAAAAAATATATCTCAATCAACGGCTCAAAATGTCTTGAGACATTTTTAGCTATTGAACGGCTAGGATGTTCCCGTTGACTATTTTTTGGAGGGAAACACCTAGCTGATTTATTATATAGATGTTAGTGGCTTTGTAAGAATAATTTTCTGTTTTGTAAGAATCATTAATCTTCCTTTAATTTGGAAACTAAGAGCATTTTAAATTATTCTTTTTAATCGCAAACTAAGACAATTTTCAAGCATTTGCCTCCCTTTTCATCTCAAACTCTCATTTTCTCTTATGAAAAAAAAAAGTTATAAGACAAAAACCACCTCTTGAGTATGGGTGATATACAAAAACACCCCTAGTGTTCGGGGATATACAAAAATCACCCTGTTAACGTCGGACGTTAGACAAATACCACCCTTCTGTTACAATCAGTTAGTATAGGGGTGTAATATGACCTTTTTATGACTATTTTGCCCCTAGTTGTATTTTTGTATTTATTGTGGTTTATGTTGTTGGTGTTCTTCATCACCACCACATCAACCACCAACACACCACAAGAAACACCAACACCAACACCAACACCACCAGACACAGCAACACCACCAGAAACACAACCACCACCAGAAACACAACAACCACCACAAAGAAACCCAGAGAAAAAGTTCCTAACTTTTTATACTTCAACCCCAAAAGTCTCCTCCGTCACTAAGAGGATCATCATCACCACATTCTTCAACATCACCACCACAGCCACCACAACCCCTTCTCTTCCACCATTTCAAACCCACCATCTATCGGATCTCAATTTCTCCATTTAAAAGAACCAATCTGTCAATCCTCAAATAAACCACCAACAGACAGACAGATTTACAGATTTTCAAACCCACCATTTCAAACCCACAATCACACTCCACCACCACCACTTGACGATCATACAGAGTAGACATTTCAAAATCAAATCTACACATCTGGAAAAAAATCAAAGAACCCACTCAATTCGAGAAGAAAACCGGAGAAAACGGGATCTGAGAGAAGAGAGAAAGAAACAAAAATCTTCATTTTAAACTTTTCATTTTGAAGGTTTCTTAACAATTAAAAAAATAATAATAAACTTTTATTTTTAGAAGAAAATAGAGATTTTAACTTCCACCCAATTCAACTAAATTTTACACAAAATAATAATAGGGAATTGATTCTTACAAAGCAAAAAATGGTTCTTACAAAGCCACTAACTACTTTTATATGTAAACTAATTTTCACTTTACATGTAAAATTAATTAGTGTCTTTATAATGATAACTTTTTGTTTTGTAAGGATCATCTCCCTAAAATAATGGGTAAGTTAGAGATAACTAACATATGGTTTGGGCATGATGCTAATAAGTGACCGTGTTTTGAAAAACTTCACTTAAATAACATGTTATTTGCTTCGTCTATCACATAGATATTCCGACCACATTTCCGGTAACACCTAATATTATTTAATTACGTTGTACCCTAAGGTTAGTGAGTGTCACAAAAGACTACTTCTACAAAATTGTTATACCCAAATCATATAATTATTATTAAAGAAAAAATGAAAAAAAGAAGAAGAGGAAGATGAACTAATAAGAGGAGAAAAACAAAATGTAAAAAAATGAAAAATAAAATAAACAAGAATACGAGAGTAGAAGGAATTGGGAGGAGGAAGGGAGTGGTCGGAACCCTAAGCGGCAAGGCACCACCAACGTCGTCACTCTCTCTTTTTCTCTCGATCAATATGACTTTTGAGTAGTTTAAACTTCACATTCTATGAAGTCTAGAGAGAGAACCATATTGTTTCGTTGCGTGCTAAGAGGGAGAAGCAAATTATTTCGTGTAGAATTTTGATACGGATTATGCAGCTGGATATACAAAACTAACAATGTTCAAGACCCTCCAAGGATCACAGGACTAGACATCATCACGATGGTAAGAGAAAAACTCATGTGTACCTTAGTTTGTTTCCTTGATGACTTCACATGAAATAGTGTCCACGTCTCTATGGAAGTCCACTCCTGGAATTTCCCCGGATCCTTCTCACGCCTCTGTGCTAGCTAGGGAAGAAGGAGGAAGAAGAAGAAGAAGATAACGCAAAACGAAACCAAAAGAGGCCGCGCCTCTTTGGTGGCCGACGGGGTAGGGGCGGACGACACTAGGGGGTTCGGCTCTAGTGTTGTTCTCTCTCCTTGCTTTGTTCTCTACCAATTGTGATAACAATTTTGACACACTTATGAGAAAAGAAGCTAGGAGTGCCTTTTTATAGTTAATTACTGTTTATTAACTGCATATAAGCCCTAATATTATTCATGCCCATACACGGATTAGCCCACCTTTCAAATTATGCCTACTAAGTTTGCATGTGATTGCGTATTGATCATTCTATTTAATTAGTCCAACTAATTAATTCCCAAGTCCGGTTTAATCCATAGGGAGTGTGACCCCATTGGTTTCTACTTAGTTGGCAGTAACAATTACTAATATAGAGAAGTCTCTAGCAAGACATCTATGCCACCCAACTAATAGAAATAATCAGCAATCCCACAAACCTTGTGATCAATGCTACCGCATTGTATTATCGCTTTGTCTCCATATCCGAATTGGACACGAGACATACAAGTCACACTCGTATATCCAATCCATAGTTTCTCGATCCCAGGAATAGTCTTATCCATGTAGATAACATCAATATCCTATATTGATTTATTTGATTCCGGCCAGACATTCTATAAGCACTACCCCTCGAGTGGCCGCGAATATTTTCTCCCGTTATGTAGGAGGGACAAATCATCTCTACATCACTACCATCTCTAAGCTTGCTTCCTATCATGCCTGATAACTACATTTATAGTTACCCAGTTAAGGCGCAACGTTTGATAATATCAAAGCATGATATTTCACAACTAGAGTATCTAGTGACTTCAAGTCTAAGGACCACAATACCATTGTCACTCAAGAAGCGCTTGTGACTTTACGTAACTTGTATGTAGCCTTCTCGTGGTGGGTCATTCCAGTATGCCATTACCCCTATTGCATACACATGTGCTAGACTTGATATCCCCATATCAATATACCCACATACTAGTCTATAGTTGATCGGCTTGTTAATCAATATAATTGACCAAGGATATTTAAGATAAACAACACATTTGTAATCTAAGGACTTTATTATATTAAATATCTCCATAAATAATACAATGATTATTCTACCAAAAATAATGTTCATACTAAAATAAGAAGGACTCTAGGGCATCTATTCCAACAGTCTCCCACTTGCACTAGAGCCAATCTAGTGCATCTCGTATGCCTATAGATCTAGTGTGCCCTTCATGCTTACGATGAACAAGCGACTTTCTAAGTGGATCTGACAGATTTTCATATGTAGAAATCTTGCATATTGGAGTGTTGTCACCCTCAATCAAGTGACTAGAAACTATAAGTAAAATTGAGAAGGAACGCATGAATAGGGTTCCAAAATATTGCAAGGTAGGAATGCCGTTTCCAATGAGTGGTATGTCATCCACATACAGGACCAGAAACACAACAGAGCTCCCACTAACCTTCTTGTAGACACAAGGTTCATATTTGTTTTTGATGAATCCAAGCTCTTTTTGACCGCGTCATCAAAACGTATTCCAACTCCTAAAAGCTTGCTTCAATCCATAAATGGATCACTGCAACTTACACACTTTATAGGCATGCTCGGGATCCTCAAAACCTTCTGGTTGTGTCATGTACACATCCTCAAGGAGGTTTCCATACAGAAACGTTGTTTTGACATCCATCTGCCAAATCTCATAATCATGATAAGCTGCAATAGCGAGTAAGATTCGAATGGATTTGGTCATTGCAAATGGGGAAAAGGTTTCATCATAGTCAATACCATGAATATGTCTGAATCCTTTTTCCACCAATCGACCCTTATAGGCAATCACATTGCTATCCATGTCGGTCTTCTTCTTACAGACCCACTTGCACCCTATGGGCCGAGCCCCTTTGGGTGGTTCCACCAAAGTCCATAATTTGTTGGTATACATGGATTCCATCTTGGATCTCATGGCCTCAAGCCACTTTTGAGAGTCAGGACCTTTCATGGCCTCTTAATAGGTAGTAGGCTCATCATCTATGAGCAACACGTCTCCAGGATCAACGAAGTCTGTACCTATCCTGTTCCTTTCGCACCCTACTAGACCTACGAAGTTCTGGTGTTGCCTGAACAGATTGCTCCACAACATCATGCGATTCCTGTTCATGTTCCATTTGTAGGATCAGTGGTTTGTGGTTATTGAATTTCTTCAAGTTCTACTGTCCTCCGACTTGCTCCTTCAGAGACAAATTCTCTTTCTAGGAACACGCGGGTCCGAATGCGTCTATATTACGCGTTGTTGCGCAAGTATACGGTCAAGTAATATAATTGAGTATTTGGGACTCCGAGTTATTGAACCCAATGGAAGGTGCTTACTTTTCAAAGTCTAACAACCACTTTAACCTAATTATTAACCAGTAAAAAGGTTTGGAATTGGATTGTTGTCACCCTCAATCAAGTGACTAGAAACTATAAGTAAAATTAAGCGAAAGAAATGGTTTAGATTGAACCAATGGAGAAAAGACTAAGCAATCTATAGATCACATAGGGTAGTTTTGACGATTCCGGATTCCATGTTCTAACACGGCAACTCTTAGTTAGCTAAACTGGGTAATGGCAATGAAATCACCTATCGGTCTCTTGTCGTTCTACACACCGGCACCGATCTGTCCCTCTCAGGCTAACACCGTCTACCGATACATTCTAATAGGCTAACAACATTGCACGGAGTAATGTCCTCTCAGAAAATCACCACACAAACACTACATATCTCCTACTGAATCTACCCTCTTCTGGCCATTCCTACTCAACTCACTTCTCAGTCACATTGATTAAGAATGTTCTCGTCTACTCATCCCAACTAGGGTAGAGTTGCTTTCAAACACTCACTAGTTAAGTAGAAAGGTTGGATCATGACTCCTAACTTGCTAAGGATTAATAACAATAAACGATATATTAGGCTACTAAGGTTGTCATTAAGCCAAGCTCATGATTGAATGAAGAAAGGGATAATCAAGATCACACATCTTAGTCCTAACTTGTCAATGGAAGAACTCAACGTGATAGAAACTAGAACAATCTTCATTGAATCCCAAACCCTAAGCATGAAAGTGTAGGGTTTTGATCATGGATACGTAGCGGAAGAACAATAAATTTATCCGATCAAGACCCTCCAAGGATCACAGGAAGAGATATCATGACGATGGTAAGAGAAAAGTGTTATGTACCTTTGAGGTCTCCTGATGACTTCTAACGAGAAAATTAACACGTCTCTACGATTGATCCACGCCTAGAGGTGAGATATAGATCTTCCAAATGCCTTGTGCTAGCTAGGATGAATGGAAGAGGATGAAGAAATTACACAACGGAGCAACAAAAAGAGGGGAGGCCCTCTCTTGTGGCCGACGGGTTGGGCGAACGGACAAGGGGGTTTCAGCCTCCTTGTTTGTCTTGCTCTCTCCTTCCTTCTCTCCTACTCAATATATGTTATGAGCATAAGTTGTAGGGAAGGAAGCTAGGAGCATCCTTTATATAGTCCAAAAAATCCTTGTTACTACATAAAGGCCCTCACCTAATCCTACTCAATTTCGGATTAGTCAAACTTGCATATTAGTCCTACTAAGTTAGCAAGTTGTTGCGTTTTGATCCTTCTAATTAATTAATCATATTAATGAATTAATTAATTCCTAAGTCTAGTTCACCCCTATATGGCGTGCGCCCCATAGGTTCTATTTAGTTGGTAGTAACTATTTACTAATATGGAGCGGCCTCTAGCAAGACATCCATTATAGCCAACAAATAGAATAGTCATCATGAAAAACCTTGTGCAAGTATTGTCTCATCCCTTTGTCTCTATATCCGGATTGGACACGAGACATACAAGTCACACTCGTATATCCAATCCATAGTTCCTCGATCCTGGGAATAGCCTTATTCGTGCAAATAAAATCAACATCTATATTGATTTATTTGAGTCTGGCTAGAAATTCTATAAGCACTAACCCTCGAGTAGCCTAGGATAATTGCTCCCGTTATATGGGAGGGAGAAATTCTATTTTAATAACTACGATATCTAAGCTTGCTTCCTATTGTGTCCCATACGCACCTTTATGACTACCCAGTCACAGTGTAGCGTTTGACGCTACCAAAACACAATATTCCACAACTAGAAGATCTAGTGACTTTAAGTCTAAGGTTGACAATACCGTTGTCACCGCGAGAAGCACTTGTGACATTACATAACGTGTATGTAGCCTTCTCGGAGATGGGTCAATCCAGTAAGACATTACTCCTAACGCATACCTATGTGTTGGATCGTGATATCTCCATATGAATCAAACCCCATACTAGTCTATAGATTATTGTCATATTAATCATTATAATGAACTAGGGATATTTAAGATAAACAACAACATTTTAAATCTAAGGACTTCATTATAATAAATATCCAATAAATAATACAATGAATGTTCTACCCAATTTATTGTTCATACTAAACTAGATTGTCTATAAGGCACCTATTCCAACAGTCTCCCACATGCACTAGAGCCAATCTGGTGCATCTCGTATGCTAATGCTCCTAGTGTTCCCTTCATGATTGTGCTGAACAAGCGGCTTTCTTAGTGGATCTGATAGATTCTCATCTGTAGGAATCTTGCATATCCGAATGTCTCCTCTTTCGACAATATCTCGAATAAGATAGAACTTCCTGAGTACGTTCTTGGATTTCAGGTGCGACATGGGTTCCTTTGATTGCGGGATCGCCCCAGTATTGTCACAATACAACTCTATTGGATCCACAATGCTAGGTACCACACCAAGCTCAGTAATGAACTTCCTAATCCAGACAGCCTCCTTTGCTGCGCCATTCGCAGCAATGTACTCAGCTTCTGTTGTAGAATCAGCCAGCGTCTCTTGCTTGGAACTCTTCCAGCTCACCGCTGCTCCATTCAGGCAAAATACAAACCCCGACTGTGATCTGAAATCATCTATGTCGGTCTAGAAGCATGCATCCGTGTAACCTCTTACACGCAACACTTCATCACCTCCAAATATCAAGAACGCATCCTTATTTCTTCTCAAGTACTTTAGGATGTTCTTGACTGCAATCCTGTGACTCTCACCTGAATTTGACTAATATCTGCTTGTCATACTCAATGCATATGACACATCTGGTCTAGTACATAACATGGTGTACATGATGGATCCTATGGCCAAGGCATAGGGAACCCTACTCATGCGTTTCTTCTCAATCTCATAGTAAGGACAACCACTCTTCGAAAGAGTGACTCCATGCGACATGGGCAAGAATCCCTTCTTGGAATCTTGCATGCTGAACCATTTCAGCACCTTGTCTATATATGTACTTTGACTCAGGCCGAGCAGCCTCTTAGATCTATCTCTATAGATCTTTATATAGAGTATATAGGTTGCCTCTCCTAAGTCTTTCATTAAAAAACACTTTCCTAGCCAATCTTTAACAGATTGCAGCATGTGAATGTTGTTTCCATTGTGTAGTATGTCATCCACATACAAGACCAGAAAAGCAATAGAGCTCCCACTAACCTTCTTGTATACACAAGACTCATCTTCGTTTCTGATGAAGCCAAACTCTTTGACCACTTCATCAAAACGTCGATTCCAACTCTTAGAAGCTTGCTTTAACCCATAAATGGATCGTTGCAGTTTACAGACTTTGTTGGCTTGCTTTGGATCGTCAAAACCCTCAAGTTGTGTCATGTACACATCCTGGAGGAGATTCCCATGTAGGAATGTTGTTTTGACATCCATCTGCCAAATCTCATAGTCGTAGTATGATGCAATAGGAAGTAAGATTCGGATGGATTTGGTCATTGCGACTGGTGAAAAGGTTTCATCATAGTCTATACCATGAATCTGTCTGAATCCTTTAGCCACCGATCGGACCTTATAGGTAATCACATTACCATCCATGTCGATCGTCTTCTTGAAGACCCACTTGCACCCTATGGGGCGTGTCCCTTCGGGTGGTTCCACCAAAGTCCATACTTTGTTGGTATACATGGATTCCATCTCGGATCTCATGGCCTAAAGCCACTTATGAGAGTCCGTCCCTCCTATGGCCTCTTCATAGGTATTAGGCTCATCATCTATGAGCATCGTGTCATCAGATTCAGTCACGAGAAGTCCATACCTCTCTGGCTCCTGGCGCACTCTACTAGCTCTTGTGTTACTTGAACAGGCTGTTCCACAACCTCTTGTGGTTCCTGTTCATGTTCCATAGTAGGATCAATGCTTTGTGGTTCTTGAACTTCTTCAATTTCTAAAGTCCTCCCACTTGCTTCTTTAGAGACAAACTCTCTTTCTAGAAACATTATGGTCCCAGCAACAAAAACTTTGTTCTCAGTTGGATTGTAGAAATAATATCCCTTCGTTTCCTTAGGGTATCCCACAAACTTGCATTTGTCCGACTTAAGCCCTAGCTTGTCTGATTATAAACGTTTTACATAGACATCGCAACCCCAAATCTTCATGAACGACACTGTGGGACGCTTCCAACTCTACATCTCTTGTGGTGTCTTCATAACTGGTATAGATAGAACATGGTTAATGGTGAAGTTGCACTCATTAGAGCATAGCCCCAACATGATAATGGAAGATCACTTTGACACATCATAGATCGAACAATATCTAATAGAGTTTGATTCCTCCTCTCGGACACGCCATTCCATTGTGGCGTTCTGGGTGGAGTGAGTTGGGATATTATCCCACACTCTCTAAGATAGTCGTCAAACTCTTGGCTTAAGTATTCTCCTCCACCATCCGATCGTGGAGCCTTAATACTTTTGCAAAGTTGTTTCTCTACTTCATTCTTGAATTCTTTGAACCTTTCAAAGGACTCAGAATTAGCCTTCATAAGGTAAACAAATTCATATCTTCTGAAATCATCAGTGATTGTGATGAAGCAGACGTAACCACCCCTGGCAGGCGTGGAAAATGGTCCACATACATCAGTATGTACTAGCGCCAATTGCTCACTAGTCATCTCACCTTTCTTATTGAAAGGGGTCTTTGTTATTTTTCCCAATAAACAAGCCTCACATGTCTCATATGATTCAAAATCAAATGAGTCTAGGAATCCATCATTATGGCGTCTAGATACACGTTTCTCGTTTATATGGCCTAAAGAACAGTGTCATAGATAACCAGGATTTAAATCATTTATTTTAATCCTCTTGGTATTAATGTTATAGACAGGCTTATTTAGATCAAGGATATATAATTCGTTAAATAATTGTGCAGTACAATAGTGAATACTATCAAAATAGATTGAACAACAATTGTTCTTTAATGAAATAGTAAAACCTTCCTTGTCCAAAAAAGAAGTAGAAATAATGTTTCTGCTCATAGCAGGCACAAAATAGCAATTATTTAATTCTAAAAATAATACTGAAGGCAGAGACAACTCGTACACGCCTACAGATAATGCATCAACCTTTGCTCCATTCCCAACGCGCATATCTATCTCTCCTTTAGCCAATCTTCTACTTCTCTTTAGATCCTGCACATTTCGACAAATGTGAAATCCACATCCAGTATCCAATACCCATGATAAAGAGCATGTAATATTGACATCTATAACAAAAATACCTGGTGGTGGTGAAATCACCATTCCAAGCCTTTTGTCCTTCAAATATTTTGGGCAGTGACTCCTCCAGTGTCCGGGTTGACTGCAGTAGTGACACTCACCTTTAGCCACACCTTTGGCAATGCCACCAACATGCTTAAGGGCAGGTTCCTTGGGTTTGGCAACTGCCTTGCATTTTTCCCTTGGAGGTAGAGGCAAACCTTTTGCCCTTTACTTTCTGCACCATCATTATGGATTTGGTCTACCCTTGTTGATGCTTTGTTCAGCTTTCCTCAACATATTGAGTAGATCTGGCAGAGGTTTCACGATCTCATTCACGTTATAGTTCATGATGAACTGTCCATAACTTTCAGGAAACGATTGCAGAATGAGATTGGTGGCCAACTCTTGACCCACCGGGAACCCTAGGAGCCCAAGGTTCTCAAGATAACCTACCATGTGTAGCACGTGCAGCCCTACGGGGTTTCTCTCTGACAGATGACATTTGAACAATGCCTTGGAAACTTACCTCTCTACCCTAGCCTGCTCTTAGAAGAGCTGATTTAAGTGTGCAATCATATCGACTGCATTCATGTTCTCATGTTGCTTCTGAAGCTCAGAGGACATGGTGCACAGCATTAGGCAGACCGCATCATTAGTGTCATCAACACACTTTTGATACGCCTTTAGGGCAGCAGTAGTATTGTTTTCCGGACCATCAGGAACTTGCTCTTCAGAACGTACAATTTCTTTTCTTGCTTAAGAACGTTTCTCAAGTTTCTGTACCAGTCTAGAAAATTGGTCCCGGATAGCTTGTCCTTCTCAATGACAGAGCGTAGGAAGTTCGATGAGTTCGATGAGTTGTTTACCATTTAGAATTCTACAAAATAGGAAAATACACAAGTTTTAGTATTTGTGAACAATTAACTATATTTAATAATGGTTAGTTTATAAAATATAGCTCCCACTATTTTTCTACGGATTAATAACCCTCAAATATTAATGCGGAAAATATCATTATATTTTTTAGTGGGTGCCAAGATCTCTATTTCACTTCTTTTGAGCTTGCTTTGGCAAGTCACCCCAAAATTGGTTATTTAGGTAGGAACAATTCCAATTGCATCCTCATGCAACTCTTGGTTCAATTGGGCAAATAACTACTTATTTATCCATCCACATGGATAATCCCAATTGTTTTCCTCTAGGCTTTTAATCTTATTAAAATCACCTAGTTGCTTCCAACCTCTTACCTAGACAGTTGCACATTACTTGCTTGTGCCATCGCAACACAATCATGACAAATTAAGTCGCCCTGCTTTGGCACGCACGAGCTTGATAATCATGATCATGATCTAGATAACGAGAAGGTAAAAATGCAATATTTAAGTTTAGGGATTTTATTTTCAATTTTAAATTGTTTTGTTGATCCATATCAACTGATCTACTTATTTGAGTTTGGGAACAACTCCAAATAAAAGATCCGGGTTGTTGAATTATCTTATTATTAAATGCATCATCATACACCAACAACAATAATAAGACAATAAAGTAAACATCCACAAAACACAAATTAACGTGTTATGGATACTAAGATATTCTCAAGTCAATGAGAATATCTATGAACTCTAGAATGAAAAACGCATCTCCATGTGTCTCCATCTCTTGGTCCATCCTTCATAGCCTCGTGAAATGCTCCATGCTCCATGTTTGTGGCTCCTTTA
Source organism: Linanthus parryae (assembly GCA_023055425.1). Taxonomy (NCBI): domain Eukaryota; kingdom Viridiplantae; phylum Streptophyta; class Magnoliopsida; order Ericales; family Polemoniaceae; genus Linanthus; species Linanthus parryae. The sequence goes on from JALGPY010000005.1 coordinate 104,956,421, forward strand.
ATTCTTTGGGCTTCTTTTCTTCAATCTTGACTATCTATCTATTTTATCTAGTACTAGTAAGATCTATACTAAATAACATAAATCGCACAAGTTGAGAGAAAAATACCAGCTCGCAGACCGTAAACCCTAATTAATTATTACATCAAACTGATCAGCTCGCAGGCCGTAAACAAACCACAAAATTAAATATCCACAACAAACCACATGTAAGGCCATATCCAATCACCATGCGAATTGCACATAAACAGTTAAAACCATTTTTTATAGTGCTTAGTCAATTTTAATTGATTTTGGATATGCTAGGGTTAAAATGGACCATGGGTCCACTATCAATATAGCCGAAACGCCCACAAAAGGACCAAGGCGCGGCCTTGGGCCGGTCGGCCGAGCCTCACGCGCGGCCGAGCCGCATGATAGGCCGGCCCGAGCCCTTGGTCGTTCCCTAGCTTGGGCGGCAAGGCAAGGGGCGGTCCCTAGGGGGGCGATACTCTCTAGGGAGTTGTTTCCAAAACAACTCTTTGCCTTGTTTCCCAAATTTAGTTGTTTCCATGTTTGAAAAACCCCCTTTTCAAGCATGTGCCCAAACCCTAGTCATCAAGATCCAAAATACACATCTTATGTGATTGAAACTCACTAATATTTACATCCAATGTTAAATTAGATCTTGTTCATCTTGAATCAAATTCAAGTTGCATCTAATATGCTTAATTTGTTGTTTTAACGCAATAATCAACAATTGAGGGTGATAAACAACAAAACGTAACACATAAACCACGTTATGCTCTACGACCAGTGGATCTAATACCACTGTAGGGTTTTGATCATGGATACGCAACGGAAGAAAAATAAATTTATCCGATCAAGACCCTCCAAGGAACACAGGAAGAGATATCATGACGATGGTAAGAGAATTGTGTTATGTACCTTTGAGGTCTCCTTGATGACATCTAACGAGAAAATTATCACGTCTCTACAGTTGATCCACGCCTAAAGGTGATATCAAGATCTTCCAAACGCCTTGTGCTAGCTAGGATGAATTGAAGAGGATGAATAAATCACACAACATAGCACCAAAGAGAGGGGCGGCCCTCTCTTATGATTGACGGGTTGGGCAGACGGACAAGGGGGTTTCGGTCTCCTTATTTTTCTTGCTCTCTCCTTCCTTCTCTCCTACTCAATATATGTTATGAGCATAAGTTGTAGGGAAGGAAGCTAGGAGTATCCTTTATATAGTCCAACAACTCCTTATTACTACATAAAGGCCCTCTCCTAATCTTACTCAATTTCAGATTAGTCCAACTTGCATATTAGTCCTACTAAGTTAGCAAGTTGTTGAGTTTTGATCCTTCTAATTAATTAATTAATTACCAAGTCTAGTTCACCCCTATATGGCGTGTGACCCCATATGTTCAATTTAGTTGGTAGTAACTATTTACTAATATGAAGTGGCCTCTAGCAAGACATCCATTCTAGCCAACAAATAGAATAGGTGATAAATCCGTATTTGGAGCTATAATCGTATGTGTTTCCTTACCGTTTTGCGTGCATTCCGATGCGTTTCCATGGATTCGGACCATTTCTTGCTAAATTGGAGCATGTTGAGTCTTTGCATGTAAATTTTGAGTCCGGGGACTTTTTGCGTTGATTTTGACTATATCTTATCACGTTTGATCTTCCGGTATGTTTCTCGTGTTGTGGTTTTCAGGGACCGGGAGCTCGGGACGTGACATTGGAGCAAAAGTGAACTTCGGAAAAGTTGAGGCTCAAAGGAATGTTCGGGAAGTGAAGACGACAAAAAAAGAGCAAGAAGATTGAGTTTTGATGTAGGCTGCCCAGAAGTAATCGTACGATTACATGGAGGTAATCGTACGATTACCCCTTAGCCAAAATCTAATTCAGAAAATAATATTACAAAGCGATCGTACCAAGTGAATGCAGAAAGTAATCGTACGATTACCTCTGCTGCCAGGATCGGATTTTTGGGGTATTTTTGCTATTTTGGCATAGTTTTGAGGTGGTGGAGCCACATAACACTTAGGAAACATTGGGGAACGTGATTGGCATCAAAGAACACATCGAAGAACGTGCTTGGAGAGGTTGGAGCTAGGTTGGAGAGCTTGGATCATCGTTTGGCTTCTAAAACTCCGTTTCTTCTCTAGTTTGTGCTATTTGATCAAGAAACTTCGTATATTGATTATGTTTATGCATAGCTAAACACTTTTCTCAGGATATCTCATAGGATACTAGGGTTTGATCACGATATTTGTGATTCATGGATTTGATTTCATGCGTTTGGCTTAATTGATGAACTTTTTATCTAGCTATGTGTATTTTACGTGTTTAATTCATCTTTGCTATCAGTAGACGTATTTATAGGATAGATCTAGGTTATGAATGTTAGAGACATCGATATTCATTGCCCGGAAAATTGAAATGCACAGTAGCCGTATCTAGGGTTGAGATATCTTGCTAGTTAGCTAGAACAAAGAGTAGACGAATTCTCGTAATGCGTGTTTAAACTCAATTAGGCTATAGAAATCAGTTGTAATAGTCTAAGAATAGGAGTTGGTTGAGACATCTTCAACGTAATTGTGCTCGTTTAGCTAGATAAATGTTCATCGTGTTAACAAAACATAAATCCAATATCGTGTGAAATACCTAGTGACCCGTAGAGATATCCTGTCTTTTCCAAACCTTGAGAAATCTTACAATTAGTTATCTTTATTAATGGTGAAGTAAATCATTCGATTAGTTGAGACACTTGCTTTTAATTTTAGTAGGATCAATAGAACAAAACAACTGCGCCTTTCCCACACAAAGAACAAATTTAATAGCTAATTTACGACGAAGTCTCTTGAGTTTGACAACCCGGATTTCCAGAATTTGTTATTACACACGACATATGTACACTTGCTGTTGGAGCATGTTAAGTTTTTGGCGCCGTTGCCGGGGACTTCAGATAAATTAGTTATTATTTTTATCTTTAGGGATTTACTTTTTCAATTTATATCTGTTACTAACCTATTTTCTGTGCGTGATTTGTGATTTCAGGTTTGATTTACTTGGTGCATGTCCCGTTCTAGAAACGAGCCTTTGCATCCAACACTTGAAGACCCAGAATCCTTATTACGCGGACAGAGTAGAGACAAGAGGAAAGCAAATTTAGCTCAGATGGACGAGCAAACTAGAGCTTAGTTTGAGAGGTTCCGCAAAGGCCTGCAAGATGCGGAAGCAGCTAGAGTTGCAGCTGTGGAAGATGCAGCAAATCGAGCAAGGGAGACTGATGAGCTCAGAGCTCATTTGAACGAGATGCAAGCTACTATGGCCCGCTTGAACCCTCCAATCCACAACCACGTCTTGGTGCGGGAGAGCAAGTGAGGAACGATGGAGGTAATAACAGCAATGGGGGAAATAATGCACATGATGTGGCGGCACAGGTTGACAACGCCGAGGTTGAAGAACGTCCTATGGTGGACTATTTCAGGACTACTCCAGCATGTTACCAACCTACCATTGTCAGGCCGCAGACCAATGCCCAAAAATTCGAGCTGCGCCAACATATGATCAATATGGTTCGTGATGAGTGCGCGTTCAACGGAGCTCCAGGAGATGATCCCAACCACCATCTTCTGGTATTTTATCAGATTACATCAACCTTGCACGACCAACGAGTTCCTGAGGAAACAGTTAAACTCTTATTGTTTCCCTTCTCTTTATCTGGAAAAGCCAAGAAGTGGCTTATGGAACTACCAGCTGGGAGCATAGTGACATGGGCCGATTTTTGTCATGAGTTTCTGAGGATGTATGGAAGAAAACCGCTCATTGGGAGACGCTTGGAGGAAGTTCAGCCAAATTCTTTGTAGATGTCCGAATCATGGGGAGCCATGGCACAAGCTCTTCCATTATTTCTACACTGCACTGGACAAGGAAACAGTTGACCAGTTAGATATGCTAGATGGAGGTAATTTTATGGGGCTTGGAGCACAACGCGCTCAAGATTTGCTGAATAACGTGTCAAAGAGAGAGTCTACACGAACTGAAACTTGTAGGTACTCCAAAACGGGGGATGCAGCCTTGGTCAACAAGATTGAATCTATGGAAAAAAAGCTGGAATCCATGACCTCAGCATTTCGCGGCATGCACCCTCCATCACAGAAGCCCATGGGTGAATTACTAGCAGATGAAAGTTAGGGATATGATATTAGTGTTGAAGAGGTGAATTTTATGCGACAACAGCAATGTCCTAACACCTATCATCCCAACAATCGCAATCACCCCAAATTCAGCTATGCCAATCCGAACAGTGGATTATATGCACCCGGTCAGAGACCAAATGTTCCATATCAAGCGCAAAGGCAAGTTCCACAATAGCAGGCTCCACAAAAAGAAGAGCAAGATACGAATGCTTTATTGAGAAAGCTCCTAGCTAATCAAGACAGGATGGAGAGCACGATTTTCTCAATACAAGCCACAGTGAAGAGCCACGAGACTCAGATTGGGCAGATTGCCAATCAAAATATCAAACTCCCACCAGGTATGCTTCCAGCAAATACCATCACGCCTAAAGAGCAACTGAATGCCATCACAACTCGCAGTGGCGTCACTACTAAGGATCCCCCATATCCTAGCCACGCGCGAGCAGAAGCAACTAAGGCAACCGAGAAGGCGTTGGATGAAGCAATTCCCGTGCCTACCGTGATTCCACAATCAAAGGACACGAGTAGGAAGTCGGAGGAGAAGCAAAAGCCTAAGGAGTACAGCATGCGTGTGGCATACCCGCAAAGGTTAAAGAGTCAAGAGGACGCTAAGCACTTCAAGAAATTTGTGGATATTTTCAAGAAGTTGCACATTAATATTCCTTTCGCGAAGGCCATTTCACAAACGCGCAAGTATGCCAAATTTCTCAAGGACCTCCTCTCCAATAGGAGACGCATGGATGACTTTAAAACTGTGACCCTGAATGAAGAGTGTAGCGCCGTAGTGCAAAAGGCGTTACCCAAGAAGATGAAATATCCGTGCGATTTTATCATTCCTGTGACAGTGAGAGATGCGTTCCATGGTAGAGCACTTTGTGATCTTGGAGCAAGAATAAATTTGATTCCCACATCAATATTTGAGCAACTTGGTGTAGGGGATCCAAAACCTACTCGTACGTGCTTGCAGATGGCTGACCGTACGATCAAACGCCCAAGGGATGTCTTGGAGGATGTGCTTGTTAGAGTCGAAGGACTCATCTTCCCCGCGGATTTTGTGATCCTAGAAATGGATGCAGATGAAGATGTTCCACTCATATTGGGACGGCCATTCCTTGCCACTGGAAAGACTATCATTGATGTTGCCAATGGAGAGTTGACAATGCAGATTAACGATGAGAAGGTGGAATTCAATGTCTTTGAAGCTATGAAATTTCCCGCGTATGCAGTGAGTGAGCAGTGTTTCGGTGTGGAGGCATACACACCAGACGAAGAGGACGACATTTTATTGGAGCAACTATATGAGGAGCTTGCTCTACTTGATTGCCGCGAGAAGGAGCAAGCCTTGGATGTTCATTGGCGTCAGCCCCTACCCCTCTTTAATGAGGGAAGCAAGAAGATTCTTACTCCTTCCCTTACTACTGCTCCTATTTTAGAATTAAAGCCTTTACCTGTTCATTTGAAATATCTGTACTTGGGATCTAATGAGACTTTACCTGTGATTGTGTCTTCATGTTTGGACAGGGAACAGGAGGAGCAACTTCTCAAGGTATTACAAGAGAGAAAGGCAGCTATGGGATGGACCATAGAAGATATCAAGGGGATCAACCCCACATTTTGCCATCACAAGTTTCAGCGCCTCCTCAATCCTCACATGCAGGAGGTGGTGAAGAAAGAGGAGCTTAAATGGTTGGAGGCGGGCATCATTTATTCGATTTCTCACAGCACATGGATTAGCCCGGTGCAGTGTGTCCCTAAAAAGAAAGGTATAACTGTGGTGGAAGGGGAAAAGGGTGATCAGATCGCCACTCGTACTGTTACTAGGTGGAGAGTTTGCATGGATTACCACAAACTCAATGATGCCACTTTGAAGGTTCATTTTCCCATCCCATTCGTTGATCAGATGCTTGATAGGTTGGCGCATCATTCGCATTATTGATTTCTAGATGGGTACTCCGGGTACAACCAGATTGCCATTGGGCCAACGGATCAGGAGAAGACGACAATCACATGTCCCTACGAGACTTTTTCTTTTCGACGCATGCCTTTTGGGTTATGCAACGCACCTGCTACTTTTCAGAGGTGTATGATGTCGATCTTCTCTGATATGATGGAGGAGAAGTTTGAAGTGTTCATGGACGACTTCTCACTGTATGGTGATGGATTTGAAGACTGCTTGCAACAATTGGCCCGTGTTCTGGATAGATGTATTGACACCAGCCTAGTGCTCAACTGGGAGAAGTGTCACTTTATGGTCACTGAGGGAATTGTTTTGGGGCACAAGATCTCCAGAAAGGGTTTAGAGGTGGATAGAATCAAGATCGAGTTGATTGAGAAGCTTCCTTACCCTACCTCTGTCAAAGGGGTAAAGAGTTTCTTGGGACATGCAGCGTTTTATCGGCGCTTCATTAAAGATTTCTCGAAGATCACGAAGCCTTTGTCTGGATTGCTTGAGAAGGATGCAGTCTTTGATTTTAATGTGGAGTGCAAGTCGGACTTTGATTTGCTCAAGGAGAAGTTGATTAGCGCACCCATCATCGCCACACCAGACTGGACATTGCCGTCTGAGCTCATGTGTGATGCTAGTGACTATGCGGTGGGAGCAGTTCTGGGCCAGCGGAAAGATAAGGTAGCTCATGTCATTTATTATGCCAGTCGTACTCTTAACGGGGCACAGATTAATTATGCGACAACGGAGAAAGAGATGTTGGCTATCATATTCGCGTTGGACAAGTTTCATCCATATCTTGTGGGTTCGCAGGTGACTATTTTCACAGACCATGCAGCTCTCAAATATCTTCTCACCAAGAAGGACACCAAGCCAAGATTGATCTGGTGGGTTTTATTGATGCAAGAGTTAGATGTGGTAATCAAGGATAAAAAGGGGTTGCGGACCATTTTTCACGGCTGGAGAATGATATTCAGGACGATTTGCTTATTCGAGAGGATTTTCCAGATGAACAGCTTATGGTTGTAGTTGCAGTTGTGCCTTGGTTTGCTGACTTGGCAAATTTCAAGGCACTCAACATTGTTCCCAAGGACATGAATTACCGCCAGAGGAAGAAATTCTTTGCAGACGCGCGGCAATACTTCTGGGATGACCCTTATCTGTTCAAGCTGGGAGCATATAATGTATTGCAGAGGTGTGTTGCGGAACCGGACACGTTAGAGATCCTCAGACACTGCCACGAGTTGAATGGTGGGGGACATTTCGGAAAATTGCGCACAGTTGCTAAGGTACTTCAGAGTGGTTTCTTTTGGCCAACTTTGCATAAGGACGCCCATCTATTTGTGCAGCAGTGTGACCGGTGTCAAAGAACAGGTAATATCTTTAACCGAAATGAGATGCCTCAAAATTTTGTGTTAGAGGAAGAACTGTCTGATGTGTGGGGCATTGATTTTATGGGTCCATTCCCATCGTCACTTGGTAATATGTACATTTTGTTGGCGGTCGACTATGTTACCAAGTGGGTGGAGGCTTTGGCGTGTCCGAAGAATGATAGTGCTACAGTCGAGAGATTCTTGCGCAAGAATATATTCACAAGGTTTGGGACGCCTAGAGCCATTATTAGCGATGAGGGATCACACTTTGTGAACAAGGTCTTTGCCAATACCTTGAGCAATTATGGGGTAAAGAAACACAAGATCTCATTGGCCTATCATCCACAATCTAATGGGCAAGCTGAAGTGTCAAATCGGGAGATCAAGGGGATTTTAGAGAAAACTGTCACTCCAGGGCGCAAAGACTGGGCTCTACACTTGGATGATAGTTTATGGGCATATCGTACTGCATACAAGACTCCCTTGGGCATGTCTCCCTACCATCTCGTTTTTTGGGAAAAGTGCCATCCCCTAGTGGAACTTGAGCACATAGCGTTCTAGGCGCTATAGAAATTAAATTTGGATGCTAAGCTCTCTGGTGAGCAAAGGAAGCGGGCATTGCTTGAGTTAGAAGAACACATGTTGATGGCATATCAGAGTGCCAAGATCTACAAAGAGAGAACCAAGCAATGGCATGACAAGCATATCATTCCACGAGATTTCAGAGTGGGCCAAAAGGTATTGATATTCAACGCACGACTAAAATTGATTCCGGGCAAGCTGAAGTCAAGGTGGAGTGGTCCATTCACGATTACAGAGGTTTACCCATGGGGATCACTTGAGGTAAGAAGCTGAGAATGGGGACCGATTCAACGTGAACGGACAGCGAGCAAAGCCATACGTGGACGTGAATTTCATTGGGGTGATTGAGCGCCTCAAAGAAATTTCCGATATGTGAGCTCTTTAGAGGTAACTGGGTCGGGCCGTAGACCTTAAATTACAAAGCGCTTGTTGGGAGGCAACCCAACCTAATTACAGCATTAGGATTGGTTTTATATACTGGTTTGTTTGTTCTATTACATTGTATTTATTTGAGAGGTGCGAGAGAGTGGATTTAATATTTCCATTGAGTATGTGCATGATTTTTAGGTGAAAGGCCTATTTCGGATCCCCTTCTTGATGCGCACGTGAAGAACAGATTGAAATTTGAGAAATAGCAGCCCAGAACGCGTATCGGGATCCGGAATGAAGAAATTGGAATGGGACGCCTTATCCTACTTGTACTCAACACACGCACCTGGGGGAGATCGTATTCCCGGACTACCCGTCTTGATATACGCAATGATTACATTGGAGAGCAGCGAAAGCTGGCACATTGGCACGGGTTACGAGGTGAAATTTTGAAAACGAGACTGAAAGCGGAATTGGATAGTTCCATTGTGTGGGGGTGGTCGAGAGCTTTCTGTGGATAGGTGGATCGCGTATATCGGAGTTCGGACGAGAAAGTTATGGCAAAAAGGATGCTCAAATGAAAAAAAAAAAACGCAGCCAAAAGCATCCGGAAATGATGATTTTGGAGTATGCAAGGTTACAAACACATGATAGACCGGGATGGAGTACCTGCAGTGACGAGAGATCTAGAACTCCCCTTCTTGATGAGTGGGATTGCATGATTTTGAGAAAAAGAGCCGATGGAGCACATTTGGATGTTTTTCGGCCAACTTTGGGCGATAATTGAAGAAAGTCGGGAAAACGTTCCGGAAACGGAGAGTTATCTACGTGATCAAGACATAAGTCGAAAAAGGGATCCAAAGGTGCAACAATCACACTCATCGGATTTCTGGATCAAAATCCGAGGTAAAAGTTGTATTTTGGCTAAAGAAAATATCCTCCCTGCACAAAGGTAATCATATGATTACCTCAAGGTAATCATACGATTACTTTTGCCTTAGAAAAAATTTTGAGGTTGATTTTTTGAGAAAAGCTACTGATCAATCGTACGAGTAATCGTACGAAGTGATCGCACTATTACCTTAAATTAATCGCACGATCACTTCAATGTAATCGTACGATTACTTATGAACAGTCAACAATCGGGTCTTCCTCTTTAGTCAAAACAAACTTTCATCTCCCTCTCAACACCCCGACCTCCTCTTATTCTTCTATCTGCCATCACCACCACCACTGTGTGCTCTCGCCGCCACAACCTCCATCAATCATTGCCGCCGCAATCTTCGACCATTACCGCCACTGTGAGCCACCACCGCCTCCTCTCCGGTCCACCACCAGCGTACCAGCGGTGCACCAGCAGCCCCCTCGTCACAGACCTCCGCCTCTCTTTCTGAGTCCTCAACACCCGAACACCAACTCTCCACCACCTCTTCCACCTACTGTTCATCAAGAGGAGCAACAAACATCCATCTTTGGGGTGAAATCACGAACGAATCTGCACTATCCCCACACTAGGCTTCTTGAGCAAATTTTGAAATTGGGGTTGTTTGGCTGAGATTCACGCGTCGGCGAAGAAGGGAAGATTGACGAGGGCATCAAGAGGAGCAAATTGCACAGCTCAATTGCGAATTTCAGTGCAAAATTTTCAGCGATCCGAAACGGTCAATCTAGCCAACGTTTCTGAACCCTCGTGCCCGTAAGTCCAGCTCCGGGCATGTAGGTACGTGCTAATCCCTCTCTTTATGTGTATTAGGCACAAATTTTCCTTAGTTGGAAAATTTTGTTTTTCAATTTGATCGATACGCAAAGGCCTCGAGCAACATGCGAGGAATTGCGTCGTGCTTTGTCTTGATACTTGCTTACTTGTGCTTAATTTATTAATATCCGTTACACTACTTGTCACTGTGCACATTAGTTGCTTCAATTGTTACACTTGTACACGTTCACGATGAGTAAACGTGCTCGTACGAGTCGTGATGAGGACCCAGAGTATACATTACCCGGTGCGATTAGGGTGGCGGAGCCTGAGAGTGAGTCTGAATCTGATGGGGGTAACCCGGGTGCCACATTGGTCATCCTGTTATCCCCTGACCTTAGGATCTTCAATACACCTAGTCCACCCAACTGCCTCCGATAAGAAAGGGTCGAAGTGATAAGCCGGATGACAAAAAGTTGGAAATCTATAAGGATGGGGTCTTTTGCGACGATAGGTTTATCTCGGCGAATGCCCAAGGATTTTATAGAGGCAACCCTAGGGTTAATAGAGGTGTCCAGGACGAGAGAATATTTCCGCTTGAGGGAGTGCCTGAAGACCTAAAGGAAGTCGCTAAGACCGAGAACTTTGCGGGGTGGATGAGGTTGGTTAAGGAAAAAGCCAGTTCTGCATTGACTCGTGAGATTTACGCGAATGCGAGACACACCAATGAGGGTGAGACGTCAAAGCTCAATGAACCTCGAGTGATTAATTGTCGTCAGAACTGACTTGTTCTGTCTTCTGAGCACATAGCCGCAACTCTTAAGTGGCCCCCGTTGAAAGAGGCCTGTCAATTTAAGATTTATCTGCAGAAAGACCAGCATACGCTCATTGATGAGGTTTCGGCCTTTTGTTTTGCAGGAGTGCCAGGAGCCGACTGGGATAGGTCTAAAACCAATATCAGAAATTGGAAGATCCCAATCGGATACTACCTCTGTTTCACCTCTTTCAGCCTACTTTACTTTTTGTCACTATTCACTAGGTTACTTTCATCCGGTGATTTGATTAACAAAACGATACAATTATTTGGTAATCTTTACATGGTGTTATAGAGGACAGTTTATTGTAAAATACCATGAAAAAATTGTTAAAAAATTACATCGTTTTGGTACCCAAATCACCAAGTCAAAGTGACTCATTTACGGGTTAAAAAGTCAAACGCAGACGAAACAGACGAAACGGAGGTAGTACATGTTGCCTAAAGCAAGGTGGCTCATTGAGATCTTAGAGTCCTGGGTTTTGGGAGTTTCGTCTCCAAATTTTGTTGACTTTGAAGTGTGTCTCATGGCTCTATGTCTATCAAGGGGGCATCAGATAGACATTCCTAGGCGGATCTTCCTGTATTTGCACGAAAGGTTTGAATAAAAAAATTGGAAGTCTGCATGCCATAGTTTCTTACTCATGTACTTAGCTGAGAAGTGCGGTGCCATCGTGACTAAGAATGAGAGGGACCTAAAACCCAAGGTCCCAAGACTGTTTGGCAAAATCCCGGACCCGTTGAAAGATGTAGTTGTGATGGAGGCGGGGACTAGTTCTAAGCCTCCTAAACGAAAGGCTAAGAAAGGAGCCTCTTCCTCGGGTGCACCACCACCTCCACCTCCACCTACTACTCCTCCAGTTCCACCTCATCATGTACCTCCACCTATCCGTGATCGAGTTGATTGAGAGTGAGACCTTAGCTGATTTAATGGCGGAGTTGAGGTTGACCAGGACCATGACTCTCACATCCTAGCGTCGGACCACCGACCATGTTGCTGACATGAGTGCTCGGCAGTTTGAGCACTATCGTAGTAGCATGCGTAATTTAGGACAGGGGATACGCGAGGCGAGTCTGCATCAGCATCGTCAGGATTAGTGGATGGAGGCATTAGGCACTCATGTGGGATTTCCGAGAGACCAGTGGCCCAGTGGTCATGAGACTTACCCGGGTGCTTACGAGTACCATTCTGATGCCTATTCCGGAGAACAGGACCAGGACGACGAGGATTCGTCCGAGTAGAGTTACCGCCCCCTGCATTTGAATGCTGAGTCTTTTCGCTTGACCTATGCATTCGTTGAGGACAACGGCACGTTCAAGTGTGTGTGTGTGTGGGGGGGGGGGGGTTTCTCAGCCTTTATTAGCCAAGTCCGTGTCTGCATTCACCAGTTACATATAGGTTGTTTGTGTCCTATCGTGAGTCAGTAGTTGTAGTCGATGTCGTGTTTATATATATTGTTTTTGTCGTATTGTGAGGAGTTGATGTTTGCATATTATTATAGCATGTTGGCATATTTTATTTATTTATGTCCACCTACCCAAATTGAGTCAGTTTCGAGTCTTCTTTCGAGTCGGCCCATGCATATAGAGTAGTACTTATATATAAAAAAAAATTATTAAAAAAAAAAATTGAAAAAATCAGAAAGGGAAATCAAAAGAAGTTTAAATTTCGAAGAATCGAGGAGTGTGAGATCTTTAGGCATAGGGTATGACTTGTGACCGAGAATGACAAGGTGAGTTCCCCTTAGAATGTATAGAGAGACTTTCTTTACGGGAATGCCTGCCTATATTAAGACACTTAACTGATTTTCAAATCTAAAGTGTGTTCCTTGTTTTCTTACAAGAGTTGAGCTAGGTGTGAGCTAAACAAGCCGAACATTCATGTGTACGTCTTAGGTAGTCGCCAACCCGCCTCGTAGTGGCACACAGAACAGCTGTGCGAGGTGTGTATTAGAGCACTCACTGCTTGTTAGATCTCACCCTGTAGGACCACTAGAAAACCCGATTTGAACCTTGGCTTATTTGATAACCTCTTGACCTAGAGTGACGATTCTTGGCCTTCATCACAAATCGTTAGAATCACCACTTTAGTGCGTCATGAGGGAGTTGTAGTTGAGGGGGTTCGATGAGGGAGAGCTTATTTGCACATACTTGTGAGTTCTACATGATCGCATGCGCGTTAGTTGATATTTACGAGGGGATGCGAGGGTGAGTGAGTAGGCTTGCGCACTTCGGTGTGGCGGTGTTCCATGTCATTATACCATGGACACAGTTGTGGAGAGCCGTGAGTGCGTGACATCTAATCCGCACAAAATGGGGTTGGTTGATTTTAATTGGTGGATCGTGCTAGGTATTGGACTTCTTTCATATTGGTGTAGGAGGTTCGGTTGGATTAGGCACATGACATACTCTGTTTGACTACTTGAGAGGGGGACATGACTACATTCTAGTGTGTGGATGTCGAATTTTGACTACGGACATTGAGATCGAGCTTGTGACGACTCTATCCCCATACGTGTACTTGGACTTGTTTGCGGCTTTGTTTGGTGGCATCATACATTTCATAGAGTTAGGGGGAGATGAATCTTACTTGTGATACATATTCATCGTTTTGCTTATTTCCTTCCCCTTTACATATTTGCGTAGCTATTCTTGGAAGACCACTCGGATATTTGGATGATATGTAGGATTTTGGAAAAAAAAAATCAGAAAAAAAAGAAAAAAAATGAGAGTTGAATAAAGTGATGAATTGAGCTTAATTGGAAGCGAGTGGTGGAGCTATTATTTCGGTAACGACGGTTTGCATTTCGTGCACGATTCAAGACGGTGGCCACGGAGATCGTAATTGTACCGGGGTTTTGAGGGAATCGAGGGCCGGAGACGGTGAGTTTCGGGTTGTGGTTTCCATCATCGTGGTGAGGTTGTGCGAGATGTGGTTTTTATTGTGAGAATGTGACGCTTAGGATTTATATTTCACGATTATCTATTTTTTCCTAAGCCTCAACATTCTAAACCGTTAGCGGAATAGGAGCTCGTACCTTGGATGTGGCTTAGCCTAGCGCAACCTCTTATTTATCGGCACACGCGAAGAGGTAGGTTATTCTTGCACTTAGTAAAGCTAGGCTTTCTATACTAAATAGGGGAATTCTCGTTGTCAAATTTAGTTGCAATTCATACCTCATTCCTAGATTCTTTATCACTCCATGAGAACCGGTTTAAGCTAATTGAGATTGCCCGATCTCGCCCAAAAAGATAAAAAGATGTTTTGTGTATATATTCATGTTTAGTTAAGATCGAGTCATATAATTGAATTGCATCATATTGTTGCATCGTTGAGTCATTTATTGAGTCTTCATTTGTATTGAGTCGGCTAATTGAGGTTAGTTTCAATCGGTAAGTTGAAAAGTATGCAATGGGCTTGGTTGGAATAGTTGATTCGAGAGGTGAGATGGGAGGAGGAAGGTTCGGATGATCTTTGATAGGTTGTGATTTGGATTTTTGCTCGGGACGCGCAACGGGTAAGTGTGGGGATATTTGATAACTCCATATTTGGAGTTATATTCGCATGTGTTTCCTTACCGTTTTGCGTGCATTCCGATGCGTTTCTATGGATTTTGGACCATTTCTTGCTAAATTGGAGCATGTTGAGTCTTTCCATGTAAATGTTGAGTCCGGGCACTTTTTGCGTTGATTTTGACTATATATTATCACGTTTGATCTTCCGGTATGTTTCTCGTGTTGTGGTTTTCAGGAGTCGGGAGCTCGGGACGTGACATTGGAGCAAAATTGAACTTCGGAAAAGTTGGAGGCTCAAAGGAATGTTCGGGAACTGAAGACGACAAAAAAAGAGAGCAAGATGATGGAGTTTTGATGTAGGCTGCCCATAATTAATCGTACGATTACATGGAGTTAATCGTACGATTACCGCTTAGCCAAAATCTGATTCAGAAAGTAATATTACAAAGTGATCGTACCAAGTGAACGCAGAAAGTAATCGTACGATTACCTCTGCTGCCAGGATCAAATTTTTGGGGTATTTTTGCTATTTTGGCATAATTTTGAGGTGCTGGAGCCACGAAACACTTAGGAAATATTGGGGAATGTGATTGGCATCAGAGAACACATCGAAGAACGTGCTTGGAGAGCTTGGAGCTGGGTTGGAGAGCTTGGATCATTCGTTTGGCTTCTAAAACTCCGTTTCATCTCTAGTTTGTGCTATTTGATCAAGAAACTTTGTATATTGATCATGTTTATGCGTAGCTAAACACTTTTCTCAGGATATCTCATAGGGAACTAGGGTTTGATCACGATATTTGTGATTCATGGATTTGATTTCATGCGTTTGGCTTAATTGATGAACTTTTTATCTAGCTATGCGTATTTTACGTGTTTAATTCATCTTTGCTATCAGTAGACGTATTGATAGGATAGAGCTAGGTTATGAATGTTAGAGACATCGATATTCATTGCCTGGAAAATTGAAATACACACTAGCCGTATCTAGGGTTGAGAAATCTTGCTAGTTAGCTAGAACAAAGAGTAGACGAATTCTCGTAATGCGTTGTTTAAACTCAATTAGGCTAGAGAAATCAGTTGTAATAGTCTAAGCATAGGAGTTGGTTGAGACATATTCGACGTAATTGTGCTCGTTTAGCTAGATAAATGTTCCTCGTGTTAACAAAACATAAATCCAATATCGTGTGAAATACCTAGTGACCCGTAGAGATATCCTGTCTTTTCCAAACCTTGAGAACTCTTACAATTAGTTATCTTTATTAATTGTGAAGTAAATCATTCGATTAATTGAGACACTTTCTTTTAATTTTAGTAGGATCAATAGAACAAAACAACTACGCCTTGCCCACACAAAGAACACATTTAATAGCTAATTTACGACGAAGTCTCTTGGGTTCGACAACCCGGATTTCCGGAATTTATTATTACACACGACAGCTGTACACTTGCAGTTGGAGCGTGTCAATAGTCATCATGACAAAACTTGTGCAAGTATTGTCTCATATCTTTGTCTCTATATCCGGATTGGACACGAGACATACAAGTCACACTCGTATATCCAATCCATAGTTCCTCGATCATGGGAATAGCCTTATTCGTGCAAATAACATCAATATTCTATATTGATTTATTTGAGTCTGGCCAGACATTCTATAAGCACTAACCCTCGAGTGGCCTAGAATATTTGCTCCTGTTATGTGGGAGGGACAAATTCTATCTAAATCACTACGATATCTAAGCTTGCTTCCTATTGTGTCCAATACGCGCCTTTATGACTACCCAGTCACGGTGTAGCGTTTGACGCTACCAATACTCAAAATTCCACAACTAGAAGATCTAGTGACTTCAAGTCTAAGGATGAAAAGACCGTTGTCACCGCGAGAAGCACTTGTGACATTACATAAATTGTATGTAGCCTTCTCGGAGATGGGTCAATCCAGTACGCTGTTACTCCTAACGCATACCTATGTGTTGGATCGTGGTATCTCTATATTAATCCAACCCATACTAGTTTATGGATGATTGTCCTATTAATCATTATAGTGGACTAGTGATATTTAAGATAAAAAACAACATTTTAAATCTAAGGACTTCATTATATTAAATATCCAATAAATAATACAATGAATGTTCTGGACAATTTGTTGTTCATACTAAACTAGATTGCCTCTAGGGCACCTATTCCAATAGAAAGTTCATCAAAATCCGGAAAAGTTATCATCAAAACATAAGCCCTAGGCTCTCCATAGATGCCTAGGTATGAGTTTAGTTACTCATAACAAAAGTTAACATATTATTTTAATATTTCATACAAGAGAAAGAGAGAAAATTAATCAAACGCTAGAAATAGGATAATGGTGTTTATCCGGGCTCGTCTCCTTGCTTGATGATGCTCCCAATGAAGTCTCCTTGCTCTTCTTAGAGTTCTTGGCTCACAACTATGGTGTATTCACGTCCCCTGCTGCTTAGGTCGAAGTGGGGAAGCTAAAATCTTCAAGAATTGCATTTTCCCCCCAAAATTGCGCACATGACTTCTGCCCATTTTGGCCCGAAATAGAAAGCATTTCGGCCCCAAATACATTTCGTCTTCCATTTCGTACTGGTCTTCAATTTTCTTGAAACTTTAACTTCTTGTCCTTTTATTTCCCGAGCCTCTTTCCTTGCCCTTACTTTCTTCCAAAGTTCATGCTCTTGATTTCAATCACTCCAATAGCCCTGTTTCCTGTCAAAGACAACAACAACAACTATACCAAGCGATCAAATCCAACAAAGTAAGCACAAATCAACATAAAGAACATGCCTTAAATAGAATTAAGCATATGAAGGAACAAGTGAGAAATCATGCTCAGATCAACAATATTAGACTCAAAACTCTCCAAAAACCTATAAAACATGTGGCGAATGCTAAATAAATATAGCCCCCAAAAGGAGCTATCAAATTCCCCCTCACTTACTCTTTGCTCGTCTCGAGCAACAACGACGCTCATTACCCCCACACTTAAGCGCTTTGTTGTCCTCAACAAAAGATAAAATGAAATCAAGAGGACTCAGCTGCCTAAATGCGGGGTCGGTAGTCTAGTCATACTGGGTCTCCTCGTCCCCCGCGACTCGGATATTCGGACTCGACTCTGGGTATACATCAGACATGTAATGGTACAGTCCATCGTAGGTGTGCGGTTGCTGCAAAGTGACATTAGCCGCAAGGGTCATGTCCTTAATCCATCCTCTCTGCTCAGCACTATCTAGACTCAGCAGCTCTAAGTCGCGGCCAAGTTGACGCGCACTAATTCGAACATGCTCAAACTGTCTCCTAGACCTAGCTCTGTCAGCATATGCTTGCAGTCTCTACTACTCTAGCATGTGGGTGATCATGTTAAGCTGACTCTCCACTCTAGAGCTTGAGCTACTAGCCTCACTCCTACTTGGCTGTGGGGGTAAAATAGGTCTTTGGGCTTTCAGGGGGCCGGACACTCTCACCCACTTGCGCTCTCTATCATTTTTCTTTGCTTTGTGGTCATAATCAAGACCACTCAAAACAGCCCTAGCATCTTTTGCTAGCTTTAGGAGAAGTCAAGTGTGTCCGGGAGATCTAAAGTTAGCACGTCCAGTCCTCTCCATGATAAAATGGTAATTGAAGTACGGGACATTAATACGCTTACCGCTCCACAAACAGTAAGCCATAGTGCAAAAATGGAAGGAGTACGTGGGTTGAGCTGTAACACCAACAACCAAGTTCTCAATAAGGTCGCAAATCCACCTCGCATGTGGAAGCACGGCCGTCCTAGAAACAGTCCACTCAGGTAAAGTGGGTCTCTCCTTCCATCCCGCTCCAGGAACCCCCTCAAAACAAAAGGAACTCACAACCTCAACAACATCCAACCTCCGGATAGTATTATGGTAGGCACAAGTTTCCTTTAGAGGCTTGAAGTTCATGGCGGCCCCTATAGTCTCGGGCGTGATAACTATGGAAGCTCGCCGACAATACACTTGCCTGTGATCATCACCCTCTCCCTCGCTGTAGAAACAAGCATTTACAATGATCTCTCTTGCAAGAGCGGAGCTAGACTTCTTACGAATCTTAAACCATCTGTCTAGTCTCTCGTTTTGTAAGAGATCCTTAAGATGTTTGGGCAAGTTAGATATTTCCGGGAAGGGTTTTTCAGGAGTCCCTACGCTATTCAGGAACGCATTAGTGTAGTATGCCTTATGGGCATTCGCACTAACGAACCTGAAGCTGCAGGATTTGGTATTGCAGATAGCATCGAGGTCAACCTCCTTCGCAGCCTTACCCCTCAACCCAATCTCTGTAAGTGGAGGCATATCTTGGTTCAATTCATAAATAATTGGACACAGAAGCACCTGACGACGGTAGCCAGAACCGTCTCCCTCGTTCACATCCTCTTCTCCGTCACTCATGACCATATCCTCTTCAGGATTAAAGACGGGGTGATCATCAACAACTATTACCCGTATCCTCGTAGCATTACTACCCAATGTAGACGTAATGATAGAGAAAAGAAAAACGAGTGCACGTGAGCTTTAACAGTAACTACACCAAGTAACCTAGGGTACAAGTAAAGAGCAAGTAAAATTTGCGAAAATTTAAGCCCTAGAAGTGCCTAAACAAGAATTTAGAGCGAGAGAAAGAGTATGGTACCTACGGTCCCGCAGTACCGTTCTTACATGACCGGTTTCGCCATATTTGGTCAAGAAAGGACCGGATCGGTCGACCAATTTTTTGAAAGCTCGAGCAAGTTGAGGCAAGTATGCCTCCTTGTGCTCCTCGGTGTCCCCGTCAAAAGACTCTTCTTGAGCTTTGGCCGAATCCAACTCCAAGTTGACGAATTGGAATATTTTGTTCTTGGAGCTCTTCCTCTTCAATTTCCCCCACACTCAAACTAATCATTATCTCTCAAAACCCCAAGAATTAATCTTGTAGACGAGCTTTCAAGGAGCAAAACCCAACAAGACATTCTTGATTTGGATGAGTTTTGGGTTTGGGTGGGTTTGTATTCTTGAGTTTTTGAGAGGAAGAAGATGAAGAAAGCTAGTTTTGATCCGAATGGGGGCTTGGGAAACTTCCTTGGCCGGTTTTTGTGCTTTATACCCCTCCTAAAATGACCAAAACACCCCCAATTAAAGTGTATCCCGACCCATTTCGGCCCGAAATAAGGGGCATTTCGGCCCAAAATAGTTCTTCAATTCCAAAACAAATTGGAAGTTTGTAATGTAAGTATAAAACATGATCTAAATACTCTAGAAGGGGGGGGGGGTGAATAGAGTATGCTAAATTTTGCCGAAATACAGTCTTTTAAAACTTGAATAGAGCAAGCAGTTGATATCTCAAAGCATTGAAACAGTTTTGACAAACTTGAAGATATAACTGCAGAATATAGAGGCTTCAAAGCTTTGAGATTTGGAAAGCTCCAAAGCTTTGAAACTTCGTGTTTAGATTGAATGTAAAGATAACAAAAGTAAATAGCAGGAACACAAGGATTTTACATAGTTCAGTCACAATTGGACATAGTCTCTGCCTGAGGGGTCTTATCCATCCATGATTCAAACAAAAATTCTTATTAATCACCCAGATTCAGCCCTAGATCTCAAGCCTAAGTGAGCTACCTTACACTTATACAACTTGTGGTTCCCAACCTATCTAGTTACTAGCTACAACATGTTTAAACAATAAGAACCTCTTGTTTTTCACTAGAACAACCAAACTACTAAGTTTGGTGTGGTTTCAGAAATATAGAATGAATGATAGAATTTTGTAAAAGTAGAAGAACTCAGAAAGAATAAGCTGATGAAGCCTGAAAGAGTTCTTCTGATATGATGAATGATCTTTCTTCTGCAATGTCAATCGCCTGATGAACCAGAATATTGGAATGATATAAACTCTCCTATTTGTAGCACACTTCAAACCTCACGAAGATCAGTCTTAATCTCTGTGTGTCTTTCAAATCAAGGTGCTGATTACTATAAATAACAGTCTGCAACAAACTGAGAGATTTTAGGAACATAAATCCTATAAATCCTCTTCCCTGATATGCCTCTTTCAACAGCTATGTTTGAATAGCTATATGATTTGTTTTATGGACGTTGTAATGCCCAACAATCCTGCATAAACTCAGCAAACAAGATCAAACAACATAAAGACAATCTAGCATCAAGATCTGTTTAGCAGTATGCTAACAGTTCATGAGAAAACTGGGCTAGATTTGTCTTTTAATAGAATTACATATTCAATCTGTTGAATATATCAATAATTAGTATAGAACAAGTGTTATTAGTCAATAGTAGATTATAACAAGCTCAGAATCATACAGAAATAACCTGCACACACAGAATTGATCAGATGAACTTAGCAATAAAGAGTAACCAATGAATCTCAAAGCTTTGAAGCTTTGCCCGCTACTTCAACAGAATGAACTTGGATTTTCAATCCAACTCAATCCTGCATATTTTTTTAATTTGAATATAAATAACTAATTCCTTCATAGTGTCATTCCATATCATAAACAAAAACCCGCATCAAACAGTTAGACATATATATATATATACATATATACACACACACACACACACATATATATATATGTATATATATATATATATATGTATATCACTACAGTAACTCAAAGCTTTGAAGCTTTGGTACTTAGCAATACTCCTGCTTGTGTTTCTGGCATTCATCATCAAGAAACTAAAGCTCTCTACATATGCATTTCACATATTAATATCAAGGAGCTTCAGACTTATCAATCTCCCCCTTGATGAAAGACAAAACACATTACTTGAATCCAGATTATGAACAATTTCCTGCAACTCTGAAACACAAGTAATTTACAAGTTCTGATAACAGTTTTAACCTTAAAAAAATATAAAACTTAACACACAATATAATACTTCAACTAAATAAATCTTAAATACTGCATAGCATAGCCATAACCAATAAGAACCAAATAGCAACTAGCATCCATCCTACTTTTTACAAAACTTAACACAAAATGCACATAATCTTCTCCCCCTTTTTTTCTTTCATCAAAAGATTAGAAGCAATGTAGGATCTAGTTCAGAGTGTTTTTAAGAAAATCAGAAAACTTAAACAAACTTCAGGACTTGAAAGGAGATAAAAGAATAAAAAGAAATAGAAGGGTGGTCTTCAAGCCTTTGAATATTCAGCATCAGGACCCTTCTTTGCAGACTTCTTTCCAGACTTGGCTTTTCCCTTTCCCTTGTCCTGAACTTCTTCAACTGTTTCAGCCTCTGAATCTCCTTCAGCTTCAGATGGTTCTTCTCTTTTCTCATCTTCATCAGTAGCTTCTGCACCCTGTGCTTCCTCAGTTTTCATTTTCCCTACAACTTCATCAACAAGCTTGTCCAAATCAACAACTTCCTTTTCAGTAGTCTCTGCAGCATTTTCGTCATCACCAGCCTCTTCGTCAGATTGATCAAAAAGATCATTTGATGTGAGAATAATGGTAACTGGTTTCTTTTTCTTCTGCTGCTTCTTAAGAGCTTCACCAAGTACTTAATCTGAATCAATACTTGTTTCTCTGCTCTCTGAGGAGGGTATCTGCTCTAAGTTCAACTATTTGATGATGATATCTAGTTTATTGTTCACCAAACCTTTGAACTCAGTGAATTCAATTGAAATGTCAAACAAACTTTGCCTCAGATCTTCCACTCCATCTTCCAAAACTTCAACCCTTTCCAGTATTTGAGAGAAATCCATATTACCGGACACTTTAGGGGTTGTAGCAGCTCTAGGTTTGATAAACTCTTTCTCATTCAATTCTTTAGGACTTAACTCAGAATAGAACTTCCACTTCCCTTTGGCTGTAAAAACAATTCCAATCCTTTGAAGTGATGCCTCATCTACGACTCCAAAATCGGTAGTAATCTTCTCCTCATCCTTCAAAGAAAAACCAAAATGTTTGAAAAAAAGGTAATACATTGGCATAAGGCAGAGAATGGTTCCTAGTCCTGGTGCCACAGTAAACCAAATGTTCCATCACAACAGTAGGAAGGTCTACCTTAAACCCTTGACATATAAGATACATCAAGATTAACACTTTGTCTGTCACCAACTCTTGGGAATACTCTCTGGGAACTACACATCTCATGATGATTGAAAATAGAATTTTGGCTTCACAGGTAAACAGAAAGTGTGTTAAGTTTTTTGGTTCAGAAGTGGTTTCCTCCAAGAAAAACAAGGTTTTGGCTTTCTCCAAAATTTATTTCCTATCAGGGTGGTCACTGACCTTATACTTCCTAGGTACTCCCAAAATTATGGAAAACACCTTGTGATACAACCTAATGTCAATACCAGCCTTTCTTGAAGTAAGAATATACCTATCACTATCATCCAGTTCTTGAACTAAATTCAGATAAAACAGTCTGGTTAGCCTAGGGTAAGCCTCAGAAGGTGGATTCAACAAAATCCCAACAGATGAATTCCTCAAATTCTTAATGTAGTCTAAGTCCATAATTTCCAACAAATCAATACTAATTAGAATACAGAAAGAGACTTTGGATGATGCATACGCATCCATCCACACAGCTTTAACCTCAGAATTGACAGACCAAGACTCATGTAAAAGGTTCTTACCAACATTTGTAGCCTTCTTGGTCTTCACTGCACTGTGTTTCACTCTTTTATTTTATGGAGTTGCTTCACCTTTCTTCTCATTAGTTTTCTTATCCTTTGAATATGGCACATTCTATTTTTCACTTTTATCATCAGTCCCGTCCTTCTTCTTCTTTCTTGATTCTTCCCCTTGACCCTTAATCTTCTGTTCTTTGTCCTTCACCACTTCTTCTCTAGCAGACTCAGATTCTGACTCAACCACTGGTTCTTCTTGAACATCCTTTCCCTTCTTGACCTTCTTTGAGGGATGAGATGTCTCATGAACACTATCTGTATCCTCTGAATTGGATCCATGAATGGTGATCTTCCTGCTAGCCTTTCTCTTCACCCTCTTGTTGGAATTCTGCCCTTGGTTCTTGATTCTCTTAGACTTGCGTTCCATTTTGTCTAGGGCTTGAGATGATTTGAGAGAAAAGGGAGAGATGGAGACAGATATACGAAGAGATAGAAGTAGAGAATGAGAGAAATAAGCCCTGAAGTTTGCTTAAGTAGGTATAAGAGATTGATTTAAAATGGAGATTTCATGCAAAAAGATTGCAGAAGTTTTCTGAAGATATTTTGACATATTTTATCCAAATCTCTGAACATTTGAATTATTTTGTAATTATCTAAAAAGATATTACAAAATAATCCACGATACAATTTATTAATGAATACAAATCTACTTAATCAAAGCAATGCAACAGTGGTTCAAAGCTTTGACAAGTTTCAGACCAAAACAGAACCTTCAAAGCTTTGAGCCATACTTTCAAGGCTTAAGAAAGTATGATCTCAAAGCTGTGAGATCCACACATATAATACACATAGAGACTAATACTCCCCCTAAACCAATGCATCCTTGTTTAACATACCGAATTCAAGCCTTAGGGATGCAAACCTCTCATTTGGCAATGGTTTAGTGAAAATATCAACTATCTTCTTTGAAGTAGAAATAAATAGAACAATGTCACCTTTTTCAGCATGATCTCTAAGAAAATGATGTCTCACATCTATGTTCTTTGTCCTTAAATGCTGAACTGGATTCTTTTATATAGAAATGGCACTTGTATTGTCACAGTTGATAGGAACATTTTGAATTCATATCCTAGATCTCTTAGCTGTTGAGCAATCCATAAAACCTGTGAGCAATCCAACTAATAAATGATGATCCAAGAAATTGGCAACATCCAGAATTACTCTTTCTGTCTACTTTCTATCCTGCAAAGTCTGCATCTAAATAACCACTCAACATAAAGTTAGATCTTCTTGGATACCAAATCCCAGAGTCTTTGGTTCCATTCAAGTATCTGAAAATCCTTTTCATAGCAATCAAATGACTTTCTTTAGGATCAACTTGAAATCTAGCACACATGCATATATTAAACACAATGTCTGGTCTACTAGCAGTTAGATATAGATGTGTGTTGGAATAGGTGCCTAGAGGCAATATATATTTAGTATGAACGATGTTTTGGCTAGAATATTTATTTATTATTTGTTGTGATCTTTAATATAATGAAGTCCTTAGATACAATGTGTTGTTTATTCTAAATATCCCTAGTCCGTTACATTGGTTAAAATGACGATCAAATATAGACTAGTATGTGTGTAGATTGATATGGAGATATCAAGTCTAACACATGGGTATGCATTAGGAGTAATGGCATACTGGATTGACCCACGACGAGAAGGCTACATTAGATTATGTCAAAGTCACAATCGCTTCTCGTAGTGCTAATATTGTAATCCTTAGAATTGAAGTCACTAGATACTCTAGTTGTAGAACATCATGCTTTGATGTTATCCAACGTTGCGCCTTAACCGGGAAACTATAAAGATAGATATCGGGCATGATAGGAAGCAAGCTTAGAGATCATAGTGATGTAGATAGGATTTGTCCCTCCCACATAATGGGAGCAAATATCCATGGCCACTAGAGGGATGGTGCTTATCGAATGTCTGGTCAGACTCAGATAAATTAATATGGAGATATTGATGTTATCTGCTTGCATAAGCATATTCCGAGGATCGAGAAACTATTGATTGGATATACGAGTGTGACTATTATGTCTCGTGTCCAATCAGGATATGGAGACAAAGGCATAATACGATATGAAATTTTGGGCACAAGGTTTGTCGGGATCCCTGACTTATTTCTATTAGTTGGGTGGCATGGATGTGTTGCTAGACACCGCTCCATGTTAGTAAAAAGTTACTACCAACTAAGTAGAAACCTATGGGGTCACACACCGGATGGATTAAATTGGATATAGGTATTAATTAGTTGGACTAATAAATAAAATGATCATAACGCAACCACAAAAAAACTTAGTAGGACTAATTTGCATGTAGGCTAATCCATGTAAGGACATGATTAGTATTGGGGCCTTTATGTAGTTAATAAAGAGTTATGACTATATAAAGGAACTCTTGCTTATTATTTCTCAATAGACAAGTCATTATTGAGAGAACTTAACAAAGCAAGAGAGGAGAGCAAGTTGGGAAGGCCGTAACCCCTCAACCCGTCCGCCCCTTTGCCGTCGGCCACACCAAGGCGAGGCCTTGGTGCTCCGTTTTACGTGATCATCCTCCTCCTTCTTCCGTTGCTAGCACATCGCGGTGAGAAGGAATCCAATAAAGATCCAAGGTGTGAATATTCATAGTGACGAAGACACTATTCTTCGTGTGATCTCCCAAACCAAGGTACATATCTTCTATGCTCTTATCATGTTATGATTAGCTCTTCCTGTGATACTTGGTGGGATTTGAGTAGGGTTTTTTTATTATTCCTCTGCGTTACCTACGTCAAAAACCAACAGTGGTATCAGAGCCACATGTTGTAGCACATAACATGATTTTATGTGTTACGATTTCAGTTGATACACCGTTTTATTCATATTAAGCGAAAATAAAATTAATTGGCATAGTAGATGAAAATTGAATTTGATTCAAGACAAACAATATCTATAACATTGGATGTGTAAATTGGTGAGTTTAATCACATAGGATGTGAATAATTGGGTTCTTGAAAAATTAGGGTTATTGGGCACATAATTGGGAAAAATGGTTTTTCCAATTATGGAAACAACTAAGTTTGGGCAACAAGGCAAGGACTTGTGTTAGAAACAATTCCAAAGGAGGTTTGGCCACCCTATGTGGACCGCCCCCCTTGCCTTGCCGCCCAAGCTAGGCTCGGAGGCCGCACGCTAGGCTCGGCCAACCGCCCCAAGGCCTAGCCTTGGTCCTTGGGTGGTTAGGCCATGGTGAATGGTGTACTCCTTGGACTGTTGTGACGCTAATTACCCAATTTCAACTAAAATTGAACAAGCTTGTTAAAAATTAGTTTTAACTGTATTATGTGCTTTGTTGAATGGTGGGTGGATATGGCTTAGGTTGTGGATGTTTGTGTTTGTTATGGATTGCTTTACGGCAAATTAATGTAATAGTTAGTTAATATTACGGCCTCTAAGCTGATCATCTTCTCGACATGTGAGGTTTTATTTATTTATTTATTTATTTATTCAAGATGTTAGGCTAGAATTATAAATATTTAGATGATAGCCAATAGCATGGAGAAGAAGACCGGTGGACCAAAGAAGCCACAAAGACGATGAAGGTCCCATCCTAGACGCGCGCAGCTATGGTGGAGCACATGGAGATGAGCTTGACACTTTAGGGCATATAGGTATTATCATTGACTTGGTAATATCTTAGTCTAGGGGCCATATCCATGCCAAGCTAAATTTTCTTTTTGTGGATGTTTATTATTTATGTCTTGTTATATATTTTTGTGTGTATGTCGATACTAGCAAAATATTAACAAGATAATAATAAACAAGTTTGATCTTTTATTGTGGATTGCCCAATCCAAATAAGGTGATCATGTTGATGGGATCAACCAAAAGAATAATGACTATTAAATCGCTCAATGGAAATATTGTGTTTTGCCTTCTCTTGCCTAAACACCCTTCATGATCAACTTTTATTAAATTCGAGCATGCCAAAGCAAGGCGTTTTAATTCACCTTGATGTGTTGCGGACGACACAAGCAAGTAATGTGTGATTGTTGAAGCAAGAGGTTGGACGCAACTGGGTAAAATCAATTGGATTGACGAGCCTAGAGGCATGACAATTAAGTGTTACCTAAAGGATAACGAATAATGAATTATTCGCCTAATTGGACCAAAAGTTGCATGGGAAGTTGGAATGGTTCCTACCTAAATAACCAATTCTTGGGTGACTTGCCAAAGCAAGCTCAAGAAGAAGGAAAATATGGATCTTGGACTCACTAGAAAATATGTATGATATTTTCCGCATTAATGGTGAGGGCTATTAATCCGAGAAAAATAATGGGAGATATATTTAATTATCTAGCCATTGTTGAATATAGTTAAATTGTTCAAATTACTAAAGTTGCACATTTCTCGTTTTTTTAGAATTCCAAATGGAAAACAATCACGCATCGACTTCATCCCTGCGATCTGTCCTTGAGAAGGACAAACTGTATGGAACAAATTTTCTTGACTGGTACAGAAACTTAAGGATCGTCCTTAAGCAAGAAAAGAAGCTGTACGTCTTAGACAATCCTATTCCAGAACCACCTTAGGATGAGTCTATTCTAGCCGACGTAAGAACGCGTCAGAAACATATAGATGATTCTAACGAAGTGACTTGCCTCATGCTCTGCACCATGACCTCTGAGCTTCAAAAGCAACACGAGAACATGGAAGCTTTTGATATGATCATACACTTCAAACATTTGTTTCAGGAACAGGCAAGGCATGAGCGGTATGAAGTGTCCAAGGCACTGCTCAAAAGCAGTCTCGCAGAAGGGAACGCAGTCGAGCCTCATGTACTCTGAATGATCGGGTACATTGAGAACCTCACGAGGCTGGGGTTCCCACTCGGCCAAGAGGTGGCTACTGATATTGTCTTGCAATTGTTGCCTGACAGTTATAACCAGTTCATCATGAACTATAACATGAATGAGATCAGTAAGACTCTGCCAGACTTGCTGAACATGCTGAAGACAGCTAAACAGAGCATCAAAAAAGGCAAGGGCAAGGCCATAATGATGGTGAATAAGAGGAAGGGCAAGGGAGTTGCCTCTACTTCAAAATGAAAGCGCAAGAAAGTTGAAAAATCCAAAGAAGCCCTAAAGCCTAGTGGGGGCGTCGCTAAAGGTGATTGTCACTACTGTAGCAAGCCAGGTCACTAGAGGAGGTATTTCCCTAAGTATCTGGAGGATAAGAAGCTTGGAATACTTATTCCACCACCACCAGGTATTTTTGTTATAGACTTCAATCTATCTATTTCTTCATCTTGGGTATTGGATACTGGACGTGGTTCTCACATTTGTCAAAATGTGCAGGATTTGAAAAGAAGTAGAAGATTGGCTAAAGGGGAGATAGATATGTGCGTTGGGAATGGAGCAAGAGTTGCTGCATTAGCTATAGGCGTTTATGAACTATCTTTGGCTTCTGGACTTATTTTATAATTAGACAATTGCTATTATGTGCCTGCTATGAGCGGAAACATTATTTCCATTTCTTATTTGGACGAGAAGAGTTTTTCTATTTCAATAAAGGACAAGTGTTGCTCCATTTATTTTGATAGTATGCACTATTGTAGTGCGCATTTGTCTAATGGACTAAATATCCTTGATCTAAATAATTCCATCTATAACATAAATACTAAAATTATTAAAACTAATGATTTAAATCCTACATATCTATGGCAGTGTCGTTTAGGCCATATAAACGAGAAACGCATATCTAGGCTCCATAAGGATTGACTTCTAGACTCATTTGATTTGGAATCATATGAGACATGCGAGTCTTGTTTATTGGGAAAAATGAAAAAGTCCCTTTTCAATAAGAAAGGTGAGAGGACTAGTGAGTTACTAGCACTCATACATACCGATGTATGTGGGTTGTTTCCCATGTCTTCCAGAGGTGGTTACACCTACTTCATTACGTTTACTGATGATTTCAGTATATAATGATTTGTGTACCTTATGAAGGCCAAACCCGAATCCTTTGAATTGTTCAAGGAATTCAAGAATGAAGTAGAGAAGCAACTTGGTAAAAGTATTAAGGTTTTGCGACCAGATCGTGGAGGAGAATAGTTGAGCCAAGATTTTGACGAGTATCTTAGAGGATGTGGGATAGTGTCCCAACTCACTCCACCCGAAACGCCACAATGGAATGGCGTGTTCGAGAGGAGGAATCGCACACTATTAGATATGGTGCGATCCATGATGTGTCAAACGGATCATCCAATATCATTTTGGGGACATGCTCTATTGACTGCATCTTTTACCATTAATCGTGTTCCGTCCAAATCAGTCATGAAGACACCATATGAGATATGGACTGGGAAGCGTCCCATAGTGTCGTTTACGAAGATTTGGGGCTGTGATGTCTATGTAAAGAGTTTAAAAACAGACAAGCTCGGGCCCAAAGAGGATAAGTGTATGTTTGTGGGATATCCTAATGAAACTAAAGGATATTATTTCTACAATCCAACCGAGAACAAAGTGTTTGTAGCTCGGACCGGCGGATTTCGAGAAAGAGAGCTAGTCTCTACAGAAGCAAGTGGGAGAACTGTAGAACTTGAAGAAATTCAAGAACCACAAACCCTTGAACCGATGATGGAGCATGAACAGGAACCACAAGATGTTGTGGAAGAACTTGTTAGGGTGACACAGGAACTCCGTAGGTCAGGAAGGGTACGTCATGAGCCAAAGAGGTATGGACTTCTCATGACTGAGCCCGATGATAGACCACTCATGGATGATGAGCCTGCAACCTACGGGGAGGCCATGAAAGGCCCAGACTCTAAGAAGTGGCTAGAAGCCATGAGATCTGAAATGGATTCCATGTATACCAACAAAGTATGGACTTTGGTGGAACCACTTGAAGGGGCTCGACCCATAGGGTGCAAGTGGGTATTCAAGAAGAAGACCAACATGGATGGCAAGGTAGTTGCCTACAAAGGGCGATTGGTGGCTAAATGTTATAAACAGATTCATGGTATTGACTATGATGAGACCTTTTCACCAGTCGCCATGATTAAATCCATTTGAATCCTACTTGCTATTGCACCCTACTATGACTATGAGATTTGGCAAATGGATGTTAAAACAACGTTCCTTCATGGTAACCTCCTCGAGGATGCGTATATGACACAACCAGAGGGTTTTGAGAATCCAGAGAATGCCATTAAAGTCTGTATGCTACAAGGATCCATTTATGGATTAAAGCAAGCTTCTAGGAGTTGGAATTGACGTTTTGATGACGCAGTCAAAGAGTTTGGCTTCATCAAGAACGAAGATAAGCCCTGTGTTTACAAGAAGGTTAGTGGGAGCTTTGTAGTGTTTCTGGTCTTGTATGTGGATGACATAGTTCTCATTGGAAACGATATTCCTACTTTACAATTTGTTAAAGATTGGCTAGGAAAGTGTTTCGCAATGAAGGATTTAGGAGATGCATCTTATATACTTGGTATCAAGATCTACCGGGATAGATCTAGAAAGCTGCTCGGCCTAAGACAAGTACATATATAGACAAGGTGTTGAAAAGGTTCAGCATGCAAGATTCCAAGAAGGGACTCTTGCCCATGTCTCATGGAGTCACTCTCTCTAAGACTTACTGTCCTTCCAATGAGATTGAGAAGGACCGCATGAGTTACATACCCTATGCTTCGGCCATAGTATCCATCATGTACGCCATGTTGTGTACTAGATCAGACGTATCATAAGCGTTGAGTATGGTAAGCAGATATCAGTCCAATCCGGGTGAGAGTCACTAGATTGCTGTCGAGAACATCCTAAAGTACTTGAGAAGAACTAAGAATGCGTTCTTGACATTTGGATGTAAGGAAGAGTTAAGTGTAATTGGTTACACTGATGCAAGCTTCCAAACCAACAAAGATGAATATAGATTGCAGTCGGGATACATGTTTGCTTGAATGGAGGAGCTGTGAGCTGGAAGAGTTCCAAGCAAGGGAAAGTTGCTGATTCTACAACCAAAGCTGAGTCACTGTTGCTGCGGAAGCAGCAAAAGAGGCAGTTTGGATAAAGAAGTTTATCACCGAGCTCGGTGTGGTCCCTAGCATCGTGGATCCCATGGAGTTGTATTGTGACAACTCCAGAGCGATCGCACAAGCCAAGGAACCAAGATCACACCAGAAATCAAAGCATGTACTTAGGAGATTCCATCTTATTCGTGATATGATCGATGGAGGAGATATGAAGATGTGCAAGATTCCAACGGATGACAATCTTTCGGATCCGCTGACAAAGCTACTTGCGCAGCGAAAGCATGAATGACACGCTAGATCTATAGGCATACGAGATGCACCAGATTGGCACTAGTGCAAGTGGGATACTGTTGGAATAGGTCCCCTAGAGGCAATTTATATTTAGTATGAACGATATTTTGGCTAGAATGTTCATTTCTTATTTATTATGATATTTAATATAATGAAGTCCTTAGATACAATGTGTTGTTTATCTTAAATATCGCTAATCTATTATATTGGTCAAAAGGACAATCAAATATAGACTAGTATGTGTGTAGATTGATATGGAGATATCAAGTCTAACACATGGGTATGGAATACTGGATTGACCCACGACGAGAATGATACATTAGATTATGTCAAAGTAACAATCGCTTCTCGTAGTGCTAATAATATTGTAATCGTTAGACTTGAAGTCACTAGATACTCTAGTTGTGGAATATCATTCTTTGATGTTATCCAATGTTGCGCCTTCACCTGGCAACTATAAAGATAGCTATCGGGCATGATAGGAAGCAAGCTTAGAGATCGTAGTGATGTAGAGAGGATTTGTCCCTCCCACATAATGGGAGAAAATATCCATGGCCCCTCGAGGGATGGTGCTTATTGAATGTCTGGCCAGACTCTGATAAATCAATATGGAGATATTAATGTTACCTTCTTGCATAAGCATATTCCCCGGATCGAGAAACTATGCCATCCGCCCCTTTGCCGTCGGCCACACCAAGGCGAGACTTGGTGCTCCGTTTTGCGTGATCATCCTCATCCTTCTTTCGTTGCTAGCACATCGCGGTGAGATAGAATCCAATCAAGATCCAAGGTGTGGATATTCATAGAGACGAAGACACTATTCTTCGTGTGATCTCCCAAACCAAGGTACACATCTTCTATGCTCTTATCATGTTATGATTAGACCTTCTTATGATCCTTGGTGGGCTTTGAGTAAGATTTTTTTTTGTTATTTCGTTATGTTACCTATTTCAAACCAACAAAGTGAACCAATCATACCTCTGTAATCCTTTTTATTCACTCTCTTTTATTTGTATCTTTGTCTAAAGACAGTGATGAACTCATAGGAGTCTTAACTACCTTCGACTGTGGCATGTTGTATTTGTTCAACAATTCTTGGGTATATTTCCCTTGATGCACAAAAATTCATTTCTTCATTTGATGCACATGAAGTCCAAGAAAGAAATTCAATTCTCCCATCAAGCTCATCTCGAATTCCCTGCACATTAGACTTGAAAACTCTTTTGAAAGAGCATCATTAGTAGCACCAAATAAAATATCATCAGCATATATCTGTACTACTAACAAATCATTTTCATGATTCTTCATAAAAAGAGTTTTGTCAACAAGTCCTCTCTTGAAACCTTTTTCCAGTACAGAAATTAGAGAGTCTGTCATACCAAGAGAGCTTGCTTAAGTCCATACAAGGCTTTGTCTAATTTTTAAAAATGATCAGGAAATGTGTCATTTTCAAACGTGATGGTTGAGCAACAAATACTTCTTCTTGTAAATATCCATTCAAAAAAGCACACTTGACATCCATTTGAAAAAGTTTTATATGATTATGTGATGCAAATGCAAGAAGTATTCTGATAGCCTCTAACCTTGCAACAGGGGCAAATGTTTCCTCATAGTCAATGCCTTCTTCCTGATTGTATCCCTGTGCAACTAGTCTTGCTTTATTTCTCACAACCTTACATTTTTCATCAAGTTTGTTTCTGAACACCCATCTGGTTCCAATCACAGATGATCCTTTGGTTTAGGAACCAAATTCCAAAATTTGTTCCTTTCAAACTAATTCAGCTCATTCTGCATTGCAATGATCAAATATGCATCTTCTAGTGCTTCTTTAGCATTCTTTTTCTCAGTAAGTGATACAAAATCACTAAAAGCACACAAATTTCTCAGGTGGCCTCTTGTCTGAGTTCCAGTAGTTGGATCTGATATGATATTCTCTGCAGGATGATCTGATAAATATTTGAACTTCTTTCTGGGTGTCCAAGTGTATGGTCCTTCAAGGCTTTGAGTTCTTGACATATTAGAAGGAGCATCAAATTTTCTTTCAGTCTCAGTCTCAAGGCTTTGAGATATTGGCTCAGCTGGGGGTTCAAGGCCTTGAGATTCTTCTGAATGTTTCTGCTGCTTAGTTTTGCTTCTATTGGCTATCTCATAGTCATCATCAGCCTCATATTTGTTTAAATTGAGATCTGCAAAACTTTCACTCAGAGAATCATCAGTACTTTCATCAAAAATTACATTAATGCTCTCCTCTACAATCTTAGCTCTCTTATTGTAAACCCTGTAAGCTTTGCTAGTTTGAGAATAACCAAGAAACACACCCTCATCACTTCTAGCATCAAACTTATCAAGATTGTCTTTGTCATTGTTATGCATAAACAAGTACAACCAAATGGCTTAAAATAAGCAACACTAGGCTTCCTGCCTTTGAACAATTCATAAGGAGTTTTCTTCAGGATGGGTCTGATCAGACATCTATAGAGCACATACTTGGCAGTGTTAACAGCTTCTACCCACAAAAAGTTTTGCAAATTACTTTCAAGCAACATGGTTCTAGACATGTCTTCAAGAGTTATATTTTCCCTCTCAACTACACCATTCTGCTGAGGAGTTCTAGGTGCAGAAAATTTATGTGAGATTTCATGCTTTTCAAAAAATAAATCAAAATCAAGTTGATCAAATTCTCTACCATGATCACTCCTAATAGATGCAACGAGTAAATTTTTCAAAGTTTGAAGCTCTTTACAAAGTTTTGAAAATTCAAATACTGCTTTAAACTTATCTCTAATAAACATAACCCAAGTAAATCTGGAATAATCATCAACCACAACAAGCATATATCTCTTACCTTTGGGTGTTTGTACCTTCATAGGACCACACAAGTCCAAGTGCATCAATTCTAAAGGTTTAGAAGTACTTACAAAGTTCTTTGGCTTGAATAAACTTCTGGTCTGTTTACCTTGAGTGCATGCAAATCTCATCATCTTTGAATTTTAGGATTGGTAATTCCCTTACTAGATCTTTTGAGATGAGTTTGTTCAAAGTATGCATGCTTATATGACCAAGCTTTCTATGCCAAAGCTTTGAGTTCCTTCAAAGATTTGAGACATTTCAAACTATCACCTGCAACTTTGTAAGTACATAGTGCATAAGCATTATGTGAACTAGGAGCAGTGAGAATGCAATTGCCTGGTTTTTCATCTTGCATCACACATTTCTCCTTGTAAAAACTACCTTATTTCCAATACTTCATATACCAATTATGTTGCACTTTGCTTTGTCACCAACTGTGATTGTTCCTTCTGATTTCTCTTTAAGCTCACTGAATAAAGATTTCTTCCCACTCATGTGCTTGGGACATCCACTATCCAGAATCCATTCTGATCTTTCAAAGCTGTGGTCACAACCTGCAAAATTCAATCAATGCCTTAACAAGCTATTAGACCAAGTGTAGAATTTGGATTCATACTCAGAATCAACCATGTTAGGTGGTCTAACTCCTTTTGGAAACCAAACCTGTTTCACTTGTCCCTTAAGATGATAAGGATAGGTATTCCTCATTATATGAGGTTCTGAAGGGGCAAGTTGATTTCACATGTCCAATTTTGCCAAAATAGTGACACTTTGGAGAATGTCTGCTTCTCGATCTTAAAAATGTGGTTTGGTTTCTTCTTGTAAAATTTGGATTATAACTAATTCCATTTTTTGTATACAGAATGCATACTTCCTCCAAGAATGAGATTTAGCTTATGTTCTGAGCCTGCAAAACTTGAAAGAATTTTCATAGATTCTTGAAGCTCACTAGTCAATGAAGTGTTCTGTTGTTCTAAATCATCTAAGTGACTCTTTAGATCAACAAATTTGTCTGTTAAAAGAGTGTTTTGATCAATAACTTCTTTGAACTATGATTTCAAAGCTTTGAATTTGCTGTGCAAGGCTTTGAAGTCACTATCAATTTTTAGCATAGTAGCTACAAGACACTTGTTTTTAAAAACCAAATCTAAATTTTCTTTTACTTGCTCATGAACCTTTATTTTCAAGGAATCATTCTCATTGCTGTAACTTTCCTCATTTAAAAACATACTTTTGAGGATTTGAGGAAATACATCAGAAGGACTAGATAAAATATTTTTTACCATGTCTTCAATTGGCTTCTCAGTAGAGTCGTCTTCTTGATGTCCAACCGTTAAACATAAATTGGCTTGCTCTTCATCAAAATCTAAGTCTGAATCACTCCATGAGGCTACCATTATCTTCTTCCTTCTGTTGTCATTTTCCTTCTTAGGAAATTGCATGCATTTCTTCTTTTGGGGGAAATCTCTTACCAGATGATCTGCATCTCCACATTCATAGCAATTAATAATTTAGGTTTATGTGAATGTGAAGTAGACTTACCATTTTGATCCTTGCTGGTTGAGGATCTGAATTTTTCTTTGTTTTAGTCCTTGTTTCCAAAGTTCCTCTTCTTCTTCAGGATTCTGGCCAAGGCTTTGGAAATCATGGCTAAGGCTTCTTCATCATCCTCCTGTTCAAGGCTTTGGAATTTTTCATTGTTCTTTGCCTTGAGTGCCAGGTTCTAATGTTGTCACTAAATTCACCATCAACCTCCTTCATGGAAATCTCATGAGTGAGCAGTTTTCCTTGTAGATCATCAAGATCCAGAATGCTTAGGTCTTGAGCCTCTACAATTGCAGTTGTGTTAGGCTCTTATTTTTACTTTGGCAAGCTTCTGAGTATCTTCCCGACCTTTTCCTCATTTGAGAAAGCTTTTCCCAAGGATTCCAAATTGTTCACAATATCTGTAAACCTTTTGAACATATCTTTGATGGATTCATCAGAATTCATCTTAAGTAATTCATACTGTCTCAAAAGGATATTAATCTTTGTCTGCTTGACTTGGCTGGTTCATTCATTAGTGAAAGTTAGCTTGTCCCATATCTCTTTGACACTTTTGCAGTTGGCTATCCCGTTAAACTCATCTGCACTAAGAAGAACAATGTAATAAGTTCAAAGCTTTGTAATTCTTTGATAACTTTTCCAGTTCAGTAACTGAAAGATCTTCATAAGGCTTGACAATTCTAACTCCATTGACAGTAGTATAGAAAAAGTTTGGCCCATTCACAACAATAGACCATAGTTACCTGTCCTGGTCTATGATTAACATCTTCATCAGTGCCTTCCAATGAACGAAGTTATCACCACAAAACAATGGGGGTCTATTAGCTGCTCTTCCCTGTGAGAATCCTCCATCACCTACATTACTCATTGTCACAAGATTGTTAGATTCTTAAACAGTGACCCAAAGCTCTGACACCAATTGAAAGTTTGTAATGTAAGTATAAAACATGATCTAAATACTCTATAAGAGGGGGGGGGGGTGAATAGAGTATGCTAACTTTTGTCAT
Organism: Linanthus parryae; assembly: GCA_023055425.1. Classification (NCBI taxonomy): domain Eukaryota; kingdom Viridiplantae; phylum Streptophyta; class Magnoliopsida; order Ericales; family Polemoniaceae; genus Linanthus; species Linanthus parryae. The sequence continues at coordinate 104,993,277 of JALGPY010000005.1, forward strand.
AACACAATCTTTTAAAACTTGAATAGAGCAAGCAGTTGATATCTCAAAGCTTTGTAACAGTTTTGAGAAACTTGAAGATATAACTGCAGAATACAGAGGCTTCAAAGCTTTGTTTTGGAAAGCTCCAAAGCTTTGAAACTTCCTGTTTAGACTGAATGTAAAGGTAACAAAAGTAAATAGCAAGAACACAAGGATTTTACAGAGTTCAGTCACAATTGGACCTAGTCTCTGCCCGAGGGATCTTATACAGCTTGTGGTTCCCAACCTATCTAGTTACCAGCTACAACCTGTTGAAACAATAAGAACCTCTTTTTGTTCACTTGAACAACCAAACTACTATGTTTAGTGAGGTTTTAGAAATATGGAATGAGTGATACAATTCAGTACAAGTAGAAGAACTCAGAAATAATAAGCTGATGAAGCCTGGAAGAGCTCTTCTGATCTGATGAATGATCTTGGTTCTGCAATGTCAATGACCTGATGAACCTGAAGATTTGAATGATATAAACTCTCCTGTTTGTAGCACACTTAAAATATCACGAAGATCAGTCTTAATCTTTGTGTCTCTTTCAAATCAAGGTGGTGATTACTATAAATAACAGTCTGCAACTAACTCAGAGATTTTAGGAACAGAAATCCTATAAATCCTCTTCCCTGATATGCCTCTTTCAACATCTATGTTTGAATAGCTATCTGATTTGTTTTTTGGACGTTGGAACGCCCAAAAATCCTGCATAAACTTATAAAACAAGATCAAACAACATCAAGACAATCTAGCATCAAGATCTGTTTAGCAGTATGCTAATAGTTCATGAGAAAACTGGGCTAGATTTGTCTTGTAATAGACTTATATATTCAATCTGTTGAATATAACAAATAATCAGTATAGAACAAGTGTAATTAGTCAATAATAGATTCATAACAAGCTCTGAATCATACAGAAATAATCTGCATACACAGAATTGATCAGATGAACTTAGTAGTAAATAGTAACCAATGAATCTCAAATCTTTGATCTTTGCCTGCTAGTTCAACAGAATGAACTTGGATTTTCAATCCAGCTCAATCCTGCATATTGTTAATCAGAATATAAATAACTAATGCCTGCATAGTGTCATTCCATTTCAAAAACAAAAACCTGCATCAAACAATTAGAAAAATATATATATATATATACAAATATATATATATATATATATATGAATATAACTACAGTAACTCAAAGCTTTGAAGCTTTGGTACTTAGCAATATTCCTTTTTGTCTTTCTAGATTTCATCATCAAGAAACTAAAACTCTCTGCATATGCATTTCACATATTAATATCAAGTAGCTTCAGACTTATCACAGATCCTTCTTTTTATTTCGGCCCGAATTGGGGGTCGAATTTTTTTCTAAGTGTTGCATTTCAACCCGAAATACCCTGGGCTTCCCATGCTCTATTTGCTTCAATTTCTTCATCCGACATCCGAATTCCTCGATTCTTGCACCGATGAACTCCATTAACAGCGGAGAATCCATTTTTTATTGGAAAATTTCCAAAGTCCGAGGAATTTCCCATTTCTTCTCAAATTTTCTCTCGTGTGCATGAATTTCGCCCCTTAAGCTCTTGAATCGCAACTTCTGATCTGGATTCCGATGCGTGCAAACCCGATACAACAACTCGCTACCATGATCTTCAAAACTAATTAGTTACTCCTCAACCTCGAGTAACTCTGTCATGGACAATTCTTCAAATTAGCCAGTTGTTCCTCGTTTTGCGTGCAACATCGTGCACATGCATCAAGAAGGGGAATCCGGAGTGGTCTTCGGTACCTGTGTCCTGCATACTCATAGAAGATAATAAAATTGCTCTATCTCACCCCTCAAAATCATGTATGAATATCAAAATAGAATGTGAAAAACAACTAACTAGCTAAATTCATTGGGTTGCCTCCCAATCAGCGCTTGTAATTTAAGGTCGACTGCTCGACCCAGTTACCTCATTGACCCTAAACAGGTGGCTTGGCACCACGTGACCTCTCATCGAGCTTCCTTAGCTGGGTCCTCAACACAATTCTGTGAGCTTTAACTTGTGAATCATGTGGCTCAGCACTAAACATTTTAGAACTCTTGTGCACTGATTGCACTGCCACTGGAAATTATTTCCTCTCTTGAGACTGATGTGGACTCGCCTTGGAAACCCGGATAGGTTCCCACACATCATTGATCCTCATGATCAATTCACCATTCTCAACATCAATGAGAGTCCGACTGGTAGCCAAAAAGGGCCTACCCAGGATGATTGGAACATGTCCCACAGACATTTCAAGAATAACAAAGTAAGCAGGGATAATGGAATTCCCTACCTTCACAAGCACATCCTCCACCACACCATAGGCCTTTTTGCACGATTTATTTAGCAAACTGTAGATTAATCATTGTGGAACGAGCTTGAACCTCCATCTTCTGAAAGACTGAAAGTGGCATCATATTAACACAGGCAAGTTAGCTTCAATCAAAAATCTTCTATCACAAAGGGCATGTCCCGTGTAAGATCCTCCCAAGTTAGCTTCTATCACAAAGCTTCCCGGATCTTTCTGTTTATGTGGCAACCCATGTAATACACATGAGCTCACTTGCTCGGTCAAATCCACTGTCTGAAAATCTGGCACCGCTCTTTTCCCTGAAATTGCATCCCTCGTGTATTCGGCATACTTAGGCATCATCTTGACTGCCTCAGTCAATGGAACGTTGATATGAAATTTTGAGAAAATGGACAAGAATCTATTTTACTCCTCAGAGTCCTCCTTATTCTTTCTTGACTTGAGAGGATATGGAAGATCCTTGGACAATAAGGTGGTGGTGGTGTTACCTCATCAGTGTGTGGAGTCACACCCTTTGATTGGGGGATCATGACAGGGGTCTTGTCAAAGACCTCATGCTCCCTAGCCTTCGAGGCTTGAGCTCTGGCATGGATTGGATATGGGAGATCAACAATCCCACAAGAGTGGTAACAGAATTAACCTGAAGAACATTCTCAGTATCGGACGGCTAGGATCCTGGTGTTCTAGAGGAGAGCTGAGTGGCAATCTGTCCTACATGCACCTCCAAGTTATGAAGTGAGGTCTTCGTGATGTGCAAATCAGCTGTCTATTTCTCCACCTGAGAGGTGAAGGTATTCACGTTCTTGCCCATCTGGTACATCATGTTCTTGAGATATGTCATCTCAGCATTCTGGCGTGCAGTTGGTGGTGGCGCCTGAGCAACTGGTGCAGATGACCTATGCTAAAATACGGGTACATATGAAGCTCCAGTATGATCCCCATACCTGAATCCTGGATGATCTCTGGTCCATGGTCTGTAGTTCCTCTGATTCTAGTTCTGACGCTGCCCTTGTTCCCCCACATATCTGACATCCTCATTAGCAGCTTGAGTCAAAGTTGCATCAAAATCCTGCACCTCTACTGCAGCCACAATCTTCTTGTCCTGATAAACATGCTTCGCCATATCATATACCATCTTCGTGATCCCATCTTTCCACTCATCATTCTTTGGATTGGGAAACTTGGACAACCTCCTAGAGTCATAGAATTGAGCATCCTGTTTTTCAATTTGCTTCATAAAAGCATATGCTCCATCCTTGTCAACCTTGTACAAGAAGTTCCCAACTGCTTCCCTGTTCAGAGAATCTTGGTTGGGACATTCCAGGCCATGATAGAAAACCTGGACAATCTTGTAGTCACAAAAATTATGATCAGGACACTTGTGTATCGTCCTCATAAACCGGTCCCATGCATCAACAACCATCTCATCAACATGCTGCTGAAAACCAAGGATATCGGCCTGTAAACCAATGACACGTTAGCGGGGTAGAACATGCTCATGAACTCATCAACACATTCCTCCTATGTGGTGATCAATTTTGGCTCTCTGGACTCTAACCACGTCTCTGCCGCACCCTTCATACAATAAGGGAAAAGAATCAGTTTCAGTGTCTCAGTTGTAAAGTTCTTGTACTTCATTGCTTTGATGTAGGCATCAAACTTTCCAATGAAGTCATTTGGGTCTTCATCCCAGTTCCCATAGTACAGGAACTGATTCTGCACTGTCGTGATGGTGGCAGGCTTCAAATCAAAGTGCTCAGCCTGAATGGTTAGCACTACAATCGCTGGCTTGTGTCCTCTCCGAGTTGACTAAAACTTCTCCACCATAGCTTGGACCGACTTATTGTAGGTGTTGGAATAGATGCCCTAGAGGCAATATTATTTTAGTATGAACATTACTTTTTATCTTGAATATTCATTGTATTATTTATGGAGATATTTAATATAATGAAGTCCTTAGATTTCAAATATGTCGTTTATCTTAAATATCTCTAGTAAATTATATTGATTAACAGGACGATCAACTACATACTAGTATGGGGTTGGATTGATATGGAGATATCACGATCCAACACATGGGTATGCATTAGGAGTAATAGCATATTGGATTGACCCACAACGAGAAGGCTACGTAGAAGTTATGTAAAGTCACACGTGCTTCTCGTCGTGACAACGGTATTGTCATCCTTAGACTTGAAGTCACTAGATCCTCTAGTTGTGGATTGTTGTGTTTTGACATCGTCAAACGCTGCACCGTAACTGGGTAGTAATAAAGGTGTTCGTCGGAGACAATAAAGAAGCAAGCTTAGAGATATTAGTGACAAAGATAGGATTTTTCCCTCCCACATAACAGGAGTAGATATCCACGACCACTCGAGGGATGGTGCTCATAGAATTTCTGGCCAGACTCATATAAATTAATATAGGATATTGATGTTATCTGCATGGATGAGACTATTCCTAGGATCGAGAAAATATGGATTGGATATACGAGTGTGACTTGTATGTCTCGTGTACAATCCGGATATAGAGACAAAGGGATGAGGCGATACTTGCACAAGGTATGTCGGATGACTACTTATATTAGTTGGGTAGCATGGATGCCTTGATATAGGCCGCTCCATGTTAGTAATTTGTTACTAACAACTAAGTAGAAAACTATGGGGTCACACTCCCTATGGATTAGACCGGACTAGGAAAGTAATTAATATGATTAATTAATAAGAAGGATCAATACGCAAAATCTTGCAAACTTAGTAGGACGAATTTGCAAGTTGGACTAATCCGTGTATAGACAGGATTAGGATAAGGGCTTTTACGCAGTCAACAAAGAGTTGTTGGACTATATAAAGGCACTCCTAGCTTCCTTCCCACATAGCTAATGCTCATAACATACTCAGTGGGAGAGGAAAGCAAGGAGAGAGAGAAAGCAACAAAGAGGCCGAAGCTCCTTTGCCGCCCGCCCCTCTACCCGTCGGCCACAAGGAAGCCGGCCCCTCCTTGTCCGTTTTGCGTGATCGTGATCTTCTTCTTCTTATTAATTCAATCCTAGCTAGCATAAAGGCTTGAAGGATCCGAGTTCAATCCTAGGAGTGGACTGGCCATAGTGACGTGAACACAATTTCACATGAGAAGTCATCAAAGGAGATCCTAAAGGTATTTGATACTAATCCCTTACTATCATTATGTAGTCTCTTCCTGTGATCCTTGGAGGGTCTTGAACGGATAAATTTATGTTTATTCCGCTGCATATCTGTTATCAAAACCCTGTTGTGGTATCAGAGCCTCAGGTCGTAGAGCATAACGTAGTTTATGTGTTACGATTTATGTAGTTTTACACTTTAAATTGATGTTAATCGCGTAAAACGGACAAATCAAACATATTGATGCAATTTGACAATAATACAACCAAACAAGAACTAATTTTACATGGGATGTAGGAATTAGTGAGTTCGAGAAATTTTAGGATGTTAGAGCCAGGGTTTGGGCACAAATTGAAAAGGAGTTTTCAATTTGGAAACGTTTTGGACTTGGGGAACAAGGAAGAAGTTTTTTAGAAACAACTACCAAGAGGATCGGCCCCCATGGGACCGCCCCTATGCTTTCTTTCCGCCCAAGACAACAAGGCTGAAGGCCTAGGCGGTTCGGCCGACCCCACGGGTTGGACCGACTGGCCTAGGCTCGGCCCGGGCGGCTCCAAGGGGTTCGATCACTAGTTTGGTGGGCCCTCTTGGACCGTTTTTGACCCCTATTGATCCTAAAATCAACTAAAATTGATCAAGCGCGTTAAAATTGGATTTAACTGTTTATGTGCTTTTTTCATGGTGATTGGATATGGCCTTAGGTTGTGGTTTGTTGTGAATGTTTATTTTGTGGTTTTTTTTACGGCCTGCGAGCTAATCAAATTAATGTAATAGTTAATTAGGCGTTACGGTCGCGAACCGGTATTTTTTCTCAACTTGTGAGATCTTTTTATTTAGTCTAGAGGCTAGAATTAGATAAAATATATAATAGTCAAGACATGGAGAAAAAGAAGCCTAAAGAAACGGAGAAACCATAAGAAGGCGACAATCCACAAAGGCTATGGAGCATGGACAAAGAGATGATATCCTCCAAAGGCTCTCCTGCATACTCAGTAGCTGCAACAGGCTTATCAACATGAGAGCTTTGCTCTGGAGCATAAGATGTAGGAAGCTGACCCCTTTATTACGGCACATCCTCATCAGCATCACATGCGATATAAGGCAGGTATATATTAAGGTAACTTTCATTACACAGTGTTTTGTTATTTTGATAGATCAAAAGCGAGCACCTCCACACTTAGGTGGGATCGCAGCACCTTCATCATATGTTAAAGATGCGACACCGTGGCCTACTAGAGTATCCTCATTAAGCACATCTTTAAGGTGAGCGTGACCTGGGGTGCGAAGAAACTCGTTACAATAAGGAGTGGGTCACCAAGCGGGGTTCACAAACATTGTTTGGATTGTTACCTGAGGGTTCGCCACACTTGCTAACTAACCAGCGGCGAATGTCACTTTTTGATAGACCATGCTTTAACGCACCAATAATTACTTCTTGGTAAGTCACAGCAAGGTTAAGGATCTCACATTCTTTACCACCGGCGATCTCCTCAAAGTCCTCTTGAGCTTTCTCCAAAGCAGTTGCATCCACATTATCAACATGATGTTCTTCTAAACTTCTCCTCTTTACGAGCTCAATCTCATCTTCCTCGAGCTTCCTCCTTCTCTCTGCGGCTTTAGCAGTCGTTCTCTCAGACTCAGCAAGGATATCTTCATCTATGGCTTTGCGGGAGACGCCAGAGCGAGAACCCTTGGTTTTTTTCTTTTCCTTGGCCAGGAGGCCGCTGATGGTTTCTTTGTCATCGCCTGCTAAAGAACAAACCATTCAACAACTATTGCAAAGAGCTAAAGTATGAAGAAGACAAGTTTGTTGAGATACCTTCTGAGTCTTCTTCTCGTATCTCACCTTTTTCTTCTTCTCTTTAACTTTCATCTCTTTCTTCTTCATCATCTCTTTCTCTTACTTCTATTTCCTCGACTCCCTCTTCCTCCTCTCCCTGACCAAAAGGAATCAAGGACACAACTGCGAGCTCTTTCCGCACTTTACTTGGCATGCGACCTTTGTCTTTGTCTTTAGAGGCAAGAGACTTCGCATGAGATGAAGCTGGAGCACTCCTAGGAGGAGAGGAGATTGCAATACCCTTCTGCTTTTGTCTCTTGGCCCTTGGGGCAACATCTGCTGGAGGAGACGGAGCATTCCTAGGAGGGGACAGTACCGGATTGTCTATCAGCGAGCTAGCAAACGCATCCATTACCTCGCGAATCAGAGTCTCTACTTGGGGAGCCATTCCCATTGTTAAAATAATTTTCTCGCCTTGCCTTTTCGCGGTAACAATGGAGTTGATCAGCGATTTAGAGCGCTCTCCAGATGCGAACCTCCTCAGATAGCACTAAAACAGAAAATGGGGCTAAGTTTCAATACATCAGGAGAAAGGAGTTTAACACACATAAATGAAATTGTTTACCTTTGCAAAATCTTCGCTGTAATTGATAACATGCGAAGCTCCATCCCTAACAGCGGTCATCTTCTCCTCAAGAATGGTGGATGGGCACAAGTGATTGTCAAGATCCAGCAAGGAGTAGAAGCCATATTGAGAATCATCCAAGCTGCAGTTAGGACGAAATGGGAAGGCATTCCTTTTGATTGCAGGAGCTTTGCTGGGCTGAGGAGTCGAGTGCGTTTCGAATCTGGCTTGTTGAGTAGCCCAGTAAGAAATCCAATTTCTGGAGAGGCGACCTTCACGGCTACCTCAAGGTTGAACGAAGGGCAAGTTTCTCCAAAAGATCGTTTGGTACTCGCCAGACAGCAGTCGCTTGTAGCAGCCTCTTACGATCGACTTGGGCCAAATGGAAGGCGCCACTGCATCAAAACCGAACTGGGGAGAAACACGAGTTGGATCAACGTCGACCGTAATCCTTTCGTATCTGGGAGTAAGCTCAGGAACATACTCGGCAAGAGCAGGAAGGGAACCCCTTGGACACCAGCAGAAAAATTCGCGATAGCGCTCATGAACTTCGAGAAGGAGCTCTTCTGAAAAAGCAAGAGATTTGGCGGGATATAGCTTCGGGAACCATCGCACATTCTCGATACGCGTGGCATAGGGCCTAGCTATAAACTTTCTTCGGTCGTTGCATATCAGACTTCAGGTGCACTTAGGAAGATTGGTTCTAAACCATCGAGCAGCTCTCCCACTGGAAAGTTCAGTCTCCGCGCCTGGGACACACCACTTGATGGGCCTACAAGGAACAGGAGCGTAAGAACGCCATCGCTCAAAAACCCACATGGTAAGGAATGCGATGTTCACATAATCAACACATAAAGACGACCACGAGAATCCTGGATCGCCACCACCAGTTGGTCCAATCTATGATATAAGGTACCCAAGACCAGGGGACCAAGTGCGACTCTCTGGCCGAGGGCCAACTTAACAGCAAGAGGGAGGACATGATAAAAACCCCATCATGAGGGTGACCATCAATCAGGTACCTTGACAGCCAAGCATAGAGGAAGCCACACAAGGTTAGATGGTATCCTTTCCCATTTACATAACTTTTCGCATTTGGGTTCTTGTCCAGAAGTGCCTTGGTAATACTACCATTCACATAGTCGCGAAAGAAGTATTGCACCCATTTGCCCCAGGTGTTCTTCACAGAAGCCTCAACAAACTGCCATTCGGGAAGAAAATTTCGCAGATGTCCAACGAGTGGAGATTTTCTTCACCTCATTTAGGCACTCTTTCATCTGCGCGTATAGAGCAAGCTCTGAAAAAGTCCTCAAAGGGCTCAGAGGATCCACTTCGCCAATAGGGGAAAGGTCATACAGCATGTGCACATCTTCCAAAGTGGGAGCAGCCTCGAACTCAGCAAAATGGAAGGTGTGAGTCACAGGTGAATAGGGAGAAAGAAGGTTTAGAAGCATGGACGGATCCAACTCTACGGCAGCACCCTTCAGAGCACGAATTGCGAAATAAATGCCAGCATTGTCTAATGCGATGGCGTGGTGGGTCAATACATGGTCAATCCACTCATCCATCAGGTCCAACTTTTGGACAAAGGCCTGGGTGGAAACTGCAGTACGAGGAAAAAACCCATTTCAACCCCTAGCCTAACCACATCCTTGGAGTCGATTAACTCTAGCATGGCTGCGTTGGTAGGTGGGGTTAGTGTCCATAATTCTCCGGAGGGAGCAGGAGCCGGCAGATTCTTCACCTTAACCCTAGCATGATAGAAATCTTTTCCACCCAAATAAGGGGCTTTTCTCCACAAAATCTTTGGAAGGTCAGATATTTCTTTAGGTTCTTTAACGGGTTTATATCCTTTTGTCTTCGCCATTCCTGCAGAAAAGCAAGAAAAAAGGGGGGAGAAATATACACACTTTTAGTTTGAATTTCAGTTCAGATTCAGGAAGCAATTATGATTTTTCAAGAGAAGATGAACAGTCCGGGTCAATTATGGGTTTAGAATCTCATAATTGAAGAAGTTCTACATACGAAATCGTCACAATCTGGTGATTCAATTAGTTCTGGGTTTAAAGAAAGAGCCTCTTTTTCAGTTCTCAACAGACGGTATATTCCAAATAACTATGGGTTTATAGATCCAAGACAGTTCGGAGGATATTTAAAAGCATTATTGAAATTGAGTAAAGCCAACCTTGTTTTGGTGAAGCAAGTTGAAAGAGACGATTGAAAAGGAAGAAATGATGGTTGATTACTTGAATATGCTCTCGAAGGCTTCCGGGTATCATCCACTTTAGAGAGAGAAGTGATGCTTTGCAACAATGGAGGGCATAGAGTATTTATTCAAGAACTATGAGGAGTTGCGTCCTTTCAGTAGTCGAATCGCAACCGTCACCGTCGAATCGCGCAATCATAGGACGGGCTGACGTCATGCCTAAACCGTAAAAGAACAGACGGCACGACTCTAGGGATTCTAGGTCATAATGGCACGCACGGGGGCTGATTTTGCGTATATTTGAATTGGTGCGTGGCAGCGACGCGTGCATTGGTTCCTGCGCATTGAAGTCTATCCAGCTAGGTGTCTTCACGCGCAGAAAGGGGGCTAATGTAGATAGTGCTTTCTAGACAGGCAGATCTTAGCCACGTGGCGGTCATCCATCACACCTAGCTGTGCTCCACACACACTGGATCACCACCCCCGCTGATCCACGTGGGGGCTGCGAGACAGGGCCCTCGCATATCACTCCACTGGACTTGTAGGGACTTAGTGGTTTGGAGGCTAGAGTGAGTCCTGTCGCGCGCGAGCGACAACCAAGCCCGCGCACGACCTTGGGTAACTGCTTTGAGAGATTTATGGCACGAGCTTTATAAACCCGGTCAACCTCATAACGGTTCCGTTATACGCGGACGAAGTGCGTAACGGTTCCTATATACGCGGACGAACGTGCCGTTGTGGTTAAGCTAATTAAGCCGCCATTAATGGGCGCATTAACCCACTACAACGGTCACATTCTCTGTTATATATAGGATCGATAACCCTTCCATACACGGACGAATCACCTAAGATACGTGGAAGCTCTTCCAAAATTTTGTCTCTCTCTCATACAGTACTATTGCCTTACTCTCTCCCTTCACACACCCTACTCTTCCTGTGTTCTTTGTATCCCCTGCTCTTGGTGTATATTAAATCCTCCTCAAGGGATTCTCTCATACACACCTTTATATTGTTAATAACCAGGGATGGCAATTCGGGTTAGTAATTCGAGTAAAACCCCTATCCCGAACAGTTCGGGTTTGAATCGAGTGTGTACATTATCGGGTTCGGGTGGGTCTGGGTATGGGTTTATGAAAAACCCTGTCGGGTATGGGAGCCCCGTGGTACCCGTTGCTTACCTGTGCTATTCTCTCTCAATTGGTTTACTTTGGTAGATAGTAAACCCGTTATTTAAACCCCTCTCTCTATCTTTTACAGTTCCCCAATCTTCACCCACCTCTCTCCTTTCTCTACCCTTCATCCATACCTATTTCTCTCAATCTATTCTTTATCTTCCGCCACTTCTCTGTCTCATATCTTCTCTCATCAAAAGTAGATCAGATATCGTCCTTTCACTTCGACGATGACCACTCCACGCCGCCGCTCGACTCCGGCAAAGTCTGATTTCTTTGGGATGAAATTGCTGCTACACTCCGGCGAAGTCGATTATAAAATCGATGGACGAATTCAAGCCCAACACCACCACCGCTTTTCTCTGTCTCTCTCTTTTTTTTGTTTCTCAAACCATTGATTTTCTATTTTTGTTTGGTTTGTTCTGCGATGGGGTTAGTATTGATGAAAAATTGCTATCTCTTTCTCTGTTTTGATTCGAAAACCATTGATATTATATCTTTGTTGGGTTCATCGATAGGTTTTGATTCGAAAACCATTGATTTTCTATTTTTGTTGGGTTCATTCTGCGATGGGTTAGAATGGAGGAAAAAAATGCTAAAATCGGGCGGGTCCGGGTTCGGGTGGGGGTCGGGTGAATTAGGGCATGCAATTTTCCGGGTATGGGACGGGTTTGGGGTGCAAGTTTCGGGCATAAATCAGGTTTCGGGTTTTACGCGTTTGTGGCCGGGTCGGGGCGGGTTTGTAAAAATAGGCCCCGAACCCGCCCGATTGCCATCCCTATTAGTAACTCCTTATTAACTACATATTTTCCCCAATACTAATCATTTCCATACACGGATTAGTCCACCTTGAAAATTAGTCCCACTAACTTTTCTTGTGGTTGCGTTTTTATCCTTTAGATTAATTAGTCCTACTAATTAATATCCAAAAATCCAGTTTAATCTATAAGGTGTGTGACCCCATATGTTTCTACTTAGTTGGTACAACTATTAAAAACATAGAGTAGTGTCTAGCAACACATCTATGCCACCCAACTAATAGAAAAAAAACTCTTGATCTGGCAAACCATGTGCCTAATGTTACCGCATTGTATCTATCCCTTTGTCTCCATAACCGTATTGGACACGAGAAATAATTGTCACACTTGTATATCCAATCCATAATTTCTCAAACCTGGGAATAGGCTTATCTATACAGATAAAATCAATATCTCCATATTGATTATCTGAGTCTGGCCAGACATTCCATAAGAACTACCCCTCGAATGGCCATGGAAATATTCTCCCATTATGTGGGAGGGAAAAATCCTCTGTACATCACTACCATTTCTAATCTTGCTTCCTATCATGCCCGATGACTATCACATAGTTACCCAGTTACGGTGCAACGTTTGATAATATCAAAATATGATATTTCACAAGTAGAGTATCTATTGACTTCAAGTCTAAGGATTACAACACCATTAGCACTAAGGGAAGCACTTGTGACATTGACATAATATAATGTAGCCTTCTCGTTGTAGGTCAATCCAGTATGCCATTACTCCTAATGCTTACCCATGTGTTAGACTTGATATCTCCATATCAATCTACCCACATACTAGTATATAGTGATCGTCCTATTAATCAATATAATGTGAAAGACACTATGTAGGCAACTAATACAGGGTCAATACTCTAGAAGGGGCCCGACGGTTGAATAGAGTATGACAACTTTTGCCAAAATAGTGGTTTTAAACAAGTTTGTGGAAAACAAGAAGTATTTCAAGGCCTTGAAATAAGTTTCAAGTCCTTGTAATCAAAACAGATAGAGGAAAAGTTTGTGATAGTTTTCAAGGCCTTGAAATGCCTTTCAAGGCTTTGAACAGAAAAACCTGTTTAGTGCAGTTAACTTGTGCAATTCTAGAAACAGAAAAGCAAAGAGCAATAGACACAGTAATTTTACAGAGTTCAGTCCTCAATGACCTACGTCTCTGCCTGAGGGATCTAATCCCTGCAGAATTTCAAACAGACTTCTTATTAATCAAAAGCTAATACCTAGATCGCAAGCACATAGACTTCCCTTTCTCTGTTATAGCTTGTGGTTCTCTATAACCTATCTATCTAGTACATTCTCTAGCTAACTGATCAATAAGAATCTATTATTGTTCCTTTTGAACAAAACAACGAGATTAAGATAAGAGAAGTATTATTAGAATGACATACAAATAAAGTACACAATGAAGAACAGTGTAATACAGTAATGCAGTTAAGTCTGAAGTGCTCTTCTGATGCTTGAATTGTGTGAATTAATTCTTCCACCATATTGCTTGTCAATACTTGAGAGTGTTTATATGTTTCTCCAGTAGTGGTGTGCGAATTCTCTCAACAGTCTGCTTATTCTGCTTGTTTTAAACTGAATAATATATATGATTGTCCTTTAACCAAATTTCCTAAAATCAAGCAGCATATCTTTGACTCCTTAACAGTTCAATCCCAACGGAAATTTTCTCAGTCTCTTCAAAGATATTGATCTGATCTTTTATCTGAAGGTCTTAGGAAAGTCCATATATGATTTCATAAGAGTAGGATTCATCTGCAAACTAGATTTCCTTTTTAGCATATAGACAAGTTAGGAAAGAATTCCTGCAAAATAGGTAGCTAGTGAATCCTGCAAAAACTCAGTCAAACATAGATATTAAGTTATCATCAAAAATTAGATTAGTTTGTAGTTCATCATCAAATAAGTCATAATAAATCAAATGAGAATAGAGATCAAATCAGAAGGAAAACTCCCCTTGAGTTCATGATGTGAATTGCTGTGCTGTTTCAGAGGCTTTGAAAGCTGTTTCAAGGCTATGAAACAGTCTGTGAACTTAGAATCTCCCCCTTGATAAAAGACAAAAGCAATAATCTATTTGGTACTTATATTGTACAAAAGATATACATAGTAGCATGGCAGAACAGTTATATGGAATCAAAAACAAACATTGTAACTTAATAGAAGAAACAAAAATAGCTAAGTAATCTCCTAAAACACTAAAGAAGTAAACAGTTCAAGTATTCAAAAATCTTATTGATCTTTACCAGATCTTATTATCCTAAAATAAAAACACGTAAATTTCTCACCCTTTTTGACTTTCATCAATAATCTGAGAGAAAATGTCGGATCAAAAGTTTTTGAATATACTAAAATACTTAGAAAATTTGAAGGAGAGTGAAATTATTTTCAAGGATTTGAAAAGGATTCCAAGGCTTTGAAAATAGTGTATAAAAAAAGGCTAGAATCAAGGCTTTGGATTTGCATATGTCTTTTCTTCAGTATCTTCCCCTTTGATCACTTTCTTTCTCCAGTGCACCTTCACCATCATTACCCTGAGTAGCTTCATCACTAAGTTCATTAGAAGCCACATTTTCTTCAAATAAGTCAGCAGAAGTCATAGGCTCCTTTCCTTTCTTATTATTCTTCTTCTGCAATTTCTCCTTGAGAAGCTCTTGTGTGTCAATGATGTCTTCATCAATCTATCCCTTATCTTATTTAACCTTTTTCCCAGCTTCTTAAGCAACTTATTTCCCAGTACCCTTATCTCCAGCATTTTCATCTTCAGTAATGTGATCATCAAAGAGATCAGCTGTAGAGCCTGCCTTCTTTGATCCCTCTGGAACTTGTGAGACTTATTCCTCAGCATGGACCAAAGTAATACTTTTGAAGACACTTTCTATCATGTATTTCATCTGTTTGAACTCAACACCTAGCTCAAACAGTCCCTGCTTCAGCTCATCCAATTAATTCTCAAAGATTGAGGGGGTAGGGTTGAAGGATAGGGTAGGGACTTAGGTTTAGGAAACTTCTTGGACTGTAAATCCTCAGTAGACATTTCAGAGTAGATTTTCCAAACTCCCTCACTGGCTTTAACAATTCTAATCCTTTGAAAAGCCTTTTATCATCAAGAATTCCAAAGCCAGATGTGATTGTCTCTTCCCCGTCAACAGGTATGTCTAAATGTTCAAAGAACATGGTGAAGAGATTGGCATATGGTAGGGGGTGCTTCCTTTTCTTGGTACAGGAATACAACATGTGTTCCATCACAATGGTTGGCAAATCAATCTCATAACAATGCATGATCAGATACATCAAATATAGTACTCTATCAGAAAGCAAATCCTTAGAATTCTCCTTAGGAACTACACACCTCATCAAAATAGTAAATAGAATCTCAGCTTCAACAGTTAACATAGAGTGTGTCAGCTGTTTTGAGGAGGTACCTCCATTAGGTAAAAAGAATTCTTCCTTGGCCAATTTTAAGGCTTCTACTCTGCTAGGTTAATTTTCAGTGTTATACCTCTTAGGAAACCCTTGAGCATTAGCAATCTAACTGTGATCTAACTACATCTATTTTCCAGCAACCTTAGAAGAGGTAGCTAGATTCAAGGTCTTGATTTACTTCATGTTTAGATAGAATACTCTGGTAAGTCTAGTGTATGAAACTTCTGATGGATTAACTCCTCCATAAAGAACTTCGTTTCAAACTCCTAATGCACTCCATGTTCATACGATTCAACATTCTAGTGCTGATCATACTACAATATGAACTAGTATAAGAGGCATAAACATCCAACCAAATTCCTCTTTCCGAATGACTAACAAACCACTTACTAGAAAGAGCTTTCTTAATAGGAGAGGTTTTTTTTTTAGAAATGATCTAAATCTCCTTTCCAGTGTCCTTATGTGATACCTCAATCTCTTTGCCAGTGTCCTTCAGTGATACCTCGATCACTTTTCCAGTGACCTTCTCTTTTCCTTTGTCAGAATTCTTAGGATTCTTCTTTGTTGACTTAGGACTTCCAATATGAATCCCTTTCTGTTTCTCAGAATCACCTATTGGATCTTACTTCTTCTTCTTGCTTGAAGCATCATTCTGTTCTTCCTTTTCCTTCTTGATCTTATTCTTTTGTGGAGGAGAAGAGGTTCTCGGCGGACTAGGAGTTATGGAACTAGATCCATCACTGATAGCTTGCACTTCCTCTTCCGCGGTCTTCCTCTTTTTCCCTGAACTCTTCTTGTAGCCTCCAACCATTTTGATTCTGTATGAGGTTCTTCGCGAGTTCATTAGGGTTTGGGGTATTTTAGAAGAGAGAGGCATGAGTGATAGATACAAGAGAGAAGAGAGGAAGCAAGTAGTAAAGAGTTTGAGTTTGAATAGGAAACAAAATATTCCCATATATTTGAGGAAGGAAGTTTGACTGAAATTAAAACTCCTCAAGGATATAATAATTAGCTACTAATTTTAAAACATTTTTTTTTTTATTTTTAGAAGCAATGCTAGGAAATTATATACAGAGATACAACCCATCATTGGTGATCCAATCATTGAATATGTAGTATATAGTTTTATTTTCAAGGATTTGAAAAGAGTCTCAAGACATTGAAATATTGTAATGCTGAAGCAAATAATTTCAAGGCTTTAAATAGCTTTTCAAGGCTCTGAAAAACTTGTCAGAGCTTTGAAAACACATAACCTTATCTGATACTCCCCCGAAACCAGTTAATTCTTCTTTAGCATGCCCAGTTCTAATCTCAAGGCTGAGAATCTGTCATCTGGCAATGGTTTAGTGAATTTATCTGCAAATTTCATGTTAGTAGGCACAAATTCAAGAGAGACATCACCTTTCTCTGCATGATCTCTGATGAAATGGTGTCTGATATCTATGTGTTTGGTTCTTGAAAGCTAAACTGGATTCTTTGTAATAGAGATTGCACTTTCGTTGTCACATTTCATCGGAATATCTCTAAATTCAAATCCCAAGTCTCTCATCTGTTGAGCTATCCATAGCACTTGTGAGCAGCAAACTCTAGCTGCTATGTATTCAGCTTCTGCAGTTGACAATGCTATTGAGTTTTTCTTCTTAGAATGATAGCTTATCAAGGATGAACCAAGATATTGTTAACACCCTGAAGTGCTTTTTCTGTCAACTTTATACCCTTCAAATTCAGCATATGAATATCCACACAGAGAGAAATTTGACTGTTTTAAATACCACACCCCAAAGTCTTTGGTAACATTGAGATATCTAAAAATTCTTTTGACAGCAACTAAGTGTGATTACTTTTGATCATTTTGGAATCTAGCACACATACACACACTGAAAATGATGTCCGACTGATGCGATTTCTTAACGCGTATGCGCAAGTGCACGGTCAAGTAATATACGGGTGGTATTTCAACCCCGAGTTATCGATCCCACGAGGACAGAAAGTAGGTTTATTGTCGATTAGAGATTAAATCTAAAGAGTGTAATTGAAATAACAGGAAGACAGATGTTTATTTGAGAAGTTGTCACCCCAATCAAGTGACTGTATTAAACTAACTAAAATACTATATTTTTTTGTATTTTCTAAATTAAACAACGGTTTATCAAATATGGAGGAGGAACTAGGCGATCTATGGATCACCTAGGGCAGCAGACAATTCCGGATATTGCTTTGAAACATGTAATATTGAATATGCTCTTGATCACATTTAACTACTTACAATCTTCTATCGATCACATGTAAGTCTATGCTAAGTTCAATAGTCGTCATATGTCGATCGATAAACTATATCACCTAACAATCATTAAGAATAATCCTACGTTTTGTTCCAAACCCTTTCATTTCTCCTTCCGGTCCATCATGATACGAGGTTTCTAGCAATCGTAGATTCATAAGCTAATCAATCTTCACCTGTCAGTCCATCGATCTTTCACCAAGTAGATACCCTAGTTCATGACGCTAAGGTAGCATAAAATTAAGAACAAGATTCAAATTCATTAATACTTTAAGCAAAGATAAACTTTAAGGATCAAAGACATCTCTATTCATCATTCATATTCTACCTAAAGCGTGTCAATAGTTCTAGGTCAACAATGCATCAATAGAGAAGAAAATTAATCAACAACGTGCATCCATAAGCGTGAATCAAACAAACAAATCCGGAAACGGTTTCTAACAAAACTCTAGGCTCTCCATAGAGCCTAGCTAATAAAATTACTCAAATATGCTGAAAATAAGAGCTAACAAGGTCATAGTATTGAGAAACGATAGAAAATATGGGAGGGATAGTCAAACTCGTGACGAAATTCGCGTTCGGGCGACTCCGGCGTCGTTCCCCATCTCCCTCGCCTCCCCTAGCCTTCCTAGATCCTCCCCAGCAGCTCCCCCCCTGTTTTTTAGTTTTGAAATTCGTCCTTTACTGACTGGGCACGAATACCTAAGTGATTTGGCCGAAATTTGCATTTAAGCCCCTCTACTTTTTAATTCTCGGCCAGAATTATTTTCTGATCTTGCGCGGGTCATTACTCTCTCATCCGGACTCGTATTTGGGCCTACCATATATCGTTGGAAATCCCTGGATATCTAATTCCCAATGGCGCAGTCCTTGCTCCAAAATTATTTCTAGATTTGTCTGGGCATCGAAAATAGTGCTGGCTGGTCTTGTACGACTTTTCCAACATTGCTTCGTTTTTGCATATTCTTCTCTCCTCTTCATCTCGCTCCATACCAATCATATCCAAGCCTCTCATAATCTCCATTTCACCTATTTTACCTGAAAAATACCAAAAAATACTAGCTGTGCAATTATCATTGCATATATGAGAGAAATCATGCTTAAATAAGCTAGGAACACAACTTTTGACTCTTAGGCTTATAAGTCATTAATTTCACATATCAGTGAAGATATAACATATAAATCATGTAAAATAAGCCTAATGCAAGCAACAAGTAAGTCAAATAATAAATCATAACAGAGAGTTATCAAATACCCCCACACTTACCTTTTGCTGGTCCCGAGTAAAACCACTATTTACTAGCCGACTCAAGACGCAAACGAATCAACACGACAAATGTTTTTGCAACTACATGAGCTTACTACTGTTCAACTCGATTATAACAATGAAAAAATTTAAACAACACATATTTTTCTCCTTTTTCCGAGATTGGGCGACCTCTCTATCATAAACCGAAATCATCAAATCCTCACAAGCTCACTTTTAATTTTCACGGCCCGTAACAAGAAATGATATATGATGATCTTATGCGCCAACTCACTAAGGCGTCCCCAAACATCCACCAAACCAAACAAGATACGACACGTCTTTTGACTCAGAGGGTCTAGGCATCTCAAGTCACTAAGTGGTTTTTCTTCGCCAAGTCATTTGAGGTTTTCAGACCCTCTTAGCCGTTATTGCTTTTGAAATGAAAATTATTCCATTGACGGGAGACACAACTCTTGTGTAATACGGCTTGACTTTAGTTTCCCTCTTAAGCTCTAGATTGGATTGAATCCAAATTTTCCGCGCAAACGGAAGCACATTAGGTTGTTTCTCCTTGAAGCACAACATTTTTTTTTAGATTTTTAATTTTATTCTCTTTCATCCTCTGTTTTTACAACCGTGCAATAGAGCTTAAGGGTGTGGGCTTTTTCGAATTTTCTCTTAGAACCACCTTAAGGGATGGTGGTGTACGCTCCCCGAATTCTCTTAGGCCGAAGACTCATACCACATGAAACCAAGTCTACACGAAGGTCCACCTCAGATTCCAAGAGTCCACAAGTTTCCACGGGAAACAGATTATTCAACCATCTAGAGACTCAATCCTCCTAGCACACTAGAGATGTCAAAAGTATGCCCGTAATTTACTTTCACCTTTCCCTAGATACCCAGGACATCCCTTCGTGATACTTGTGCACAAAATACTAGAATTAAAGTCTCCCTACCACGGTGCTTCCTACTCTCATGAGCACTTTCACTGGATTCTCTTCAGTTTTTAGGTCCTAAGTTGCCCTTTCTCAAATTTTCAATTTTTTTAGGATTTTTCTATTTATTTTTTTCATTTTTATCCTAACTCTATATGCATTTGTCCAACTCAATTAACCACAAGAAAATTGGGTAGGGGCACTCAATAATGTAAAAGTGCAACCTAAAAACTAATTACTCTAAATTTAAGAACACTACAACAATATATAAAAAATGACTCGGACTACAAGTACTACACTGACTCACAATACGACAATCTAATCTACATGTAACTGGCGATGCAGACACGGACATGGCAAGCAAATACCTAATAATCCCCGCACACTTGAGCGCTTCGTTGTCATAAAAAAATTTAGAGATCAAACAGGAAGCATTCAAATGCAAGGGGCAGTGATTCTACTCGGAGTCAAAGTCATGGCACAAGAAGGTAGCTCAAAAAATTTAGAGTTAAAACGAACTACGTGCACGTGACAAGTTGTGTGTACCGAAACTAATCAAGTACTCAAGTATTCCCTAGGATTCTAACAGCTAATCCAGCGGCGACTATGCACCGTGACGAAGTGGTCAAAATAAAATCCTAGAGCAAGTACGACGTGCCTAAACGGTAAGTAAAGAGAGAGAAAAGAGTACTCACAGCCGACACAAGGTCGGGGACGAATCCGTTATGTGTTGACTGAGATAGCAAGAACAATCCCCAAGCAAACATTGTGCTCACCAATGCAAGCTCCCTTGCGGTCGAGTGTGTGAAACACACCGGGGTCGATTGATCAGTTGCTGACGAAAAGAGAACGAATAATCCCCAAACTCATGATGTGAGCTCCCGTAACGGTTGAGTGCACAAGTAGTACACCGGAGTCGATGTCTTCGTCAAAATTTTCATTCTTTTCAAATTCTGACAAACACTATTATTCTGCTCAATTTCCTGCATAATCCTCTCATTGCTTGGGCCTTTCTCAAAAGTACCACTAGCCAAACTGTAATCTTGAACCAACAGGCTGAAATTGGCATGTTTTTCCTCTCAGAATTCACGATTGGAGACCCATGTTAAACTCAATCCATCATCTCGCAAATGATCTGCCAAAAGTCACACATAATACTTATGTTAAAGCAGAGAAGAAACTGTATTCACAATTGGTAGAGTCTCTTGTTTCCTTCAACGTGTTAACTAGCTTCAGTAATAACCTTCCTTGAAACAGGCAAAGTGAGTTGTAAATTTAGAGGTTCTCTTCAATTGAGGGCACAATTGTGTGTTTCAGGCAGTTGAATTGGAGCTCGGTGGTGGTGAATGGAGGTGGAGGTGGAGGCGGTGATTTTCAAAGAAGAGGTTCTGGGTTCAATTTAGGTCGTGGCTGAGAGGTGTTCGCTGGTTGAAATCGAGTTGGGGCTATCGGGTTCAATCGAGAGAGAGAGAGATAGAGAGAGAGAGAGAGAGAGGCAGTGGGTCTGGGTTTGTGTTGCCATGGACGAAGGCGAAGGAGGTCATTCGTTGGTGGCCCAGAAGGAGGGGTATGCGTGGTGTTCGAGGGTTGAATCGATGGTTGATGGGAGTGTGTGGTTCTAAGTTCTTGCCGCCGGATTTAATGGCGGACTGCGATGGTGGTTTTGTAGCGGTCTTGTAGCGGTTTTGTTTCGTGAACAGGGTTCGGTTTGCTTCAGAGAAAGAGGCGGTGGTGGTTTAATTCGGTGAATTGGGTTTGAACGGTGAATGCACTCATTGGGTGCTGCGGAGGTGGGTCTCAATCTATCGGAGGAGGTGAAAGCAGCGGTTGGTTCAGTGATGGTGGCTGCGGTGATTGATCGAAGGGGGTTCTGGTTTGAGGCGGCAGCTTCTCTGTCGGTTCAGAAGATACAGAACACAGGTCTACAGGTTGCTGCAAGGGGTTCTCACTGTTGCAACTCGATGTTGCAACATAAGGGGTGCTGAGTGGCTTTTCTTGAACTTCCTGAAACTGCAAAAACCTCCCCCTTCTCTACAAATCCACCTCCCTGACACATATGAATCCCTGGAGCTCGCCAAACCACGAGAATCATGCATTGCTGTCATTTTTCTCTCCACTTCCTTTTCTTACACCACTTTTTCTCTTTCAATTTCTTCTCAATTGAGCAATAACAAACTCTCAAAAGGATCGCATATTTCAATAACGATGAACACGTGTTGCAAAAGTGAAAGTTCGCCGGAATTTTTTTCTTCTTCTTCCAATTCATGACAATCGGCATCATAAAGATTTCACCAAAAATATCACGTCTCCCATGTAGTGTGTCATTTACGGTCATTTTCTCAACATGAGCTATCTTAACTGAAGATTCAAGTGGTAAATAATAAAGTGTGAAAGTTTGAGTACCTTCATCTCCTTCGTTTGAAGCATCCGCAACAACAACAAATTCAATTCGAGTGATTTTTTCAGCTTCATTGAGCTCACATGTGATATGATCCAACAAATTCTTGACCGGAGAATCGAGATCATCAATATTAATTCCATGAAGAAGACTTTCAATCTCGCCAAATACTTCATCATGCTTATCCCTCATACTTGACTCTAGCCATGAATCAATGTTTGGACAACTTGAGATACAAAATGGCTCGTCATGCTCTTCTCTCAGTTTTGTGAAGGTTGGAGCATCTTTTGCATTCTAATAGAGACCGAGTTGTGCGTCCACATGTGTCGTCTCTATTCCCATTCTTGTTGCTCGTTGTCGCCATTCTTCCACATTAGGAATCATCTTCTCAAGCATCCAACCAAGAAAGAACATTAAGCTAGTAGGAGGAGTTGGGTCATTTGGCTGAAATATATAGCGTCGTATCTCCATGGCAACCCTCTCTTCAGTGCCATCCACATGGCCCTCCCTTATGAGTTGCTCATCCGCAAGGTTGCATGCTCCAAATAAGCTCACAAAATGACGATCTTTCTCATCTCCCATGGCTATAGATAACCTGCACACCAAAGATCTCAAGAAATACCGTGAGGTGACAAGAATAGATAATAAGAAAAGAACAAAAAAATCTCTAAACTAATTTATAATTAACAAATTAACCACTGTCCCCGACAACGGCGCCAACAACTTGACGCGATTTCTTAACGCGTATGCGCAAGTGCACGGTCAAGTAATATAGGGGTGGTATTTCAACCCCGCGTTATCGATCCCACGAGGACAGAAAGTAGGTTTATTGTCAATTAGAGATTAAATCTAAGGAGTGTAATTGAAATAACAGGAAGGAAGTTGTTGATTTGAGAAGTTGTCACCCCCAATCAAGTGATTGTATTAAACTAACTAAAATACTATATTTTTTTTGTATTTTCTAAATTAAACAACGGTTTATCAAATATGGAGAGGAACTAGGCGATCTATGGATCACCTACGACATCAGACAATTCCGAATATTGATTTGAAACATGTAATATATAATATGCACTTGATCACGTTTAACTACTTACAATCTTCTATCGATCTCATGTAAGTCTATACTAAGTTCAATAGTCGTGATCTGTTGATCCATAAACTATATCACCTAACAAGCATTAAGAATAATCCTACGTTTTGATCCAAACCCTAACATTTCTCCTTCCAGTCCATCATAATACGGGGTTGCTAGCAATCCTAGATTCACAAGCTAATCAATCTTCACCTGTCAGTCCATCGATCTTTCACCAAGTAGATATTCTAGTTCATGACCCTAAGGTAGCATAAAATTATGAACAAGATTACTAGAAGAAGCAAATTCATTATTACTTTAAGCAAAGATAAACTTTAAGGATCAAATACATCTCTATTCATTATTCATATCCTACCTAAAACGTGTTAATAGTTCTAGGTTAACAATGCATCAATAGAGAAGAAAATTAATCAATAACGTGCATCGATAAGCGTGAATCAAACAAACAAATCCGGAAAAGGTGTCTAACAAAACTCTAGGCTCTCCATAGAGCCTAGCTAATAAAACTACTCAAATATGCTGAAAATAAGAGCTAACAAGTTCATAGTATTGAGAAACGATAGAAAATATGGGAGGGATAGTCAAACACGTGACGAAATTCGTGTTCGGGCAACTCCGGCGTCGTTCTCCATCTCCGTCGCCTCCCCTAGCCTTCCTAGATCCTCCCCAGAAGCTCCCCCACTGTGTTTTAGGTCTGAATTCGTACTTTACTGCCTGGGCACGAATACCTAAGTGATTTGGCCGAAATTTGCATTTAAGCCCCTCTACTTTGTAATTCTCGGCCAGAATTATTTTCTGATCTTGTGCGGGTCATCACATTCTCATCCGGACTCATATTTTGGCTTACCATATATCGTTGGAAAGCCCTGGATGTCTACTTCCCAATGTTGTAGGTCTTGCTCCAAAATTGTTTGTAGATTTTTCTGAGCATTGAAAATAGTGCAGGCTGGTCCTGTGCGACTTTTCCAACTTTGCTTCGTTTTTGCATATTCTTTTCTCCTCTTCATCTAGCTCCCTACAAAGCATATCCAAGCCTCTCATAAGCTCCATTTCACCTATTTTACCTGAAAAACACAACAAAATACCCTGTGTAATTATCATCGCAAATATGAGAGAAATCGTGCTCAAATAAGGTAGAAACACAACTTTTGACTCTTAGGCTTATAAGTCATTAATTTCAAATATTAGTGAGATATAACATATAAATCATGTGAAATAAGCCTAACACAAGCAAAAAGTAAGTCAAATAATAACTCCTAACAGAGAGTTATCACTGACCTACTAGCTTTAAGATAGAGAAGTGAACCAATCATACCTCTATACTCTTTCAAGTTCACATTCTTACCATTTTGATCTTTGTCTAAAGATAGAGTGGAGCTCATAGGGGTTATGACTACCTTGGACTGGGACAAATTGTAATTTTTTAACAAGTCCTTGGTGTACGTTTTCAGGTGTAAAAAATTCCTTTCTTCGTTCGATGCACATGAAGTCCAAGAAAGAATTTTTAACTGTCCCATCACGCTCATCTCAAACTCCCTGCTCACAAGAATTGAGAGATCCTTGAAAAGTGAGTCATTAGTATCACCAAGTAGAATATCATAGACATATATCTGAACTACACGAATATCTTTCTCATGAGTCTTTGTGAAAAGATTTTTGTCGAATAAGCCTCTTTTTAAACCATTTTAAAGTAGAAACTTTGACAATCTTTCTTACCAAGCTCTTGTAGCTTGTTTCAAACCATCAAGAGCTTTGTCAAGTATATAAAATAGTTTGGAAACTCATCACTTTCAAAACCAGGAGGTTGAGAAACATAAACTTCTTGCAGATAACCATTCAGAAAGGCACATTAACATCCATTTGAAATTTTTTAATGTTCTTATGAGATGCAAAAGCAAGTAAGAATTTAATATCTTCTAACCTGGCTACAGGAGCAAAATGCTCTTCATAGTCTATACCTTTTTCTTGATTGTAGTCTTGAGCAACTAATATTCCTTTGTTTCTGATAATCTTACCATTCTCATCAAGCTTGTTTCTGAACACCCGCCTTGTGCCAATCACAGACTGATCTTTGGGAGGAGGAACTAGATTCCAAACCTTGTTCCTTTCAAACTCATTGAGTTCACTTTTCATAGAAATGATCCAGTCTGCTTCTTGTAATGCTTACTTCAAATTTTTAGGTTCTACAAGAGAAACAAGAATTAAAAGCACACAAGTTCTTTAATTGATATCTAGTTTGAGTACCAGTGGATGGATCAGAAATCATGTTCTCTATTGGATGTGCTGAAAGGTTTTTGAATCTCTTTCTTAATGTCCATGGTTCTGGTTCTCCAGGAAGCTTTTCAATTCTTTGAAAGCCTGAGGAAGTGGCTTGATCACTCTTCTTTTCTTGAGGATCTTTTCCAAGGCTTTGAAATGCATTTTCAAGGCCTTAAAAATGTTTTCAGTTTTCCTGCAAGTTTTCTTTGGAACCACCTTCTGGATTTTCATTCAGATTCAAATATGCTAAACTTTCACTCAAAGAGCCGTCATAGCTTTCATAAAAAATAACACGAATGCTTTCTTCAACAAGCTTGGTTCTATTTTTATAGACTCTATAAGCCATGCTAGTTAGTGAATAACAAAGAAAGATACCTTCATCACTTCTGGCATCAAATTTTCCAAGATTGTTCTTACCATTGTTGTGTACAAAACAAGCACACCTTAAAAGGCTTGAACTAAGAGATATTGGGCTTCTCCATTTGAAAATTTCATAGGGAGTGTTCTTCAAGATTGGCCGAATCATGCACCTGTTCAGATTATAATTTGTAGTGTTTACAGTTTCTGCCCAGAAGGATTTTGGCAGCTTATTCTCCAGAAGCATTGTCCTAGACATGTCCTCAAGAGTCATGTTCTTTCTTTCAACTACTCCATTCAGTTGAGGAGTTCTAGTAGAGGAGAAATTGCGAGAGATACCAAACTTAGCACAAAATAAAACAATCTCAAGATGATCAAATTTCCTGCCAAGATCACTTCTGATAGAACCAATAGGCATGTTTTTCTAAGTTTGAATCTCTTTACAAAGCTTTGAAAATTCATACAGAGCTTCATAATTTTCTCGTAAAAAAATTACCCAAATAAATCTAGAGAAATCATCTAAAATGACTAACATATACTTCTTACCCTTAGGAGAATGAGTTCTCATAGGAACACATAGATCCATGTGAAGAATTTAAATGGGTCTAGTAGTACTTTCAAAGTTCTTGGACTTGAAAGAGCTCCTTGTCTGTTTACCTTGATGGAAGGTAGACCTCTGAAAAGGTCTTTGGAAACTAGTTTATTCCGAGTATGCAAAATTATTTGTCCAAGTTTTCTGTGCCAAATCTTTTGAATCTTCTTTCAAGGCCTTGGGACACTTCATACTTTCTCTTGCAACATTTTTAGTATTCAAAGAGTAAACATTGTTTGACTAGAGGTTGTGAGTATGCAATTTCCTGATTTCTCATCTCGCACCACACATTTCTCTTTCTCAAATATTACCCTATTTCCTTTTTCACACAATTGAGAAACACTAAGAAAATTATATTTGAGACCATCTACAAGATATACATCTGAGATAGAATTTTCAGAACTGTTACCAACATTCCCAATTCCTATGATGTTGCATTTGCCTTTATCACCAAGTGTGATTGTTCCTCCTAGATGTTCTTTTAATTCTGTGAAAAAATAACTCTTTCCACTCATGTGTCTGGAGAAACTACTATCCATGATCCACTTCTGTTCCTTGCTCTTGGTGACAATCATAGCTTCTTTCTTTTGTCATGATCC
Source organism: Linanthus parryae (assembly GCA_023055425.1). NCBI lineage: Eukaryota > Viridiplantae > Streptophyta > Magnoliopsida > Ericales > Polemoniaceae > Linanthus > Linanthus parryae. The sequence goes on from JALGPY010000005.1 coordinate 105,020,582, forward strand.
GTCTTTGAAAAATGCTTTCTTTTCTTGTGAGGGCAGTCTCTAATCAAGTGTCCTGCATCACCAGACCAAAAAAAAATCATTACTTTAGTGTTATGATAAGAAGGTTTACCTTCTTATTCCTTGCTGGTGGAAGAGTTGTACTTGTCTCTGCTGAAATCTTTGTTTCCAAAGTTCTTCTTCATCTTAAGAATTCTGGTCAAGGCTTTGGAAATAAGAGCAAAGGCATCTTCTTCATCATCTTCCTCCTTTTCAAGGATTTGAGATGGTTCATTCTCTTTGGGCTTTAGTGCAAGGTTCTTCACAGTCTCTTGTAATTCTCCATCAACTTCATTCATGTAAATTTCATGAGTGAGTAGCTTTCCCTGTAGATCATCCAGTTGGAGAGCTGATAGATCCTTCTTCAATGGCTGTGGTCTTTCGTTTCCATTTGGCTTTGGGAAGACTTCTCAAGATCTTCCTGACTTTCTCTTAATTTGAAAAGGAATTTCCCAGGGAATCCTGATTGTTGACAATATATGTGAATCTCTTGAACATGTCTTTAATGGGTTCATCTCCATTCAGTGTAAACAGTTCATACAGTCTAAGGAATATGTTTATCTTTGTTTGCTTCACTTGGATGGTTCCTTCAAAAGTCACCACCATATTGTCCGATATTTCCTAAGAAGTTTTGCAGCCAGATATCCTGTTGAATTCATCTGCACTCAAATCACAATATAAGATATTCATAGCTCTGTAGTTCTTAGAAAACTGTTCTAATTCAGAAGTAGATGTGAATCATCTGTTTTTGTAATTCTATTCACATCCTTTTCTGTGTAGAATGTATGAGGACCATTCTGGATAATGGACCACAACTCTATATCTTGATCAATGATGATCATTTTCATCAAGTATTTGTAGTGCACAAAGTTATCTCCACAGAACAACGAAGGTCTGTTGGCAGCTCTTCCCTTCAAGTAACCACCATCACCTACAACTCATGATCACAAGATTGTTAGATCTATACACTGATACAAGATCTGTACCAATTGAAAGACAGTATGTAGGCAACTAATACAAGATCAATACTCTAGAAGGGGGGGAGTGAATAGAGTATGGCAACTTTTGCCAAAATAGTGGGTTTAAATATGTTTTTGGTAAACAAGGAGTATTTCGAGGCCTTGAAATAATTTTCAATTCCTTGGAATAAAAAAATTTAGAGGAAATTTTGTTGATAGTTTTCAAGGCCTTGAAATTCCATTCAAGGCTTTGAAAAGAAAAACCTGTTTAGTGTCGTTAACTTGTGCAATTCTACAAACTGGAAGGCAAAGAGCAATAGAAACATGGATGTTATAGAGTTCAGTCCTCCATGACCTTCGTCTCTGATTGAGGGATCTAATCCCTGCAGGATTCCAAACATTCTTTTTATTATTCAAAAGCTAAGCCCTAGATCTCAAGCACAGAGACTTCCCTTTCTCTGCTAAAACTTGTTGTTCTCTCTTACCTATCTAGTACATGCTCTAGCTGACTGATTTAATAAGAATCTATTGTTCTTCCTCTTGAAAAACACAACAAGAATAATATAAGATAAGTATTATTAGAATGATATACAAATGAAGTACAAAATGAAGAACACTGTAGCACAGTAATGCAGTTAAGTCTGCAGTGCTCTTCTGATGCTTGGATTGTGTGAATTGATTTTTCCTCTGTGTTTCTTGTCAATCCTTCAGAGTGTTTGAATGTTTATGCAAAATTGGTGTACGAATTCTCTCAACAGTCTGCTTATTCTGCTTGTTTGAAATGCAGAATATATAGGATCTTCCTTTAACAGAATTTCCTAAAATCAAGCAGCATATCATTGAGTCCTTAACATTTTAATTCCAATGGCTAGTTTCTCATTATCATCAAAGTTATTGATCCGATCTTCTATCTTCAGGTCTTAGTAAAGTCCAAATATGATTCCATAAGAGTAGGATTCATCAGCAAACTGAATTTCATTTTTGCATATGGACAAGTTAGGAAAGAATTCGTGCAAACTAGGTAGCTAGTGAATCCTGCAAAAACTCAGTCAAATAGAGATATTAAGTTATGATCAAACATTAGATTAGTTTGTCTTTCATCATCAAATAAGGCATAATAAGTCGAAGGAGAATAGAGATCAAATCAGAAGGAAAACTTCCCCTGAGCTCATGCTGTGAATTGCAGTGCTGTTTCTGAGGCTTTGAAAGTTCTTTCAAGGACTTGAAACAGTCTGTGAACTTACATAACGGACTAGGGATATTTAAGATAAACATCACATTGCAGTCTAAGGCTTCATTATATTAAATATCTCCATAAATAATCCATAAATGTTCCAGCCAAATAATGTTCATACTATATATAGATTGCCTCTAGGGCATCTACTCCAACAGTCTCCCACTTGCACAAGATCCAATATGGTGCATCTCGTATGCCTATAGATCTAGTGTTCCCTTCATGCTTGCGATGAACAAGTTGCTTTGTCAGTGGATCTGAAAGATTATTTTCTGTTGGAAACTTTCATATGTTCACATCTCCTCTATTGATGATCTCTCAAATAAGATGGAATCTCTTAAGTACGTGTTTGGATTTTTGTTGTGACCTGGGTTCCTTGGTTTGTTCGATCGCGCGTGTGTTGTCACAGTACAATGCAATGGGATCCACAATGCTAGGACCTACACCAAGCTCAATGATGAACTACCTAATCCAAAGAGCTTCCTTTGATGCGCCAGTCGCAGCAATGTACTCAGCTCCATTTGTAGAATCAACAACTGTCTCTTGCTTGGAACTCTTCTAATTCAGATCTCCTCCATTCAGGCAAAACACATAGCCAGACTGGGATCTGTAGTTTTCCTTGTCGATTTGGAAGCTCGCGTCAGTGTAACCATTTACACTGAGTTCTTTCTCACCTCTAAATATCAAGAATGCATCCTTAGTTCTTCTCATGTACTTAAAGATATTCTTGACAGCATTCCAGTGACTCTCACCTGGATTGGACTGGTATCTGCTTTCCATACTCAACGCGTGTGACACATCTGGTATAGTACACAACATGGCATACATGATGGATCATATGGCCGAAGCATACGAGATCTTACTCATGCGGCCCTTCTCAATCTCATTGGAGGGACAGTCAGCCTTTGAAAGGGTAACTCCAGGCGACATGGGCAAGAGTACTTTCTTTGATTCTTGCATGTTGAACCATTTCAACACCTTGTCTATGTATGTACTTTGACTTAGGCCGAGAAGCTTCCTTTATTTATGCCTATAGATCTTGATACCAAGTATATAAGTTGCATCCCCTAAGTCCTTCATTGCGAAACACTTTCCTAGCCGATCTTTCACATATTGCAAGGTAGAAATGTCATTTCCAATGAGTAGTATGTCATCCACATACAAGACCAGAAACACAACAGAACTCCCACTAAACTTCTTGTAGACACAAGGTTCATCTTCGTTCTTGATGAAGCCAAACTCTTTGACCGTGTCATCAAAACGTTGATTCCAACTCCTAGAAGCTTGCTCCAATCCATAAATGGATCGTTGCAACTTACAAACTTTGTTGGCATGCTCTGGATCCTCAGAACCCTCTGGTTGTTTCATGTACAGATCCTCTAGGAGATTTCCATACAGAAACGCTGTTTTGATTTGCCAAATTTCATAGTCGTGATAATTTGGAATAGCAAGTAAGATACGAATGGATTTGCTCATTGCGGCTAAGGGGTTCATAGTCAATACCATGAATCTGTCTGAACCCTTTTGCCACCAATCGACCCTTTTAGGCAATCACATTGCCATCCATGTCGGTTTTCTTCTTGAAGACCCACTTGCACCCTATGGGCCAAGGCCCTTCGGTTAGTTGCACCAAAGTTCATACTTGGTTAGTATACATGGATTCCATTTCGGATCTCCTGGCTTCAAGCCACTTCTTAGATTCTGGCCCTTTCATGGCATCTCCATAGGCAGTAGGCTCATCATTCATGAGTGGGCACAAATCCGGGCTCAGTCAATAGAAGTCCATACCTCCATGACTCCTGACGTACCCTACGCAACCTACGAAGCTCTTGTTTTACTTAAACAGTTTCCTCCACAATAACATGTGGTTCCTGTTCATGTTCCATTATAGGATCAGTGTTTTGTCGTTCTTGAACTTCTTCAAGATCTACAGTCCTCCCAATGGCTTCTTTAGAGACAAATTCGCTTTCTAGAAACACGCCAGTTCGGGCAACAAACACTTTATTTAGATTGGATTGTAGAAATAATATCCTTTCATTTCCTAAGGATATCCCACGAACTTACACTTATCCGACTTCGATCCGAGCTTGTGCGTTTTTAAACTCTTTACATAGACGTCGCAGACCCACCAGGAGAGGATGTTTTTCTTGCTGCTACAAGGGCACAACAGAAACATGTGGATGATTCTAATGATGTGACTTATATCATGCTTTGTACCGTGAACTCTAAGTTTCAGAAGCGACATGAGAACATGGAGGCGTACGATATGATTGTACATTTGAAGAAGATCTTCCAAGAGCAAGCAAGGCATGAGTGAAATGAAGTATCCAAGGCATTGTTGAAGTGCAGTCTGTCATAGGGGAACCCATTCAGGGCTCATGTGCTTTGAATGATCGGATACATGGAGAATATCGAGAGGTTAGGCTTCCCGTTTGGCCAAGAGTTGGCCACAAATCTCATCCTGCAATCGTTGTTGGATAGTCATAGAAAGTTCATCATGAACTATAACATGAATGAGAACAACAAACCTCTGCTAGACATGCTCAATATTTTGAGGGTCGCTGAACATAGAATTAACAAAGGAAAAGTCAAGGACATGATTATGGTCAATAGAGGGAAGGTCAAGCGGGTTTCTTCTACCATAATGATGCTACTATGTGTCTACTATAAGCAGGAACATTATTTCTATATCTTGTTTGGACAAATGAAGGACAAGTGTTGCTCCATTTATTTTGATAATATGCACTATTGTAGTGCGCTTTTTTCTAATGGATTGTATATCCTTGTTCTAATAATTCCGTTTTCTATCTGGAATAGGATTGTAGATCTCATCCTATTTCTATCAGGAATAGGATTTCCTAAGACGTACAATTTCTTTTTCTTCTTGAGAACATTCTCAAGTTTCTTTACCATTGGTTCCAGACAACTTGTCCTTCTCAAGTACAGATCGTAGGGATGAAGTCGATGCTTGTTCATTTTTTCCCATTTGGAATTCTACAAAATGAAAAATATGCAATTTTAGTATTTTGAACAATTAACTGCATTTAACAATGGCTAGATTATTACTAGCTCCCACTATTTTTCTCAGATTAATAGCCCTCACCGTTAATGTGGAAAATATCACATACTTTCTAGTGGGCCAAGATCCATATTTCACTTCCTCCTTGAGCTTGCTTTGGCAAGTCACCTAAACATCAGTTATTTAGGTATGAACACCTTCCAATTTCATCCTATGCAACTCTTGGTTCAATTAGGTGAATAACCGCTTATTCATTATCTATCCCATAGATAACCCCTAATTGCATTGCCTCTAAGTTTCTCAATCTCATTGAGACAACCTAGTTGCGTCCAACTCGTTATTTTAACAATCACACATTACTTGCTTGTGACGCCGCATCACACCATGATGAATTAAATCGCCTTGCTTTGACAAGCCCAAATTCAATACACCCTGATCATGATGGGTGTTAAAGTAAGAGAAGGCAAAACGTAATATTTATAGTTTGAAGGATTTCCATGTAATTATTAATTTTTTTGTTGATCCTATCAACATGATCTACTTATTTAGATTGGGCAATCCCAAATAAAAGATCAATGTTTTTTATTATTATCTTGTTGTGTTTTGCATGCATCAACCATACAACAAAATAAATGAAAAGACTATAAATAAATAGATAAATAAACAAGAAAAATAAACATGGTTGAATATGAATCCTATGACTAAGATATTCCCAAGCTAATGAGAATATGTATAAGCCCTAAAGTGACAAGCTCATCTCTATGTGTCTCCATCTTTAGTTCACTCGTCCTAGGCTTGTACCTCCAAGTCTTGCGGTTTCTTTAGTCTTTGATCTTCTTCTCCATGTCTTGGCTATCATCTAACTATGTAATACTAGCTAGCATCTATACTAAATAGTGAGACCTCACATGTTGAGGGAGAAGACTACACGCAGACCATAAAATAGTTAATTACATTAATTATAATAAACCAAAACCAATCAAACCACAAAAGTAAACATCCACAACCTAGGCCATATCCATCCACCATGCGATAAACACATAATACAGTTAAAATCCAATTTTAACGCGCTTGGTCAATTTGAGTTGAATTTGGAATTTTCTAGGGTAAAAGGTCCCACCAAGAAAGTTGGGCGAACCCCAAAGGACCGCCCAAGTCGGCCGAACCGGTCGGCCCTAGCCCTCAAGGTCTAACCTCCGGCTAGGCCGAACCCGGCTAGGCCGCGACTTTCTTGGTGCGCAAGTAAGAGGGGGGGAGGTCAACCCTTGGCCGAACCCCTTTGTATTGTTTCCAAAAACTTCCTCCTTCCTTGTGTGCTTGTTTCCAATTGAAGAGAAAAACCCCTTTTTCCCTAGTTGTACCCAAAACCTAGCTTTTAAAAATCCCAAAAGACACATCATATTTGAACGTAATTTTCCAAACTTTATGCGATATGTAAAATTGCACAATCTCTATTGTATCATATTCAATTTGCATCATTATGATTAGTTTCAGTTTTCGCGAAAAATAACGATTACAGTGAAAAATTGATAAACAGTAATACATAATATCATGTTATGCACTATGATATGTGACTCTGATACCACTGTAGGGTTTTGGTGCAGGTAATACAACAGAATAACAAAAATTAATCGTGCTCAAAGACCTCCACGGATCGCAGGCAAGCATTCTTAACATGATAAGGGTTAACAAATTGTGTAACTTGTTTGTGAGACGACTACGAAGAATTGTATATTCATCTCTATGAATATCCACACCTAGGATTGCAGCTGGAATCCTTCTCCACGTCAATTTCTAGCAATGGAAGAAGGAGGAAAAATCACACAAAATGAGACACAAGGTCGTGCGTCACCTAGTGGTCGACGACAATGGGGCGGGGCGGACGGCTAGGGCTTCGGCTCTAGCTAGTCTCTCTCTCCTTGATCTTTTATTTATCTCAATAATGACTTGTGTAGATCAATCATAAGCTAGGTTGCCTTTATATAGTTAATAACTCCTTATTAACTATAAAATTGCCCCAATACTAATCATGTCTATACAGAGATTAGTCCACCTTGCAAATTAGTCCTACTAACTTTGCTTTTGGTTGAAATTTGATCCTTTTGATTATTTATTCCTACTAATTAATATCCTAATCTAGTTTAATCCATAAGGTGTGTGACCCCATAGGTTTCTACTTAGTTGGTAGTAAATATTAGAAACATAGAGTGTTGTCTAGCAACACATCTATGTACCCAACTAATAGAAAATTTAGTGATCCGACTAACCATGTGCCCAATGTTATCGCGTTGTATCTATATTTTTGTCTCCATATTCGGATTGTATACGAGACAAAATGTCACACTCGTATATCCAATCCATAGTTTCTCAATCCTGGGAATAGACTTATCTATACAGATAACATTAATATCTCCATATTGATTTATCAGAGTTTGGCCAGACATTCCATAAGCACTACCCCTCGAGTTTCCATGGATATTTGCTCCCATTATGTTGGAGGGACAAATCATCTCTACATCACTATCATCTCTAAGCTTGCTTCCTATCATGTCCGATGACTATCTTTATAGTTACCTAGTTACAGTGTAACGTTTGATAGTATCAGAACATGATATTTTACAACTAGAGTGTCTAGCGACTTCAAGTCTAAGGATTACAACACATTAGCACCACGAGAAGCACTTGTGGCATTGACATAATCTAATGTAGCATTCTCGCTGTGGGTCAATCTAGTATGCCATTACTCCTAATACATACCCATGTGTTAGACTTGATATCTCCATATCAATCTACACACATACTTGTCTATAGTGATGGTCATGTTATCAATATAATGGACTAGAGATATTTGCGATAAACAACACATTGCAATCTAAGGACTTCATTATATCAAACACCTCCATAAATAGTAAATAAATATTCTAGACAAAAAAATGTTCATACTAAATATAGATTTCCTCTAGGGCATCTACTTAACAGTACTAATTTGTTCAGTGTATGCAAGCTGATGTGTCCAAGATTTATGTGCCAAACCATTGAATCCTCTTTCAAAGCCTTGAGACATTTCAAAATTCCTCCAGAAACTTTGTTAGTATACAAAGAGTAAACATTGTTTGACCTTGGAGAAGTGAGAATGCAGTTGCCAGATTTTTCATCTTGCACCGCATATTTCTCGTTGTCAAAATTAACATTTTTACCTTTATCACACAGTTGAGATATACTAAGCAGGTTAAACTTTAGACCATCTACAAGATAGACATCTGGAATAGAATTTCGAAACCGTTACCAACTTTACCAATTCCTATAATATTGCATTTGGCTTTGTCACCAAGTGTGATTGTCCTTCCTGGTTGTTCTTTCAGTTCAGTCAATAAAGAACTCTTGCCACTCATGTGCTTGGAGCAACCACTATCCAAAATCCACTTCTTTTCTTTGCTCTTGGTGACAACCTGCACATACCACTCATTGCCTTACCCAGCAATCAGACCAAGTGTGATACTTGATTTCATATTCAGGATCAACCATTAGGTGGTCTGACCCGTTTAGGAACCCAAATCTGTCTCACTTGTCCCTTACGATGGAATGGAAAAGTATTCCTCATGATGTGAGGCTCTGTTCTTCTAAAGGGACATGGCATCTTAACATGACCAATCTTGCCACAGAAAAAAACTTTTGGAGAATGTTTGCTACCTGTTTTTACAAAGCTGGTTTTGTTCTTTCTAGGAAAATTTGGATTATATCCAATGCCAGTTCTGTGGACAGAATGTAAACTTCCTCCAAGAATCAAGTTGAGATTATGTTCAGAGCCAGCAAGCTTTGTCATAACATTTTTAGAGTCACGAAGATTCTCAGCCAGAAGTGTCTTTTGTTCCTCTAATTAATCATGCTGATGTCTTAGAGCAACAAAGTTGTTACTCAAAAGAGATTCTCTGTTACAACTTCTTTTACTTGAGTTTTTAAGGATTTGAAATTGGTTTCTAAATCTTTGAAATCTCTATCACTCTTTGCCTGAGAAATTTCAAGATTCTTGTTCTAGAAAACTAATTGTGAATTATCTTTTGCTTGCTCATGAACTTTCTTCAATACAGACTTTATTTCATTTAAGTAGTCTTCTTCATTAAAAAGCATTGTTTTCAAAATATTAGAAAGTAAATTTGCAGGTTTAGAAATTACACTATTTACCATTACCTCAATGTTCTTTTATGAGCTTTCATCATGCTTGGCCATAAGACATAGGTGGATTGATCTTCTTCACAGTCAGATTAACTTGAAGAATCAGAATCACTCCATGAAACTACCATGACCTTCTTCTTTCTGTCAGTGTCCTTCTTTTGAAAGTGCTTGCTTTTCTTGTGTGGAAAATATCTGATCAAGTGTCCAGCATTACCATACTAAAAGAAATTCATTCATTTATATTTATGGGAAGAGGACTTATCTTTGTAGTCCTTGCTACTTGAAGACCTCAATTTGTCTCTGCTGAAGTCTTTGTTTCCAAAGTTCTTCTTCATATTGAGAATCCTTGTCAAGGTTTTGTAAATGAGAGCAAAATGATCTTCTTCATCATCTTCTTATTTTTCAACTCTTTGAGGTTGTTCACTTTATTTGACCTTGAGTGCTAGATTCTTGATACTTTCTGGTAGTTCTCCATCAGCTTCACTCATGCAGATCTCATATGTGAGTAGCTTTCCTTGTAAATTATCTATTTGGAGAATGGATAGATATTGAGAGTCTTCATTAGCTGTAGTCTTTGGTTCCCATTTGGCTTTGGGAAGACTTCTCAAAATCTTTCTAACTTTCTCTTCATTGGAGAATGATTTCCCCACGGACTCCAGATTATTGACAATGTCAGTAAATCTCTTGAACATATCTCTGATGGATTAATCTCCATTCATTTTGAACAGTTCATACTATCTAAGGAATATGTTGATCTTGGTTTGCTTCGCTTGACTGGTTTCTTCAAAAGTGACCACCAGTTCGTCCCATATCTCCTTAGCAGTCTTGCAGGTAGATATCTTGTTGAATACAAAAGATTCATCGCTCTATAATTCTTTCAAAGCTGTTCTAATTCAGAAGTAGAGACATAGAGTTTCCAGGTTTGGGAGTTCTGATCCCATCCTTTTCTGTGTATAATATGTGAGGTCCATTCTGATAATAGATCACATTTCAATGTCCTGATCAATCGTGAACATTTTCATCAAGGCCATCTACGATAATCCGGAAACTTTAAGTTAAAAAAAAATTCTCCATGAATCACATAGCAAAAGATGTTTAGTTATACATAATGGTGTTTGATCAACAAAGTGTTCCATAATCTTACAAACCAATAGTAAAGATGATACCAAACAGTAAAATCTTCAGTAGAATGATGTTCACCGTGCTCCCAATCTTGCTCCAAGAGCTGTCTTGCTCCAAAGTGTGTGATTTTTTTCCTCGCCCCTACATCGTAATAGACAATTACTGATTACTTCCAAGTGACAAGAAGTCCTAAATTTCACAAAAGCCCGTTCAGCCCGCACTAATTTTCCATACACCTTGTGTGATCTCCAATGTAGCACGTACGAACTCCATTTAAGCCTTCAGCTCGTGGGAGCTAGATTTAGCTCGTGCGAGATCCTCTTTCTTCTGGATTTTTCTCTAAGTGTTGAGCTTGTGCGAGCAGATCTGCTGGTTCGTACAATATCTTGTAGTGACTTTGCCTTATTTTTACTTTTTCTTGGTTTCATCCCTTGCTTATGAGCTCCCGAGATTTTGAAGTTCATTCCTACACTTCCTTAACCTCCCGGGCTCCATTCTTCTGTCAAGAAAACATGAGAAAACCCCATATCATATCCAAATAAAGCGTAATATCGATATCTTGCATAGTAAATGACTGGATTACACAATTCTGATCATGAGACTCGTTTCATCAAATACACACAAAATAGACATTAGAAGCATGAAAGATGGATCCCTACAAATACATATCAACTAATTGCTTCGTTTACGATATCTCACCTTTTTGACGAGATATTTTGAGTTCCGAGGACGTCACTTCTCTAAGGGGGGAAGGATGTAACCCTTCATATTTTAAGTACGTCATTCTAGTACATCGTTATAGTATGTTACTCATCGTGTGTGATATTAGGTTGTATTTGCTAGTTATACCCTAGAATGGAGACTCGTAGATGGGGGTTGTTTAGAATTTGGTTTAAACTTCGAGGACGAAGTTTTCTTTAAGGAGGGAAGGATGAAATACCCCGTTATTTAGAAACGGCTATTATGTGTATTTTATATAGTATTAAGTGCATTTTAAGTAATATTAAGTGTTAATATATTGAAACGGGTATTTTATGAAATCATTAAGTGTTAATATAATATTATTATAAGTATTGGGTGTTGATATGCTACCATTATATTTTATGATATTATTTGGTGTTAATATGACATTGGGATAAGTTTGAGTATTAGTTATTATTATTTAGAAAATTAATTTTAATGTTATAAACTACCTAGGTGGTTTTATGTATTTCCCTATAACTTATATAGTGTCTATTATTTTAACTAAGGGGGTAGTAGTTGTACTAAGCCTAAAACTAGTGGGGTTAAAGTGTCTTTACCCTAAAATTCTATCATCTTCTTCCCCAACAATTCCATGGACGGGAAGAGAGCTCTCCATGTCCAAATTCAACACCACCTCCACCTCAAATCTTCACCAAAACTCTTGATTTTTGTCCCAATTCAATCCCAATTAGATTTAATCTCATCAAAGCTCGATACTTTAGCGAAAAGTAAACCAATTTCGCCAATTTTTGGTCCCGATTCAAAATCGAAGTTTTCAAAGTGGGTTTCCTCATGGAGGTTGAATTCTTCACCTCTCTACCTACATAAACCCATCAATTCTCAGATTTTAAACCCACAATCTCAATCCCTCAACCTCTCAATCTCTCCTTCGATCTCTCTCTCTCTCTCTCTCTCTCTCTCTCTCTCTCTCTCTCTCTCTCCCGTTCAATCTCTCTCTCTCACCGATGGGCTGCCCATCGCCGCCGCCGCTGCTGCCCGCCGCCGCGTCCCGCCTCGCCGTGACGTCGCCGGCGTCCTCACCCCTCGCCGCGGTCGTCCGCTCTCTCTCCGGCGCCACCGCCGCCTCCATCCCGTCGTTTTTGTCTCTGTTCGGGTATGAACCCGTCTGCTTTCTCCATTCTTTTCTTCTTTTGTTTTTTTTATTATTATTATGGTATTATTAGGTTATATTAATAGTAGGCTGAAAGAAAACAAGTGGGGGGCTTGGCCCAGTGGTTATAAAGTGACACTTAAAGCTTTGGGGTTATGAGAACTAGGTCTTGGGTTCAAGTCTCACAAGAGACATTTATTTTTTTACTCATCATCACTCCAAAATAAAAAGTATATTTTTTTCTTATTTATTTTTATAAGTTTGTAACAATTTAGAATAAGTTATTTTCTTCAAACAAGTTTGTTATTTTTTTTTAAATAAAGTTAGTTAGTTTATAACCTATATTCTCTACTAAGGCTTGTTTGGTTGGGAGAAACTACTATTTGAATTAAACGTATTTTTGAGGTAAAATAATATGCTTCTCTACCCTAAATAATAAAAGGGATATTTTATCTAATCTTATAAGTTATATTTATATAATTATAGCCAAGTATGTTTTAACAAATAATAAACGTTAACTTTATAATGCGTATTTTATTATAAAAGAGGTTGTTCACGTTAGCAAGGTTGGGGAGAGTTAGTAAGGGATTGTTGGCGTTTACCAATAAGACTTCGTTTGCAATATGTTGATTAGAATATTATTAAATTTGTAGGCGACAAATTCTCCGAAGAAGGATACGTCGAATACTACGATTGATTTACTGTGTTTGCTATTTGTTGAGGTAAGTAAACATGCCAGGCCTAGCGCCCATACCTTCTTTCGTGTCTAAACTGCTTTTGTGATTTATTGTCTCAAAATTTCAATATCTACTTGAACTGGTTATTTGAGAAAACAAGTGGGGGGCTTGGCCCAGTGGTTATAAAGTGACACTTAAAGCTTTGGGGTTATGAGAACTAGGTCTTGGGTTCAAGTCTCACAAGAGACATTTATTTTTTTACTCATCATCACTCCAAAATAAAAAGTATATTTTTTTCTTATTTATTTTTATAAGTTTGTAACAATTTAGAATAAGTTATTTTCTTCAAACAAGTTTGTTATTTTTTTTTAAATAAAGTTAGTTAGTTTATAACCTATATTCTCTACTAAGGCTTGTTTGGTTGGGAGAAACTACTATTTGAATTAAACGTATTTTTGAGGTAAAATAATATGCTTCTCTACCCTAAATAATAAAAGGGATATTTTATCTAATCTTATAAGTTATATTTATATAATTATAGCCAAGTATGTTTTAACAAATAATAAACGTTAACTTTATAATGCGTATTTTATTATAAAAGAGGTTGTTCACGTTAGCAAGGTTGGGGAGAGTTAGTAAGGGATTGTTGGCGTTTACCAATAAGACTTCGTTTGCAATATGTTGATTAGAATATTATTAAATTTGTAGGCGACAAATTCTCCGAAGAAGGATACGTCGAATACTACGATTGATTTACTGTGTTTGCTATTTGTTGAGGTAAGTAAACATGCCAGGCCTAGCGCCCATACCTTCTTTCGTGTCTAAACTGCTTTTGTGATTTATTGTCTCAAAATTTCAATATCTACTTGAACTGTTTATTTGAGAAAGTTTACTGATTTTACAAAGGTGACGATGTCACAACTATCACATGATAAATTAATAAGACGTAAAGACGTAAAGTGGAATAGTTGTATCGGGGATCAATATTTTGAGCTTTGGTCGATGTGGACTACGTCTCTGGACCCACTTTATTTATTTTGCTCGGTCACAACCGCCCCGAGTTCGCTCCAGTACTTACCTCTCTGGCCGCAAGAAGCCTTAGGGGGGTGTCGACACTTATGGTCTGGTAGCCAGTTATTAGTAGATCTTCCCCGTGTCAACATGGTAATATATGTTTTCTGAATGATGGACCTTTATGATTGAGAATTGGAAGTCCCGATTGGACAAACGAGGAAGTTTGGGAATGTTTCCCCAATGGAGATACTAAAGTGAAAAGAGTTTGGGAATGTTTCCCCACAAGTGAAGTGATAAAGGAAAATATTTGTGAATTCTTATTTCATACTTATACTCTTACTCAAATTCTTTACTCTTCAAACTCATGTGTCGTTTTTAAACTGCTTCATAATCTGTTTACATGCTTGGGTGTTGCTTACTCAGTATTTTCCGCTGACTTTGGAAACTGTGGTGTTTCTTTTTGTTTCTTCACCACATGTTTAGGTGGAAGCATGGCTTTGGGGAAAATCGAGACTCATCACTCTAGTAATTTAAATTTCACATTTAGATTTATTTCATCAAGTAGTTTTAAGTTTCAGTTAGATAATGCCCATGTTTGTGGCGAGACAAGTTTCAAAGTTTTAGTTATTTATTTTAAGGATTTGGTTTGGATATTCTGTTATAAAATCTCCTTGTATCCGGGTTTAATCTCGGGTAAGGAGTGACATCTCCGGGCTTCCGGCTTGGCGGTTTTGGGGGTGTTACAGTTGGTATCAGAGCCAGGTTATCCAAAAGGGAAATCTTAAAACTGTAGGGAATTTAATTGGACATAGGGAAAGAATTTAAAATTTGACAAGCCGTTGGGAATTTGGGTAGTATTGGATAGGTTTATTATGTGTTTAAATATTTAGGGATTAGGCTTGTGTGCAAATGCATGTGAAACTAATTGTTTGATGATCAATGTGTTATATTACTTGATTAGCTTCTCACTATATGCTATGTATTGCTTTTTTTAGGGTATTGTATGGATGATACAATAGGTTATAGTGTAGGATTATGGCTAATAGACCACACCTTTGAGAGGCAACATGTGAAACGAGGGATGGTATGAGGAAGAAGCGTCCTCACCTTTTTAACGAGATATTTTGAGTTCCGAGGACGTCACTTCTCTAAGGGGGGAAGGATGTAACTCTTCATATTTTAAGTACGTCATTCTAGTACATCGTTATAGTATGTTACTCATCGTGTGTGATATTAGGTTGTATTTGCTAGTTATACCCTAGAATGGAGACTCGTAGATGGGGGTTGTTTAGAATTTGGTTTAAACTTCGAGGACGAAGTTTTCTTTAAGGAGGGAAGGATGAAATACCCCGTTATTTAGAAACGGCTATTATGTGTATTTTATATAGTATTAAGTGCATTTTAAGTATTAAGTGTTAATATATTGAAACGGGTATTTTATGAAATCATTAAGTGTTAATATAATATTATTATAAGTATTGGGTGTTAATATGCTACCATTATATTTTATGATATTATTTGGTGTTAATATGACATTGGGATAAGTTTGAGTATTAGTTATTATTATTTAGAAAATTAATTTTAATGTTATAAACTACCTAAGTGGTTTTATGTATTTCCCTATAACTTATATAGTGTCTATTATTTTAACTAAGGGGGTATTAGTTGTACTAAGCCTAAAACTAGTGGGGTTAAAGTGTCTTTACCCTAAAATTCTATCATCTTCTTCCCCAACAATTCCATGGACGGGAAGAGAGCTCTCCATGCCCAAATCCAACACCACCTCCACCTCAAATCTTCACCAAAACTCTTGATTTTTGTCCCAATTCAATCTCAATTAGATTTAATCTCATCAAAGCTTGATACTTTAGCGAAAAGTAAACCAATTTCGCCAATTTTTTGTCCCGATTCAAAATCGAAGTTTTCAAAGTGGGTTTCCTCATGGAGGTTGAATTCTTCACCTCTCTACCTATATAAACCCATCAATTCTCATATTTTAAACCCACAATCTCAATCCCTCAACCTCTCAATCTCTCCTTCGATCTCTCTCTCTCTCTCTCCCGTTCAATCTCTCTCTCTCACCGATGGGCTGCCCATCGCCGCCGCCGCTGCTGCCCGCCGCCGCGTCCCTCCTCGCCGTGACGTCGCCGGCGTCCTCACCCCTCGCCGCGGTCGTCCGCTCTCTCTCCGGCGCCACCGCCGCCTCCATCTCGTCGTTTTTATCTCTGTTCGGGTATGAACCCGTCTGCTTTCTCCATTCTTTTCTTCTTTTGTTTTTTTTATTATTATTATGGTATTATTAGGTTATATTAATAGTAGGCTGAAAGAAAACAAGTGGGGGGCTTGGCCGAGTGGTTATAAAGTGACACTTAAAGCTTTGGGGTTATGAGAACTAGGTCTTGGGTTCAGTCTCACAAGAGACATTTATTTTTTTACTCATCATCACTCCAAAATAAAAAGTATATTTTTTTCTTATTTATTTTTATAAGTTTGTAACAAATTAGAATAACTTATTTTCTTCAAACAAGTTTGTTATTTTTTTTTAAATAAAGTTAGTTAGTTTATAACCTATATTCTCTACTAAGGCTTGTTTGGTTGGGAGAAACTACTATTTGAATTAAACGTATTTTTGAGGTAAAATAATATGCTTCTCTACCCTAAATAATAAAAGGGATATTTTATCTAATCTTATAAGTTATATTTATATAATTATAGCCAAGTATGTTTTAACAAATAATAAACGTTAACTTTATAATGCGTATTTTATTATAAAAGAGGTTGTTCACGTTAGCAAGGTTGGGGAGAGTTAGTAAGGGATTGTTGGCGTTTACCAATAAGACTTCGTTTGCAATATGTTGATTAGAATATTATTAAATTTGTAGGCGACAAATTCTCCGAAGAAGGATACGTCGAATACTACGATTGATTTACTGTGTTTGCTATTTTTTGAGGTAAGTAAACATGCCAGGCCTAGCGCCCATACCTTCTTTCGTGTCTAAACTGCTTTTGTGATTTATTGTCTCAAAATTTCAATATCTACTTGAACTGTTTATTTGAGAAAGTTTACTGATTTTACAAAGGTGACGATGTCACAACTATCACATGATAAATTAATAAGACGTAAAGACGTAAAGTGGAATAGTTGTATCGGGGATCAATATTTTGAGCTTTGGTCGATGTGGACTACGTCTCTGGACCCACTTTATTTATTTTGCTCGGTCGCAACCGCCCCGAGTTCGCTCCAGCACTTACCTCTCTGGCCGCAAGAAGCCTTAGGGGGGTGTCGACACTTATGGTCTGGTAGCCAGTTATTAGTAGATCTTCCCCGTGTCAACATGGTAATATATGTTTTTCTGAATGATGGACCTTTATGATTGAGAATTGGAAGTCCCGATTGGACAAACGAGGAAGTTTGGGAATGTTTCCCCAATGGAGATACTAAAGTGAAAAGAGTTTGGGAATGTTTCCCCACAAGTGAAGTGATAAAGGAAAATATTTGTGAATTCTTATTTCATACTTATACTCTTACTCAAATTCTTTACTCTTCAAACTCATGTGTCATTTTTAAACTGCTTCATAATCTGTTTACATGCTTGGGTGTTGCTTACTCAGTATTTTCCGCTGACTTTGGAAAATGTGGTGTTTCTTTTTGTTTCTGCACCACAGGTTTAGGTGGAAGCATGGCTTTGGGGAAAATCGAGACTCATCACTCTAGTAATTTAAATTTCACATTTAGATTTATTTCATCAAGTAGTTTTAAGTTTCAGTTAGATAATGCCCATGTTTGTGGCGAGACAAGTTTCAAAGTTTTAGTTATTTATTTTAAGGATTTGGTTTGGATATTCTGTTATAAAATCTCCTTGTATCCGGGTTTAATCTCGGGTACGGAGTGACATCCCCGGGCTTCCGGCTTGGCGGTTTTGGGGGTGTTACATAATTCCTCCGTTCATCCTCTATCGTCTGCGGGTGGATGCGAAGGACATTTCGAAACGGTTTTCATGGAGAAATGTTTGCATTATTTTGCCAACGCTATCTGCAGGTCAAAATGAACTTCGCTCTCCACCCAGAATAGAGAGGTTGAACGGAGGAAATAACAAATAATAAATAATAAATAATAAATAACAAACAAGGAATGAGCAGGGGGATATACGTAAAGAGGCTCAGATCAGTACTCATGAAAACTTGATAAGATATTGATGATCACAGGCTGCAAAAGGATTTTGCCTCGCATGCATATCACATTCTATAGGCAACAAAGATTGAATTCGAGAGATCCATATCATCTTAGCCTCTTCAGTGAGCTTGAAGAGGATCAGTACTCTTTAAATTCAAATAAGAGATGATCACATCAGGCTGCAAAAATACTTATGCCTCACCATGCATATTACCCTCTAACATCTTCTAGGAGTGAATTCGATAGATCCATATCATCATGACATCTTACAGCTGAAAGATTGGAGACATCAAATTATCAACTGGCAGCAATGACACGTGGTACTTAAAAACTTAATACCGTAAATGTAAAATGGGAGACATGCACACTATCAACTACCTTAGTTTCATCCACATCACATTCAACTAGCCAAATTATCACACATGAAAAAAAAACACATTCCTATCACTATGTTGCCGCTTATATATATATATATATATATATATATATATATATATATATATATATATATATATATATATATATATATATATATATATATTAACCCATGAATACACACTTTCGAATCATTTAACAGCGACCACTGTGTTATGTGAGAAACAGTCGTAGCTTCACATACACTATAAAACCACATTTACTTAGCAGATTCGAACACATGATTACTGTGTACAAGGAAATCCTCAAGAGAGATCCAAGTGTACACCTCAAGTGGGGGATTAGAGTTAAGACACAGAGAAGTGTAGAGTGTGAGTAGGGAGAGAGTAAGAAAAGGCAACTGCTCTAGAGAGAGAGACAATAGGCAAGAGATCTGAGAGAGAGTAGAATGTCCAAGACAATCAGAAGTCGTCTCCTGGAGGGCTAACGATCCTATATATAGTGGGGAAGTGACCGTTGTAAGGGGAGTTAATGCACCATAAATGGCGGCTTAATGATAGACCCTGTAACGGCACGTTCGACCGCATATATATGGAACGTTACGCATCTGCCCGCATATATCGGAGACCGTTATGGGATCGTCCGGATTTATGGGATACATGAGCCTTAAATCTCTAAGTCAGTTACAAGAGGTCGCGCGCGAGCTTGGTTGTCGCTCTCGCGCGACGGGCCTTACTCTAGCCTCCAAACCACTAAGTCCCTACAAGTCCCATGTGGTGATACACGAGGGCCCTGTCTCGCAGCCCCCAAGTGAGTAAGCATGGGTTGTTATCCGGTGTGTATGGAGCACAGTTAGGTGTGCTGGATGGCTGCCACGTGGCTGTAATATGTCTGTCTAGAACGCACCATCTACAATTACCCATATTAAAGTGTTTGCAGATATCACAGCAAAATTAAACCACATAGAAATTTAAAGGAAATAAAATATGGAGCCCCAAATTGTGACTGAGAGAGAGAGAGAGAGAGAGAGAGAGATCGACCAGTTGTGAGGAAATACGCTTTTGAAGGGTGAGACATGGAATTTCTCTGTATGCGCTCGTGTTTCATTCTAAAATTTGAACCAACTACTAGCCGATTGAGTCAATCGGAGTGAGGAACAATCCATTTGGGAAAGGGGATCGAAACAGAGAGACGGTGGTGCCGAGAGGACCACAGACGTGCGGAACGAGAGAGAGAGCCGGTGGTGGTGGCTAGGGGAAGATGAACAAGGTTTGTAGTTCTTCTCTATCGATCCATATGGAAGCCGAAAGCGGGAGAGGAGTAATGGCGGGGGGAACTGGTTAGTTGGTAGTGAATTTAATGTTTTTGTGTGATTCGATTTTGCCTCCAATATTTGGTGAAATTTCATTTCCCTCCCCAAAATTTTAGCAAAATTTTAATTCCCCCCGAAAGTTTAGTCAAAATTGTGTTTAGATCCATTGTCGACAATATAGCAATGTCATTGATAATTTTGGATTTCGCATGACTTGTCGTTTTCCGACGATACAATTATAGTTGGTCTTTAAAAATCTGAAAGACGACCAACCAGAAGACAAATAGAAAAAAGACTGTTTATAATGCTATCGATGATCAGAATCCTGATTTTCGAAATGAAACTGGCCGCTAAAAGCTGGAATTGCGGTAGTGCTTATATGGCCCGCTATGAGAAAGTCGATGCGTAATTTCAAAAAGGAATCATATAGAATGGAAGTAATAACAACTATAATATTCAAATATATATATATATATATATATATATATATATATATATATATATATATATATATATATATATATATATATATATGCAAGCGAACTGAAAAATTTAGGGACATTATAAGAGAAGGATCCAAGAAAAGAAAATGTTGTGATCACTGGAGGACGTATCATTTTATAACAAGATCACATTTCCGTCCACTTTTCCATAAAAAAGTTATAACCATCTTGAATATAAGAAAAAAATGTAATATTTATGTGACTTTTTTTTAGTACTCTAATATATATGTCACTTTTGGTTGTTGCTTTTGTGAGTAAAATTTAGTGAAAACAGAAAATTGTACTTGATAGCACTGAAACATTGGGGTAATTCAGAAACCGACACCTCTCGGTTATGAATGTTTTATGACCGATGATTAACGGAGTATTTGCGATTTCGCTATTTACTCTTATAACATTTATTAGTAATGTTGGAATTATAATGCTATAATATATTAATGAGTTACTTTTAATATTGCGAGCACTTATTTAAAATTAATACTTCTTTTAATAAAAGAAATATTTAAAAAAATTGAGGACACACTTTTTTTTACTAAATAGTTTTCATTAGTCATATCTAGTATTTAAGATTTTTGTAGGTTAATGAATTTTACAAATCAAGTGATACGTTATTTTATAAATTATGTGATACGACATGTCTCGTAATAATTTAATGAGTTACATTTTAGATTGTGAGCACTTTAAATTAATACTTTCAACTTCTAAGAGAAAGTTGAATTATTTTTTCTGTTGAGATTTCTACTTTTTAAGTTTTCTATAAGTTAATGAAATATACAAACCATATTATATATAATGGATAGTAATTTTACAAATTATGTGATATGAAATGGCTAATTAATATTAAATATTAATTCCGATGACTGATGATGCTGTAAATCTATGATGACTAGTGTGACACATGAAATATTTGGACATATAAGTCATTGTCGTATGTTTTTTTGGAGGAAAAATGGGAATGAAAATTTCATAAATTAATTCTCACATATTACTATGTAATAAATTTAAACTTTTTTTACAATTGTAATATATGTAAAATTTTATGCTTATTTATGGAAGAATAAAAAACATAAAACAGTGAAAGAAATCCTAAATCATCGATCACTTATTACAATTTAATAAATTTTATGTAATACATATGCAAAACAAATGCTTGTTTGTAGAATAAACTGAAACAAAAAACAAAAAAACTGTAATCTTAGTTTTAATGATTAATTGCTCTCCACTGCTCAACATAAACTGGAGTAGTATGATAAATTATGCTTAAAAAATGGAGGTTACATTGTAACATATTTTTCAATAATATATGGCATGTGAATTTAATGTGTTAGTAAATGAGAAGTTCAAATAATAAATATAATTTATTTGCACAATGAAAATGCCACTATGACAGCTTATGTGTATTAATAAAATATTATTTGTCTAATAATTATGACCAAGTGCCAAGTGGGCATGTCAAATGTCTTTCTAAGGATAAATATTCATGACAAATGACATTTTGAAATTGAACCTGAGCACTACATAAAATACCTATTTATGACTTCCTCACCGCCAACATTCTACATCACTAAACTAAATAGAACAAAAATATAATACGTTATTGCAGTTCTTCATCTAGCGGATACTAGTTTGTTGTAAATGCGTTGAAAGATATGTACGTATCACAAATTGTTTAATATATATTTTTATCAATTTTACACTTTCCATAAATCAAACTGCTTGTATATGTACGAGGGTTTAGTGCTTTGATTTTTGTGTTCAACATAAAATAAATTTTAATACTTGATTGAATAGCTTTCGCTATTGGTAATACGTATGAGTAATAAAATTATGAAAATTATGAAAATGAGTTAAAGAGTAAATGACAAAAGATGTGACAGTTGTCAACAACTCAATCAATTAACTCATTCTTCAAGGAAGATTGGCAGCCACTTTCATCGCCGGTGGCGGGTGGCAATAACTAAGCACGTAATGTAGTGAAAAGAAACTAAATATGACTTTTTAGGTACTTAAATAAAAGAAAAGAAATGTGAGTACGGTTCAATTTTCAAAGAAAATTTCCGTGCACAAACTATTTAAGCAGGTGCTTCTGAGTTAAATTTTTATAGCCAAATTTATAGAGACATATGGTCCAGGTAAACAAAAATAAGGAACATGCATCAGCCATTTTTTTACTATATATTATATTTAACTTTATGATTGAACACTTCTTATGTAATTAATATCGTGATGCAATAAATACATGTAGAATGCATGAAACTTAAGAAATTGAGTATAAAAAGTGATTCATAATTTGTGCTATGTTATATACTTTTTAATTTTCCTCAACCTTTTTATTTAGTTATATCTCTTTGGGTTGTCCTGTTGTGACAACATGAACAATTTATGCGCTACCAACTTGTTAAATTATATACAGTAAAAAAGTTACACACAATAATATTTAGTTATTTTAATGATGTAACTCATTTTCTATAACGTAAGTTAGTCTTAAGTCTTCGTGCACGGAGATGTATAAGTTTTTTTGTACCAATAAATGCTATATATGAAATTTTAAATTTGAGAGAAAACATTTTAACGTAAATTTTTTTGACACAAATTTTTGTTTAAATTAATGTAAACTAGCATTAATGTGGAACTTCATGCTTATAACTTGTGTTAAGTAATCACATGATCTTTGATGAATGTGAGACTAATAATATGCAATGTTCAATGTCTTTTTGTTAAAATATTAATGTATTATTTCCATGGATTATACAAAGTCTTTACGTGTCCCTTTAAAGAAATTTTGTTATTAATATTATTCTCGAATTGAATTGAATTCTATTTTTCTAGAAGGATTCAGTTCTTAGTATGGCAAAACTTTTTGAATGTTAATAATCTTATATTCTTAGTAATTATGAACTATGATTACATCTAATGAATGACTACGAGGTTAAATTAGAATTTGAAATACGGTTTAACGTATTTAATTTAATTTAATTATCAAAATATTTAAGGTTGTCATTAGTTTTAATGCATGTTTTCTCGTGACTCTCTCCTATAAAAGGATTAGTTCTAGTCCTTCTATTTCAATTTGAAATACTTTAGAATAATGGAAAAAATCAGTGGAAAACACCATTGTTTATCTAAAGGTTCAAGTTTCTCAAGTTTCGGAGACAACAAACTAGTTAGCACCATAGTAATGGTGGAAAAAGATATAGCCAAAGAAAAAGCAAAACCTTCACTTCCCAAGAGTCCAGAAAAAGATCCCCTTCCTCCTAGTGATCCGCAGGAGTCTAAAGTTTTACCCGATCATGATCTCTCCGATGATCATCCTGAAGTTTTACCCGTTCCAAAGCTCTCCAATGATGATTCCTTCTCTTTGTCAAGAGGGGAGGCGATACTGATAGAGGAGCGTAACAAGTATTACGATCCGCATGAGGCTGAAGTTGTACCTGATCCAAAGCTCTCCAATGATGATTCATTCCCTGTGTCAAGAGAGGAGATAGGGATAGGGGAGCGTAACAAGAGCTACAAATGCAACTATTGCAACAAAGAGTTCACGACCTCCCAATCGCTTGGAGGACATCAAAATGCCCACAAACAAGAGAGAGCCTTTGCCAAGAGGCAACATGAACTCTTTAATAGGGGGGTTGTTTTGGGGCGAAGTTCTTTGCATCCACATATACCATCCTTCCGCCACCACCCTTATTATCTTCCTAGTTACCCTTATACTTACATGTATCCCCCTCTTTATAGGCCTTATAACCAACCATCTTCCATAGGCACTGAAATGAATTATCCAATGGAGAATAACATGTCTCCTCTCTTATCCTCGTGGCCTAATTCTACTAGGGGCTTTCGAAAAGATGGTGGAGCGAAGAGGCCATCCGTATTACCGAACAACTGTGGATTTGGTGGTAGTATTAGTGGTGCTAGTGGAGGATGGACTTCTCCAGAATTCGGAGGAAACCTTAGCTCTGCACTAACTCGTTATCCGGGTAGTTCTTCAAAGATGTTACCAAGCTTTGGAAATGAATTTGGTCTAGGAAATCATGCAGAGGGACTTGCATCTAATTTTGGTATTGGAGAAAACTCGAAAACACTGCTAAAAGACCTGGGTGATTCTTCCGACAAAGCACCAAACTGTGAAGGCACTATTAGCACCACTGATATTTCTTTTCATGGTGAAGATAATCCTCAAGAAAAGCTAGACGTTTCTTATCATAAATCGATGGATTCGGATGAAGATCTTGATTTGGAGTTGAGATTGTAGTTTATGAGTTCCAGTTTAGTTTATTGTGTTTATTTGTGCTCTAAACTAGTGTGATTGCAAATTACAGTTCAGATGAAAAAACCATGCGTCTTTATTAGTAAATTTTTATATACTTGTGTGTTCTTTTACTCTCTGATTCTCTTAACTTGATAGTAGCATGGCTATGTGGAATAAATTTTTTAGTAATTTGTATTCAAATAACTAACATGAAATATTGAACTCCACGCATATCCATTTTGCACATTTTTGCATCCTTCACACAAGAAGATTTGTTATGATCTGGACCTAGATTTGAGAACGACGTAAACAATAACACAAGAACACAAGTACATAACGTGGTTCACTAGTTCTTAGCTAGCTACCTCCACGAACAAAAACCCCGATTTTATTAGAGAGAAACTCGCCCGGTACAACCTGACAACGCACACGTACACAAACTAACAAATAGCACTAAACAATTGCCTTTGTCCAATGCTCTAACCCCCTGTTTGTACCCTGTGTGTGTTATGTGAATTACAAATCAAAAGAACCCCTTTTATACAAATTGTGGGGCGGTGGTTTTTCCAATACCACCGCCTCAATGTCATTACCAATTTTGTTCCTTTGACTTTATTTTCTTTCCTTCTTTTGCTGACTTGTTATTCAAGACATACCAACAAATCTCCACCTTGTCTTGAATCATTTCAGCAACCTGAACCTGTACCGATGCTTCTCTCCAATAATCAACCCCAAACGTTTCGTAGCTGTATACGTAACCCTCACGTCACAAGTTGTTCCAACTTCGCCAAGTTCCTACAACGAGTGCACCCAGCGATGCTCCAACTCCCGTCTAGTTCCTGCAATCGAACCCTATCGATGCTCCAACTACGGCCGAGTTCCTGCAATCGAAACCCCTGTCTGTTGTTCCAACTCCCGCTGAGTTCCTACAACAAATTCGTTTGTTGTTCCGACTCCCACCGAGTCCCTACAACAAACCCCCCAGCACGTTGCTCCAATTCCCGCTGAATTCCTGCAACGTTTTGCGAAATTGCTCCAATTCCCGCTGAATTCCTGCAAAATCGCCCCCTTGTGCGCATCATACGCGCCCCCTTTCACGTCTCACACGTGCCGTGTCCCTCGTCAGAGAATCCCCCATGCCAAATCCGCCTCCTCGTCAAGAGCACGGATTCCATGACCCCCAACGGGGCCTAGAGGACATAGTCGAACTCCGAAGCTGTTGCATCTACAGCCAGATATGCAGATGCCTTCTTCGGACACTCCCTCTTCCAGTGACCCCTCTCTTTACACACTGCACAGACGTCGTATGGCAATTTAGAACCCTTGTTCTTCCTCTTACCAAAACCCCCTTTGGACACCATGAATGCGCCCGAACCCGGAACGTCGTACTCCCCATACGCGGCCCTACGCCGCATGTCCCTTGTGTGAAGAGCAGATCTCACCTCCTCCAACGTGAGAGTCTCTTTTCCGGCACAAGCAGACTGCACAAACCCCTCATAAGACGTGGCAGAGACACCAACAAAATCAGTGCGGCATCTTCATCACTTATCTTCTCATTACTGTTTCGCAACTCGAGCAAAATAGTATTAAGTCAATCCAAGTGATCTATTAGATCCGTACCTTCCCCCATGCGTAGACCAAACAGCTGCTGCTTCAACATCAACTTGTTGGTGAGCGACTTCGTCTTGTAGAGGCTCTCCAACTTGTTCCATAGTCCTTAAGCCGTCTCTTGATCCGCAACCTCTGTGATCACGTCGTCCGCCTAGCACAACATGATCGTTGAGTGTGCTCTTTCTTCCATCGTCTTGTACTCCTTGGTGGTTGTAGAAGCCCCCTCTTTATCTTCCGCCAATGGCAACCACAGGCATTGCTGCTTCAACAAAGCACATACCTTGATCTGCCATAAGCTGAAGCTGTATCTCCCCGTGAACTTGTCGATCTTGGTCATCCCCCCGGTCATCTTCTCTGCAGCTCCTAGTTCATATCCGTAACCCCGAACGTGTGCTCCACCTTGATCGTGAAACCCTAGCTATGAATTTCACGGATTGTGAAACCCTAGCTCTTTAGCTCCGCCTTGATTTTGGAACAACGCAACCCAAGCTCTGATACCAGTTTGTTATGATCTGGACCTAGCTTTGAGAACGACGTAAACAATAACACAAGAACACAAGTACGTAACGTGGTTCACTAGTTCTTAGCTAGCTACCTCCACGACCAAAAACCCCGATTTTATTAGAGAGAAACTCACCCGGTACAACCCGATAACGCACACGTACACAAACTAACAAATAGCACTAACAATTGCCTTTGTCCAATGCTCTAATCCCCTGTTTGTACCCTGTGTGTGTTATGTGAATAACAAATCAAAAGAACCCCTTTTATACATATTGTGGGGCGGTGGTTTTGCCAATACCACCGCCTCAATGTCATTACCAATTTTGTTCCTTTGACTTTATTTTCTTTCCTTCTTTTGCTGACTTGTTATTCAAGACATACCAACAAGATTCCCGAATGACATTTACTTGTGACATAAAAGTGTTGAAATACTTGTTTGTGGATTCTGATTTCATTTCAAAAGTCAAATAACTAGATAATTGAAGGCGCATAAATCTTTACGTGCGTAGTTTTGATAATCTAATAATAATGTTAACATTATATTGCAAAATGTCACCAAATACCATTTATATTTTAAATTATGTAGCTATTGTGCATTATTATTTTAACATATAAGATCACATATGTTGTCATTGTCCGCTAGAAATATACTTTCACATTAATTTATTGTAATATGAAAAGAAGTAAATAAGAAAAATACGTAAGTTTGTTTTTTGATAGTACCTAGCGGCAAAATTGCACCGTAGGTACCCATATTTTGCCAAAACTGGCAAGTGGGTACCCAAATTTTCAAATCGTGCACCACGGGTACCTAAATTTTCAAAATAGTGCACCGGAGGTACCCAACGCTAACTGCCGCTAAATTTCCGTTAACTTTCCATCCAAATTGGACGGAAAATTATAACAAAACTATTATACCCATTATTTTCACCTCAAACTTTTTTTAAAATACAACTGATACTAACGAATCTAAAAAAATTTTAAATAATAAAAAAATAATTTAATAGTTTGATGTAAGTAAGAAAATGCAATATATTTCATCAAATTTATATTTTTTTACATCATTTCAAGATATGAAATATGTTTTTATTAACATATATCCGTCAATCTTAAAGTCTGTAACTTTTTTAACAAAAATATCAAAATTTCACAATCTCAAAATGGAAAATTAATGGATACATGTGAAATTATCAAAGATACTTGTATGTTATTGTTTTATTAAAAAAATCATATGAAATTATGAAACTTTGAGATTTTTTTTAAATAAATTGTTAAAAAAAAAAGTTACAAGAATTTCAGATTGACGGATATATGTTAATAAAGACAATCTCAAAATTTCATAATTTCACATATATATTTTTTAATAAAAACAATAACATATAAGTATCTTTGATAATTTCACATGTACCCTCCCGTTAATTTTTCATTTTGAGATTATGACATTTTGATATTTTTTGTTAAAAAAAAAGTTAAAGACTTTAAGATTGACGAATATATGTTAGTAAAAACGTATTTCATATCTTGAAATGATGAACAAATATGTAATTTTGATGAAATACATTGCATTATCTTACATACATCAAATTATTAAATTAATTTTTTATTATTTTTAAATTTTTTTAGATTCGTTAGTAGCAGTTGTATTTTAAAAAAAAAGTTTCAAGTCAAAATAATGGGCATAATAGTCTTTTTATACTTTTCCGTCCAATTTAGATGGAAAGTTAACGGAAAATTAACGGCCATCAGCGTGGGTACCTCCGGTGCACGATTTTGAAAGTTAAGGTACCCGTGGTGCACGATTTGAAAATTTGGGTACCCACTTGCCAGTTTTGGCAAAATATTGGTAGCTCCGGTGCAATTTTGCCGTACCTAGCATAAAACTTATTACCGATATTCCACCCAGGTGCATATATATATATATACTTTGTAAGATACTACTAGTTTTTTGGCAAAAATGCACCGGAGGTACCCATATTTTGCTAAAACCGGCAAATGGGTACCCAAATTTTTAAATCGTGACCCAAATTTTCAAAATCGTGCACCGGAAGTACCCAACGCTAACTGCCGTTAACTTTCCGTTAATTTTCCATCCAAATGGGACGGAAAAGTATAAAAAGACTATACCCATTATTTTCTCCAACTTTTATTTTATAATACAACTTCTACTAACGAATCTAAAAAAATGAAAAATAATTAAATTTTAATTTAATAATTTGATATATGTAAGATAATGCAATATATTTCATCAAAATTATATATTTTTACATCATTTCAAGATATGAAATATTTTTATTAACATATATCCGTCAATCTTAAAATCTTTAAATTCTTTTAACAAAAATTTCAAAATTTCGTAATCTCGAAATGGAAAATTAACGAGAGTGTACATGTGAAATTATCGAAGATACTTATATGTTATTGTTTTATTAAAAAAATATGTGTGAAATTGTGAAATTTTGAGATTTTTTTTCTTAACATATATCCGTCAATTTTAAATTCTTTTAATATTTTTTAACAACTTTTTTAAAAAATCTCAAAATTTCATAATTTCACGTGATCTTTTAATAAAAGAATAACATACAAGTATCTTTGATAATTTCACATGTACCCCTCCATTAATTAACCATTTTGAGATTATGAAATTTTGATATTTTTGTTTTAAAAAAAGTTAGAGACTTCAAGATTGACGGATATATTTTAATAAAAACATATTTCATATTTTTGAAATGATGTAAAAATATGTAATTTTGATGAAATATATTGCATTATCTTACATATATTAAATTATTAAATTAAAATTTTATTTTTTTAATCTTTTTTAGATTCATTAATACCAGTTGTGTTTTAAAAAAAATTGGAGGTGAAAATAATGAGTACAATAGTCTTTTTATTCTTTTCCTTCCAATTTGGATGAAAAGTTAACGGAAAATTAACGGTAGTTAGCGTTGGGTACCTACGGTGCACGATTTTGAAAATTTAAATACCCGTGATGCACGATTTGAAAATTTGGGTACCCATTTGCTGGTTTTTGCAAAATATGAGTGTCTCCTGTGCAATTTGCCTAGTTTTTTTTTTTTTAAAATAATGTAATAGATCTTTAATGTCAGCATAACGAACAATAGAATGATTGTGTCAAGTATGGTACTGTAGTTCTTAAGTGCATTAAATGTCACATGTGATAGTGATATTTTAAAACTTACATTTATTGGTAGATTAAATAGACTTAATTTCCTTCCCCAAAACATATTCCACGAGTCCGATCCCAAATGATGACATTTTCTCGGTAATTACATGGTTCCGAAGGAAAAAATAACATCTACCACTGGTAAATAAATTCTAATCAAGACCATCACTTAATCCATTCTACCTATATTATGTCAATGTATCTTCTTTCACTAACTTTTGCTCCAAAATTTAACAAATTACCTATATTATGTTAATGTATCTTCTTCCACTAACTTTTGCTCCAAAAGTTAACAAATTATTGCTAAATATAGGTGGAGTAATGATTTAGAAAAAATAAAAACTCATTGAAAAAATTGAGATTTTTATGTACTCAAGAAAACAAACATGGTAGGCGCTTTAGACATTTACATGCCTTCAATCTTGCTTTACTAGGAAAATAAATGTGGCGTTTAATTTCCAATTTGGATTCCTTTTTTTTATCGCAAATTGCAGCTTTCATTATAGAAAAGGCTATCACAGCCACAACAAGACCAGAAACCGTCTGGTAACAAAACAGCGTGGTACAACTCACCAACTCTGAAGATAATGCCCTGCTCTTGAAAAGAGCAAAAGACAAAAAGAAAAAAGAAAAATACAATAGATACTTTCAATAGATCTTGAAAATTGAACATCATCACGCTTCCACAAGCTGACTCTTGAGCTTCCCAAACATAGAAGATGAGACACCCAGATCCACCAGCTGCACCTTCGACCATCAAATCAGAATTGGAGACTCAGTGCAAGGATTAAGGAATATGCTTCAAAACATCATAACCCGTCTGGCTAATAAAGAACAGCACCAGGAAACACCTTAAAAAACACCTCCAAAATTAGGCCCACCAACAGAACTTCAACTGATGTCTCTTGAAAATTCCGCCATGAAAAGAACGATTCCAAAGCATCGAACCCGAGAAGAAACAACACGGCCAAAAACACGACTGCAGATGGATACCATTCACAAACCCGAAACAAAACAAAAGATCTAGAAAACCCGATCAAACAGATATGGGTTTGGGTAAAGGATGAGGGCCAAACACAAGAAGGAGAGGATGGTGAATGGTCTTTTGGTACTTGAATAGGAGCAGCACGATCCGCAAACACAACACCACCACCGACATAGAAACATCCCCATCTTGCGAAGAAAAGCCCCCACACGAAGCAAAGAACCCAGATCTTAAACGGAAAGGCGAATAACAAAACCAGAGCAGAGAAAAAAGGGGGTGGGGGGATCGCCGCCGCCGGAGGAGCGACGGCGGCGAGCCCGGCGGTTAATTCAACGGAAACCTCAGTAACTTATTTGGATGAATCGTAGAATAGATGGTTGAAGAGAAGAAAGGACGGGAAGCTTGCCGGAGCAAGATCGGAAAACTCACGAGGAGTACTCTCTCTCTCTAACTTTCTCTCACTAGAGAAGACAGAGAACTTTTTTTTTTTTTTCCGATTTGGATTCCTTGCAAACACGTGCTCTAAAAGGGAAGCATTGATATACATATGCTTTATATGCAGATGCTCTTCTCTCTTATTCTTATACTAGGAAATGTTTTATCTAGGCTAGAGATATTATTTTCCAAGCGGTAAGAGATGGTATTGGTATTGGAACCAATACTCTTATTTATCATAATCGTTGGATCCTAGTTTGTTTCGGCAGAAAACTATATCTCTCTCATTCTCTGCCTACTGATTCCATTGTTTCTGACCATATTCTTCCTAGTTTTAGTTGGAACAAAAATACGATTTTATCTCATTTTTCTGAAGAGGAAGCTGATGCTATCTTATCAATGTCCTTAAGCATCCTCAAAATAATGACTTGATTTTGGACTCAAAACGAAGCTGGTATTATTCTATCAAAATAGCTTATCATGTTCCTTTTTCCATTACTGTTCTTACTCAGGGAATTTCTCGCATAGGTAGCACGAGTTTCTTTAAAGATAAGTTCTAGGGGAAAATTGGCATACGATAGTATCAGGTAAACTTAAAATTTGTTTTTTCTGGAAACTTATCCAAAACTACATTCCTAATGTTTTCAAGATTAAATCATAGAGGAGTATCTTTATCTTCGATTTGTTGTTTCTTCAATTTCTCGGTTGAAACTCTGGATCATCTCTTTTTAGAATGGCAGGGGGCTTCTCGGATTTCGCATGCTGCACTTCTAGGTCTGAAAATGGAAAACAAAAAATTACTCTTTAATTAAAAGTTTGTGACCTTTTCCTTAATCAAACTAAAGAAAAACAAAGTCTTCTTATGCATATTTTGGGCTCATATGGTCTTCTAGAAATAGAAAAATCTTTGTTTGCATAAAAAACATAGAGAAGATATCATCACAAAGGAGATCACAGATGACGAGGAATTTAAAGGGACTTATCTTGTTGCTAATATTTCACATGCAAGCATCAAAGCAACTCCGGTGAACCATCGGTGGCGCCCTCCGCCGCCTGGAGTGCTGAAAATGAATAAACACGCTGCAATTTCTCTTTCTCAACACGGATCTGGTGGAGGGGCGGACATTGTAGGGTTTTTATGTAGGATACGCAGCAAAAATACAATTATAATTTCCTGATCAAAGCCCTCGATGAATCGTAGGTTAAGCTCTCATAACGTGGTAAAGGGAGTAACGTGTACCTTGCAGGTTCGTGTGATCACAATGAAGAATATCATCCTTGTCTCACTGGTATCCACACCTTAGGATTGCCAAAAAGAATCTCCTTCACGCCTTGTGCTAGATACGTCGAAGAAGGAATCAAGCAATCACGCAAAATGAAGCAGGAAGCCAAGCGGTTCGTCCGTGACCTTGGTTCCGTCGGGTAGGGGGTTCGACCAACTCTTGGCTCTCTTACCTTGCTCTGTTATTTCACTCAATGATAAATCTTATGAAATAATAGAGTTAGGACTCCCCTTTTATAGTGAATGACTTCTTATTGACTACAAACTTGCCCCAATACTAATCATGTCCATACACGGATTAGTCCACCTTGCAACTTAGTCCTACTAACTTTGCATGTTGTTGCGTTTTGATCCTTGATCCATATAATTGTTAATTAGTCACCTCTATATCAAGTTTAATCTTTTTTGGTGTGTGACCCTGCATGTTTCTATTAAGTTGGTAGTATCAATTACAAACATTGAGCGGTGTCTACCAACACATCAATGCTACCCAATTAATAGAAATAGTCAGTGATCTGACAAACCTAGCTTGTGCCCAATGTTACCGTGCTGTATATGTCCCTCTGTGACCATATCCGGATTGGATACGAGACATAAATGTCACACTAGTATATCCAATCCATAGTTTCTCGATCATGGGAATAGATTATCTGTACACATAACAACAATATCACATATTTTTTATCTGAGTTTGGCCAGATATTCCATAAGCACAACCCTTGAGTGGGTCGTGTATATTTTCTTCCATTATGTGGGAGGGACAAATCCTATCTACGTCACTACCATCTCTCAACTTGCTTCCTATAATGTCCAAGTATCAGCTTTATAGTTATCTAGTTATGGTGTAACGTTTGATAATATCAAAACATGATATTCACAACTAGAGTATCCAGTGACTTCAAGTCTAAGGACTACAACACCATTGTCACTACGAGAAGTGGTTGTGACATTAACATAATTCATATGTAGCCTTCTCGTGGTGGGTCAATCGAGTATACCATTACTCCTAATGAATACCCATGTGTTAGAATTAATATCACCATATCAATCTACCCACATAGTGTCTTCATGCATAGTGATTGTCCTATTAATTAATATACTTGACCATAGATATTTAAGATAAACAACAACTGTAATCTAAGGACTTCATTATATTATATATCTCCAAAAAAAACAAATGAATATTCTAGCCAAAACAATGTTCATATTAAATATATGATTGCCTCTAGGGAATCTACTCCAACAGTATCCCACTTGTACTATAGCCAATCTGATGCATCTCGTATGCCTAAAGATCTAATGTGCCCTTCATGATTTCGCTGAACAAGTGGCTTTGTAAGTGGTTATGAAAGATTATCATCTGTTGGAATTTTACATATCTTCACATCTCCTCGATCGAAGATCTCTCGAATAAGATGGAATATCTTGAGTATGTCATTGGATTTCTTGTGTGTCCTGGGTTCCTTGGCTTGTGATATCGCCCTAGTGTTGTCACAATACAACACAATGGGATCCAATATGCTAGGAACCACACCAAGTGATGAAATTCTTAATCCAAACAACTTTCTTTGCTGCACCCGATGCTGCGACGTACTGTTCTTCAGTTGTAGAATCAGCAACTGTCTCTTTCTTGGAACTCGTCCAGCTCACATCTTCTCCATTTAGGCAAATTACATAACCCGACTGCGATCTGTAATCATCGTTGTCGGTTTGAAAGCTTGAATCAGTGTAACATGTTACACTGAGTTCTTCCACCCCTCCATATATCAAGAATGCATCTGACACGAATTCTTACGTGTATGCGCAAGTGCACAATCAAGTGACATAGGGGTGGTATTTCAACCCGAGTTATCGATCCCACGAGGACAAGCTTGAGATTATTTAATTAGTTATAAGATTTGAATACGGTATAGGGAGGAAAGAATTGTGATTAAACATGTTGTCGACCCCAAACAAGTGTCTGAAATAAAATGAACAACCAAACTAATATTTGGTTTATTTCGAAGAATATGGAGAACAACTAGGTGATCTATGGATCCCCTATGGTTTTAGACAGTTCCGGATAATGTACTGAAACATGCTATCATCTAATTAATTGTGTCGGGTAATAGCACTGACAATCTCCTTTCGATCTCATGTTGTTCTACCTTTCAGTCGACTACGGGTCCTGTCGGTCCACCGACGTCTACCGATATAGTTCTAACCGCCTAACGTTAAGCTGATCACGGGTCCTGTCGGTCCACCGATGCCCAACGCTACAGAGTCGAAACTACCCTCACACGACTAGTCCTATCATCTCACCTCTCTGTCTCAATGATTTGGGACTAATTTCTTGTTCTCGTTCGTATCCGGTAAAGTCTCTCTCGAGCACCCACCTAGAACGCTAGCCTAACTAGTTCGCGAGTCCGTTTACGCTAAGAATTAAGCTTAGAACAATCAGTCCAACTAACAAGACAATAATCTTTAAGCTACGATTCAACTAATCTATTGATTCATCTTCCTAAAGTTGTTCTTGTCACCTAAGACATGTCAATAGCCTCAATAAAAAAGTAAGAACAATACGATTAAGAGAATCAAAACATGAATCAAATACTTAATTCGGAAAAGTCTAGTGCAAAACGCTAGGTTCATCTCCATAGAACCTAAAAAAGAAATCTAGCTACGCATAAAATCCGTAGTAAACATGAAGTCCTCCATACAATTGATGAAAAGAGAAGAGAAAGAAATCAAACTTGCGATCCGGTGCTAAGCCTCCGTCTTCGTTCGTCTTCTTCCTTGGTCGTCCTCCTTCCCTTCCGTCTCCTATCTTTTCACGTTGTGTAGAATGTCTAATTCATAAATCAAAACAGCCCCGTCAAAAACTTGATGTAAAACTCAATCTAATTGCAATTTTATGCCCTCCAAAGTTGTTGGAGTCTCCATTTTCAATAAAAAACCCAGAGCTGCTATGAAAGAAATACACGTACCTCCTCTTTTCCAAAATTCTCTTTTATTTCAGTTTTGCCGAAGCCCCAATCTTGCTGGTTGGAACAAAACAGTAGACCCTCCGGCATTCGCACGAAATCCAGGGGATTTCGCACGAAATACCCCTAGAATTGGATCGCCCTTCTCTTCCTCTTCACTGCTCTTCTTTCTCTGATCTTTGATCCCTCTTCTTGCTCTGTTCTTGTTCGCGGCTCTTCTTCTTCTTCTTCTTCTTCTTCTTCTTCTTCTTCTTCTTCTTCTTCTTCTTCTTCTTCTTCTTCTTCTTCTTCTTCTTCTTCTTCTTCTTCTTCTTCTTCTTCTTCTTCTTCTGCGGTAATGGTTGCATTTCTCTTTGGTTGGGATAGGGTTGAAGGCCAATGGTTGTGGCTCGGTGGTGTAATG
Organism: Linanthus parryae; assembly: GCA_023055425.1. Classification (NCBI taxonomy): domain Eukaryota; kingdom Viridiplantae; phylum Streptophyta; class Magnoliopsida; order Ericales; family Polemoniaceae; genus Linanthus; species Linanthus parryae. The sequence goes on from JALGPY010000005.1 coordinate 105,056,651, forward strand.
GAGATGGAGGTTGGCTGTGAGTGTTGCAGTTTCAGGTAGCTTAAAGGCCACAGTTATGGTGGTTAAACGAATGTGATTTCAGATGGGTTACTTGATTGAGTTCAGTAGGAGGTCGTGGCTGATTTGGTAACAGGTCATGGGTTGTGGGTTAATGGAATTTGTTTGAAAGTTAGTTATGGTCATGGTTGAAGTAGATGGTGAATTGGTTGTATTGGAATTTGTTGTTGGGGGAGCTACTGAATTGGCATGGTGAATGGTCGGTGTAGGTATGGTGTTGAGGCTTTGTTGATGTTGGTTATGGTGGTTTAATCAAGGGGTTTATAATGGAGGAAGAGGTAGGGTGTGAAGGTACTGTGGTAGTTCGGTGTTATAGGATATTGGTGTTATGGTTACTTTGTTGTTTTGGAGGTTAGGAGGTAATGTAATGGTGTTGGAGCTGGGTTTAGGTATGATGGTTTGTAGGTTGAGTTGTATTAGGAGGTTGGTTTGATTGTTGTAGGTCTGTTATGTATTAGGTGGCATGGTGGTGTGGTGATTTGGCTTAGGTATTTGTGGTTCCAGTGTGTTAATAGGTATAATGGTGATGATGGAAATGGTTGGGTAGAATTCTAAGGTTGGTTTGTAGAGTGGATTGAATTGGTGTTGGCTCATGGATGAAATGGTGAATTGGGGTTCGCTGCAGCAGCTTTATTTTGGCCAATTTCTTCATCTTCATCTTTTCCGAAGGTCGCTTTTGTTCCCGTTCCACGCTCGTAACCTCCGGTACCTGTGAACCACAAAACTAACACACCGGGCGTAAAATGTGACAGAAATAACTCAAGTACACTAGAAAATGCCCGAACAAATCAAATAAGCACGATAAGCTCTAACTCACAAATATATCCAGATCATACATATTTCTCATGTATTCTACCCGAAATCACGCAAAACGATAAGATTTCAAGTGTAAGTATAATACCGTAAACGAGGTTATCACATAACCGCGCACTACCATTTTGCGCGTCCCCAACAAAATCTCGATTAAACTCACGCACTATGATTTTCAGTCCACCGACTTGCATACATTTTACTAGCCACGTGACACAAACGATTCGCACACACGACTATGCAATCTACATGCTCTGTACAATGCAACTCGATTATTTAACAATGCAAACACTGGAACAACATAATTTTTTGGCTTAATTACTTAATGCATACCTCCAGTATACCGAAACTAACATTTTGCATCCTCCATTTCTAGAATATGCTTATTGCATTACCCAGTTGCAATAAAACCTACTTATTGAATTTGGTAAAAAAAAATCATCCAATATGTAACGGAATATTCTGTTAGTTGACTAACATATCGTTTTTATTGAGGGTAAATAGGTCCACTCCTTAACAATATGAACCTCACCCTAAGAAACCTAGATTCCAACTAAAACTTTGAATCTCCAGCCACACAAATGCAGGGTCAGGCCACACAAATGCACATCTGGTGAATCAATCTGTGTGAATCATTCATAGTACTATCTTAACTCATTCTAATCTATTCATCTCAAGAGTAACCGATTGAAGGCAAACAAGAAAACACTCACCCATTCTCTTCTTCCCTAAGCCTAACCCTTTCGATAAGCAGACGCAAGTAAACCAGTACCGTCCACCAACCGACCCTCCCACAACCCCAAATCCCAAATAACAGAACCATCTAACTCGCGACCTCGATCCGTCATGAAATTGAAAGGAATTGCGAAAGTGCAGCAGCAGTCAAAACAGAGAGAACAAGTAAATTGAGATGGGGGGTTTTCAGATCGCGCACAAACAACCCCCAATTAAAGCTCTACTTTTCTGAACGGGGAAAATCGCCCGGAGAGGAACATGGATTAGAGGGAAAGGTGACCAGCAACATTGGCGGCTCTGATGGTTTTCTGTCGGCTACTATTGTTGATGGGCTCCTTGCGAGAATGAGCGAGACGGAGAAAAAGAGCAGATATGATAGAGTAGAGATGAAATAAGATAGGAATTGGGTGTGAGAGATTTTGGGGAGGTTGTTGAGAGATTTCCACGATCAACTGATCATGTTCTCCTTCTCTCATCTTCTTCAAGTTTATCCTTCTTTTTTAGCAAAATTTATCCCTTTATCTACTATTGTTTTTCACTTTTATATACTAATATAATTTTATTATTTTTAAATTTACAAATATACCCTCTCTTAGTGGATGGTGTTAGGATGGATAATCTTACCAGTTTCAATAAGTAAGACTTATTGCAACTGGGGGATGTAATAAGCCTATTCTAGAAATGGGGGTTGCAAAGTGTTAGTTTCAGTATACTGGAGGTATGCATTAAGTAATTAAGCCTAATTTTTTATTTATTTTTCTTAAGAGGTTGGGTAATCTCGCTATCACTAACCAAAATCATCAAGCTCTCAAAAGTCTATTTCGAAATTTCACAACCAATAACAAATAATTGAAGTTAAATGATCCTACGCACACAAACACTAAGGGGTCCCCAAACATCAACCATAATCAATCCAAGACTCTGGCACGTCCTTTAGTTCAGAGGGTCTAGGCATCCTAAATCTTACAGTAGTATTTTTCGCCAAGTCGTTTGAGGTTTTCAGACCCTATTAGCCGTTATTGCATTTGAATTAAAATTGTCCCAGCGATGGGAGACACAACTCCATGTAGTACGGCTTGCCTTTAGTTTTCCTTAGAAGCTCTAATTGGATTGAATCCAAGTTCCCAAAATGAATGGAGGCACATTAGGTTGTTCACTGTATCTAATCGAAGAGAAAATTTCAAATTATTTTGTTTCTCATTGTCTTCTAATATTTTCAACTGTGCATTTAAAGCAACTAATTTGGCATTTTTCGGTTAACTCGTGAAACCGCCGTAAGGGATGGTGTACACTCCCTAAATTCACTTATGCTAAAGTAGTGTAACACATGGAACCTACTCTACACGAGGTCCACCCCAGATTTCAAGAGGCTACAAGTTTTCACTCAAAAACAGACTAATCGACTTCTTAGGACTAAATCCTCCTAGCACACAATATGAACTAAAGGTATGCCCTTATCTTCTTTCCACTTTCCCCTGGATACCCGGGACATAATTTCGTGATTAGGTTCGCAAAATACTAGAAATTAAGATTCTCCAACTACGACGCTGCCTATTCTTAAAGACTCTTTCACTGAACTCTCTCTAGTTTCAAGCTTCATCAATTTCCCTTATTCTCAACATTTTTAATTTTTTTACTTTTTCACTTTTCTAATTTTTCTCTCTTTTTTTTCCTAGACTCTATATGCCTTGGCCAACTCAACTATCCACATAGATTGGGTAGGGTGACTCAATAAGATAAAAGTACTAACAATGGAAAATTCTAAAATTTAACACAATACGACACTATATTAAAACTCTACACTAACCACAAGTACTCACAATACGACATAACTACATGTAACAGGCGATGCATAACTGACATGGCTAGCAAAATATTTAAAAACCCCTCAACACTTAAGCATTTCGTTGTCCTCAACGAATTTTGAGATTATATAGGATGAATCATTGCTAAGATGAATCATTGCTTCAATTTGTCGACGATGGATCTACTCAGCTACAACTCTAATTGTAGAGATAGAGAGATAGTGAGAAATACATGTGGTGCCTAGACCTACATGGGCGCCGTGTCAGCGAAACTGCAACAAGAAGGGGTCCATTGGACCATTTCCAGTCACAGGAGAAACACTGCTGATGAGCTCACTTGAGCAATCCCCAAGCTACAACATGTTACCATGTAGCTATCCTAAGGTCACGTGTGTCATGCACACCGGGGTAGACTGCTCCATGATGAAAATACTGCACGAAAAATCCCCAACTCCCTAAAAAGTCCCCATGTGGATCAAATGTGTCATGGCACATTGGGGCAGATTCTTCGCTAACCTTACCTGCAAAACTAGACAACTCATCAGTCTCTCCCCCTCACCTCTCAACAATTCATATGGAGACTCAAAAGAAAAACGATACAAAATAACATATATCCTAATATAATGTTGGGTTGCCTCCCAACTAACGCTTGTAATTTAAGGTCGACGGCCCAACCCGGTTACCTCAACCGACAAGGAACATGGAAGATGCTTTATCCCTCCACTTCTTCTTCTTCCACCATGTCTTTTCTAGAACTTTATTCTTAAGCACATTCTTTTTTGTGAAGATAGTGGAGAAGTGTAGAAGCTGACTCTCTTAATTTTGCATTTCTTCTTATTGATCTTCTTCCACATAGTACCAAGGATCAAATGCATCTCTCTTCATGAAGTCTTCCCAATATTACTCATTTTGATTCACTTCTTGATGCTCTTCATTTAATGCGTGTAGTTCGTCCACAGCCCACACTTGGTAATATCCCCATAAAAATATCCATATATCGATTTCTCCAGCTCATCACAAACTTGAGTGACATAAAATATAGAGAATTCTTCATTAAGCTGAGATGGGGATTGGGGTGGATGAAATCGTGTCTCTAGCTCAATGCGTTCCTGATAAAACAAACTCAAAGATACCCGTGAAGCATAGAGATAGAAATAAAAAATACTCTAAACGAACTCCTAACTAAACAATCTACCATTATCCCCGGCAACGGCGCCAAAAGCTTGACAAGAATTCTTAAGTGTATGCGCAAGTGCATGGTCAAGTAATATCGGTGTGGTTTTTCAACCCCGAGTTATCGATCCCACGAGGACAAGCTTTTGATTATTTAATTAGTTATTTGCTTAGAATACGGTATAGGGAGGAAAGAATTGTGATTAACAATGTTGTCGCCCCCAAACAAGTGAAAGAAATAAAATAAACAACTAAACTAATATTTTTGGGTTTTTTCAAAGAATTTGGAGAACAACTAGGCGATATATGGATCCCCTAGGGTTTTAGAGGATTCCGGATAATGTACTAAAACACGCTATCATCTAATAAATTGTGTCCGGTAATAGAACTGAAAATCTCCTTTCGATCTCATGTTGTTCTACCTCTCAGTCGACTACGGGTCATGTCAGTCCACCGATGTCTACCGATATGGTTCTAACCGCCTAACATTAAGCCGATCGCAGGTCCTATCGTTCCACCAATGCCCAACGCTACACAGTCGCAACTACCCTCACACGACTAGTCATATTACCTCACCTCTCAGTCTCAATGATTTGGGACTAATTTCTTGTTGTGGTTCATATCCAGTAAAGTCTCTGTCAAGCAGCCACCTAGAATGCTAGCCTAACCAGTTCATGAGTTCGTTTACGCTAAGAATTAAGATTAGAACAATCAATCCAACTAACAAGGCAATAATCTTTAAGCTACGATTCTACTAATCTATTGATTCATCTTCATAAAGTTGTTCTTGTCACCTAAGACGTGTCAATAGCCTCTAGTGATCAAGATATACAATAAACAAAGAAGAACAATACGATTAAGAGCATCGAAAAATGAATTAAATACTTTATCCGGAAAAGTCTAGTGCATAAACCCTAGGTTAATCTCCATAGAACCTAGAAAATAAATCTAGCTACGGATAACATCTGTAGTAAACAAGAAGTCCTCCATAGAATTGATGAAAAGAGAATAAAAAGAAATCAAACTTTCAATTCGGGGCTAAGCCTCCGTCTTCGTTCGTCTGTGTGAGTGTGTGACGTATGAAAGGAATAATATAATACTGATTTAAAAGAAACAAGTATTTAAAAATTACAAACAATATTGAGCAAATATCTCCAACATTGAAAGATCTAAGTTATTGACTAAACAGTATACAGACTTATTTTCAAGGCTTTGGAAAGGATTTCAAGGCCTTGAAAAGCTATGCAATTGGGACAGATAAAATCAAGGCTTTGAAAAGATTTTCAAGGCTTTGAAAATCAGTTCAAAACTTTGAATCACATAATACTTACATGTAACTTACCTGATACTCCCTTTAAACCAATGCTTCTTTATTTAGCATGCCCAGTTCTAATCTCAGGGCTGAGACTCTATCCTCTGGAAGTGGTTCAGTGAAAATATCTGCCAAATGCTGTTACTAGACACAAATTCAAGAGCAACATAACCTTTTTCAGCATGATCTCTTGATGAAGTGATGTCTAACATCTATGTGTTTGGTTCTTGAGTGCTGAACTGGATTCTTTGAGATTGATATTGCACTAGTTTTGTCACATTTTATAGGTATATCTCTGAAATTAAATCCAAGGTTGGTTGGGTAGAATTCAAGGTTGGTTTGTAAAGTGGATTGAATTGGTGTTGGCTCATGGATGAAACGGTGAATTGAGGTTAGTTGCAGCAGCGTTATCTTTGGCCAATTTCTTCATCTTCATTTTTTCCGAATGTCGCTTTTTTTTCCGTTCCACGCTCATAGCCTCCGGTACCTGTGAATCACAAAACTAACACACCGGGTGTAAAATGTGATAGAAATAACTCAAGTACACAAGAAAACGCCCAAACGAATCAAATAAGCACAATAAGCTCTAACTCACAAATATATCAAGAACATAGCATATTTCTCATGTATTAAACCCAGAATCACACAAAACGATAAGATTTCAAGTGTAAATATAATACCGTAAACGGGGTTATCACATAACCGCGCACTACCATTTTGCGCGTCCCCAACAAAATCTCGATTAAACTCACGCACTATGATTTTCAGTCCTCCGACTTGCATACATTTTACTAGCCACATGACTCAAACGATTCGCACACACGACTATGCAATCTACATACTCTGTACAATGCAACTCGATTATTTAACAATGCAAACACTGGAACAACATAATTTTTTATTTATTTTTCTTAAGAGGTTGGGCAATCTCGCTATCACTAACCAAAATCATCAAGCTCTCAAAAGTCTCTTTCGAAATTTCACAACCAATAACAAATAATTGAAGTCGAATGATCATACGCACACAAACACTAAGGGTCCCCAAACATCAACCATAATCAATCCAAGACTCTGGCACGTCCTTTAGTTCAGAGGGTCTAGGCATCCTAAATCCTATAGTAGTATTTTTCGCCAAGTCGTTTGAGGTTTTTAGACCCTCTTAGCCGTTATTGCATTTGAATTAAAATTGTCCCAGCGATGGGAGACACAACTCCGTGTAGTACGGCTTGGCTTTAGTTTTCCTTAGAAGCTCTAATTGGATTGAATCCATGTTCCCCAAATGAATAGAGGCACATTATGTTGTTCACCGTATCTAATCGAAGAGAAAATTTCAAATTATTTTGTTTTTCATTATCTTCTAATATTTTCAACTGTGCATTTAAAGGAACTAATTTTAGCATTTTTCGGTTAACTCTTGAAACCGCCGTAAGGGATGGTGCACACTACCTAAATTCACTTAGGATAAATTAGTGTAACACATGGAACCTACTCTACACGAGGTCTTTCCAGATTTCAAGAGGCCACAATTTTCCACTCGAAAACAGACTAATCGGCTTCTTAGGACTAAATCCCCCTAGCACACTATAGGAACTAAAGGTATGCCCTTATCTTCTTTCCACTTTTCCCTGGATACCTGGGACATCATTTCATGAACAGGTGCGCAAAATATTAGAAATTAAGATTATCCAACTACGACGCTACCTATTCTTAGAGACTCTTTCACAGAAATCTCTCTAGTTTGAAGCTTCATCAATTTCCCTTATTCTCAACATTTTTTTTTTTACTTCTTCACTTTTATAATTTTTTCCCTAGACTCTATATGCCTTGTCCAACTCGACTATCCACATAGATTGGGTAGGGTGACTCAATAAGGTAAAAGTACCAGCAATGCAAAAATTTAAAATTTAACACAATACAACACTATATTAAAACTCTACATTAACCACAAGTACGCCAATACGACATAACTACATGTAACTGGCGATGCATAACTGACATGGCTAGCAAAATATTCACAGACTCCTCCACACTTAAGCATTCGTTGTCCTCAACGAATTTTGAGATTATATAGGATGACTCATTGCTTCAATTTGTGGACGATGGATCTACTCAGCTACAACTCAAATTGTAGAGACAGAGAGATAGTGAGAAATACCTGTGGTGCCCAGACCTACATGGGCGCCGTGTCAGCGAAACTGCAACAAGAAGGGGTCCATTGGACCGTTTCCAGTCTCAGGAGAAACACTGCTGATGGAGATCACTTGAGTAATCCCCAAGCTACAACATGTTACCATGTAGCTATCCTAAGGTCACGTGTGCCTCGCACACCCGGTTAGACTGCTCCATGATGAAAATACTGCACGAAAAATCCCCAAATCCGTAAAAAGTCCCCATGTGGATCAAATGTGTCATGGCACATTGGGGCAGATTCTTCGCTAACCATACCTGCAAAACTAGACACCTCATCAGTCTCTCTCCCTCACCTATCAACAATTCATATGGAGACTCAAAAGAAAAACGATACAAAATAACATATATCCTAATATAATGTTGGGTTGCCTCCCAACTAGCGCTTGTAATTTAAGGTCGACGGCCCAACCCGGTTACCTCAACCGACAAGGAACATGGAAGATGCTTTATCCCTCCACTTTTTCTTCTTCCACCATCTCTTTTCTAGGAATTTATTCTCAAGCGTATTCTTTTGTTGTGAAGATAGTGGAGAAGTGTAGAAGCTGACTCTTTTCATTTTTCTTTTCTTCTTCTTGATCATCTTCCACATAGTACCACGGATCAAATGCATCTCTCTTCATGATGTCTTCCCAATATTACTCATTTTGCTGCACTTCTTGATTCTCTTCATTTAATGCGTGTAGGTCGTCCACAGCCCACACTTGGTGATTTCCCCATAAAAATATCCATATATCGATCTCTCCAGCTCATCACAAACTTGAGTGACATAAAATATAGAGAATTCTTCATTAAGCTGAGATGGGGCTTGGGGTGGATGAAATCGTGTCTCTAGCTCAATGCGTTCCTGAGAAATCAAACTCAAAGATACCCGTGAAGCACAGAGAGAGAAATAAAAAATACTCTAAACGAACTCCTAACTAAACAATCTACCATTATCCCTGGCAATGGAGCCAAAAGCTTGACAAGAATTCTTAAGTGTATGCGCAAGTGCATGGTCAAGTAATATCGGGGTGGTATTTCAACCCCGAGTTATTGATCCCACGAGGACAAGCTTGTGATTATTTAATTAGTTATTTTCTTAGAATACGGTATAGGGAGGAAAGAATTGTGATTAAAAATGTTGTCTCCCCCAAACAAGTGAAAGAAATAAAATAAACAACTAAACTAATATTTTTGGGTTTTTTCGAAGAATATGGAGAACAACTAGGCAATATATGGATCCCCTAGGATTTTAGACAATTCCGGATAATGTACTAAAACACGCTATCATCTAATTAATTGTGTCCGGTAATAGAACTGAAAATCTCCTTTCGATCTCATGTTGTTCTACCTCTTAGTCGACTACGGGTCATGTCAGTCCACCGACGTCTATCGATATGGTTCTAACCGCCTAACATTAAGCCGATCACAGGTCCTATCGGTCCACCAATGCCCAACGCTACACAGTCGCAACTACCCTCACACGACTAGTCATATCATCTCACCTCTCTGTCTCAATGATTTGGGAATAATTTCTTGTTCTCGTTCGTATCCAGTAAAGTCTCTCTGAAGCACCCACCTAGAATGCTAGCCTAATCAGTTCGTGAGTTCGTTTACGCTAAGAATTAAGATTAGAACAATCAATCCAACTAACAAGACAATAATCTTTAAGCTACGATTCTACTAATCTATTGATTCATCTTCCTAAAGTTGTTCATGTCACCTAATACGTGTCAATAGCCTCTAGTGATCAAGATATACAATAAACAAAGAAGAACAATCTGATTAAGAGAATCGAAACATGAATCAAATACTTAATCCGGAAAAGTCTAGTGCATAAACCCTAAGTTAATCTCCATAGAACCTAGAAAAGGAATCTAGCTACGCATAACATCTGTAGTAAACAAGAAGTCCTCCATAGAATTGATGAATAGAGAATAAAAAGAAATCAAACTTTCAATCCAGGGCTAAGCCTCCGTCTTCGTTCGTCTGTGTGAGTGTGTGACGTGTGGAAGGAATAATATAATACTGATTTAAAAGAAATAATTTTTTAAAAGTACAAACAATATTGAGAAAATATATCCAACATTGAAAGATCTAAGTTATTGACTCAACAGTATACAGACTTATTTTCAAGGCTTGGAAAGGATTTCAAGGCCTTGAAAAGCTATGCAATTGTGACAGATAAAATCAAGGCTTTGAAAAGATTTTCAAGGCTTTGAAAATCAGTTCAAAACTTTGAATCACATAATATTTACCAGTAACTTACCTGATATTCCCTTTAAACCAATGCTTCTTTATTTAGCATGCCCAGTTCTAGTCTCAGGGCTGAGACTCTATCCTATGGAAGTGGTTTAGTAAAAATATCTGCCAAATGCTGTTACTAGACAAAAATTCAAGAGCCACATCACCTTTTTCAGCACGATCTCTTGATGAAGTGATGTCTAACATCTATGTGTTTGGTTCTTAAGTGCTGAACTGGATTCTTTGAGATTGATATTGCACTAGTTTTGTCACATTTTATAGGTATATCTATGAAATTAAATCCAAGATCTATTTTTTTAGAAATCCATAGTACTTGTGAGCAGCAAGCACCAGCTGCTATGTATTCAGCTTCTGCTGTTGAAAGAGCTAAAAAATTTTGTTTCTTTGAATGCTAGCTGATCAGTGATGTTCTAAGAAATTCGCAACAACCTGATATGCTTTTCCTATCCACTTTGTAGCCGGCAAAGTCAGCATCTGAATAGCCACAAAAAGATAAATTAGATTGTTTAGGATGCCAAAGCCCTAAGTATTTGGTACCATTGAGATATCTGAATATTCTTTTGACAAAAACCATGTGTGATTCTTTAGGATTAGCTTGAAATCTAGCATACATACAAACACTAAACATGATATCTGGTGTATTTGCAGTGAGATATAGCAATGATCCAATCATACCTCTGTATTCTTTCACATTCACACTCTTACCATTTTGATCTTTGTCTAATGAGAGTGAGTAGCTCGTAGGGGTTTTTCCACCTTGGACTGAGACATATTGTACTTTTTTAACAAGTCCTTGGTGTACTTGTTCTGATGCAGAAAGATTCCTTTCTTCATTTGATGTATATGAAGTCCAAGAAAGAAGTTGAGCTCTCCCATCAAACCCATAAAAAACTCCATGCTCATAAGACTTGAGAAATTATTGCAAAGAGAGTCATTAGTAGCTCCAAATAGAATATCATCAACATAAACTTGAACTACTAGATTATATTTCTCACGAGTCTTTATGAAAAGGGTTTTGTCTACTAATCCTCTTTTGAAATCATTTTCAAGTAGAAACTTTGACAGTCTTTCATACCAAGTGATAAATCCTTAATAAGAGTTATCTTATATACACTTTATATTGTTATTTGTGTGCGTTTCGGTGAAAAGTGCCGAGATTTGAGCCAAAATAAGAAGAAAATGCACATTTGGATGTTTTTGAGCTTTAAAGTACAATCCGGGCGTTTCTTAATGGTTTTGAGTATTATTTTGATAATTTATCACATTTGATCTTCGCATTAGTGTTTGTGTTGTTGTTTGACAGGAATTACACATTCCGGAATCAAGTGGAGAGAAGAAACGAGCTTCGGAATAGAAGAAAAAGGCGGATTTGGTGCATTTTGGATGTTTTCGCCAAATTTGGGCAATAATTGAGAAAAACGAGAAAATAGTACGGAAACGGAGATTTCTCTACATGGCGAACTCTACGTCACAAAAGGAATCCAAAGGTGCAAAAATCTCATTCATCGGAATTCAGGATCAAAATTCGGGTTCTTATTTGCTTTTCAAAAAGCTTAGTTGCCTTTCCAGGATGTTTTAGAGCAAATTAAGGGTTTTTTTAGGATTTTTTGCATTCTACAATGAATATGGAGGTGAGAACGGTGGAAATTGAAAGTAGACTCGAAGAGCTTTCTAACGGCGGGTCACAGAGCTAAAACGGAAGTCGGACGAGAAAGTTATGGCACGGAGAAAGTCGGAGAAGAAAAGCCGAAGAATTTGGGTAAGGAAAGAAGTCGCACGACTTGTTTACATCAAGTCACACAACTTGTTGGACAAGAGAAGATTGCTGGTAATTAAACAACAAGTCGCACGACTTGTTTACAGTAGGTCGCATGACTTGTTGAAAAGGAGACAGAATGCTGAATTTCTCACAACAAGTCGCACGACTTGTTTACAGTAAGTCACACGACTTGTTGGATGCTGCAGAAGTATGGAAAACAAGTCGCACGACTTGTTATAACAAGTTACACGACTTGTTCGTAGGCAGCATATTTTGAAAACACTTTGGGACTATTTTGTAATTACTTGTAACTTGCTCTAAACTCTTTGAGAACGTATTAGAGAGAGTGAGGGCTGGTTTTATCGTGATTTTAAGGTGGTAGAACGTGCTTGGAGCTTGGAGAACTTGCGTGGAGCTTTTGGATCATTCGTTTGGCTTCTCAAACTCTATTTCTACTCTAGTTTTGCTATTTTGATCATGAAACTTTTGTATTGTGATCATGTTTTGGAGTAGCTAAACTCTTATATCAGGATATCTCGTAGGAAACTAGGTTTTGATCACTATGTTTGGTGATTTATAAATTTGCTCTCGTGCAATTAAGCTTAATTGATGAATTTTGTCTAGTTATGTGTATTTTATGCTTTTCATCTATCTTTTCTATTGGTAGACGTATTAATAGAATTGTGCTAGGTCGTAAACGATAGAGATAACTATGCTTGTTGCCCGGAAAATTGAAATACACACTAGCTATATCTAGGGTTGAGAAATCTTGCTAGTTAGCTAAGAACAAAGAGTAGACTAACGAATTTAATGCACACTTGAACATGATTAGACTAGAGACATCGGCTATGATAGTTTAAGTGTAGAAGTTGGTTGATAAATCTTCAACGTATGAGTGCTCGTTTAACTAGAGAAAGAATCATCGTGTTAGCAAAACGTAAATCCAACATAGTGTGAAATCCCTAGTGATCCGTAGAGATATCCTTAATTTGTCATTTTATTGAAACACCTACAAATCAATCTCTATTAATCGTGAATTAATTCATCGAATTAAGTGGGATTCCTGTCTTTTATTTTTCGTAGGAATTAGAAAACAAACAACTGCGCTTGACCCGCATAACGATTGAAATTATTAACTAATTTAGATAGAAGTCTCTTGGACAACCCGGATTTCCGGAATATTATCACTACACCGACAACTGTGCACATGCAGTTGGAGCGTGTCACCAAGCCCTTGGATCTTGTTTCAAACCATAAAGAGCTTTGTCAAGTTAGTAAACATGATCTGGAAGCTCATCATTTTCAAAACCAGGAGGTTGAGAAACATAAACTTCTTCGTGTAGGTATCCATTTAGAAAGGCACATTTGACATCAATTTGAAAAAGTTTTATATTTTTGTGAGATGCAAATGCAAGTAACATTATAATTGCTTCTAACCTTGAAATAGGCTCCTCATAACAATATATTATTCCTGGTTGTAGCCTTGAGCTACCAGTCTTGCTTTGTTTCTAATTACCATTCCATTCTCATCTAACTTGTTTCAGAATACCCATCTGGTACCAATGACTGGCTGATCTTGAGGTGGAGGAACCAGATTCCAAACCTTGTTCCTCTAACATTAATTGAGTTAATTTTCATTGCAATGATCTAGTCTGCTTCTTGTAATGCTTCTTTCACATTCTTTGGATCCATAAGAGAGACAAAGGCACTGAAAGCACATAATTTCTTCAACTGTGATCTTGTTTGTGTACCAGTGGATGGATCTGATATATTGTTGTCAACTGGAAGAGATGAAAGATATTTGAATCTCTTTCTTGGTGTCCATGGTTCAGGTTCTCCAGGAAGCTTCTCACATCTTTGAGATCTTGAAGTGGTAGATTGTTTACTTTAATTCTCTTGAGGTTCTTTTTCAAGGCTTTGAGACTCATTTTCAAGGCCTTGAAAATTCATGTTTTCCTGTAAGCTTTCCTTGAAACCTTGTGAAGTATCTGTTTCATCTTCTGATTCATGCTTGTTCAGATTCAAGTATGCAAAACTTTCACTCAAATAACCATCATAACTTTCATCAAAATGACATGAATACCTTCTTCAACAAGCTTAGTTCTTTTATTGTAAACTCTTTAAGCTTTGCTAGTCAGAGAATAACCAAGAAAGATACCTTCATCACTTCTGGCATCAAACTTACCAAGATTTTCCTTATCATTGTTGTGACATAACAAGTTCAACCAAAACTTTTGAAGTACGAGATTTTGGGCTTTCTTCCCTTGAAAAGATCATAAGGAGTCTTCTTCAGGATAAGCCTAATCAAGCACATGTTAAGTATATAGTTGGCATTATTAACAGCTTCTTGCCAGAATGATTTTGGCAACTTGTTCTCTAGAAGCATTGTCCTTGACATGTCTTCAAGAGCCTTGTTCTTTCTTTCAACAACACCATTCTGTTGAAGAGTTCTAGGAGCAGAGAAGTTGTGAGAGATGTCATGGTTAGAACAAAATAAATAAAACTCAAGTTGAATAAATTATCAAACATGATCACTTCTAATAGAAGCAATAGGCATGTTCTTGAAAGTTTGAAGTTCTTTACAAAGCTTTGAAAATTCAGAAAGAGCTCCAGATTTATCTCTAAGAAACATTACCCAAGTAAATCTAGAGAAATCATCAACAATAACTAACATATACTTCTTACCCTTTGGAGTTGGATTCTCATTGGACCACAGAGATCCATATGCGATAATTCAATGGGTCTAGTAGTACTTATAAAGTTGTTTGGCTTGAATGAGCTTCTTGTTTGTTTACCTTGAGCACAGGCTTTGCATACTTCTTCATCCTTGAACTTGATAGGGGTAGACCTCTTACCAAGTCTTTAGTAACTAACTTGTTCAAAGTGTGCAAGCTAATGTTTCCAAGCTTTCTGTGCCAAAGCTTTGAATCCTCTTTCAAGGCCTTGAGACACTTCAGACTTTCTCCTGCTACTTCGTTAGTGTGCAGAGTATAAACATTGTTTGACCTTGAGGCAGTGAGGATGCAAACTCCAGATTTCTCATTTTGCACCACACATTTCTCTTTGTCAAAGAAATTTGTTACCATTGTCACATAACTGAGATACACTAAGCAGGTTGAACTTCAAGCCATCAACTAAATAAACATCATAATAGAATTTTCAGAATATGTACCAACTTTACCAATACCTAGTATATTTCATTTGCCTTTGTCACCAAGTGTGATTGATCCTTAAGATTGCTCTTTCAGTTCTGAGAATAAAGATCTCTTGCCACTCATATGTCTGGAACAAACACTATCCATGAACCATTTCTATTCTTTTCTCTTGGTGACAGCCTGCAAACACCATTCACTGTCTTATCCAGCTATTAGACCAAGTGTGGAATTTAGATTCATAATCAGGGTCAACCATGTTAGGTGGTCTAACCCCTTTAGGAACCCAAATCTGTCTAACTTGTCCTTAAGTTGAACTCGAAAAGTGTTCCTCATTATGTGAGGGTCTCTTCTTCTAAAAGGACAAGTCATTTTAACATGACCAATTCTATTGCAGTAATGTCATTTAGGAGAAGTTCTGCTTCCATCCTTCACAAATATAGTATTATCCTTTCTGGGGAAATTTAGATTGTAACCAATACCAGTTTTTTGAACAGAGTATAAACTTCCTCCAAGAATCAGGTTAAGATTGTGTTCTGAGCCATCAAGTTTGGTAATAACTTCTTAGATTCATGAAGTTTCTCAGCTGGAGTAGTCCTTTGTTCCTCATCATCAAAATGATGTCTTTGAGCACATTTTATCACTCAAAATAGAGTTCTCAATGACTACTTCCTTGACTTGAGTTTACAAGGCTTTGAAATTGGTTTCCAAGGCCTTGAAATCCCTGTCAGATTTCTTCTAAGAAATTTCAAGATTCTGATTTTGAAAAACAAGTTTCAATTTATCTTTTTCTTGCTCATCAAAATTTTCTTTTGAAGTCTTGATTTCTTTCAAATAGTCCTCTTTATTTAAAAGCATTGTTCTAAGATAATCAGAGAGGACATCTGTTGGTTTTGAAATCAAACAGTTCACCATAGCCTCAATGTTCTTTTAAGAACTTTCATCATCCTTGGCCATAAGGCTGAGGTTGGCCTGTTCCTCTTCAGATTCATAATCACTTGAGGAATCTTAGTCAATCAAAGATGCTATCATAGCCCTCTTTCTCCTGTCATGGTCTTTCTTCTGAAAGTGTTTTCTTTTCTTGTGTGGACAGTCTCTAATCAAGTGTTCTGCATCACCACACTCGAAGAAATTCATTACTTTAGGCTTATTACCATGGGAAGAAATTTACCTTTGTAGTCTTTGACAATGGAGGAATTGTGTTTATCCCTGCTGAAGTCATTTTTTCCAAAGTTCTTCTTCATCTTGAGAATTGTAGTCAAGGCTTTGGAAATTAGAGCAAAGGGATCTTCATCATCATCTTCTTCATTTTCAGGTCTTTGATATGGTACATTAGCCTTGAGAGCTAGATTCTGGATATTTTCTGGTGGCTCTCCATCAACTTCGTTCATGGAAATTTCATGTGTGAGAAGATTTCCCTGCAAGTCAACAAGTTGAAGTGATGATAGATCTTGAGCCTCTTCAATAGCAGTAGTCTTTGGATCCCATTTGGCTTTGGGAAGGCTTCTCAAGATCTTCCTGAATTTCTCTTCATTGGAAAAGGATTTTCCCAAAGAGTTCAGATTGTTAACAATGTAAGTGAACCTCTTGAACATGTCCTCGATAGACTCATCTTTATTCATTTTAAACAGTTCATACTGTCTAAGAAATATGTTGATGTTTGTTTGCTTGACTTGACAGGTTCCTTCAAATGTTACCACCAGTTTTTCCGATATTTCTTTAGCAGTCTTGCAGCCTGAAATCCTGTTGAATTCATCTGCACTCAAAGAACAATATAGGAGATTCATAGCTCTATAATTTTTAGAATATTGTTCTAACTCAGAAGCAGAAAGTGAATCCTCTGTCTTGGGAGTCCTAATCACATATTTCTCTGTGTAGAATGTGTGAGGGTTATTCTGAATGATAGTCCACAACTCCATATCTTGATCAATGATGAACATTTTCATGAGGGCTTTCCAGTGCACAAAGTTGTCACCACAGAATAGAGGAGGTCTGTTAGCAGCTCTTCCCTGAGAGAAACCACCATCACCTACAGTACGCATAATCATCAGATGGTTAAATCTATGTTGTGCTACAAGCTCTGATACAAATTGAAAGAAAGTAATGTAGGAAATAAAGCTGGATCAATACTCTAGAAGGGGGGGGGGGTTGAATAGAGTATGGCAACTTTTGCAACTTTTTCTAAAAGAGTGGTTTCAAAGAAGTTTGTAGCAATCATAGAGTATTTCAAAGCTTTAACTAAGTTTCAATTCCTTGGAATCAAAACACATACTATAGAAAAAGCTGAGAGTTTTCAAGGACTTGAAAAGCCTTTCAAACCATTGAACTGTAAACCTATTTTGTGCTGCAAATAGGCTAAGTAAAGAACAACAAAATAAATGAAAGAGACACGGAGATTTGTGGAGTTCAGTCCACTGGGACATACGTCTCTACCTCAGGGATTATATCCTTGCATGATTTCTAGCTCAATTCTTATTAATCAAAAGCTAAGCCCTATATACCAAGCATAGAGAGTTCCCTTACTCTGTTCCAGCTTGTGGTTCGCACTAACCTATCTAGTACATGAACTAGCTAACTGATTCAACAAGAATTATATATTTTTCACTTGAACAACTCACGATAACAAAATTTAGCAAGTATTATCTATATCATACACAAATATACACCAGAAAGAAGAACACTGAGAACTAATGAAGCAGTTGAATGTGAAGTGATCTTATGTGGAATGGATTGAGTGAAATGAATATCCTTTAGTGTTGCTTTTTAATCTTGAGAATGTTCTGAGTCTCCGTGTTCGCGTCTCTTTTGACAATATTCTTTCATTCACTCTTATGCAGCTTATTTGAATAGCAGATCTTCATTTAACAAACTTTCCTGAAAAATAGCTGCAAATCTTGACTTGTCTAAAAACTCTTCTCGATGGCTAGTTTCTCAATATATTCAAGGATATTGACTTGATATTGTAGCTGAGTATGTTAGGAAGGTCTAGACATGTTTTCGTAAGAACAGAATCAATCTATCAATCCAGTTTCCTTTTCTGCAAGAACACAGTTTAGGAAAGTAACCCTGCAAAATAGGTAATAAGTTTTCACTGCAGAAACTTGTTCAAACAGATGGATTAATAACAGTTTAGAGCAAAAAAAGGATTTTTCTTTCATCATCAAAGTACATATAATCAAGCATAGGAAAGTGTGAATCTGATTAGAAAGATAAGATTCCCCTAATTTCATGCTGTATACCACAAAGTATGTTTCAAAGCTTTGAAAATAGTTTCAAGGCCTTGAAATAGACAAGCTATTTCAGGCCTTTGAAACTAGCTGAACTTACAATCATCAGTAGGGCGGTTGAAGAGGCCAAACTTGGTTCTCTGGCCCTTGTCCGGTTATTCATTGGTGTATTCCTTTTCCGAGGAATTTTGGTGAACGACAACTTTTCTTTAGGCATCACGGGTACGTTGATTGAAATTTCTTGGATAGGAAACCCGTGTCAAGCCGGTAAACTTAAGTTATGAAAAAAATCGGCAAAGCACTATGAAAACGTGTTTGCACCAAATGTTATTAAAGAAAGCCACAAATTGTGTCACGGACACGATTTCCAAATCCTTACCTGTCAGTTCTGGGTATTCATTCGCGTAGTCCTTCTCCAAGGACTTTTGGTGACCGGTGACTTTGCTCTAGGTGAGACGGGTGACCCTACGTTGGGGGAAATTTCTTGAATAGGAAACCCCTGTACAGCAGGTGAATTTTAGTTAAGAAAAAGAGCAGTGAAACAGTATGAAAACGTGTTTGCGCAAAATGTTATCAAAGAAAGCCACAACTTATTTCACGGACACAATTGTCAAATCCTTACCTGCGAGTTCCGGGTATTCATTCTCCGGGACATTTGGTGACCGGAAACTTTCCTTTAGGCGAAACAGGTGACCCTACGTTGGGGAAATTTCTTGGTTAGTAGACCACTGTCCAGCAGGAGAATTTTAGTTAAGCAAAAGAGTGGCGAAACACTATGAAATGTGTTTTCGCATAATGTTATCAAAGAAATCCACAACTTGTGTCACAGACACGATTTTCAAATCCTTACCTGCTAGTTCCGCATATTCATTCCCGTATTCCTTCTCCGAGGACTTCCGGTGACTGGAAACTTTCCTTTAGGCGACACGGGACACCCTACGCTTGTATAGGAGACCCCTCTCTCAGAAGAAAACTGGCAATGAATTCAAGGCCTTGAAAACCAGTTTCAAAGCCTTGAAAACACAAGTCAAGGAAGTAGTCACTGAGAACTCTATATTGAGTGATAGCCTTGTTAATCTGAGACATCAGGTTGATGAATTAGATAAACAAAAGAATACTCTTATTGAGAAACTTCAAGAATCTGAATTAGTCAAAGTCAAGCTTGCAAGCTCTGAACACAAGTTGAACTTGATTCTTGGAGAAAGTAGAAAGTCTGTTCACAAAACTAGTATTGGATACAATCCAAATTTTCCAAGAAAGAACAATACCATATTTGTGAAAGTTGGAAACAAAACTTCTCCTAAATGTCATTTTTGCAATAAAATTGGTCATATTAAGATGACTAGTCCTTTCAGAAGAAGAGACCCTCACATAATGAGGAACACATTTCCATTTCAACTCAAAGGACAAATCAAACAGATTTGGGTTCTTTAAGGGGTCAGACCACCCAACATGGTTGATCCTGAGTATGATTCCAAATTCCACACTTGGTCTAAAAGCTGGGTAAGGCAGTGATTGGTGTTTGCAGGTTGTCACTAATGTCAAAGAATAGAAGTTATGGACAGTGGTTGCTCAAGAAACATGAGTGGCAAGAGATCTCTATTCTCAGAATTGAAAGAGCAATCAGAAAGTTCAATTACACTTGGTGACAAAGGGAAATGCAATATTCTTGGTGTTGGTAAAGTTGGTACAGATTTTGAAATTCAATTTCTGATGTATATCTAGTTG
Source organism: Linanthus parryae (assembly GCA_023055425.1). Classification (NCBI taxonomy): domain Eukaryota; kingdom Viridiplantae; phylum Streptophyta; class Magnoliopsida; order Ericales; family Polemoniaceae; genus Linanthus; species Linanthus parryae. The sequence goes on from JALGPY010000005.1 coordinate 105,076,843, forward strand.
ATGGCTTGAAATTTAACTTGCTTAGTCTATCTCGGCTTTGTGACAATCGCAATAAGGTTATCTTTGATAAAGAAAAGTTTGTGGTGCAAAATGAGAAATCAGGCAATTGCATTCTCACAGCCTCTAGATCAAACAATGTTTATAATTTTCAGACTAACAAAGTTGCAGGTAAAAGCTTGAAGTGCCTCAATGCCTTGAAAGAAGATTCAAAGCTTTGGCACATAAAGCTTGGTCACATTATCTTGCATACCTTGAACAAGTTGACCTCCAAAGATCTGGTAAGAGGATTACCATCTATCAAGTTCAAAGATGATGAAGTATCCAAATCTTGTGCTCACGGTAAGCAAACCAGAAGCTCATTTAAGCCAAAGAACTTTAATGGAGTTGTTGAAAGAAAGAACAGGACTCTTGAAGATATGTCAAGAACAATGCTTTTAGAGAACAAGCTGCCAAAACACTATTGGGCAGAAGCTGTGAATACAACAAATTACATTTTGAATAGGTGCTTGATCAGACCTATCTTGAAGAAGACCCCCTATGAACTTTTCAAAGGAAGAAAGCCAAACATTTCATACTTCAAACCCTTTGGCTGCACATGTTTTGTCCACAACAATGGAAATGACAACTTGGGTAAGTTTGATGCAAGAAGTGATGAAGGTATCTTTCTTGGTTACTCTCTGACTAGTAAAGCTTATATAGTTTATAATAAAAGAACCAAGCTGGTTGAAGAAAGTATTCATGTTATCTTTGATGAAAGCTGTGATGGTTCTTTGAGTGAAAGTTTTGCAGACTTGAATTTGAACAAGCATGAATCAGAAGAAGAAGCTGAAAACTCACTTGGTTTCAAGAAAGGTTCAAAAGGAAATAGAAGCCATTTCAAGACCTTGAAAACAGGTCTCAAGGCCTTGAAAATAGCGATCAAAGCCTTCACAAGGATGATCAGAAAGATATGAGTGTTCAGGCTACTACTTTAAGACCAGAGAAGCAATATGGAGAACCTGAACACTGGTCTCCAAGAAAGAGATTCAAATATCTTTCATCTCATCCAGCTGACAACATCATCTCTGATCCAACCACTGGTACACAAACAAGATCACAGTTGAAGAATTTATGTGCTTTAAATGCTTTTATTTCTCTTGTAGAACCCAAAAGTGTGAAGGAAGCATTACAAGAAGCAAACTGGATTATAGCTATGCAAAGTGAACTCAATGAGTTTGAAAGAAATAAGGTGTGGTACCTAGTTCCGCCACCAACAAACCAGTCTGTCATTGGTACCGATGGGTGTTCAGAAACAAACTGGACGAAAAGGGCAAAGTGATCAGAAACAAAGGAAGGTATGTTGCTCAAGGTTACAACCAAGAAGAAGGTATTGATTATGACGAAATTTTTTCTCCTCTGGCCAGGTTAGAAGCAATTATAATTTTACTTGCTTTTGCATCTTACAATAACATGAAAATATCTCAAATGGATGTGAAGTGTGCATTCTTGAATGGTTACTTGCAAGAGGAAGTTTATGTTTCCCAACCTCCTGGTTTTGAAAATGACAAGTTGCCGGATCATGTTTACAAACTTGGCAAAGCTATTTATGGTTTGAAACTAGCGTTAAGAACTTGGTATGAAAGATTGTCAAAGGTTTTGCTTGAAAATGATTATAAAATAGGATTGGTAGACAAGAACCTTTTCATAAAGACTCATGAGAAACATTTCTTGTAGTTCAAACTTATGTTGATGATATTCTATTTGGAGCTACTAATGATCTATTATGCAAAGAATTCTCGAGTCTTATGAGCAGGGAATTTGAAATGAGCATGATGGGAGAGTTGAACTTCTTCCTTGGACTTCAAATACATCAGTGAAAGAGTGTAATCTTTCTACATCAAAGCAAGTACACTAGGGACTTTTTGAAAAAGTACAGTATGTCTCAATCCAAAGAAATCAAGACCCCCATGAGTTCTACACTGTCCTTAGATAAGGATGAATCTGGTAAGAGTGTCAATGTGAAAGAGTATAGAGGTATGATTGGATCATTACTATACCTTACTTCTAGTAGACCAGATATCATGTTCAGTGTATGAATGTGTGCAAGATTTCGAGCTGATCCAAAGGAATCACACTTAAGTTCTTTGAAGAGAATATTCAGATATCTCAATGGTACCAAAGACTTAGGGCTTTGGTATCCAAGACATTCTAATTTTTCTTTGCATGGATTTTCAGATTCTAACTTTGCACGTTACAATGTTTATAGGAAAATCACTTCAGGAACTTGCCAATTTATTTAATCCTCCTTGACCAGTTGGCACTCCAAGAAACAAAACTCAGTTTCTTTATCAACAGTTGAAGCTGAATATATAGTTGCTGAAGCCTGCCGCTCACAAGTCTTACGGATTGCTCAGCAGTTGAGAGATCTTGGATTTGATTTCAGAAGTATACCTATCAAATGTGACAACACTAGTGCAATATCAATTACAAAGAATCCAGTTCAGCATTCAAGAACCAAGCATATTGATGTCCGACACCATTTCATAAGAGATCATGCTGAGAAAGGTGATATTGTTCTTGAATTTGTTTCTACTAACATCAAACTTGCAAATATCTTCACTAAACCATTGCCAAATGAAAGATTTTCAACTCTAAGGCTGGAATTGGGTATGCTAAATAAAGATGCATTGGTTTAGGGGGAGCATCAGGTAAGGAAGGTAAGTTATTATGTGTTTAAAAGGTTTGAACTGATTTTCAATTTCAGCATAGCAGCTTTTCAAGACCTTGGAATTATTTTCAAAGTCTTAAAAATATGTCTGATAACTGGTTAGTCAATAACTCTTGGATCATTCATTGGGTGCTATCTTTGTAGATATTTTCTCAATATTGCCCCTACCTTTTTCAAATTCTTTTTTCTACCAAATACAGTATTAAAATATTTACTTCCAACGGCTTCAAAGTTTTGAATCTTCTCTGATCATTACAAATCTTTGAGATCAGAGAGATATTGCAGTTTCCTTTATAAACTCAAACTCTTTCCGTATTTATCTTCTTCTCTTATCCTTGACTCCATATCATTCCTGCCTCTCTCTATTCTTCTCCCAAACCCTAATGAGCACTAGAAGAGCCTCTGACAGAATCAAGATGGCCGGCGGTTCAAAGCCTAGTACAGAGAACAAGAGAAAGACAGCTGAGGATGAAGTTCAAACAATCAGTAGGGATTCAAGTTCTAGGACTCCCAGTGCAAAGGCAGTTGCAGAACTTCCTCCACGAAAGAAGAAAACCAAGAAGGATAAGAAGAATAAAAAAAAGAGTGCTGCAGAAAAGCAACCAGAAACACAGATCTCAAGTCCCAAGAAGCTGAAGAAAATGAAGAAGGCCTCTCAAGCTAAGAAAGGAAAAGAAAAGGTGACAGTTGAAGAACCAGAAGACAATATGGAAAGGACCTTGCAGATCTATTCAAAGAACTCTGCTCTTGATTAACCTTGGTTCATCACAAAAACTTCCGAAGGTCAGTGGTTAGATGGTTTTGCCTCTAGGCCTATTGCTTTATGTAGCTTGATCAGTCTTCCTATGTTGCTTGGAATGAATCTGAATTGCATTACTATGTTAAAGAAAAGCTCTCTGTGGTTCATGCTATAACCTCCTGAGCTAGCCTATCCAAGACTTACCAGATTCTTCTATCTCAACATGAAGCAACTTAAGAACTCTCCACACTTAGTAATCAAGACTAGAGTTGCTGGTGTTAATATGGAGCTAGATCATGCTGAGTTTACATATATCCTAGGCTGTCCTAAGAGGTATGACACACAGAACCATCCTCCCAAAAGTGAATTTTTGAAGTTGGCCAAAGAAGAACTCTTTCTACCCAACATCCCTACCTCATCCAAACAGTTATCACACTATGTGTTAAATGTTGAAGCCAAAGTTCTATTCACTATCTTGATGAGATGTATCTTTCCAAGAGAACATTACAATGAGTTGATCACTGAGAGAGTTTCTATACATAATGTATCTTATTATGCATGGGTATGACATTGACCTTCAAAAGCTTGTAATGGAACACATGTTGTTTAGCCAGACAGATCAAGAAAGCATCCTTTACCCTATGCTAATTTGCTCACACTATTGTTTCAACACCTTGAGATTCCAACTGCTGGTGAAGAGCTTATCACTTCTGGGTTTGGTATGCTTAATGAGAAATAATTTGATAAGATTGGAGTGGTGAAGACCAAGAAAAAAATTTGGAAGTTTTATTCAGATTTGACAGAAGAAGAATTGGGTGTAAAGAAATTTCTTAACCCCAAGACCTTGACTCCTACTTCAAGCCATACCTCTCAGCCTCCTGACTTGTATTCAATTCTTCAGAGGCTTGATGGTTTAGATATGAACTCTAGTGAAATCAAAGAAAATCAACATGGGTTTGAGACTGATCTCAGGCAGGTAAAGTACATGGTGGAGACCATCTTTAGAAGCATGACTGTGTTTGATGTCCCTGAGGATGAAGAAGGTATCAAGAAAGATGGTTCTGACAAGAACTTTCCTAGTGAGCACTCAAACAAGGAAGAGGTATTAGTTGAACAAGCTGCTCAAGAGGGAGATGAAGTAGACAGTCCTAATTTAGATGTATTGCTAATAAACATAAAGAAGAAGAAGAAGAAATCTCCAAATCCAATCATTCCAAAACCTGAAGATCAGGCTGAAGAAGAGACTGCTTGTGGGAATGAAGAGGCTGCAGAAGACCAGGCTAATGATGAAGACAGTGAGGAAGAAGAAGGAGATCAGGATGGATATGAAGACCCAGCCCCATAAAATCTCGCCTACTCTTTCTTTCTCACTTCTCTTAAATTTATTTTTCAAAATTTGCCAAAGACTCTGATCCAACATTTTTCTCATTCTTTTTGATGAAAGTCAAAAAGGGGGAGAAATCTTAGGTTGTTTTCATGCTTTTAGTGACCTGTCTTTTGGTCAATAAGATTATTTGAGACTTATGTGTTTTTTTGCTTAAGTTTGTTTTTGAATAAGTTTGATCTTTTTGAAACTTATGTATTACTACTGTTTGTTTTGTGTGCTAATGAGTGTTTTCTTCAGAAACTAAGATTCAAACGGATTGAGGTTTTATCTTTCATCAAAGGGGAGATTGTAAGTTCACAGGTTTCACAGGCTTGAAATAAAGAGCTATTTCAAGGCCTTGAACTAGTTTTCAAAGCCTTGAATCAGGTTTCACAGGCCTTGAATCAATGTTCAAAGCCTTGAAACTGTCTGACATGTATGCATATTCTAAGGGGGAGTTTTTTTAATTTCGTCTGATCTTATTCTAACTCTCTCACCCATATATGTGATTTGTTATTACTTGATGATGAAAAAAAGCTTATAATTTACATAGATCTCATGTGTTAACATGTTTGACTTAGTTTTGCAGGGAAATTTTATTTCCTAGTTTGCAGGATTGGTTTCCTAATCTGAATTTTGCAGGAAAGGAAACATGGAGAGAATATGATTCTGTGATCAATCAGACACTCTTGACAGCTTCTCAATCTGTTTAAAGGCAAGATCAAAACAATATCTCTGAAGATTATGATCAACTATCCGTTGGAGAAGGCTGTTAAAAGAGTCAAAGTTGTTGCCTACAAAACAGGAAGGTTGTTGCTGAAAATCAGGGAAGATTTGCAGAGCATCTGAGCTGTATAAATAGAGATTATTTTAAAGCAACAAGATACAACACTCAACGGGCAAAAAGAGAGACACATTTCAGGATTGACAAGCATCAAATAAGCACATCATTCTCACAATCCATCTCACAGAAGATCACTGCATTCTTCACTACAGTTTTACACTTCTAGTGTTCTTCTGACTTGTACTCAATTTGCATATCATTATTATACTACTTTTAGATATCATTCTCAAGGATTGTTCAAAGTGAACAATAGAGAATTCTTAGTTAATCAGTTAGCTAGAGTAGGTACTAGATAGGTTAGACAGAACCACAAGCTGTAACAGAGTAAGGCATATCTCTATGCTTGAGATCTAGGGCTTAGCTTTTGATTAATAAGAAGTGTGTTGAAAATCCTGCAGGGAGAAAATCCATGAGGTAGAGACGTAGGTCCAAGTGGACTGAACTCTATAAATCCTGTGTCTCTTGCATTTACATTTTCATTCACATACTTAGTTTTTACAGCATTCAAACTAGTCTGTTTTCAAGGGTTTGAAACTCTTTTCAAGGCCTTGAAAAGGACTTGTCTATTTTCATTCAAACTGTATTTCATTCCAAAGGCTTGAAACTGTTTTCAAGGCCTTGAACTTCATTGCTCTTCACAGAAACTCTTAGCTAGCACTCCAAACAGCTAAGACAACTCAGGGACTGAACCGTCACCACCACCATAACTTGTACCTGTAAAATGTTAGGGGTGAGCTTACTGCAAGCTCAGTAGAGAACATCAAGGCAACAGTCCAAGCACGTATTGTTTCATGGTACACGTATCACATCAGCATGCTATTACAGTTCAATATAATCATGTTTATGTCATCTTTGCAAGTTTTAAAAAAAGGTGGCATACTCTATTCAACCCCCCCCCCTTCTAGAGTATATGTGATGCATATTGACCTGCTTACTCCCCTTTCAATGATGTTTGTGTAAGGTTTTACAAGTTACATACATCTGTTCTTTTGCATGACAATGTGGTTAGCCGGGTTCTGTTATTAGGTTGCTGCTACTAATCTAAATTATTGTAAATCATTGATATTCTCATACTTCTCGCAAAATTGGCCATATACTGGATTTGTGCAGGCATTTATCCACTGAGTTCCACAGCTTTGTGCATGTAGTATTTCCCAGACCAACCAATAGGGCTGCTGATCTTGCCAAGCATGGTAGTGCACCTGGTTCTAATAGTAGCTTTCCCGTGTTTCTATTTCCAGATAAAAAATCTTCATATTTTCTCTTGTGTTTATGGTGTCTGTTTTGATTAAGGACTGTAGGGGTGTGTCCTCCCCCATGAATGCTCGTCTTTTGATGTTGAAAATTGTCAACAGAAAAATGTAGATCATTTTCCCTAAGTTACCTCGAACGCGGATCCTTCCGGACTATGGCACGAAACTGGATTGCCATATCCCTTACCTTGTGTAATTAGGTACACCAAGCTTAGGGTTATTTTGGATACATTTTTAGGGAGGGTTTGAGACATTATCCACAAATCATGTAGTTAAAAGCTTCTAAATATATTTAATGTCTAAAAGTCAATACTTTATAAAAAGATGTAACAACATTTCTAAACTTATTTCCCCTTCTTCATAGGTACTTTAGCTTAAAATAGTGAATAAAGTTGCAATCGGCCAACATAGCGATATGGTTCTCTGGTGTTCAACGCTTTGGAACACGCTGTCAGAATTGCAATTCGCGGCGGAATGATCGAAATGTGGTAACACTTCTTTGTACAACATATCTTAGGAGGCAATGAGATTGATATGCTCTACTCATAATGTAACAACTTCTTAGATTTTTGTTATGCATTACTGACCTAAATTCATGAGTATGGAGTCTGGCTTAATTACTTGCACGGTGCCCAAAAATTTATATTCATTTTCTTCTTCCCTGTGTTCAACACTCTAAATATTCTGTAACATGGTTTCATTTGGGAAATACTACGATCCAAACTTTCTTCTCTTTTGAAGATCTGTAATCTTGTTTTTCTTCATAAAGTGTACTTGCATAAAATACTCTAGTTGGAAAAGTACACACCGGATATATCCCTCCCCCGAATATGTTGTATGCTTAATGTAAGCTTCTAACTGCTAGAATACGTTTTCGGAAGCATGATACCACTTGTTAGGATCCAAGAAGAGTGATGAGACGAAGAACAAGATGAAGAACAACAAACAATGTTTTAACTTGGTTCACTAGTTTTGAGATCAGCTACGTCCACAGCCAAAACAACCCGTTTTATTGATGACAAGGCCAATTATAATCAATGATACACCACACGTCATCAATAGAAGAGTCATATACTACTGACTTTCTCCCAAAGCAACGTCCAAAAGTTGCCAAAATGAACAAGGAAATAATTCCAAAAACTGCCCAGACCCGGTACAGGTCGTACAACTCGGTCAACATGGTCGCATGACCACAACATGTCACCAATTAAGGTCGCACCACCTTTGAGCAACCCTATTCTTACAGCTTTGATTTCTATGCCTAGCTTGTAGCTTTTCCAACTTGATGCTAAGGTTTTAATCACCCAATTCATAACTGTAACTTTGGTGATTGGTAAGAAGTTTTTTGTTTTGTGTTTGGTACCTATTGGCTCTAGCTTTGATGTGGTCTTGTTACGTGTGGCTGTTTTGAAGTAAACACCCTTCTTGGATGTTTATTCTTTTATTTTTATATCTTGCTATCTGGTTTCAAAGTTTTCAGGTGGTTTATGTAGTTGCTAAATGGTGGATATGATAGTTTCAATTCCTCATGTGTTAATGCGGTTCTTCATTCCCATCTTTGGGTGCATGGTTTTTTGCCATATTTAGATGACTGACTTGAAGTAACCACAGTTAATAAATCCTACATTAGAATGTTCAGTGGAAACTACTTATGCTAACTGTTGTTACAAATCATGTGTATTCTAGGTGATCTCTGTCTATGTCAGACATGAGTAGGAACTACAATGGAATAATTTTACTATTTCTTATTTCTTGGGTCAAGCAAGTGAGCCTGTCAGTGAAGATTTTTCTTCATATCTCAAAAAAATTCCTGAAGAGTTTGATATTTCAAGACAAACTCCTTTAACTGCTGCGCTTGAGGTCTCTCTCCGAGGCATTGCACTTACAATCAGAGTCTACCAAGTTGAACACCAAAGCAGATGTTTATATGTCTAATGGAGATTCAGTTTTTAGTACTAAATAGAAAATTATTGGTCCTTAATGGAGATTTTTCACGCCGTTGCACATTTATGTATGAGGCATGAGTGGAGGCGTAATATCATTTTGTGTAGTAGTAATTGGCGAGAGTAAAGGTCGGGGTACCTTCTTGAAAATTAGAGAAAATTTTCCAATATGTGTCGTAGAAGAAGAGAATTGATGTTCCCATACCAGCTGCAAAAATTCAAGGACAAATCGATCATTTGAAATTACCTCACCAAACAATGGGCCGGACTCTACCATCCTCAAATACCTTATAACAATACACGTGAATTTCTCGCTGCTGCCACAAAATTTAATGGTATGTGGGGACAAATCTTAACGATATAGCGAGTGCATAACTCGTAAAATATGGCTCAGAAGAGACACATTATTACATGAGACAAACTAGGAATGCAATCATCCGCCTCCTCTAATGCAACCTCCTTTAATAAAACCATACAGCGGGATACTGTGGCCTGACGTTTAGAGGACCAACTGAGAAGGTTGTCACCATATAAAATGCAAAAATAGAGGTGGATCGGCGAGTTTCAGGGCAGCCGGCCCAATCAGCATCAGTGTAGGCTGTAAGACCGGTGGGAGAGAGCAACGACTGCGAGGCAGTGGTGTGGTTTTTGGCTGGAGGGCCGCACGGGTGAAGAATCCATTATGGAACCGAGAGCTAGGGCTTTGATACCATGTAAGAATGTGAAAGTACTCAACCGGAACGATGTATTATTTAGGTATATGTCAATATACAAGAATGATATTTACATATAAAACCCTATACTTTTATATACTTATATTACTGCTAATAATAGGCTGATCATTTGTACAAACACACGGTTCTCAATCATTTACTTTCAATGATTTTTGTGTGTGTCAAGTTATATGTAATTAGCTCAGTCATGTTAATCATGGGTATAAACAACGGTGGGTTACATGAAGGCTTAGAGGTCGCATGGTTTGGAAAGATGGTATTGGTGAAGAGAAATTATGTTTTGAGGGATTTTTTTGTGTATTAGTGTCCTCTTACTAAGGCACAACAGAAACTAAGCCGTGAATCACCAGCTCCAGAGTTGTCTAAAAGCCATTCCAGATTCACCAATATGCTCAGGCTCATGTTTCCAAATCATATCAACTGTTATTCATCCATCACAAATTTATTTTCTCCAAAAAAATGGTGCATGCCTGGTTGATGCATATGTGCACAGATTCTATTTTGCTTATTAGGGTTCAGTTTTCTTCTTTGAATTTCCTCTTTCATTTTCATGTTATCCCTTTTAGAGTTGAGTATCAGATTGTTACCATTGCCTTAATGTTAAAATTTTCCACTTTTTACTTGTTTGACATTTCTAATTACTCTTGGTTTTTATGCTCTCTGTAAAGGTTAGTGATCAAACTAGAAAAAACTATGCCTTGCCCCTTAGGTGCCGAAGGTAATGTCCAGTGTCCATTCTTAAAATACCATAAGGTGAAGAAGGAGAGAAAAAGAACTTTTATTGAGTAACGTGAGTTTTTTATGGTTTGGTCTAGATGTTTGAGCAGCTCCCTGCTCATTCTTGATATGCACCATCATGTAGTACATATAATTATATAACTAATTTATGGTTACTACAAAAATAAGAAATTGAAAGATACTTTTATGTCAAATGATGAATTTCTCTGAATGGTTAAATTTAATTTGGTATCTTTCAAATTGAAGACATATAATTTGGTACAGATTGAAGACATATAATTTAATTTGGTAGTTAAACTGGTTATCACTCTTGTCTTTCATGAAGAAGTTATCCCCATTTTAGTCTCCCAGTCAGCTGATTGTTGTGTGGTTAAATTTCTTTCTAATCTATTGGTGGTAATCCAGAACTTATCTACTGGTGGTAAAACCATTGAACGTGGCAATTTAATCTGCAGTCATCAATACGACATGTTTTTTAAACAATCCTATGATGATGTACAAACTATTAGTTAAGAAACTATTATGACAAACCACCTCACGAACGAAGAACGAATAAAGAAGAACACGGGATTTTACGTGGTTCGCTAGCGAAGAAATTCGCTAACTACGTCCACGGCGAAAAAGCACCCTTTATTCACTAAAGAGGAACAATTACACTCTTTTGCATATCTAGTAGAGAGCCTACTAGCTCCTTTATATAGTACTAGTGAGGAGGTGAGAATCACCTCATTTGTCAATGTGGGACAAATACACTCCACCGCCCCACTTTGTTTCCTTAGCTACCCTACTTCCTTTGACCATAATTCAAACCCTTGGTCCAATTTGCTTTCACCGCCTTTGACTTTCAAAATTCAAGGCACCTCAACAGAAACAAATATTAGTAATAAGAAGGTAAATGTCTACAACGTTACAAATATAGCGTCAGATAACTTCACGAAAATTTCAAAGTTCAACACGTGCATCTCCATCTTAATTTTTGTGATTAATCACATGCAAGTAACGATAATTTTTGTCTAATAGCTTCATTTAAGGTGGCTTGCATCCTAAGGTCCTTGGCTGGCGTAAGGAAGGTCCTTGGCTGCCGTAACAGTGGATTAGGCGAGGCTTCAATGTACATTGTTCAATCCTAGTCCTATCTCAGCATAGCTAGGATAAGAGTTTCCATGTGACGATAAAATGAATGGGTGCCCATTACATATCAAGTAATAAAATTATCACTATATCATCAAAACTAAATAAACCACAAATGTAGTAGAGTCCCTTATATAACTGTCCTGCCTTCTAAACCTTCAACTGAAGAAAAATTATGTAGATTCAATCAGATTGTGATGGTGGTTATTGATAGATTTACTGGGTACTTCCCCATATTCCATAAAACAAACTGTCGTGCTATCTCTTATGCATTTTGAGAAAGTGATTGGTCTTTTGATTATGTTATCTTAACACTCTAACATCATGAATAGATAGGCAAGTATATGTATCCATTTCAACAGTCAAATCCCCTCTTCCTAAAGAGTCTTTCAGTATCGAGGGAACAAATACCCCTAATAAAACTCCCCCGAGTAAATTATTTGTAACACGGGTTGAATACGATGAAACTTCGAAAATCTTACAATGAGTGAGATATACATGAAGATAATCAAGAAGAGAAAGACTAACGACACTTTCTTTAGATGCCTCAATGTAAAATGACGATGATGAATGGAGGTGAGGTGTATAAATAACAATAGCTAACTACCGACTTCTGTTGCCATAGAATTGTTAAGGTCCTACTTTCCTGAGCATTTGTTGGACGTTGTACCCATTGATATTTGTAATCATTATATACCAATACTTTCATCCCTTTACCCAGCATGTGTAAGAATATAAGACCAAAAGAGATGGGCCAAAATACAACAAGACTATTGGGCATGTCATCACAGCCCAATCCTTTATCAAATCCCAATGGACTACAAAAGATGACCAAACAACCTGCGGGGACTTCACAAAAATTTAGGAAGGACCAAATTACAATTAGCAACGTCTCTCTCATCTCGACTATCAGTTCTCAGTTGACCAATCCAACGGCTGCCAATTGTTGGAGATCATTACTTAAAGATGTAATCATTCTCAATGTAATTGCCAAGCATCTAATACAGTCAATCACCTTTACTATTCATCATCTTCTCAGTCGCTCTCTCTTCCTCTTTACTGTGTCTTTCTATTGTTGGAGATCACTACTTAATGTGGGTTTCTTCACATGGTATCAGAGCTGATGTCGATCACTACCACCACCGGTGCTACTACCAGCAATACTAATCCTCTCAATCTGTTGAACAACATCCACAACTTGATTCCGATCAAACTCGACAGATCAAACTATGTCATATGAAATAAAAAGTATCTTCTCTTCTGAAAACCCAATCGGTCTTCGGGTTCCTCGATGGTTCGAATCTTTGTCCATTCGAATTTCAGATCGGATCTAATGGATCGCCTACAACCACACCCGATCCCGCTCATCGGACCTGGAAGGCTCAAGATCAAGCGCTCACCACTGTACTCAACGCTACTCTGGGCCAGGAGGCTCTCTCTCTGGTGTTAGGTCAGTCGACCTCACGCTCTCTCTGGCTCGCTCTCGAACGCATGTACGCGTCACTGTCTAGATCAAACATCCTGCAATTGAAGAATGAGTTACAGACAATTAAAAAGAAATCAGACTCTGTTGACTCTTTTATGCAAAAAAACAAAAATATTAGAGACAAATTGACTGTAGCTAAGGTGGTTGTTGAAGATGAGGGCATGATCATCTATGCCCTAAATGGACTTCCCCCTGAATATAACTCCCTTCGCACCACTATTTCTGTGAATTCCAGACCCCTTACATTTGAAGACTTACAAGTTTTGCTGCGTTCTCATGAGTTAGTGTTAGAATCTCAATCCACTGGCTCTATCACTGATTCTGCCACTGCTTTTAACACTGTCACAACTAGTAACAATAACGCAGGAAGAGGTAGAGGAAGAAATAGTGGTAACACTTATGGTTGTCGAAACAATGGTAATTGTCGCAGATATAACCGTGGCAGATATAATCGTGGCGGGTATAATGGTAGTGGATATTGTTGGAATAGATGCCCTAGAGGCAATCTAGTTTAGTATGAATTATTTGTGGCTAGAAATTCATTTATTATTTATTGGATATTGAATATAATGAAGTCCTTAGATTTACAATTTTGTTGTTTATCTTAAATATCCCTAGTCAAGTATAATGATTAATGGGACAATCATCTATAGACTAGTATGGGGTTGGATTGATATGGAGATATCACGATCCAACACATAGGTGTGCATTAGGGAATGTTGCACTGGATTGACCCATCTCCGAGAAGGCTACATACACGTTATGTTGAGTCACAAGCGCTTCTCGCGGTGCAATGGTATTGTCATCCTTAGACTTGAAGTCACTAGATATTCTAGTTGTGGATTATTGTGATCTTGGTAGCGTTAAACGCTACACTGTAACTGGGTAGTTATAAAGGCGTGTACTGGATACAATAAGAAGCAAGCTTAGAGATCGTAGTGGACGTAGATAGATTTTGTCCCTCCCACATAACGGGATCAAATATCCTAGGTCACTCGAGGGATAGTGCTTATAGAATGTCAAGCCAGACTCAAATAAATCAATATGGGATATTGATGTTATTTGCACGAATAAGGCTATTCCCATGGATCGAGAAACTATGGATTGGATATCCGAGTGTGACTTGTATGTCTCGTGTCCAATCCGGATATAGAGACAAAGGGATGAGACAATTACTTGTACAAAGGTTGTCAAGATGACTATTCTATTAGTTGGCTAGAATGGATGTTTTGCTAGAGACCGCTCCATATTAGCAAATAGTTGCTACCAACTAGATAGAACCTATGGGGTCACACGCTACATAGAGTTGAACTAGATTTGGGAATTAATTAATTGGATTAATTAATTAGAAGGATCACTTTGCAAAACCTTGCAAACTTAGTAGGGACTAATTTGCAAGGAAGGGACTAAATTGAATTCTAGTAGGACTAAAATATGTCCTTTAGGTAGTTGGCAAGGAGTTGTTGGACTATATAAAGGACCTTCCTTCCTTCCTTCCCACAACAACTTATGCTCATTATTGAACATAACAAGAGTGGGAGAGAACAAAAGAAGGAGAGAGAGCAACAAGCAAGGAGCCGACCGCCCCTTGCTCGCCGCCCCGTCCCCGTCGGCCACAAGGAGGACGAGCCCTCCTTTTGGGTCTCGTTTTGCGTGATTTTTCTTCCTCTTCCTCTTCCGGGCTAGCACCAAGGACTTGGGAGATTCTATGATCAACTCTAGGCGTGGATCAACCATAGAGAACGTGACACAATTCGCGTTTGAAGTCATCAAAGGAGAACCCTAAGGTGTGTTATTGATTTCTTACCCTTACCATCGTTATGTCTCTTGACTTGTGATCCTTGGAGGGTTTTGCATGGTTTTATGATTGTTTGTGTTTCCTTTGCGCATCCATGAATCAAAACCCTACAGTGGTATCAGAGCCACAGGTCGTAGAGCATAAACGTGGTTTATGTGTTACGTTTTAGTTGTTTTACACCTTAATTTGATTGTTTATCGCGTAAAACAAGACAAATCAATCATGAGATGCAATTTGTCAATAATTAATCATAACAAGATCCAATTTTTGCATTGGATGCATGAATTGGTGAGTTTGAGAAATTTTAGGATCTTAGATCTAGGGTTTGGACATCCTTGGGGAAGAAGGAGTTCTCCCAAAACAAGGAAACAGCCAAACTTGGGCACCAAGCAAGGGAGTTGTTTTGGAAACAACTCCCACAAGGAGGTTCGGCCTCCCCTAGCGACCGCCCCCCTTGCTTGCCTCCCAAGCTTGGCCGCCCTAGGGGCCGGGCAGCCCTAACCCGCGGCCTAGGCTTGTGGGTTTTGGGCCGGGCCGGCCCTAGGGCCTTGTGGTTCATCTTATTGGGCCCATGGACCGTTTTAACCCTAGAAATCCTAAAATCAATTAAAATTGACCAAGCGCGTTAAAATTGGATTTTAACTGTTTATGTGCAAATCGCATGGTGATTGGATATGGCCTTAGGATGTGGTTTGATGTGGAAGTTTAATTTTGTGGTTTGGTTTTACGGTCTGCGAGCTGATCAATTAATTGTAATAATTAATTAGGGTTTTATGGCCTGCGTGCCATTTTTTTTCTCAACTTGTGAGATTTATTTTATTTAGTATAGAAGTTAGCTAGTGCTAGATAAAGTAGATTGTTAGCCAAGATTGAAGAAAAGACGCCCAAAGCCAAAGAAGCCACAAAAGATGGAGCATGGAACATTCCACATGACTATGAAGAATGGACCAAAAGATCAAGACGCATGGAGATGTGTTTGTTTTAGGGTTCATAGATAATTCCATTGGCTTGAAATTATCTTAGTATAGAAAAGGCCATATCCACATCACGTTTAATTTCTGTTTTGTGGTTGTTTATTTAATGTCTTATTATTGTGTGGTTGATGTATGGATGATGCATGCAATTAGGATAATAAGATAATTAGACAACCCGGATCTATTACTTGGAGTTGTGCCCAAACTCAAATAGATAGATTAGTTGATATTGATCAACAAAACAATTAAAATTGAATTTAAAATCCCTCAAAATTCAAATATTGTGTTCTTGACTTCTCGTTATTTAAACACTCATTATCATCATCATTTATCAAGTTTGTGCGTGCTAAAGCATGGCGACTTGGTTCATAATGATGAAATGCGATGGCACGTAACAATGTGCAATTGTTTAGATAAGAGGTTGAACACAACTAGGCTGTTAATTTGATTAAGAAACCTAGAGGCAATCAATTGGGATTATCCATATGGATGGATAAATAAGGAGTTATTTGCCCAATTGAACCAAGAGTTGCATATGGGATGCAATTGGAATTGTTCCTACCTAAAGTAGTCAAATTATGGGTGACTTGCCAAAGCAAGCTCATAAGGAGATGAAAGATGGATCTTGGCCCACTAGAAAATATAAGGATATTTTCCGCATTAATATCTTGAGGGTTATTAATCCGTAGAAAAATAGTGGGAGCTATATTTGATAAACTAGCCATTATTGAATATAGTCAAAAATTCACAAATACTAAAACTTGCGTATTTTCCTTTTTGTAGAATTCCAAATGGAAAACAACTCATCGAGTTCACAACATGCCCTACGATCTGTCCTTGAGAAGGATAAGCTCTCTGGAACCAACTTTCTTGATTGGTACAGAAACTTGAGAATTGTTCTCAAGCAAGAGAAGAAACTGTACGCAATAGAGGAGCATGTTCCTGAAGGTCCAGAGAAATAATCACCTGCTGCCCTAAAGGCGTATCAAAAGCGTGTCGATGACGCTAATGATGCGGCCTGCCTTATGCTTTGCACCATGAATTCTGAGTTTCAGAAGCAACACGAAAACATGAATGCTGTCGATATGATCGAACATCTAAAGCAGCTCTTCCAAGAGCAGGAGAGGGTAGAGAGGTATGAGGTCTCTAAGGCACTGTTCAAGTGTCATCTGGCAGAAGGGAACCCGGTGGGACCCCATGTACTCCGAATGATCGGGTACTTGGAGAATCTCGCCCGACTAGGGTTCCCGGTCGGCCAAGAGTTGGCAACCAATCTCGTGTCGCAATCGTTGCCCGAGAGTTATGGACAGTTCATTATGAACTATAACATGAACGAGATTGTTAAACCACTGCCAGATTTACTCAATATGTTGAGGACAGCTGAACAGAGCATCAAAAAGGGTAAGGGCAAGGCCATAATGATGGTGCAGAAAGGAAAGGGCAAAATGTTTGCCTCTTCCTCCAAGGGCAAAGGCAAGTCAGTTTCCAAGTCCAAGGAACCTTCCCTTAAGCCTGTTGGTGGCATTTCTAAAGGTGTGACTAAAGGTGAGTGTCACTGCTGCAGTCAGCCTGGACACTGGAGGAGGAACTGCCCAAAATATCTGGAGGACAAGAGGCTTGGAATAGTGATTCCACCACCACCAGGTATTTTTGTTGTAGATGTCAATTTAACTTTCTCTACATCATGGGTATTAGATACTGGATGTGGATCTCATATTTGTCGAAATATGCAGGATCTAAAGAGAAGTAGAAGATTGGCTAAAGGGGAGGTAGATCTGCGCGTTGGGAATGGAGCAAAGGTTTTTGCGTTGGCCATAGGCATGTGCGAGCTATCTCCGCCTTCAGGATTAGTTTTAGAATTAAATAATTGCTATTTTGTGCCTGCTATGAGCAAAAACATTATTTTTATTTCTTGTTTGGACAACGATGGTTTTATTATTTCAAGAAAGAAACAATTGTTGTTCCTTTTATTTAAATAATATTCACTATTTTAGTGCGCAATTATTTAATGGACTTTATGTCCTTGATCTAAGCAATCTTGTCTACAACATTAATACCAAGCGGATTAAAATAAATGATTTAATTCCTGCTTATTTATGGCACTGTCGTTTAGGCCACATAAATGAGAAACGTGTATCTAGACTCCATAAGGATGGATTACTAGACTCATTTGATTTTGAATCATATGAGACATGTGAGGCTTGTTTATTGGGAAAGATGACAAAGTCCCCTTTCAATAAGAAAGGTGAGAGGACTAGTGAGCAATTGGCGCTCATACATACCGATGTGTGCGGGCCATTTGCCACGCCTGCCAGGGGTGGTTATGTCTACTTCATTACATTTACTGATGATTACAGTAGATACGGTTTTGTGTACCTTATGAGGGCAAATCCGAATCCTTTGAAGTGTTCAAAGAATTCAAGAATGAAGTAGAGAAGCAACTTGGCAAAAGTATCAAGGCTCTACGATCGGATCGTGGAGGAGAATACTTGAGCCAACAGTTTGACGACTATCTTAGAGAGTGTGGGATCGTGTCCCAACTCACTCCACTCGGAACACCACAATGGAATGGCGTGTCCGAGAGGAGGAATCGAACCCTATTGGATATGGTTCGATCTATGATGTGTCAAACCGATCTTCCATTATCATTTTGGGGCTACGCTCTATTAAGTGCAGCTTTCACCATTAACCGTGTTCCATCTAAATCAGTCATGAAGACACCATATGAGATGTAGAGTGGGAGGCGTCCCACACTGTCGTTCATGAGGATTTGGGGCTGCAATGTCTATGTAAAACGTTTACAATCAGACAAGCTGGGGCCTAAATCGGATAAGTGTAAATTTGTGGGGTACCCTAAGGAAACTAAGGGATACTACATCTACAATCCAACCGAGAACAAAGTGTTTGTTGCTCGGACCGGCGTGTTTCTAGAAAGAGAGTTAGTCTCTAAAGAAGCAAGTGGGAGGAATGTAGAACTTGAAGGGGTTCAAGAACCACAAATCACTGAACCGATTATGGAACATGAACAGGAACCACAAGCAGTTGTGGAGCAACCTGTTCAGGTAACACAAGAGCTTCGTAGATCTAGTAGAGTGCGCCAGGAACCCGAGAGGTATGGACTTCTCGTGACCGATTCTGGTGAGACGATGCTCATAGATGATGAGCCTACTACCTATGAGGAGGCCATGAATGGCCCAGACTCTCAGAAGTGGCTAGAAGCCATGAGATCCGAGATGGAATCCATGTACACCAACAAAGTATGGACTTTGGTGGAACCACCCGATGGGGCGCGGCCCATAGGGTGCAAGTGGGTCTTCAAGAAGAAGATCGACATGGATGGTAATGTGATTACCTATAAGGGCCGATTGGTGGCTAAAGGATTCAGACAGATTCATGGTATTGACTATGATGAAACCTTTTCACCAGTCGCTATGACCAAATCCATCCGAATCCTACTTGCAATTGCAGCATACCACGACTATGAGATTTGGCAGATGGATGTCAAAACAGCATTCCTTTATGGGAATCTCCTCGAGGACGTGTATATGATACAGCCGGAGGGTTTTGAGGATCCAAAGCAAGCCAACAAAGTTGATAACGCCCAAATAGGGGTTATTTTATAGCCTGAAAAGACGTGTATGTGTGCTGGAAAACCGCGTTTTAGCCAGAATTCACCCTCAGAAAGCCTCGGAAATTAGAACGAGATGTTTATTTGCTCTTCGTAAATTTCTGCTTATTTCACGCATTTCGAGATATGATCACGGGTTTGTTCATGTTTTCTTTACAGGAACAGGTTCGGGAAGCGCATTGGGATGCGTGCCGAGACTCAACCGGGTTATCCTCGGGAAACGTGCAGAAAATGCTCGGAGTAGAATTTGACCGAGACTGGTACAAGGGAGAGCGGAATGGAAAACGGAAAGACTGGAGGAAAAACGAGCAGTGAAAACCGACCGAGGAAGCTGAAAATGCCAAAACCGAGAATCGCCGGGATGCGCTCGGTTGAGAATATCTTAAGCTTGACTTGGAATTTTGAAGTGAAACCAGGGGCAAAAGAACGGAAACGTCAAGGGCTTCCCGAAAACAGGTTATAATGCTGAAACGGAGTCCGGCCGAAAAACCGACTACGGTCAAGTGTGGGTCCCAGTCGGGCCACGCCCGAGTAAGGAGTCTCGGTTCCCGGTGTCCAGACTCGGGAGCAACTATTTCATGCTTGTGACGATTTCCGAGACAATTCTGACCCAGGGGTATTTTGGTCATTTTGGCACCAGGCCCGGGTTTCTGGAGTCAAGTTCAGATTTTGTCTCCCAATTTCAGGCAGCAGTTTTCCTATGGCCAGAGTCAGGATTGGGCATAATTTGGAGCAGTTTTGACCCAGGGGTATTTTGGTAATTTTGACAAGTTTCGGGTCAAAACGCAGGCCGATGCAGAAAAGAGCAGTTTTTCTTGCTGTATGCGTATTATACGCAGGATGCTGCGTATTATACGCAGACAGCAAGCCAGAGGGAGGATTTTTGGCCAGTTTCTGACCCTGTCTGCGTATTATACGCAGCATCCTGCGTATTATACGCAGCCAGGGGAAGAAAATACGCAGGAAAATGGAAAAATACGCAGCCTTGCGTATTATACGCAGCCAGGGAGGTGAAATACGCAGCCAGGATGGAAAAATACGCAGCCCTGCGTATTATACGCAGCCAGGGAGGAAAATACGCAGAAGTCAACATATGTCAGGCTGCTGTCTGCGTATTATACGCAGAGCCCTGCGTATTTTACGCAGACAGCACAAATTTTGAGGCGGTTTCGGGCAGTGGCAGTTTCGTAAATAAAGGCAGTTTCCAGAAACGTCTTCAGCACTATATAAAGACTCGACCAGACTTGTTTTGGAGGACATCCACACACACATCAACACACAATAACACATCCACGGAGAAGTCGGAACATCCCCGGAGAGCACGGAAACGTGATTCCAGATTCGAAGACCTAGTTTGCTCTTATTCTCTCTCTTATTCAAAAACTGTGTTATTTACGATATGAATTTCAGTAGCTAAACTTTTTACCTAGGTTCTCGGTGAACCTAGGGTTTCGTTTTCAGATTAGTTCTGCGTTTTGATTATGAATTCATGATTGCAGTATCTTAATATCAGCAGCTTTATTCGTTATTCTGTCTTTGAATTTTACTGTTCATGCATGCTCGGCTTGATCACCCAGAATTGCTACAGACCCGAGCCGGTAGGTGAAAACGTCTGGTTAGGGTTAGGAAGAGAAGACAGAATTTAGCACCTTACCCCGATGGGCCGACTAGCGAAGGGGAGTTAGGACTAGCCTGAAATTGTTGAGACCAACTGTTAGAGAATCTGACCCGGGCCATCAGGACAGGTTAGAAACCCTAGCAGCCTTAGAACGAGACTGCAGATTTAGGCAGCTTAACAGGAATCCGACAGTCTGCAGGATCGTGATAACGTGCAGGAAAAGAAAAGATACTGCACAATTGGTACGTGGCACGGATAACGAGACTGCTGTGTGTTTTCATGTCAAACAAAGAACGAAAATCTGAAGAACCCTAGGGGATCCCGGGACCTAGTATCTCAAACCCTAGATTTACAACCTAAAGATTATTCAGAAAATTCTCACAAAAAGATTTACGTTTCAGTTATTTACTTTCAGTACTTAAACAACTCTCAAAATACTCCTCTTTTTTACACTCTGTTTGTTAAAACTGATTACTAGAAAAACCTGCAAAGTCCCTGTGGGATCGATAAACCGAGTCTAAATACTCTCTATATTACTTGATTCGTATACTTGCGAATAGTACGCTAAAAAGCGCATCAAGTTTTTGGCGCCGTTGCCGGGGACTTTTTAGGGTTTATTTAGTAATCCGAATTAATTTTCAGGGTTTTTATTTTTTTTATTTTTATTTTTCTGTTATCTCACTGCTCTTGAGATCTCTACTTTTTCAGGATGGGCGACAATACCGAGAGAACGCCAGAACTGCCCGAGACACGTACTCCAGCCGAGATGGCTCGGTACATCGAAGAGCTCGTCACAGCAGGCCTTGCTGCCCGGAGCAAACAGAGGACATACAACCGGTCTGGGAAGGCATTGGTGGAGAATTTCGAAGTCCCCACGGGGGGGCATGAACGAGCTATTGTGGTGCCCGAGATCACCGCAGAACACTTTGACATAAAACCCTCCACCATCCAGACTGTTCAAACCCTCTGCCCGTTTTATGGGAAAGCCGACGAAGACCCGAACGACTTCATCGGGAAGTTCGAGGACTACTGCAACAAAGTCCGGTATAAGGGAGTTGACGCAGAGGCGCTCATGCTAATACTCTTTCCCTACTGCCTGTACGGAGTGGCCAACGACTGGCTCGAATCCCGACCACCCAGATCCATCACTACATGGGAAGGATGCGTCAAAGATTTTCTGGCCAAATTTTACCCCGCCTCCCGGGTCATCCAGTTACAAAGCGAGATTCTGTCATTCAAACAGAAGACAGGGGAGACGGTGGTAGACGCATGGGACAGATTGATGAGACTTGTGAAAAAATGCCCGAACCACGGTTTCGGAGACCCGAAGATCCTGCAGGTATTCTACCATGCCCTAGACAGGGAGAGTGCTGACAGGATTGACCGAGAAGCCGGAGGAAATTTTTTGTACCATGTGGACAAGGACGGTGCCTATGAGTTGATGAAGCAGTTAGCCAAACAGGACACTCGCCTGTTTGACGATCGCAGGATCACTGCCCGAGCCGAGCCAATGGAAGATGACCGGATAGATAATCTGGCCAAGATCGTGCAAGACTTGGTTAAGAAAGTCTACTCAGAAAATAAGACTGTTGCAGTGGTGGACGGGCCAGATTTGGACGCAGTCATGGAGGGGCTCGGAAACGAAGATGCCAATTACGTACAGCAGCAGTGGGATCCGAGCCGGTACAGACCGGGTGTAGATACTGCTTTATGACATGGCAGATCTAGGCCACGTGGCGACCATCCAGCACACCATATTGTGCTCCACACACACAGGATCACCAGCCGAGCTGATCCATGTGGGGGCTGCGAGACAGAGCCCTCGCATACCACTGCACGGGACTTGTAGGGACTTTGTGGTTTGGAGGCTAGAGTAAGCCCTGTCGCGTGCGAGCCAAGCCCGCACGCGACCTTTAGTAACTGTTTTGAGAGATCTATGGCACGAGCTCCCTAGACCCGGTCAATCCGGTCAAACCCGGTCAACCTCGTAACGGTTCCGGTACTCGCGCACCACGTGCTCTAACGGTTCCTATATACTCGGACGAACGTGCCGTTATGGTTAAGCTAATTAAGCCGCCATCAATGGGCGCATTAACCACACTACAACGGCCACGTTCTCCAGTATATATATATCGTTAACCTTTCCATACAAAGGAGAACAACACTGCCATACGCGGAAGCTCTGCCAAACCTCTGTCTCTCTCTCAGACATTACTACTGACTTGCTCTCTCCCTACACACACCCCTATTCTTCCTGTGCGA
This sequence comes from Linanthus parryae, assembly GCA_023055425.1. Lineage (NCBI taxonomy): Eukaryota > Viridiplantae > Streptophyta > Magnoliopsida > Ericales > Polemoniaceae > Linanthus > Linanthus parryae. The sequence goes on from JALGPY010000005.1 coordinate 105,100,064, forward strand.
TCCCTGATCCACTACGTACGGTGTACACGGAGGTCTCCCTGCCGGAATCTCTTGTGCACATTTTGGTGAACCCGACGTGAAACTTACCAGCAAAAGCAACCATGTCTCAGGAGGATGATGTCAGCAACCGGTCGCCTTCCACCGAAACTCCCTCGGGAGACGAGGCTCGCCGTACTCCGACGACTCCCGGCGAGGCGCCAACTTTGGAGTCTTTGGACGCCACTGTCCAAAGTCAGGCAAAAGCTCTCAAGTCTCAGTCCGCGCAGTTAGAACGGATCTTGGCCGTTCTGGGCACTCTTGCGCCAAATCCTCCACCTGCCGCCGCTATCCCCCAGGGAGGAGGAACCCCTTCCGCTCCAGGATTGGGAGTGTCGGCCACGCCTCCCAATCCTCATCTGCAAACTCCACCGTCGGCCACGCCGCTGCCTTCGATCCAAGGGTCGACGGCACAAATGCTGCCCCCTGCTGCTCACGCCTCTCAGCCCCCGGCTTTGGCGTCTAACCCAACTTTGCAGTACACTCTGCCTCCACCAGCGACGATTTGGGGAAACGCGGGCAGTCAATACACTCCCAATCCTCCGGCAGCATATGTGTCGCCACCGCCTACGGCAACCCCTCCGGCAGCTACCGAGGGAAGTCTCCCAGAATGCATGACGTCCTTGCAGAAGCGCGTGGACTCCATCCTAGCTCATCAATCGCTCGCGGATACCATCATCCCGAAGCTGGACAACGATCCACCCATCCCACGAGAAATTTACCTCATGCCTAACCCGGCGGGGTACAAGGCTCCCAAATGGGACAAGTTCGAGGACGTTAATGGAAACGCTCATGAGCATGTCATGCGTTTCATCGATGTCATGGGTCCATACGGAGCCGATCCCAAGCTGCTGATGCGAGAATTCCCAAAAACTCTTGGGAATGTATCGTACAAATGGTACCGAACATTGGAGGCCGGATCTGTGAAGACTTGGGACGACATGGTCCAGAAGTTCTACACCAAGTTCTTCCAGATGGAAGAGAAGGTGACGATGATCCACCTCTCGCGTATGTATCAGAAACGTGAGGAAGATGGAATCACTTTCATCAAGAAATTCAGAGCGAAATCCTTGGAATGCAAGGATCCAATGCTCGAAAGCCGGCTCGTAGAGATATGCCTACAGTGCATGCGAGACGAATACAAAAGCATGCTGATCAATTTGCAAACACCGACGTTTTCAAAGCTCATCGAATGCACGATGAACATCGAGCCCATTGTCGAGAGACAGAGAAAGAAGAGCGCTCCAGAACGACCTGCGAGCGGCACCACCTACAAGATCGGCAGATTTGGCTACAAGCGGGGACGCGAAGCTGAGGTCAATACAGTTTCGCCCCAAAAGCAAGCAAAAGTTACAAACTTCGACGCACCGCCTCTGCCATGCTCGGTGGAGGAGGCAAGCGATCTCTGCAGACAGTGGCGTAAGGACGGCGTCCTACCACCGCTCGAGAAAGCACCCTCCAAGGAGATGACGAGGGACCCTAAGTGGTGCGAATACCACGGCAAGGTCATGCACCCCACAGCCGAGTGCAAGAAGCTCAGATTCACGCTCGATCAGAAGATGAAGAGCGGCGAACTCATCGTCAGCGACCATCGGAAGGATGTGCGCAACAACCCGCTGCCTACCCATACAGACTCGGGCTCAAAAGGCAAAGAGGTCGCCATGATCTCGATAGTTGACTTGGAAGAAGTCGCAGAGGATGGTCTGCCCATCGTTGCTGAGGTCCATGAAGAAGAAGACTACAGCATGGACACAGAAGATGAGCGTGCTGACCGCATGAAAGGGTCGCACGGCTTCGACAAATTCTTCGACGAGATGAATTTCTCCGAAAAATGTCGAGCGGACATGACAAAAGCAATCTTAAGGGTAGCAGAGGACTACGAGGAGGACCTCGTGATCTCCAACGGGAAAGTCGTCAGGGCATCCCGTTCCACAGAAAAGATTATGACCTTTTCTGCCAGCGACAAGAAGACAGATGCGAGCCACCAGAGGCCCCTGTACGTGACCGCCATCATCAACGCGTCGAATTCAAGCGAGCATTCGTCGATGGAGGAGCAGCGGTCAATGTTGTTCCACTCCACACACTGAAGCTAGCAGGGATCCCCGAGCACAAGGTAGTCAAGCGTCCCTCCCCGCTGGTGGGATTCGGAAGCGATTCCAGAATGACGATCGGTTGGATCCGCCTGGGCGTTCAGATCGGCAAAATCAAGTGCTCGGCGAAGTTCTATGTCATAGATGCGAACACCACATACCACATGATCATAGGTCGGGCCTGGATTCATCGCTTTGACGCGATTCCTTCGACGGCCCACCAGGTGATGAAAGCTATCTGGAACGACAGGATTGTCGAAATACCGGCCTCAACTAACCCGTTCAACTTGGACGAAGCACATCTCAGCGAGGCGGTGTGGTTCACCGAGATGGCGGACGAGCCAACACCTGGACCATTCAACCCTACTCCTTTACCTCTTTGGGAGGACATCAAGAACCAGTCACCTGCAGGCGTGATGGTCACAAGGGGAGATACCAAGGAAACGCCGCCTATTCACGAAGAGGCGCCGCGCATCGCATATCACCGCAAGAGTGTGTACACTCTGAAGAGGATCGCAAAACACGACCCCGAGGGCAAGGAGATAGAGAGCTTCTACGCCAACGGGAAGAAATGCTATCGCATATGAAGGTGCGCGGGGACGTCCTCACACGGGCATGGGGGTGTCCCTGGGCAAATCAATCGAATCAAACAAGTTGCGCTGACAGAAGAGCCAACACAGATCGTTTCAGACGAAAAACTCAAAGAAGCGCCTGAATGCATGGAAGACAGGCCAAGACCACAAAAGCAAGAGCTAAAGGAAGTGTTCCTCAGCCCGAACGAGGAAAAGAAAAGGCCAGTCTTCCTAAGCGCGGACCTCACAAGCGAAGAGGAACAAGGACTGCTGCAGCTCCTAACTGAATACAAGGACGTGTTCGCGTGGGAATACGACGAAATGCCGGGTCTGGACACGAGCATCACCATGCACCGTTTAGACATCATCCCAGGGTCTAAACCGGTCAAGCAAAGCACCAGAAGTTTCAGGCCAGAACTCAATGTGAAGATCAAACAGGAGATCGTCAAACTCCTAGATGCCAAGTTCATAGAGCCAAATCACCATCCCACATGGTTGGCCAATATCGTGCCAGTGGTGAAGAAGAACGGACAGCTCCGCATCTGCGTGGACTTCCGAGACCTCAATCGCTTCTGTCCCAAGGACGATTTCCCACTGCCTAACATCGACTTGCTCATCGATTCGACGGCAGGCCATCGCATGTTCAGTTTCATGGACGGCTTCAGTGGGTACAATCAAATCAAGATGGATCCCGAAGATGCACAGAAAACGGCATTCATCACTCCCGTGGGAGTATTCAACTACACGGTAATGCCATTCGGTCTCAAGAACGCAGGCGCGACCTATCAGCGAGCCATGATGGCTCTATTCCATGACATGATGCACAAAGAAGTGGAATTCTATGTGGATGACCTGGTAGTCAAATCCAGGCATGAAGCAGATCACCTTGCAGACCTGCGAAAAGTGTTCAACAGATGCAGGAGTTTTCAACTAAAAATGAACCCTATGAAATGCGCATTCGGCGTGACCTCGGGGAAGTTTTTGGGGTGCGTGGTCCATCGCCAAGGGATCGAGCCTGACCCCGCGAAAGTGTCAGCCATCACCAGCATGACGCCACCTCACGATCAAAGTGCCTTGAAAACATTCTTGGGAAAATTGTCATATCTGCGGAGATTCATCCCAGCAATCGCCGAGATCACGTGCTGCTTCAGCACCCTCCTCAAGAAGGACGCCGCGTACAACTGGGCTCCTGATCACGAAGCCGCATTCGAAAAGCTAAAGGAGCTACTCACATCCCCAAAGATAATGATCGCGCCTCAACTGGGATCACCGCTGCTGCTATATCTTACATCAACAAGGAGATCTATAGGAGCACTCTTGGCTCAGGTGTATGAGGGCCAAGAGAGGCCTATTTATTACATCTCTCGCATCGTGCAGCTTGCTGAATCAAGGTACACAGACATCGAACGTCATTGCCTTGCCTTATTCTTTGTGATAGAGAAGTTGAGACACTATTTTGCATCGCACAAAGTAGTGGTGGTCACCAAAAGCGACCCCATAAGATACTTGCTAACTCACACTACTCCGGGCGGGAGATTGGCGAAATGGTATATGACCATATCTCAATACGACATCACATGCGTGAAGCCAAGAGCGATCAAGTCGCAGGCGGTAGCAGATCTGTTGGCACAGTTCCCCGACAATAGTCACGAACCCGTGATCGAGGAAGAGCTCGAAGGCCCTGAAATTTATGCAATCGACGTGCCCTATTGGACCCTCCACTTCGACGGTTCGTCAACCAGAAAAGGTGGAGGCATTGGAATAGTCTTGACAAAGCCGGACGGGGAAGTCATACAGATGTCCGCAAAACTCAACTTCGCAGTCACAAACAATGAGGCGGAATACGAGGCTCTTATCGCGGGACTTCGTGCAGCGAAAGCTTTGGAAGTGAGCAACTTAACAGTCATGGGAGATTCCAAGCTGATTGTTAAGCAGGCCTCGGGCGAATACGGTTTAAAGGAGATCAACCTTCTGCCATACCGTACCCTAGTGCAAAAGCTGATGCAGCAATTTTGCGACGTGAAATACGAGCACAAACCCCGAGCGGACAACAGGCATGCAGACGCCTTAGCAACTCTGGGATCCAAGGTCAGCATAGACAAATGCCCCGCAAGGATTTCCATCGAAGTGCGAACATCGTCGGCATTAACAGAAGATGCGTGCGACGATGAACACATGGACGACGCAGACTGGCGAAAAGCAATCTTACAAGCTATTGCGAAAGGCACCAGTAGCGAAAGCTGGGTACTCACGAAAGGATACTGCATCCACGACAACACCCTTTACTACAAGGGTCCTGGAGGAATACTCATGCGTTGTGTCTCCGAGCAAGAGGGACAACAGCTGTTAGAAAGGATTCACCAACACGCTTGCGGAGAAAGCGAGGTGTCAATCTACAGGAAAGCTCAGAGATATGGCATTCATTGGCCAGGCATGTCAACAGCTGCAGCCCTGATACAAGGGAAGTGCGAGAGTTGCGCACTAATCAAAGATTCTCTACTCGTCGCTCTAACCGATGACGACACAGACTGGAGAAGCCATTGCTTGAATTCCTCACCCAGGGCATCGTACCCGAATCAAGAAAAGAAGCCGACAAATTGAAGAGGAAAGCCTCTCGATACCTGGTTCAGGAAAACCTGCTTTGGCGAAAAGGTCACGAAGGCAACTTGCTGCGATGCCTAGACGGCAGGGAAGCACAAGAAGTCATGGACCTTTCTCATCAGGTGGAACACCAGGGAGGTGCGAAATTATGCAGACAACTCCTCTCAATCGGATACTTCTGGCCCACGATGGAGGTCGATTGCCGCACCAAGGTGCGACGTTGCCAAGAATGTCAATTCAAAGGGAACCTAGTGCACGCTCCTGCCGTGGATCTACATGCATTAGGGACGCCATGGCCATTTCATACATGGGCTCTGGACTTCATTGGTCCCATCCGACCAACGTCACATGGGAACCATTTCATTCTCACTGCAACCGAACTGTTTACCAAATGGGTGGAAGCAATACCACTGAAGACGGCAAACGCGCTGGCTGTGGTTAACTTCATCCAGGAAAACATTGTATGCAGGTTCGGAATCCCAAATACTATTCTTTCAGATAACGGTACTCCTTTTGTTAATCGACAGGTAGCTACCAAACTCGCGGAGTACAATATCAGGCAAATATGCTCCACCCCCTATTATCCAAAGGGAAATGGACAAGCCGAAGCGACTAACAAAACGCTGTTGCGAATTCTGAGCAAGATGGTCGCAGATGACCACAAGAAGTGGGCCGACTCCCTTAACATAGCTCTGTGGGCCTACAGAACTTCTCCAAGGACACCTACAGGGGCCTCGCCATTTCTACTATGTTATGGGGCCGAAGCTGTGGTACCTGCGGAGGTCAGAGTCAATTCGGCAAGGCTGGCCTTCCACGCACTTTATGAAAATCAACGCGATCATGATTTAGTCTTGCTGGAAGAAAAGCGAGAACAAGCCAAAAGGACTAACAAGCGGTACCAAGAGAGAATCGCTCGCGCCTATAACAAGACAGTCCAGCGACGGGATTTCGCAGTTGGCGACCTGGTCCTGCGCGCATCTGATCACTGCATGCGAGAGGCAACCCACCCAAAGTTCGCAGCTAATTGGGAGGGACCCTTCGAAGTCACAGAAGTCTTCGATAGCGGCTACTGCAGCATACGAAGGTTGCACGGCACAACCTCAACTCCAAGCTCAGTCAACATGCGCTGGATCAAGAAGTACTATCCCTGACTTCTCTTATTTCATACGTTTTATGATAACGTTGCTTAATGTCTCATGTGGCTACGATATTCGCAATCTCCTCTCCCATATGAGAGGATTGTAATCCTATCTCTCCCATATGAGAATGTCATAATAAAAGAATTCTCCCAGATGAGAAGTTCACATTTTTTAGCTGTTTATATCGCTTATCTAATTTGTTACAACTGTTAACAATGATTTATTCGCTTCAATAGTAACAAATGTAAACACGATCTTAAATGATCATCAAAGCCTATCCCTTACGATAGCGAACGCGATCTTAACTGATCATCAAAGCCTATCCCTTACGATAGCGAACGCGATCTTAACTGATCATCAAAGCCTATCCCTTACGATAGCGAACGCGATCTTAACTGATCATCAAAGCCTATCTCATACGATAGCAAACGCGATCTCAATCGATCATCCAAAGCCCATCTCTTACGATGGCAACCACTGCAAATGCGATCTTAAATGATCATCAAAGCCTATCTCATATGATAGCAAACGCGATCTTAAGTGATCATCTAAAGCCCATCTCCTACGATGGCAGCCACTACAAATGCGATCTTAATTGATCATCAAAGCCTATCTCGTATGATAGCGAATGCGATCTCAATCGAAAGCCTATCTTTTACGATAGCAGCCAAACACAAACGCGATCTTGATTGATCATCAAAGCCTATCTCATACGATAGCAAACGCGATCTCAATCGATCATCCCAAAGCCTATCTCTTACGATAGCAAATGCGATCTTAATTGATCATCTAAAGCCCATCTCTTACGATGGCCACCAATACAAATGCGATCTCGATCGATCATCTAAAGCCTATCTTTTACGATGGCAGTCAACATAAACGTGATCTTAATTGATCATCTAAAGCCCATCTCTTACGATGGCAGCCAATACAAATGCGATCTTAAGTGATCATCCCAAAGCCTATCTCTTACGATAGCAAATGCGATCTTAATTGATCATCTAAAGCCCATCTCTTACGATGGCCACCAATACAAATGCGATCTCGATCGATCATCTAAAGCCTATCTTTTACGATAGCAGTCAACATAAACATGATCTTAATTGATCATCTAAAGCCCATCTCTTACGATGGCAACCAATGCAAATACGATCTTAAATGATCATCCAAAGCCTATCTCTCACGATAGCAGTCAACGTAAACGCGATCTTAATTGATCATCTAAAGCCCATTCCTTATGATGGCAGCCGATGCAAAGGCGATCTTAAGTGATCACATAAGCCTATCTCCTACGGTAGCAGCAAAAAATACAAAAACAATCTCAATCAATCATCAAAAACCTATCTCTCACGATAGCGGTTTACACAACTGCGATCTTATATGATCTTCTCAAGCCTATCTGTTACGGTAGCAATTTATATGCAAAGTGATTTTAGTTGATCACCTAAGTCTGTATGTTACGATGGTAACGTAACTGCAGAACTATCTTGCTAGACCTTCTAAGGGTCTATCTGCTGCGATAGCAATTCGTGCGAGAAATTATCTCAGGCAATCCTCTAATAAAGCCTATCTTCTATGATAGCAATTCGCACCGCTCAATGATCTCAATTGATCTATAAAAAAAAAAGACTATCTGCTTTGATGGCAAAGTTGTGAACGTGATCTCATACGATTTACAACGACCACTTGCAAGCCCATTCGTCAAGATGGCACAACTGCGAAATTATGATCTCGAATGATCTAGCGAAACATCTACGCATTGACGTCGCATATGTGAAATCATTACATGGCATTATGCAAGGCAAAACAAGCCGAAACGCATGCGAAATTGTATTTTGTTGCAAAGAACAGATGATACAAATACTATCTATCATTATGAGTCAAATGACTTACAATTTATCTATCTAGATAGCAGCTTACAAGCGAGAAGCTCGAATCTAACTACACAGCCGACATGGCTCACAATACATTCGAAAAATGGCTGGTAAGCCAGAAATGCGCCAAGGGAACTCTCGACTAAGAAAAGAGAGAATCCACCGGTCTTGACACCGGCAGCACAGTACACAGATCTGCGGCCAAAGATCTGTAGCAAGTAGGATGCATCTGCGAAGAGATTAACTCGCCATTCGCTACATCCTTAGCGGCAAGAGCCGGGCGAATCCACGTCCAAAGATCTTAGGGTCTGACGAAACCCCTGTCTGATCAAGATATGTACCAGAGGAACCACCTGTTCCGGCGTATGCCGTCGTGCAAAACAGGGGAAGCCGTCATTCCTCTGGTACTGGGTTCCTTGTCATGATAGACAAGGGCGTTGGCGAGCCTCCTGAGTTCAAGAACGAAGAGGCAAGAAACTCTCCTCCAGGGATGCCGGAGGAGAATCACGCCGTTCATTACGAGACGGTAGCACGGTCACTACGGCGCTGCACCTCGCCACGAGGCGGCCGGAAACATGACCTGCACACATAATACACGAAGAAATTTCTTCGAACACACATGAGGTATTATCTGCATCCTCTTTATGACGGTTATAAACAGCAATAAGCCTCATAAAGTGGATCTTGGAGACTATTTCTATAGCACAAAGCGCAAACTCAGGATTCAAAACCTGAAGTTGCCATGAATCAACGAAAAACAGGCGTTGAAGCCAGCAGTCGTAAGGACTCACGGCAAAGCACATGTTTGGGATGAAGAACCCAAATGGCAAAGGCAGGGTTTATATAGGCCCTGTGGAGACTCTTCGGTTGCATAAGATGAGTCAGCAAAATTCAAAAAAGAGGGTAAGTTCAATCACTTACGCCTTGAAAAGCGGTAACAATCAATTACCCTACTAAAGGCTACGATGATTCAGTTGCGTATCCTAATAAATGACGGATAGTCATGATTCGGATGGACTTCCCAACGGAAGCGTGCTTATCTGCCGAGAAATTAGCGCGAAAATCAAGCAAAGAATCAATTGCTGATGTCATAATTGGATGTGCACAGAAATGTCCAATCAAATCCCGAAAGGGGCAAAACGGGCAAACTCATTGTTTGTTGTTAAAAAAGAAGGGGGAGAAACCCTAGCAACATTACATTAATGTTTCAAAATATTACATTAATGTCTCAACCATTTTCCTGTTTTCTTTTCAAAATTCGAAAAGTCAAAACAAATTTTTGACTAAGGAGTCCTGGGGCTCGAACTGCTCGATCAGCCTCTCCACTTGTTGCACTTCTTGCTTTAGTTGCTCGCACTTGGCGTTCATTTCATGATACAGCTTCAAAGCTTCATCAACCTTTTGCTTCTGCTGCTCCACCTTCTGCATCTCAGCTGCGAGATTCTGGTGCCCGAGATTCAGAGTTACAGCTGCGCGAATCAGTGTAACTCTGTCCTTGAGGAATTTGAAACCAAGTCTGCCTTGGACTTTGAGCACGAGATTTTGGCACATGCCACATAGCAATTCAGCACTCTGGGCCGAAATGGTCGCAGGTGTAGCCGCACACAGCTGCTCTAGTATCCAGATGGCTTCAGTAAGGAATAGCCTCCTGTCAAAAGGACTGATCTCCAGACACCTCACAAACGATCGGGGGTATCTGAGGCGCATTCGAACCACCCAGTCTACATCGGTTTGCTTCAAACCTGAGACATCAAAAACAAGTCATGATGTCAAAACTCGCAAGCAAATAATGCGACGTGCGAATGGTAAAATCTCTGCTTACCAGTGCCTTCCAGAATTTCATGAATAGAGGGAATGCGAGCCACCGGGTTGTTCGAAGACTGCCCTCGCTCCATGGCTCTCCTATCAGCTGCGAGCTCCAAACTCTCATAGTTAGGAGGAAGAGTGTAGGCCGCACCAGCTGCGACTACATTCCCAACCTGCGAGCCCCAAATACTCCACGCAGGAATAGGTGCTTCCGGTTCAGTCATCGCCGGAGGCGAGGGGACAGCCGAAGTCGCTGGACGGACACTCCCAGATGCGAAAATATTAGCATCACTTGTCCTTTCTTCCTCACCGCCAGTACGGACACCTTCGTCCATCGGCACAGTATCAGCTTCGACATCATCGGAAAGTTCGATGACATCCTCGAGACGCTCACTTACGTGTCCAGCAGCTGCGACGGGCTTCTCGGTATGGGAGCTCGAAATTGGAACATGGGATGCAGAAGGCTGACTTCTCTGCTCCAGCTCAGGTTCCCCAGCATGACCTGCGATATCGAATGCGATAATATGAGGTAACTTGTGTTATAAGTTATTTCACTATCTTTACTAAAGCTAAGAATAAGCACCTCCACGCGAAGGTGGGATTGAGGTATCCTCATCATACACTAGGGATGTGGAACCGTGCCCTATCAGTGTATCCTCACTAAGCAAATCTTTAAGAGAAGCGTGACCTGGGACGCGAGTAAACCAGTCATGATTTTGCCTCAAGTGACTAAAGCCTAGTATGCGCATATCACTCAAAATAATTACCTGAGGGTTCTCCGCATTTGCTTACCAACCAACGGCGAATGTCAGGCTTTGACACACCGTGCTCTAACGCACCCACAATTACATCTCTATAAGTAACTGCGAGATTGAAGATCTCACCTTTATCGCCACCTGCGATCTCTGCGAAGTCCGCTTGGACTTGCTCTAGCTCTGCTGTGTCCTCTTCAGGAACCTCATCTTCCTCCTCCACATGAGGAGCCACTTCTTCGGGAAGCTCGTCTTCCTCGCCAGCTGGACGCACTAAGTCGTCAACATGTAGCTCCTCGAGGCTTCGCTGTTTCACAAGCTCGAGTTCCTCTTCCTCTCGCTGCCTTCTCCTTTCAGCAGCCTCCGCGGCTGTCCTCCGGGACTCAGCAAGAACATCCTCGCTTATGGGATCATCTGAAACGCCAGAGTGGGCATCTCTCTTTTGCCTCTTGGCCACGAGGCCACCAACGGCTTCATCATCATCATCTGCGAATACAAAATTGGTTCAAAGAAAAAGAACTGCACAAAAGTCATGATAAAGGACAAGGAAAGGCGACGGAAGTACCTCCTGACTCTTCCTCGCGCATCACAACTGTTCCTTCTTCTTCTTCTTCATTACTTGCTTGGGGCTCCTGCCTCTCTTCCTCTTCCTCTTGATTGAATGGAACGAAGGTTTCAACTGCGAGATCTTTTCGCACCTTGCCGGGCATACGCCCCTTACCTTTGTCCTTGACAGAAAGGGACCTCACTGGGGGCGAAGCTGGAGCGCTCCTAGGGGAAGAAATCGTAATCCCCTTTTGCCTAGGTCTCTTCGCTCTCGGCGCCGCAGTCGCTGGAGGGGACGGGTCATCTCTAGGAGGAGACGGAGCCGGAGGGTTGTCTATCAGCGAGTCAGCAAAAGTGTTCATGACCCCACGAACTTTTGTTTCGACCTCGGCATCCATCCTCCATGCTAGCCGATACGACTCCCCCCTCCTTCTGGTGGAAACAATGGTATCCACCAGTGGTTTGGAACGGTCACCAGCTGCGAACCTCCGCACATGACACTAGACAATACAGAACAAAAAGCATCAGTGCAAGCAAATCAAAGAGCTCAAAGCACACAAGGAAACCGCTTACCTCAGCAAACGCCTTGCTATATTTGATGACCTGCGTGTCACCCTTCTTGATTGCATCGACCTGCTCCTTCAGAATGAAATCGGGGCACAAATGATTCTCGCGGTCCAACAACGAGTAGCAGCCGTACTCAGACTCGCTCAAACTGCAATTGGGGCGAAACGGAAAAGAGTTTCTCTTGATCAAGGGGGCCCTTCCTGGCTGCGCCGCCGCCTCCGTCTCCATCCTCGTCTGCTGGGCAATCCAGTATGCGATCCAGTTCTGGGAACAACCACCCTTGCGAGTTCCCGCATGCTGCTCGAAGGGAAGATTGCTCATGAGGACCGTCTTGCACTCCTTTGTCAGCAAGCGCTTGTAACACCCTCTGACGATAGACTGGGGCCAGATTGATGGGGCCACCGCATCGAAACCAAACTGAGGCGAGACCCGAGTGGGGTCAACATCCACTGTAAGTCTTTCATATCGTGGCGCGAGCTCACGAATGTGCTCTGCAAGTGCGGGAAGAGAACCTCGCAGACACCAGCAAAAGAACTCACGATAGCGCTCGTGGAAATGCGGCCCCTTTTCAAAGAGAAGGCCTTCTGACAAGACCATACCTTTAGAAGGGTATAGCTTTGGAAACCACCGCACGTTCTCGACACGTGTGGCGTAGGGCCTGGCAGTGAACTCCCTTCGTTTGTCGCATATCAAGCTCCAAGTACACTTGGTGTTGCTTGCTCCAAACCATCTCGCAGCTCTCCCGCTGTTGAACGCCTCCGTCTCGCCTGGGGGACACCACTTCTCAAGTGGGAGGGGAGTTGGAGCATAAGACGGCCAGCGCTCAAAAACCCACATTGTCAAAAAACTGATATTGACAAAAGTCAGAACATCGAGACGGCCGCGCGATTCCCTCATCGCCAGAACCAGCTGGTCCAGCCTATAATACAACGTACCCAAGACCAAGGGTCCGAGCGCGACTCTCTGGCCAAGAGCGAGCCTCACCGCAAGTGGCAGCACATGGTAGAAGACCCCGTCATGGGGGTGACCATCAATCAGATACCTCGACAGCCAAGCACAAAGAAAGGCGCAAAGGGTCAGATGATAACCCTTGCCCTCTACGTAATTCTCGGCCTTCGGGTTTCCGCTCAAAAGCTTCTTAGTAATGCTGCTGCTCGCATAGTCTCGGAAGAAGTACTGCAACCACTTGTTCCAGGTATTCTTCGCAGATGTATCAACCAGCTGCCAGTTTGGAAGAGGTTTCGTACTGGTCCACCGAGTGGAGATTTTCTTTACCTCTGCTAGGCACTCCTCCATCTGCGCGTACAAGGCCAATTCCGCAGGTGTTCTTAAGTGACTCAAGGGGTCCACCTCGCCCATGGGGGAAAGCTCATACAGCATTTGAACGTCCTCGAGCGTGGGGGCAGCCTCGAACTCAGCAAAGTGAAATGTGTGAGTCGCAGGCGAATAGCGGGACAGAAGGTCTAGAAGCATGGACTGATCCAACTTCACGGCAGCACCCTTCATAGCACGGACGGCGAAGAAAATGCCGGCTTTATCGAGAGTTTCGGCGTAATTACCCAACACGTGGTCAGTCCACTCATCCATATAGTCCAACTTCTGGACAAACGCCTGAGTAGAAATTGCGGTGTATGGGAAGTGCCCATTCTCGATTCCCAATCGAACCACATCCTCGGAGCCAACTAACTCGAGCAAGGCTGAGTTAACTGGGCGAGTCAGTGTTAACAACTGCTCAACGGGAACAGGATCAGGCATCCTCTTCGCCTTCACCCTCGCGTGGTAAAAATCTTTCCCACCCAGAAAGGGGGCTTTTCGCCACAGAGCCTGCGGAAGCTCCGGCATCTCTTCATCTTCCTTGACGGGTCTGGTTACTCTTGTTTTGGCCATTCCTGCGAAAGGGCAAAAAAAGGGGGGGGGGGAGAAATACCACACTTCAGTTTGAATTTTGGAATTCGAGATCTATGCAAAGGAAAGCAGACAGTTCCGGTGCCGATTTCAGAAATTGGGGATTTGCAAGACCCAATATTGTTGAAAGATTAAAAACGAAGCAGGTTTAAAGATCAAAGCCTCTTCACAGATTTCATGGGTTTACAGATTCAACGCAGTTCAAGGCAAACGCCGGTATTTTAAAATCAAAAAGTAAACGAGGCCAACCTTGTTTCCTTGAAGCCTGCTTGGATATGCACAGTTGAAGAATACGATTTGCAGTTCTGAACTGGTGGTTGATGATCTGGATCTGCTCTCGAAGATCTCCGGATACCATTCACTTTAAGAGAAAGAAGTGATGCTTTGCAATAATGGGATACAAGGTATTTATCCAAAAGAATGAGGGGTTGCGTCCCTTCAGTAGTCGAATCGCAACCGTCACCGTCGTGTCGCGCAATCACAGGACGGGCTGACGTCACGCCTAAAACCCTAAAGGTCAGACGGCACGACTCTAGGGGTTTTAGGTCATAATTACACGCACGGGGGCTGAATCTACCCATATTTGAATTGGTGCGTGGCGACGACGCGCATGTTGGTTTCCGCGCATGGAAGCCTGTACAGCTATGAGCCTTCACGCGCAGAAAGGGGGCTAATGTAGATACTGCTTTATGACATGGCAGATCTAGGCCACGTGGCGACCATCCAGCACACCATATTGTGCTCCACACACACAGGATCACCAGCCGAGCTGATCCATGTGGGGGCTGCGAGACAGAGCCCTCGCATACCACTGCACGGGACTTGTAGGGACTTTGTGGTTTGGAGGCTAGAGTAAGCCCTGTCGCGTGCGAGCCAAGCCCGCACGCGACCTTTAGTAACTGTTTTGAGAGATCTATGGCACGAGCTCCCTAGACCCGGTCAATCCGGTCAAACCCGGTCAACCTCGTAACGGTTCCGGTACTCGCGCACCACGTGCTCTAACGGTTCCTATATACTCGGACGAACGTGCCGTTATGGTTAAGCTAATTAAGCCGCCATCAATGGGCGCATTAACCACACTACAACGGCCACGTTCTCCAGTATATATATATCGTTAACCTTTCCATACAAAGGAGAACAACACTGCCATACGCGGAAGCTCTGCCAAACCTCTGTCTCTCTCTCAGACATTACTACTGACTTGCTCTCTCCCTACACACACCCCTATTCTTCCTGTGCGATCCCTGATCCACTACGTACGGTGTACACGGAGGTCTCCCTGCCGGAATCTCTTGTGCACACCGGGCACGAGAGATCATCCCGGGTTCCGGTACGGAAACCCGAACGCAGCAGTTTATGCACCGGGGTTCCAGCACAGGCCATCAGCGCAGCAGGCTGCACCGACGCAGCAGGCTCAGTCGGGCCCATCTGCACAGCAGTACGACGCTCAGATGAAGGAGATCAAGTCCATGTTCCAGACCATGGAGTCCCGGTTCAAGCACATGGACGCCCTGACAGCCGACGTGCAGATGACCAAAACGTCACTGCGCGCTTTGGAAGTACAAGTAGGGCAGTTAGCACAGCAGCTAACTGAAAGACAGCCAGGAAACTTACCCTCGAATACAGTAAACAATCCACGTGCTCAGGTGAATGCCATCACCACTCGGAGTGGATTAGCACTACAGGAACCGCCGTATCCTAGCCATGCACGTGCAGAAAAGTCGAAGGAAATCGAGCGCGAAATATTTGGCCAGGATAACAGCTCAGCCGACCGCCCCCAGCCGAAGGGCTCGGTTGAGCAGGATGTAGTGCAGAACGAGAAGGAAGCAGAAACGGTACCTGTCTCCAAGGAGGTGCCGTATCCTTTGAAGACACGAAAGAGGGATGATAGCAAGGACTACGCCAGATTTCTCGAGATTTTCAAACAACTGAAGATCAACATACCCTTTGCGGAGGCGTTGGCAAAGATGCCCACTTATGCCAAGTTCCTCAAAGATATTTTGTATGGACGGAAACGTATGAGCGATTTCGAGACTATAAATCTGACGGCAGAAGTGAGCAATTGTGTGAAGAATGGGCTACCGAGGAAGAGGAAGGACCCTGGCAGTTTTGTCATCCCGGTGACCCTAGGTAATGCTTACACAGGAAAGGCTCTGTGTGACCTAGGGGCCAGTATCAATCTGATGCCGTTATCAATTTTCAAAACTTTGAAAATCGGTGAACTCAGGCCCACCAGAATCAAGCTGCAGATGGCGGACAGATCTGTGAAGCAGGCTTACGGAGTTATTGAAGATATTCTGGTGAAAGTCGGAGAATTGATTTTTCCGGCAGATTTTGTAATTCTGGACATGGAGGCAGGAGACGTACCACTCATTCTGGGCAGACCGTTTCTGGCCACTGGAGAAGCTATGATAAACTGCAAAAGCGGAGAATTGACTATGCAGATTAATGAAGACAAGGTGAAGTTCAACGTTTTCAAAAATCTGCAACTGCCGAATTATTATGAGCATGAAGACATCTTCGCAGTGGAGGTAGTCGAAGAAAGATGGGAAAACGAGGAGATGGACGAGCTATGGGCTGAGATTGACAGAGTGGATAGAGAGAATGAGGAGAGATTCCACGAGGAGCAGGCCATGCAAGCTGATAATCGGACCAGTTTACAGCTGGACGGAAAAGGCGAGCAGAAATTGGCCCCGGTCCCGTCACTCGAAGAGCCACCGACCGTGGAGCTGAAACCGCTCCCGAGCCATCAAAGTTCAGCACAACCAAAGCAGTTTCAAGAAGGGCATAAAGCACTTCTATGCGAGTCTCGGAAGCAGCTTTTCACGGGAAAATTGAGATCTCGGTGGTCAGGGCCGTTTATCATCAAAGAGGTACTTTCATGGGATGCGGTTGAATTGAAAAATTCGCATGACAGTACAACTTTCAGGATGAGCCGAAACCGGGTCAAGCCATATTTGGGCCCGGAAGAGGACGTAAAGGTAGACTGTTTTGACGTCCCTTGAGCAAACATGAGGTAACTGGGTCGGGCCGTCGACCGTAAAAAACAAGCGCTGGTTGGGAGGCAACCCAACATAGTAAGTTAGTTTAAATTATTTCAGTTTTATTTTCAGTTTTGAATTTTGAGAGAGGTAAGATGAGTGGGTATTAACTTTGAATTGAGTATGTGCAGATACAGCAGAGCAGAAAACGAGAAAAAACGGAGCATGAATACGGTAGAGAGAAAAAAAAAATCTATGTCTAGGCTGTTGTGTGCGTATTTTACGCACACTGTGTATATTTTACGCACACCGCAGCCCAGTTTGCCAAACTTTTGAAAAAAAAAAAAAAATTTTTTTTGCTGCTTTCTGCGTATTTTACGCAGCTTTCTGCGTATTATACGTAGCCAGCAAGAAAAACTTGATTTTTGAAAAAAAAAAAAATTATTTTTGAAAAATTATTTTAGCTGCT
Source organism: Linanthus parryae (assembly GCA_023055425.1). Classification (NCBI taxonomy): domain Eukaryota; kingdom Viridiplantae; phylum Streptophyta; class Magnoliopsida; order Ericales; family Polemoniaceae; genus Linanthus; species Linanthus parryae. The sequence continues at coordinate 105,117,402 of JALGPY010000005.1, forward strand.
GTCTGCGTATTTTACGCAGCTTTCTGCGTATTTTACGCAGCCAGCAGTGTAAACTGCATTTTTCTGGAAAAAAAAAAAAAAAAAAAAAACTTCAATTATACCTGCTGTCTGCGTATTTTACGCAGGTCCTGCGTATTATACGCAGTCAGCAGGTAAAATTGCAATTTTTTTTTATCACTCCAGATGGCCCTGTGTGCGTAAAATACGCACGTATGCGTATTATACGCACAAAACTTCAGTTTTTTTTTTCAAATTTTAAATGAAGGGCATTTTCGTAATTTGGCAAAAGTAGGGTTTTTAAGGCCGACGGGTTGGAGCCATTTTTGGCCTCTTTTTTTTTCTCTCTACCTCCATACACAGATCTGTGGAGTTTGAAGCGAATTTAGAAATTTCGTAGAAGAAAGGGCTGATTTCCGAAAACTTGAAGAATCGACCCCGGTGTGTTCTGCACTCGACCGTCACAGGGACTCGTACGAGTTGGGGATTTTTCAGGAACGGTTTTTCTGCATAACAGAGCAATCGACCCCGGTGTACGAAAGTACACTCGACCATATGGGAGCACATTGTCACACACAATGGTGCTCGGGGATTGCACATTTGAAGAGCGCATACAGAGCCCGGGAGGTTGGCAACTTCCGTCGAGAAATTTTTCGGCGACTGGTCAACGGTCCTTCACTGCCGGACTCTGCGAAAAAGTCAGCACCTGTAAGAACTGACTCCGGGTGCACAGGTTCAATTTCTTTCTCTCGCTTTATTTTTATGCATATGCTACCATATACTACCAGTCGTTTTCATTCGATGAGGCAAGCCAGCTCATCCAATCCAGATTATATGCCTGGTGACTAGTACCATGAGGGCATGGCACCATCCAGTGTGGGGGTGGTGGCGTTGTAACTGCATTATTTTTATTTACTTAAAAAATATTTGTGAAAAATTTTTTTTTAAAAAAAAAAAAAAAAAAAAAAAAAAAAAAAATTGGTGAAAATGAAAATTTTGAGACTGGGTGAAGGATTTAGCTTAAAACTGGAGAGAGCTTAATGATAGAAAATTCCCCGAAGTGGACGAACTTAGGTGAGGAAGAGCTGCGAGAATCTGTCTAGAGGAGTTAATAGAGCCAATGCACTTCAGAAAACGCAAGTAGCTGTCTCCCGAGCAATGTATCCGACTAGTTGCCAGACCACCGTCACCAGGTAGTCGTCAACCCGCCATCACGGTCACCACATCATTTGGTGGAGTGATAGGCCATAGGGGACCTCACGTCCTGTCTCGCGCCTTAGGTCCACTAGTGAGCCCCGTTGATCCATTAACCCTTTTCTTGGTAACCGTTTGACCTAGGAAGCCGTTTTTTGATACTCGCATCATTATTAGTATTTTTACCTTTCCTACGCGTCATGGCACGAGGGAGTTGAGTTGAGGGGGATTTTCTGGGGTAGAGCAGAATTGTCATATTTTAAAGTGGATGAGCTTTATTTTTATATTTGAGGGTGTGTAAGGGTGAGATAGTGACGGTAGCACACTTTGGTGTGGCGGTGGCTCACGACATTACACCGTGAGCACAGGAGGAGAGCCGTAGTGCGTGAACATTTTTCCGCACGACATGGGGAACTTGGGTTGACAGGGTTGATTGGAGGACGCGCTGAGCTATTTAGACATCCTTGGAGTGAGGAGGATCGGTTGGAAAAGCGCGAATATTTTACAGATTGACTACATGGTTCGGAATTAGTGTGGGGGTGGTCATTACAGATTATTTCAGTATTTTTCAGCCACCCCACGTTTTTAGTTTATCATAGAGTTGGCCTGGTTTATATTGTTTATTGTGTTGTCCCGCAAAAAAAAAATAAAAAAAAAAAAATAATAATAAAAAAAAAATGAAAACGAAAAAAAAAAAAGAAAAAAAATAAAAAAAAGTATCAAAGGCAGAAAATTCAGGGTGCTTGATTGATTTTATTTCAAAACGCCAGGCCGGCTATTTTTATCACAGTTTCACATTCGTTCACAGTTGTGGCCGCGAGAACGGCAGTTACACCGGGACTGGGGAAATTGAGTGTCTAGAATCTTAGGTGATTTGGGTCAGTTTCTATCATCTCGGTGAGGGAGTGTGAGATTGGGGTATGTGTGAGTGTGCTGTGACGTTTAGGACATCGCTTCTAAATGACTTATCCTACCGTCCCAAAGCCGGCAGATTTACATTACACCCGGAGTAAAAGCACGGAAGGTGTGCGTTAGGGATACGTTCGGTTTGCGTGCAAAAGCGGAAGTAAGTGGTGTTCGTGCTTGTTCCTAACCTAGGCTGGCCGCGAGTTCTTCCGATCACCGCAGTTTCTGAAATCTAGGGGAATATGAGAACTTGATGATTTCAGTTTGAGTTGAAGAGATTGCCCAGTCTCACCCAAAAAAAAAATATATAAACTGTTTTTATAAATACTGTTTTTAAATAAGTGCAGTTACACCGCTCTGGATTGATTCGGGATTGTATGCATTGGTAGTATATTGCTGGAGTTTGCTCGGGACGAGCAAAGTTTAGTGTGGGGGTATTTGATAACGCCCAAATAGGGGTTATTTTATAGCCTGAAAAGACGTGTATGTGTGCTGGAAAACCGCGTTTTAGCCAGAATTCACCCTCAGAAAGCCTCGGAAATTAGAACGAGATGTTTATTTGCTCTTCGTAAATTTCTGCTTATTTCACGCATTTCGAGATATGATCACGGGTTTGTTCATGTTTTCTTTACAGGAACAGGTTCGGGAAGCGCATTGGGATGCGTGCCGAGACTCAAACGGGTTATCCTCGGGAAACGTGCAGAAAATGCTCGGAGTAGAATTTGACCGAGACTGGTACAAGGGAGAGCGGAATGGAAAACGGAAAGACTGGAGGAAAAACGAGCAGTGAAAACCGACCGAGGAAGCTGAAAACGCCAAAACCGAGAATCGCCGGGAAGCGCTCGGTTGAGAATATCTTAAGCTTGACTTGGAATTTTGAAGTGAAACCAGGGGCAAAAGAACGGAAACGTCAAGGGCTTCCCGAAAACAGGTTATAATGCTGAAACGGAGTCCGGCCGAAAAACCGACTACGGTCAAGTGTGGGTCCCAGTCGGGCCACGCCCGAGTAAGGAGTCTCGGTTCCCGGTGTCCAGACTCGGGAGCAACTATTTCATGCTTGTGACGATTTCCGAGACAATTCTGACCCAGGGGTATTTTGGTCATTTTGGCACCAGGCCCGGGTTTCTGGAGTCAAGTTCAGATTTTGTCTCCCAATTTCAGGCAGCAGTTTTCCTATGGCCAGAGTCAGGATTGGGCATAATTTGGAGCAGTTTTGACCCAGGGGTATTTTGGTAATTTTGACAAGTTTCGGGTCAAAACGCAGGCCGATGCAGAAAAGAGCAGTTTTTCTTGCTGTATGCGTATTATACGCAGGATGCTGCGTATTATACGCAGACAGCAAGCCAGAGGGAGGATTTTTGGCCAGTTTCTGACCCTGTCTGCGTATTATACGCAGCATCCTGCGTATTATACGCAGCCAGGGGAAGAAAATACGCAGGAAAATGGAAAAATACGCAGCCTTGCGTATTATACGCAGCCAGGGAGGTGAAATACGCAGCCAGGATGGAAAAATACGCAGCCCTGCGTATTATACGCAGCCAGGGAGGAAAAAACGCAGAAGTCAACATATGTCAGGCTGCTGTCTGCGTATTATACGCAGAGCCCTGCGTATTTTACGCAGACAGCACAAATTTTGAGGCGGTTTCGGGCAGTGGCAGTTTCGTAAATAAAGGCAGTTTCCAGAAACGTCTTCAGCACTATATAAAGACTCGACCAGACTTGTTTTGGAGGACATCCACACACACATCAACACACAATAACACATCCACGGAGAAGTCGGAACATCCCCGGAGAGCACGGAAACGTGATTCCAGATTCGAAGACCTAGTTTGCTCTTATTCTCTCTCTTATTCAAAAACTGTGTTATTTACGATATGAATTTCAGTAGCTAAACTTTTTACCTAGGTTCTCGGTGAACCTAGGGTTTCGTTTTCAGATTAGTTCTGCGTTTTGATTATGAATTCATGATTGCAGTATCTTAATATCAGCAGCTTTATTCGTTATTCTGTCTTTGAATTTTACTGTTCATGCATGCTCGGCTTGATCACCCAGAATTGCTACAGACCCGAGCCGGTAGGTGAAAACGTCTGGTTAGGGTTAGGAAGAGAAGACAGAATTTAGCACCTTACCCCGATGGGCCGACTAGCGAAGGGGAGTTAGGACTAGCCTGAAATTGTTGAGACCAACTGTTAGAGAATCTGACCCGGGCCATCAGGACAGGTTAGAAACCCTAGCAGCCTTAGAACGAGACTGCAGATTTAGGCAGCTTAACAGGAATCCGACAGTCTGCAGGATCGTGATAACGTGCAGGAAAAGAAAAGATACCGCACAATTGGTACGTGGCACGGATAACGAGACTGCTGTGTGTTTTCATGTCAAACAAAGAACGAAAATCTGAAGAACCCTAGGGGATCCCGGGACCTAGTATCTCAAACCCTAGATTTACAACCTAAAGATTATTCAGAAAATTCTCACAAAAAGATTTACGTTTCAGTTATTTACTTTCAGTACTTAAACAACTCTCAAAATACTCCTCTTTTTTACACTCTGTTTGTTAAAACTGATTACTAGAAAAACCTGCAAAGTCCCTGTGGGATCGATAAACCGAGTCTAAATACTCTCTATATTACTTGATTCGTATACTTGCGAATAGTACGCTAAAAAGCGCATCAAGTTTTTGGCGCCGTTGCCGGGGACTTTTTAGGGTTTATTTAGTAATCCGAATTAATTTTCAGGGTTTTTATTTTTTTTTATTTTTATTTTTCTGTTATCTCACTGCTCTTGAGATCTCTACTTTTTCAGGATGGGCGACAATACCGAGAGAACGCCAGAACTGCCCGAGACACGTACTCCAGCCGAGATGGCTCGGTACATCGAAGAGCTCGTCACAGCAGGCCTTGCTGCCCGGAGCAAACAGAGGACATACAACCGGTCTGGGAAGGCATTGGTGGAGAATTTCGAAGTCCCCACGGGGGGGCATGAACGAGCTATTGTGGTGCCCGAGATCACCGCAGAACACTTTGACATAAAACCCTCCACCATCCAGACTGTTCAAACCCTCTGCCCGTTTTATGGGAAAGCCGACGAAGACCCGAACGACTTCATCGGGAAGTTCGAGGACTACTGCAACAAAGTCCGGTATAAGGGAGTTGACGCAGAGGCGCTCATGCTAATACTCTTTCCCTACTGCCTGTACGGAGTGGCCAACGACTGGCTCGAATCCCGACCACCCAGATCCATCACTACATGGGAAGGATGCGTCAAAGATTTTCTGGCCAAATTTTACCCCGCCTCCCGGGTCATCCAGTTACAAAGCGAGATTCTGTCATTCAAACAGAAGACAGGGGAGACGGTGGTAGACGCATGGGACAGATTGATGAGACTTGTGAAAAAATGCCCGAACCACGGTTTCGGAGACCCGAAGATCCTGCAGGTATTCTACCATGCCCTAGACAGGGAGAGTGCTGACAGGATTGACCGAGAAGCCGGAGGAAATTTTTTGTACCATGTGGACAAGGACGGTGCCTATGAGTTGATGAAGCAGTTAGCCAAACAGGACACTCGCCTGTTTGACGATCGCAGGATCACTGCCCGAGCCGAGCCAATGGAAGATGACCGGATAGATAATCTGGCCAAGATCGTGCAAGACTTGGTTAAGAAAGTCTACTCAGAAAATAAGACTGTTGCAGTGGTGGACGGGCCAGATTTGGACGCAGTCATGGAGGGGCTCGGAAACGAAGATGCCAATTACGTACAGCAGCAGTGGGATCCGAGCCGGTACAGACCGGGCACGAGAGATCATCCCGGGTTCCGGTACGGAAACCCGAACGCAGCAGTTTATGCACCGGGGTTCCAGCACAGGCCATCAGCGCAGCAGGCTGCACCGACGCAGCAGGCTCAGTCGGGCCCATCTGCACAGCAGTACGACGCTCAGATGAAGGAGATCAAGTCCATGTTCCAGACCATGGAGTCCCGGTTCAAGCACATGGACGCCCTGACAGCCGACGTGCAGATGACCAAAACGTCACTGCGCGCTTTGGAAGTACAAGTAGGGCAGTTAGCACAGCAGCTAACTGAAAGACAGCCAGGAAACTTACCCTCGAATACAGTAAACAATCCACGTGCTCAGGTGAATGCCATCACCACTCGGAGTGGATTAGCACTACAGGAACCGCCGTATCCTAGCCATGCACGTGCAGAAAAGTCGAAGGAAATCGAGCGCGAAATATTTGGCCAGGATAACAGCTCAGCCGACCGCCCCCAGCCGAAGGGCTCGGTTGAGCAGGATGTAGTGCAGAACGAGAAGGAAGCAGAAACGGTACCTGTCTCCAAGGAGGTGCCGTATCCTTTGAAGACACGAAAGAGGGATGATAGCAAGGACTACGCCAGATTTCTCGAGATTTTCAAACAACTGAAGATCAACATACCCTTTGCGGAGGCGTTGGCAAAGATGCCCACTTATGCCAAGTTCCTCAAAGATATTTTGTATGGACGGAAACGTATGAGCGATTTCGAGACTATAAATCTGACGGCAGAAGTGAGCAATTGTGTGAAGAATGGGCTACCGAGGAAGAGGAAGGACCCTGGCAGTTTTGTCATCCCGGTGACCCTAGGTAATGCTTACACAGGAAAGGCTCTGTGTGACCTAGGGGCCAGTATCAATCTGATGCCGTTATCAATTTTCAAAACTTTGAAAATCGGTGAACTCAGGCCCACCAGAATCAAGCTGCAGATGGCGGACAGATCTGTGAAGCAGGCTTACGGAGTTATTGAAGATATTCTGGTGAAAGTCGGAGAATTGATTTTTCCGGCAGTTTTTGTAATTTTGGACATGGAGGCAGGAGACGTACCACTCATTCTGGGCAGACCGTTTCTGGCCACTGGAGAAGCTATGATAAACTGCAAAAGCGGAGAATTGACTATGCAGATTAATGAAGACAAGGTGAAGTTCAACGTTTTCAAAAATCTGCAACTGCCGAATTATTATGAGCATGAAGACATCTTCGCAGTGGAGGTAGTCGAAGAAAGATGGGAAAACGAGGAGATGGACGAGCTATGGGCTGAGATTGACAGAGTGGATAGAGAGAATGAGGAGAGATTCCACGAGGAGCAGGCCATGCAAGCTGATAATCGGACCAGTTTACAGCTGGACGGAAAAGGCGAGCAGAAATTGGCCCCGGTCCCGTCACTCGAAGAGCCACCGACCGTGGAGCTGAAACCGCTCCCGAGCCATCAAAGTTCAGCACAACCAAAGCAGTTTCAAGAAGGGCATAAAGCACTTCTATGCGAGTCTCGGAAGCAGCTTTTCACGGGAAAATTGAGATCTCGGTGGTCAGGACCGTTTATCATCAAAGAGGTACTTTCATGGGATGCGGTTGAATTGAAAAATTCGCATGACAGTACAACTTTCAGGATGAGCCGAAACCGGGTCAAGCCATATTTGGGCCCGGAAGAGGACGTAAAGGTAGACTGTTTTGACGTCCCTTGAGCAAACATGAGGTAACTGGGTCGGGCCGTCGACCGTAAAAAACAAGCGCTGGTTGGGAGGCAACCCAACGTAGTAAGTTAGTTTAAATTATTTCAGTTTTATTTTCAGTTTTGAATTTTGAGAGAGGTAAGATGAGTGGGTATTAACTTTGAATTGAGTATGTGCAGATACAGCAGAGCAGAAAACGAGAAAAAACGGAGCATGAATACGGTAGAGAGAAAAAAAAAATCTATGTCTAGGCTGTTGTGTGCGTATTTTACGCACACTGTGTATATTTTACGCACACCGCAGCCCAGTTTGCCAAACTTTTGAAAAAAAAAAAAAAAAAAATTTGCTGCTTTCTGCGTATTTTACGCAGCTTTCTGCGTATTATACGTAGCCAGCAAGAAAAACTTGATTTTTGAAAAAAAAAAAATTATTTTTGAAAAATTATTTTAGCTGCTGTCTGCGTATTTTACGCAGCTTTCTGCGTATTTTACGCAGCCAGCAGTGTAAACTGCATTTTTCTGGAAAAAAAAAAAAAAAAAAAAAACTTCAATTATACCTGCTGTCTGCGTATTTTACGCAGGTCCTGCGTATTATACGCAGTCAGCAGGTAAAATTGCAATTTTTTTTTATCACTCCAGATGGCCCTGTGTGCGTAAAATACGCACAGTATGCGTATTATACGCACAAAACTTCAGTATTTTTTTTTCAAATTTTAAATGAAGGGCATTTTCGTAATTTGGCAAAAGTAGGGTTTTTAAGGCCGACGGGTTGGAGCCATTTTTGGCCTCTTTTTTTTTCTCTCTACCTCCATACACAGATCTGTGGAGTTTGAAGCGAATTTAGAAATTTCGTAGAAGAAAGGGCTGATTTCCGAAAACTTGAAGAATCGACCCCGGTGTGTTCTGCACTCGACCGTCACAGGGACTCGTACGAGTTGGGGATTTTTCAGGAACGGTTTTTCTGCATAACAGAGCAATCGACCCCGGTGTACGAAAGTACACTCGACCATATGGGAGCACATTGTCACACACAATGGTGCTCGGGGATTGCACATTTGAAGAGCGCATACAGAGCCCGGGAGGTTGGCAACTTCCGTCGAGAAATTTTTCGGCGACTGGTCAACGGTCCTTCATTGCCGGACTCTGCGAAAAAGTCAGCACCTGTAAGAACTGACTCCGGGTGCACAGGTTCAATTTCTTTCTCTCGCTTTATTTTTATGCATATGCTACCATATACTACCAGTCGTTTTCATTCGATGAGGCAAGCCAGCTCATCCAATCCAGATTATATGCCTGGTGACTAGTACCATGAGGGCATGGCACCATCCAGTGTGGGGGTGGTGGCGTTGTAACTGCATTATTTTTATTTACTTAAAAAATATTTGTGAAAAAATTTTTTTTAAAAAAAAAAAAAAAAAAAAAAAAAAAAAAAATTGGTGAAAATGAAAATTTTGAGACTGGGTGAAGGATTTAGCTTAAAACTGGAGAGAGCTTAATGATAGAAAATTCCCCGAAGTGGACGAACTTAGGTGAGGAAGAGCTGCGAGAATCTGTCTAGAGGAGTTAATAGAGCCAATGCACTTCAGAAAACGCAAGTAGCTGTCTCCCGAGCAATGTATCCGACTAGTTGCCAGACCACCGTCACCAGGTAGTCGTCAACCCGCCATCACGGTCACCACATCATTTGGTGGAGTGATAGGCCATAGGGGACCTCACGTCCTGTCTCGCGCCTTAGGTCCACTAGTGAGCCCCGTTGATCCATTAACCCTTTTCTTGGTAACCGTTTGACCTAGGAAGCCGTTTTTTGATACTCGCATCATTATTAGTATTTTTACCTTTCCTACGCGTCATGGCACGAGGGAGTTGAGTTGAGGGGGATTTTCTGGGGTAGAGCAGAATTGTCATATTTTAAAGTGGATGAGCTTTATTTTTATATTTGAGGGTGTGTAAGGGTGAGATAGTGACGGTAGCACACTTTGGTGTGGCGGTGGCTCACGACATTACACCGTGAGCACAGGAGGAGAGCCGTAGTGCGTGAACATTTTTCCGCACGACATGGGGAACTTGGGTTGACAGGGTTGATTGGAGGACGCGCTGAGCTATTTAGACATCCTTGGAGTGAGGAGGATCGGTTGGAAAAGCGCGAATATTTTACAGATTGACTACATGGTTCGGAATTAGTGTGGGGGTGGTCATTACAGATTATTTCAGTATTTTTCAGCCACCCCACGTTTTTAGTTTATCATAGAGTTGGCCTGGTTTATATTGTTTATTGTGTTGTCCCGCAAAAAAAAAATAAATAAAAAAAAAATAATAATAAAAAAAAAAATGAAAACGAAAAAAAAAAAATAAAAAAAAATAAAAAAAGTATCAAAGGCAGAAAATTCAGGGTGCTTGATTGATTTTATTTCAAAACGCCAGGCCGGCTATTTTTATCACAGTTTCACATTCGTTCACAGTTGTGGCCGCGAGAACGGCAGTTACACCGGGACTGGGGAAATTGAGTGTCTAGAATCTTAGGTGATTTGGGTCAGTTTCTATCATCTCGGTGAGGGAGTGTGAGATTGGGGTATGTGTGAGTGTGCTGTGACGTTTAGGACATCGCTTCTAAATGACTTATCCTACCGTCCCAAAGCCGGCAGATTTACATTACACCCGGAGTAAAAGCACGGAAGGTGTGCGTTAGGGATACGTTCGGTTTGCGTGCAAAAGCGGAAGTAAGTGGTGTTCGTGCTTGTTCCTAACCTAGGCTGGCCGCGAGTTCTTCCGATCACCGCAGTTTCTGAAATCTAGGGGAATATGAGAACTTGATGATTTCAGTTTGAGTTGAAGAGATTGCCCAGTCTCACCCAAAAAAAAAAATATATAAACTGTTTTTATAAATACTGTTTTTAAATAAGTGCAGTTACACCGCTCTGGATTGATTCGGGATTGTATGCATTGGTAGTATATTGCTGGAGTTTGCTCGGGACGAGCAAAGTTTAGTGTGGGGGTATTTGATAACGCCCAAATAGGGGTTATTTTATAGCCTGAAAAGACGTGTATGTGTGCTGGAAAACCGCGTTTTAGCCAGAATTCACCCTCAGAAAGCCTCGGAAATTAGAACGAGATGTTTATTTGCTCTTCGTAAATTTCTGCTTATTTCACGCATTTCGAGATATGATCACGGGTTTGTTCATGTTTTCTTTACAGGAACAGGTTCGGGAAGCGCATTGGGATGCGTGCCGAGACTCAACCGGGTTATCCTCGGGAAACATGCAGAAAATGCTCGGAGTAGAATTTGACCGAGACTGGTACAAGGGAGAGCGGAATGGAAAACGGAAAGACTGGAGGAAAAACGAGCAGTGAAAACCGACCGAGGAAGCTGAAAACGCCAAAACCGAGAATCGCCGGGATGCGCTCGGTTGAGAATATCTTAAGCTTGACTTGGAATTTTGAAGTGAAACCAGGGGCAAAAGAACGGAAACGTCAAGGGCTTTCCGAAAACAGGTTATAATGCTGAAACGGAGTCCGGCCGAAAAACCGACTACGGTCAAGTGTGGGTCCCAGTCGGGCCACGCCCGAGTAAGGAGTCTCGGTTCCCGGTGTCCAGACTCGGGAGCAACTATTTCATGCTTGTGACGATTTCCGAGACAATTCTGACCCAGGGGTATTTTGGTCATTTTGGCACCAGGCCCGGGTTTCTGGAGTCAAGTTCAGATTTTGTCTCCCAATTTCAGGCAGCAGTTTTCCTATGGCCAGAGTCAGGATTGGGCATAATTTGGAGCAGTTTTGACCCAGGGGTATTTTGGTAATTTTGACAAGTTTCGGGTCAAAACGCAGGCCGATGCAGAAAAGAGCAGTTTTTCTTGCTGTATGCGTATTATACGCAGGATGCTGCGTATTATACGCAGACAGCAAGCCAGAGGGAGGATTTTTGGCCAGTTTCTGACCCTGTCTGCGTATTATACGCAGCATCCTGCGTATTATACGCAGCCAGGGGAAGAAAATACGCAGGAAAATGGAAAAATACGCAGCCTTGCGTATTATACGCAGCCAGGGAGGTGAAATACGCAGCCAGGATGGAAAAATACGCAGCCCTGCGTATTATACGCAGCCAGGGAGGAAAATACGCAGAAGTCAACATATGTCAGGCTGCTGTCTGCGTATTATACGCAGAGCCCTACGTATTTTACGCAGACAGCACAAATTTTGAGGCGGTTTCGGGCAGTGGCAGTTTCGTAAATAAAGGCAGTTTCCAGAAACGTCTTCAGCACTATATAAAGACTCGACCAGACTTGTTTTGGAGGACATCCACACACACATCAACACACAATAACACATCCACGGAGAAGTCGGAACATCCCCGGAGAGCACGGAAACGTGATTCCAGATTCGAAGACCTAGTTTGCTCTTATTCTCTCTCTTATTCAAAAACTGTGTTATTTACGATATGAATTTCAGTAGCTAAACTTTTTACCTAGGTTCTCGGTGAACCTAGGGTTTCGTTTTCAGATTAGTTCTGCGTTTTGATTATGAATTCATGATTGCAGTATCTTAATATCAGCAGCTTTATTCGTTATTCTGTCTTTGAATTTTACTGTTCATGCATGCTCGGCTTGATCACCCAGAATTGCTACAGACCCGAGCCGGTAGGTGAAAACGTCTGGTTAGGGTTAGGAAGAGAAGACAGAATTTAGCACCTTACCCCGATGGGCCGACTAGCGAAGGGGAGTTAGGACTAGCCTGAAATTGTTGAGACCAACTGTTAGAGAATCTGACCCGGGCCATCAGGACAGGTTAGAAACCCTAGCAGCCTTAGAACGAGACTGCAGATTTAGGCAGCTTAACAGGAATCCGACAGTCTGCAGGATCGTGATAACGTGCAGGAAAAGAAAAGATACTGCACAATTGGTACGTGGCACGGATAACGAGACTGCTGTGTGTTTTCATGTCAAACAAAGAACGAAAATCTGAAGAACCCTAGGGGATCCCGGGACCTAGTATCTCAAACCCTAGATTTACAACCTAAAGATTATTCAGAAAATTCTCACAAAAAGATTTACGTTTCAGTTATTTACTTTCAGTACTTAAACAACTCTCAAAATACTCCTCTTTTTTACACTCTGTTTGTTAAAACTGATTACTAGAAAAACCTGCAAAGTCCCTGTGGGATCGATAAACCGAGTCTAAATACTCTCTATATTACTTGATTCGTATACTTGCGAATAGTACGCTAAAAAGCGCATCAAAAGTCTTTAAGCTGCAACGATCCATTTATGGATTGAAGCAAGCTTCTAGGAGTTGGAATCGACGTTTTGATGAAGTGGTCAAAGAGTTTGGCTTCATTAGAAACGAAGATGAGTCTTGTGTCTACAAGAAGGTTAGTGGGAGCTCCGTATCTTTTCTGGTCTTGTATGTGGATGACATACTACTCATTGGAAACGACATTCCCTTGCTGCAATCTGTTAAAGATTGGCTAGGAAAGTGTTTCTCAATGAAGGACTTAGGGGAAGCAGCCTATATACTCGGTATAAAGATCTATAGAGATAGATCTAAGAGGTTGCTAGGCCTAAGTCAAAGTACATATATTGACAAGGTGTTGAAACGGTTCAACATGCAAGATTCCAAGAAGGGATTCTTGCCCATTTCACATGGAATCAATCTTTCGAAGAGTGATTGTCCCTCCAATGAGATTGAGAAGGAATGCATGAGTAGAATTCCCTATGCCTCGGCCATGGGATCTATCATGTACGCCATGTTATGTACTAGACCAGATGTGTCATATGCCTTGAGTATGACAAGCAGATACCAATCCAATCCGGGTGAGAGTCACTGGATTGCAGTCAAGAACATCATAAAGTACTTGAGAAGAACTAAGGATGCCTTCTTGATATTTGGCGGTGAGGAAGAGTTGCGTGTAAGGGGTTACACTGATGCAAACTTCCAAACCGACAGAAATGACTTTAGATCACAGTCAGGATATGTGTTTTGCCTGAATGGAGCAGCGGTGAGCTGGAAGAGTTCCAAGCAAGAGACGGTGGCTGATTCTACAACAGAGGCTGAGTACATTGCTGCAAATGGCGCAGCAAAGGAAGCTCTTTGGATCAGAAAGTTTGTTTCTGAACTTGGTGTGGTCCCTAGCATTGCGGATCCAGTCGAGTTGTTCTGTGACAACACTGGGGCGATCGCGCAATCAAAGGAACCAAGATCACACCAGAAGTCCAAGCACGTGCTCAGGAAGTTTCATCTGATTCGAGATATTATCGATAGAGGAGACGTTCGGATATGCAAGATTCCTACAGATGATGATCTGTCAGACCCGCTTACAATGCCTCTCACGCAGTGGAAGCATGAAGGGCACACTAGGAGTATGGGCATACGAAATGCGCCAGATTGGCTATAGTGCAAGTGGGAGACTATTGGAATAGATGCCCTAGAGGCAATCTAGTTTAGTATGAATTATTTGTGGCTAGAAATTCATTTATTATTTATTGGATATTTAATATAATGAAGTCCTTAGATTTACAATTGTGTTGTTTATCTTAAATATCCCTATTCAAGTATAATGATTAATGGGACAATCATCTATAGACTAGTATGGGGTTGGATTGATATGGAGATATCACGATCCAACACATAGGTGTGCATTAGGGAATGTTGCACTGGATTGACCCATCTCCGAGAAGGCTACATACACGTTATGTTGAGTCACAAGCGCTTCTCGCGGTGCAATGGTATTGTCATCCTTAGACTTGAAGTCACTAGATATTCTAGTTGTGGATTATTGTGATCTTGGTAGCGTTAAACGCTACACCGTAACTGGGTAGTTATAAAGGCGTGTACTGGATACAATAAGAAGCAAGCTTAGAGATCGTAGTGGACGTAGATAGAATTTGTCCCTCCCACATAACGGGAGAAAATATCCTAGGCCACTCGAGGGATAGTGCTTATAGAATGTCTGGCCAGACTCAAATAAATCAATATGGGATATTGATGTTATTTGCACGAATAAGGCTATTCCCATGGATCGAGAAACTATGGATTGGATATACGAGTGTGACTTGTATGTCTCGTGTCCAATCCGGATATAGAGACAAAGGGATGAGACAATTACTTGTACAAAGGTTGTCAAGATGACTATTCTATTAGTTGGCTAGAATGGATGTTTTGCTAGAAACCGCTCCATATTAGCAAATAGTTGCTACCAACTAGATAGAACCTATGGGGTCACACGCTACATAGAGTTGAACTAGATTTGGGAATTAATTAATTGGATTAATTAATTATAAGGATCACTTTGCAAAACCTTGCAAACTTAGTAGGGACTAATTTGCAAGGAAGGGACTAAATTGAATTCTAGTAGGACTAGAATAAGTCCTTTAGGTAGTTGGCAAGGAGTTGTTGGACTATATAAAGGACCTTCCTTCCTTCCTTCCCACAACAACTTATGCTCATTATTGAACATAACAAGAGTGGGAGAGAACAAAAGAAGGAGAGAGAGCAACAAGCAAGGAGCCGACCGCCCCTTGCTCGCCGCCCAGTCCCCGTCGGCCACAAGGAGGCCGAGCCCTCCTTTAGGGTCTCGTTTTGCGTGATTTTTCTTCCTCTTCCTCTTCCGGGCTAGCACCAAGGACTTGGGAGATTCTAGGATCAACTCTAGGCGTGGATCAACCATAGAGAACGTGACACAATTCGCGTTTGAAGTCATCAAAGGAGAACCCTAAGATGTGTTATTGATTTCTTACCCTTACCATCGTTATGTCTCTTGACTTGTGATCCTTGGAGGGTTTTGCATGGTTTTATGATTGTTTGTGTTTCCGTTGCGCATCCATGAATCAAAACCCTACAGATATTAGGGGTGAGCACGGACCGGTTTGTACCGGTTTTGCCAAAATTTTCTACCCGACCCAATACGGGTTGGAGAATGTTCTACCCAAACCCACCCAGTGTTTTTTAATACCCAAACAAATCGTAACTTATCGACTCGACTCGATTCGGACCGGTTAAACGGGGTGGAAAATCTTGAGATTTCACTTGAAAAAATGTATCCGTTTGGTTAATTTTCTTGTAATATACGTTTGTATAATGTTTAAAGTTGGAAAAATAACATAACTTCTCATGAAAGAGGAATATTTTTAGGAAAATCAATTATATTAATGGTGTTAATTGTTAAAAAGCTTAATTTGGGAACCATTATCAAAAGAAAGAAAAATAAAAACTGTAATTTTTACATAAGAAACATTAATCGGACCGGTTTGGTTTTAAGCGGGTTTTCCAAGTCCCAAACCATGATTGTATCGAACATCGTTCGGGTTTGAGTATCTATAACCGTAATCAATCATGTAGCATTATGCTATATTCGAACCGGTTTGATGCGGGGTGGTTCGGGGAGGCGGGTGGGGTCGGGTTTTGCTCAGCCCTAGTGGATATAGCCGTGGTGCATATAGCCGTGGTGGATACAATCACTATGATAATCGCGGTAGAACTGGCCATGTCCGTAGAGGACGTTCCGACTCTTATCGGGGAAGGAACACTGGTTATTCTCCTCACAATAATACTGTTATAACGTGTCAAATTTGTGGCCAGGCTTACCACACAGCACTTGATTGTGTCCACAGAATGGACCATGCCTTCCAAGGAAGAATTTCTTATGAAAGGCTCACCACCATGACCGCCTCGACCCAACACAACTCTGGTCATCAAAATTACTGGTGGTACGACACAGGGCTACGAATCACATGACAAACGACTTTGGGAATATGAGTCTCTGATTATTACAATGGAAACGATCATGTTGCTGTCAAGAATGGGGAAACTCTCCCCATTCACCACTCTGGTATTGCCGTTCTCTCTACTAGTTCTCAAAAGTTTCATTTACATAATACTTTGCACGTCCCTAAGCTTAGTACTAATCTACTATATGTCCATAATTATGCACTGATTACAACTGTCGATTTATATTTGATGCAACTTCTTTCTCTATTCAGGATTTGGCTACAAGGAAAAATACTTTATCAGGGCCTGAGTAAAAATGGCGTCTATTTCATCGGGTCTTTTTCTTTTCAGCCTGCTCATCAAGCATATTTAGGAAATAAAGTTTCATCTAATCTTTGGCATGCCCGTTTAGGGCGCCCTGCAGCTTCTGTTATGAATAAAATAATACCCTCGTCGGGTAAAAGTGATAATAATAAGTGTCATTCTTGTTTGCTTGGTAAAATGCGTCGCTTGCCTTATGAACATTCTACTTCTCATGCTATTGAACCTCTAAAACTTCTACATAGCGATGTTTCGGGACCGCTAGCACTTTATCATATTACGGCTATAAGTTCTATGTGCTCTTTGTTGATGATTATTCGAAATATATCTGATTGCTCCCTTTACACAACAAGAGTGAAGTTGCTACTAATTTTTCTACCTTTAAGCTTCAAATTGAGAAACTCCTCCAACATCAGATTCGTATTTTACGAACTAATGGAAGGGGAGAATACACCTATTTTACTTTTCAACAAATTTTAGCTAAGAACGGAATTACTCATCATAAATCTTGCCCTTACACCCCTCAGCAAAACGGGGTTGCTGAGACAAAGCATCACCATATTGTGAAGACCGCGGTTACCTTGCTTAAAAATGCTTTCTTGCCTAAAAATTTGTGGTATCATGCTGTTAAAATTGCGGTTTACCGCATAAATCTCATGCCGAGTACAAATACAAGGAACAAATCTCCTCTTGAGCTTATTCTCGGATCTACACCTGATTACTCTAAACTTAGAATATTTGCATGTGCTTGTTTTCCCTAATTACGTGATTATAATTAGTCGAAAATTGATGCTAAGTCAAAAATTTGTGTCTTTATTGGGTATGCAGATGATTATAAGGGATATCTATGCCTTGACAAAACCACGAATCGCATTTACATTAGTCGCGTTGTGGTATTAGATGAAAATTATTTTCCATTTTCTTCCTCCTCCAATGATACTGCTACTTGTGTTTCAGGAACATCGACTAACTCCCATTCGCTAGGGGGACCACTGCCATCAATGATGAATATGCCGATCTTGAGTTCGGGGGTACCAACAAGCAATGGGACAATGCAGCCTACCGACTCACTGGACCAGATTCAGACAGATACTACACCGCCCCGAACGAATACTGCACAGACCCGAATGGATACTGTACAGACCCGACCTGACCTACGCTGACCCGAACTGAATTTGACCCGCTGACCGGTTCAGGCGAGGCACTGTCTCCCGCTATTGCTGCCTCCACAACACCTCCATACGGGTCTGAGATGGTTCCGCCAGCTGGTCACCCCATGCAAACTCGGAGTAAATCCAGAATCAGCAACAGGAAAACAGGTTTTTTCTTTTATTATTTCATCTAAAATTGATCTGTTGTCTTTTACCGATGCTAGAAAACACTCGTAGTGGCATCAAGCAATGGCTGACGAGTATGCTAGCCTCGCAAAACAAAACACTTGGACACTTGTGCCACCACCCAAAAATGCAAACATAATTGGAAACCAATGGGTATTTCGTACTGAATATAACCCAAATGAGACGGTTTCTCATTACAAAGCACGACTCGTGGCAAAAGGCTTTCATCAAAATCCGGGCGTCGATTACGATGAAACCTTTAACCCCGTCGTCAAAAGCTTTACTGTTCGTACCATTCTAGCCCTCGTGGCCAATTTTAATTGGCCACTCCAACAACTATATGTTAAAAGGCCCTTTTTACATGGTACACTTAAAGAAACTGTCTTTATGTCTCAACCTTAAGGGTTTAAAAACCCATTTTTTCCAATTATGTTTGCCGTTTGCACAAGTCCATATATGGGCTCAAACAAGCACCATGTGCATGGTTCGAACGCTTTACTAGTTGCTTACTCTCACTTGGTTTCTATGCTTACTATGCTGATTCATCCCTTTTCATTCGTCATAGTGGAAACATGTGTATTTTGCTACTTTCGTAGATGATATAATTTTAACTGGTAGTGACACTTTATTATGTCACAACTTATTACACAATTGAACTCTGAATTTTCCATGACTAATTAAGGTCCACTAACATACCTTATGGGTCTCGAAATAGAACGGACCACTTCCGGCATCTACATTCATCAGGCTAAGTATATTACTGACCTTCTATCTCGCTTTAATATGCTACATTGTAAACCGCCTCCTGCGCCTCTCTCTGCAGGTACAAAATTTCATGCTTTAAACGGCCAAAAACTTAGTGACCCCACACCTTATCGCAAACTTTTAGGTGCACTCCAATATCTAACCTTTAGTCGACCAGATATATCTTTTGCCGTAAACCACCTTTGTCAATTTATGCTCGCACCCACTAAGACACACCTAATAGGGACTAAGTGCATCTTGCACTACCTTCAAGGCACCAAAATCACGACCTTATCTACCAAAAAGGCCACATGGCCATTAATGCATACTCCGAAGTTGATTGTGCCGACAACCTAACAGACCGACGTAGCACCTCAGGCTTAATTGTTCTCCTAGGTCCCAATCCTACTCACTGGGGCGCCAAAAAGCAACCCACCGTCGCTCGGTCCTCCACCGAAGCCGAATATAGGGAACTCGCTTCTACAACTGCAGATCTTGCCTGGATCAAATTCTTTTCCGCGACCTACACCTTTTTATCCCTGAAAATCCAATCCTTTTGCGTGACAACTTGTATGCAATCGCTATTATTGCCAATCCCATTATGCACGCTCGCACAAAACACATAGAAATAGACTATCATTATATTCGTGAAAAAGTTATTGCTCGTGATTACGTGTTTTGTCTATAAACAGTGCGGATTAACTAGCAAACATCTTCATCAAAGGACTGTCTACCGCTCAATTCAACAATCTCAAAGACACGCTCGTGGTTCTTGCAGCACCATCAGCTTGAGGAGGAGTGTAAAAATAGAAGACCAAAAGAGATGGGCCAAAATACAACAAGACTATTGGCTGTCATCACAGCTCAATCCTTTATCAAATCCCAAAGGAATACAAAAGATGACCAAACAACCTGCGGGGACTTCACAAAAACTTAGGAAGGACCAAGTTTCAATTAGCAACTCTCTCTCATCTCTACCATTAGTTCTCCGTTGACCAATCCAGCGGCTGTCAATTGTTGGAGATCACTACTTAAAGATGTAATCATTCTTAATGTAATTACCGAGCATCTAATACAGTCAATTACCATTACTGTTCATCATCTTCTCGGTCGCTCTATCTTCCTCTTTACTGTGTCTTTAATGAAACCCGAAGTGGGTTTCTTCCCATCATGTACTTTTGTAGATGCAAGATCCTAACATATAATGTATATGCACTTGGTTTTTTGCATAGCAAATTAAGGAAATGGAGCAGGTAATTCTTCAACCGTCTAAAAGGGACCATGATGTGTTGTGGGAGCTTACTGGACACCTAAGAAAGTGGAAGTTCTAGCCGCATTGTATTTTTCTTTTGGGATGATGTATGATGCATTCTGAATTTTGACAGCTCACCTAAAATTTTCTGCTAAGAAGCACGGATACTCCAAAACATAGGACGTATCCGTGTCAATTACTTGGGACACTCGAACACTCGTAAGACACTCGAAAATACGTTTCGGACACTCTAGATGGCGTGTCCATGTATTTTAAAGAATTTTGGTATATCAGACACTTTCGGGGACACCTTAGGGACCGTAATGAGAGAATTTTATTAGACTTTCACATGCGATGTTGTATGAAATATTTTAATTGGTTTACAATATAATTAAGCTATAGTGATTATTGTACTACACAACTCATCAAACTTTAACCCACGTCTATTCCTCTCTCTTCTCAAGTTCTCCTTATACTTAATTTATGATTTTCCGTGATGTTTAAGCTAGAAACATACTAAAGAAAGTCAACCAATTTTATCATCCAGTAGTACAAAACTTCAAATGTATATAAAAATATATTAATAATGTTGACATATCCCTGTCGTGTCGTATCCTCAATGTTTCAGAAAGTGACGTATTTCGTGTCCTTTCCCATATCGTATCCGACACCCGTATCCATATCCGTACTTCTTAGTTTTTCTAGAATGAATGAGTAACATTTTTAGCACTGATCATAAGAAATTAATTTTTATGGATTTTATGTTTGATGTATATGTATCTTAATTTTGGCCTGTGGAGCTAATACAATGTTTGTGTTTCAGTGTACAGTCTGTGCAGTCTACTGTTCACCTTGTGTAGTTTCTTGATTGTGTTCTGAAATTTTTTCCATGATTTCCACACAAGTCACATCAATTTGTTTTCAAAATAGTCATGAAATTCCATGGTTTCATTGATCTCGAGGTTTTTTCGCTATCTCATGAATTCCATGTTAGTAGTTAGGTAAGTGCGCTTAAGTAAATCAACGCCAACCAATTGGTGTTTAGAAGCCCGCCTGCAATTGTTTGGTTCCAGTTTCCCATTTTCTGTGTGTTCAGTTCATATGTAACTTTTGGAATTAGGAATTTCATGTAATCCTTCCTTTGTGCATGTTGTCGTGCTCCGTATGATAATGAGACTTCTGTCTTATTCCACAAGTTCTATGTAGATTGATATCTGTTTGTTAATATTTGCATCTGTACCACAATTAGTCTCATATTTAATTTGTTCTACTGATGGAATCCATATTAGTAATTTATGAACTTTTTCTTGAGAAAAGGGAGTACGACCTGGATTTTTTTTTCATGGCTTTCATTGATTTGGGTTGACATCCTCACCCTCCAATTCTTCATATTTTTTGGATTGAACATCATATCGTAATGGACATACCGAAACAAACATTCTTTTCATCTCTAATTTAAGGTATAGAGGTTAACTCTGTAAGTGGCATGAATGGCTCCTATGAGTTATAAGCCTTTATACTCTATATTTAAAAATTAAATTAAAAAAAAATATTGATACTTTGTATAAAAAAGCACACTCAATTTCGATTAAACCAAGCTCACGTTCAACGCACCCGCATCTTACTAGTATTATATAAATAGCTCAAATCAACTAGAAAATGCCCGAACTTGACCATTAGGCACATTAAGCTATAACTCACAAATATCTCAAGATCATAGCATGTATTCACTCTAAATTACCGAATATTAGCAAAACGGTAAGCTTTTAAGTATAAATATAACACTGTAAACGGTGTATCAAATATGCCCACACTAACTTTTTGCGTCCCGAGCAAAATCTCATTCAAATTCCCTCACAGTATGAATTTTCAATCCACCGTTTTGTATACATATTAACTAGCCATGTGATAAAAATCACTCACACACACAAATATGCAGTCTACATGCTCTGTAAAATGCAACTTGATTATAATGCAAACATTGAAACGGCACATATATTTTTTTTTTATTTTCTTAAAGATTGGACAATCTCGCTATCACTAACCAAAGTTATCAAGTCCTCACTGTTATTTTTCGAAATTCACACAACCGAAAACAAGAAATTGAAGACAAAAGGATCCTACACACAAGCTCACTAAAGGGACCCAAACATCCACCATAAACTATAGACGAATTGGGCACGTCCTTTAGCTCGGCGGGTCTAGGCATCCTGAGTACATGGTAGTCTTTCGTCGTCAAGTCATTTGAGATATATCTCTTAGTCGCGATTGAATTTGAATGCAAATTTTCCCCGTTACGGGAGACACAACTCCGTGTATTAAAGATTAACTTTAATTTTCCTTAGCCGCTCTAATTGGATTGAATCCAAATTCACCACGTGAATAGAGGTACATTATTTTTTTCACCGTATCTAATTCAAGAGAAGATTTTTATTCTTTTATTTTTCATTTTTTTCTAATTTTTCAACAGTGCATTAGAGAAACTAAGTGTTGGCTTTTTCAATTAGCTTTTGAAACTGTTGGTGTATAATCCGTAACTACACTTAGGCTAATTGGATGTTGGTGTATAATCTGTAACTTCACTTAGGCTAAAGCAATGTACCACATGGAAACAACTCAACACAAAGGTCCACCCCCGATTTCAACAGGCCATAAGTTTCCACTGAAAAACACACTATTCGACTCCTTGGTAATAAGTCCTCCTAGCACATTATAGGAACTAAAGGTGTTCCCTTATATACTATCCACTTCTCCTATAGATTCCGGGACATCATTTCGTGAGACGAGCACGCAGATACTAAGAATTAAAGTTTTTCTTACTAGGACACTTTTTATTATCAAAGACTCCTTCACTGAACTCTCTTCGGTTTCTATCTTCATCAATTGCCCTTAACTAAAAAAAAAATTAAATATTACGATTTTTTCACTTTTTTAATTTTTTTCATTTTTTCCTACACTCTATATGATGGGCCAAACATTTGGGTATGGGGACTCAATAAATAACGTGTAAACAATAAAAAAAAATTAATAACGAACACAATACAACTATAAAAATAAGACACTGACACACAATACTACACAATATATACGACCATCTTCCCTACATGTAAAAGGTGATGCAATACAAACATGGCTAACAAAATTATATACAGCCCCCTCCCTCCACTTAAGTGTTTCGTTTTCCTCAATGAATATAGAAATAAAGTAGGAGGCTTCCTCGCTTAAATGCGTAGGCGGTGGATTTACTCGAATACTGATCAGAACACAAACAGAGATAGTAGGTGATACCCGGGGTTCCCGGAACTACATGGGCACCGTTTCTGCAAAAACGCTGATGCATCTTACTCGAGCAATCCCCTAGCTACATTGTGTGATAATGTGCTCCCCCAAGATCATGTGTTCCTTGCACATTGGGGTAGATTGCTCCATGCTGCGAACAATGCGCACGAAAAATCCATTACTCTCTCACTAGTCCCCATGTGAGTCAAATGTTCCATGGCACACCGTGGTAGATTTCTCCACTAAACATCACCTGCAAACGCTAGATAACTCATCGGTCTCTCTCTCACCTATCAAAACATCATATGGAGACTCAACAAAAAAAAATAGCAAATATCCTACCCTAATTTTGGGTTGCCTCCCAACCAATGCTTGTAATTTAAGGTTGAAAGCCCGACCCAGTTACCTCAACCGACAAGGATAGTGGAGAATGCTTTATCCCTCCAGTCTTCTTCTTCCAGCATCTCTTTTTAATGAACTTTTTCATATGACCACCCATGTGCTCTGAAGATGATGGAGAGTTGTGGAAGCTAACTCCTTTAATTTTGCAGTTTATCTTCTTAATTAACTTCCATCTAGTACCACTGGGCTCAAACTCATATCTCTCCATCCCAATCAAAGAGTGGTTTTTTATTTACACTCGGAGGAGTGGCAATATGTTGGAAATCCTCAAAGCAGACGTGCATTGCAAGGTCTACTATGGAACCAGAATTCATAGTGTTAGACAAGGCAGAGGAAGAAGCTGAATGGGTTCGCCATTTCTTCGACGATATTTCAATATGGCCAAAATCAGTGCCACATATTTGCATTCACTGTGACAGTCAGTCAGCAATAGGAAATGCACAAAATAGTATATATAATGGTAAGTCTCGACACATGAGTCAAAGACATAATACCACTAGGCAAATTCTCTCAGAAGGTATAATATCGATTGATTATGTAAAGTCAAAAGAAAACTTAGTGGATCCGCTGACCAAGATCTACCGAGAGAAGTAGTTGAAAGTTCGTTAAGGGGAATGGGTCTAATGAAAATCTAATAAAGAATAGCACGATAGAAAAAAAAAAAGCCCAAACCTAGGAGAATGGAGATCCCAAGAAATAGGTTCAAAAGGGACAACCTAACTATTTGTGCAAATACTTAGATCACTCACAACAGAAACTAAGTTTCTATCCCATTCCGACACGTGATAGGACCAGGGTAAGCTATTCTCTTATCACTTAAGACGAGTATGGATAGATACCTTGAAATGTGTCTCACCTGTGTGAGTAGAAACTGG
This sequence comes from Linanthus parryae, assembly GCA_023055425.1. Lineage (NCBI taxonomy): Eukaryota > Viridiplantae > Streptophyta > Magnoliopsida > Ericales > Polemoniaceae > Linanthus > Linanthus parryae. The sequence goes on from JALGPY010000005.1 coordinate 105,141,881, forward strand.
GGCCGGTTCTAGGAGGATGACAAGGCATAATCCTCTAAGGGTACTCATGAAATCAGGCAATTGTGTCTCCAGGCTAAAATGAGCACAACCATGAGAACATACTATGCTCATGTATTAATTGCGTGGTTACTATCGACTACGTATACGCCACAGAAAAGTCGTTCAAAGCGCTTCGCACACTGACTAAGCAAGTATACCCTGTAGTATCTCACTAAGGGAAATTTTCAAGGACTAAGGCTACTTATCTTCAGGAAATTAATAACCATCAAAGAGAATTCAATCCACCATCTGATTTTGATCTTTCGGCTTCAACGCTGATTGGTCATTCATGTGGGGGACTGTTGGAAATAATGGACTGCGACGTGTCATTTTGTACACGACTTTGAGCTCGGTTTTAACCCCGAATCAAATGAGAGTTAACAAAACCAATGCACCATTTTATAGTGGTCAACTTGGTGATTGTTTCGGTAACTCATTCGTCGAAAAACATTGAGAAATTAATGATCTATAAGCCGTTGAAGTTGGGGGTTAATGTTTGGGTTTATGTTCCCAAAGAACTCATCCCACATCATGAGGAAGAGAGGAAATGGATTATTTCTCTACTCCAACCATAGCACTAAAGGATACGTCCTCTGCGCGTAGAAATTTATTGCAAGGGAGAGGACCTACAAAAAGTTCGCGCGTCGCCACCGTCTGTCCGGCCGGCTGGCTCAGCTCGGGTTCAATTTCGGGCACGGGCCAGGTCTTGGTGTGTGTGTGATTGGGTTTGGGTTCTTGGGCTTTACTCTAACAAAATTAATCCAGTTTTTTCATGTTAATTAACTGAATCGTTGTTAACTGTAACCGTGGAAATTCGAACAGTTAGCAGTTTTAATAGTTGTGTCCCTTCACTGTGTCGTTTCACTGCCAATAAAAGGTAGTCATCTGTCTCTGAAAATTCATTCTGAATTTATTCGTTCTACTACCATGGAATACTCTACAAATACTCTACTGCTAGTCTCGCTCGTTGGGTGTTGTAGACCGGTGCTTCATCTACCACATAGGAAGAACTTTGATCTTCATATACCGTCTCTCTATCTGTAAGTCATTTTCATTTATTATGTTTCTTCTTCACTTAATTTTTTCTTCTAACAAGAACAAATCGGGTCCTAGTCTTCTAACATCTTTCAAGATCAAGTGAAACAACCCGAGGACCTCGGTTCACAACTAGTAGACCTGCGATATCCAAGACATAAATTTTTCCAATTCACTAAGATAAAATTTGGCAAAATGTTTGAAAAGAATACAAATAATATATCTCGATAAATAAGTTTTATGAAAGTACTAAATCTCTAATCCACCATCTTACCGACCAGCAGACCGCAATACCTTGGTACATATTGGCAAACAGTGGGGTTGGTAATCTAACTTGTATTTGGTTATGCCAAATAAAAATTGGGTCGCCTACAAAAGGCTCCTGGTTGGAGCAACAACACAAACAAGTTCGTTCATCGCCCTAGTTTTGTTAGAAGTATAATATTCCATTATCGCTTCCACAGTGTCAACATGTGATTCAAAGAAAACAACATTTACACATGTAATTCCAAACAAGATATTCAAACCAAGTTGTCAAAATAGAGGATTCCTCGCGCCAAAACTCTCAGTTTTCTTAACGAGATATCTCAAATATTTCATAATTTAAGATTCACACATTTATAAAATAATCACACAAATAACACATTTAAATATAAGAATTGCACATGTGTACTTTCTTCGATTGAAGGGAGCTACACACAAACAAGAGAGCCTAGTACACGTAATACTCATCCCTTACAAACACGGAGTCTACAATAGGCAATTAACTCTAAGTTAATACACATGTTGAACACATCCAACAAATGCATAATTTCCTTATGATATGCGATATACGACCCCAAATAATTTCCCATTGTCCATTTATACCCTTACTTTAATTTATGAGAACTTATTTAAATTTAATACCAAATCAAAATAAAAATTTAAAAATTTATAATAATTTAGGAAAATAATTTGAAACTGAAATAATCAAAACACGCTTTTAAAGTATTTATAAAAATAATTCATATTATTCGACAACTATTTATTTTGAAAAAATATATTAATACGTAAGTTATAACATAATATTAAGCATAAGGGAACATTAAGATTTAAATTAAATAAGGGAAATAATAAATATTCATAATTATTAAGATCATATATTTAATTAAAGAAATGTAAAATTAATTTCTCTCACAAACCATCCATTTATCCAAAATAAGTTCTTTTAAATAAAGGATAATATTTAACTAATAAATATATATATATATATATAAAGAATCATGGAACTCTCATATTTTTCTATAAAAAATAAATTGATAAAAATAATAATGAGGAGAAAAATTCTAGTAAGCGAGTTTCGAAAGAAAACACGTTAAAACATATCATGCCGTATTTAAATTTTTGAAAATTAAACAATGCCATATATGGTCTCAAACAAGCTCCTAGAGTTTGGTTTGAAAGATCCACCACATGTATCATGTCTCTTGGTTTTTTCTCATCTGCTGCAAATAGCTCTCTTTTTCTCTAACACTCCAAAATTAGTATCACTCTCCTCTTACTCTATGTTGATGACATCATCATCACTGGTAAAGACATTACTTGGATTACCACTTTTGTAACAAAACCTAAACTCTGAATTCTCTTTGAAAAAATTGGGTCCTTTAACTTATTACTTGGGACTGCAAATTAAAAGGACTTCTGGTATGTTATTTCCCCATCAAAAAAAATATGTAGATGATCTTCCTAAAATATTTAATATGGAGTCATGTAAACCGTTCGCAACTCCTCTAGTTGTTTGCAACAAATTGCATGCACGTGATGGCACCCTCTTATCTGATGCAACTCCATATAGATAATTCTTGGGAGCTCTACAGGATGTGACCTTCACTCGACCTAATATAGCATTCTATGCTAATCATCTTTTTCAATTTATGCACAATCCCACAACTGCTCATTTAATATTGAAGAAAAAATGAATTTTAAGATACCTACAAGGCACTAAAACTCATAGTCTTTACTACAAAATAAGCCATGTTTCCTTAAATGCATATATGGAGTGTGACTGGGCTAGTAACCCAATAGATAGAAGAAGCACTACAATTTTACTGTTTGTATTGGTCGTAACCAATTCACTGGGGAGCAAAGAAGCAACCAACATTTGCTAGAAGCTCAACTGAAGCAGAATATAGAGCTTTATCATCCACTGGTGCAGAGTATCCTAGTATAAAATGTTAGTTAGAGAATTAAAATGTTCTTACCTTCTGCTCCTACTTTATCTTGTGACAACAAATATGCAACTGCTTATTCTGCAATTCTCATTCTACATTCAAAAGCAAAAAAATTGAATTTGATTACCACTACATTAGAGAAATAATTATGAAAAATTGTGTCTTTTGTGTACAGTACAGATCAACTAGCAGACATTCTCACAAAATCACTCCTACTATCTATGTTTCAGAACTTGAAGCACCAACTCATGTTGGTGCCTTTTGGTGTTGATTCCCTAGAGGCAATCTTATTTTAGTATGAACTTTGTTTTTTTTGCTGGAATATTCATTTTATTATTTATGGAGATACTTAATATAATGAAGTCCTTAGATTACAATTATTGTTTATCTTAAATATCACTAGAAAAAATATATTAATTAATAAGACGGTCAATTTAGACTAGTATGCGGGTAGACTTATATGGAGATATCAAGTCTAAGACATGGATATGCATTAGGAGTAATGTCATACTAGATAGACCCACCACAAGAAGGCTACATATTAATTATGTGAATTTCACGAGTACTTCTCATAGTGACACTGGTGTTATAGTCCTTAGACTTGAAGTCACTAGATACTCTAGTTGTGAACTATCATGTTTTGATCTCGTCAAACATTACACCCTAAGAGGGTAACTATAAAGGCGGTAATCGGACATGATATGAAACAAGCTTAGAGATGGTAGTGATGTAGAGAGGATTTGTCCTCCCACATAATGGGAGTATGTATCCGCAGCCACTCGAGGCGTAGTGCTTATGGAATGTATGGCCAGACTCAAATAAATCAATATGTGATATTGTTGTTATCGAGTTAGATAAGTCTATTTCCAGGATTGAGAAACTATGAATTGGATATACGAGTGTGACATCTATGTATCGTGTCCAATTCGGATATAGTGCCAAAGGGACAAACACAGCACGGTAACATTGGTCACAAAGGTTAGTTGGATCACTGTCTATTAGTTGGGTAGCATTGCTGTGTTTCAAGACACCGCTCAACGTTTGTAATTGTTACTGTCAACTTAATAGGAACCTACAGGGTCACACACTAAAAGGATTAAACTGGATATGGATGTTAATTAGTTGGACTAATTAAAAGTTAAAAGGATCAAGGATCAAAATGCAACAACATGCAAAGTTAGTTGGACTAAATTGCAAAAGAGGACTAATATGTGTATGGACAGGATTAGTATTGGGGCAAGTTATTAGTTAATAAGGAGTTATTAACTATAAGACTAGACCTACCTCTATTATTCCATAAGTTATAAACAGATGAAAGAGTTAGAGAAAGAATAGAGCACAATAAGAGGCCGAAGCCACCCCCCCATACCCGACGCACAAAGAGAGGCTCGACCTCCACCACCGTTTTGCGTGATCCGCTTGATTCGATCAAGCTCCTGACGATTTCTTCTCCTACGCTGCTAGCAGAACTCGTATAAAAGATTCCAGTTTACAATCCTAATGTGTGGATATCGGTAGAAAAGGGGACATCATTATACGTTGTGATCACACAAACTTACAAGGTAACCCTACATCCTTTATCACATTATGAGATCTTAACCTGCGATTCATGGAGGTCTTTGATTGAGAAAATTTGTGTATTTTCGCTGCGTAGTATGCATCAAAACCCAACAGTGGTATCACAGCCACTAGTCATTGCACATAATGTGATTTATGTGTTTACCAGCTTCATCAGTTTACACCGTGCTGTTAATTTTCCCGTAAACTGATATTCGTATAACGATGCGATTTGAATATGATTCAATAGGAAATTATCTAATTTTACATATGATGTGAAATTGTAGAATTGCGTATACATATGATGTATGAATTGATTGGATACGTAAAGCTAGATTTAGGGCTTAATTGAGGAAGAAACGATGTTCTTGTCCCACATTGGTGTTCCGCCCACAAGGAAGGAGTCAAAATTTTGATTTTAACCCACTATGGGGTTCGACCATAGCATCTCTTCCCCCTCCTTGGCGTGCCGACCCAGCTGACCAGCCTAAGTTCGACAAGCTGACTGGTTTGACCGAGATGGCTGGTCCGACCTGGTTGGACCACTTCGGCGGGTCAGTTCGGTCCGGCCAGTAAGACTGGCGTGACTGTTTTGAACGTTATGACTCTAGTGTCCCAGTTTTACTAAAAATTAACCTAGCGCAATAAAATTTGATTTTAACTATTTTGTGTGTGTTATCGCATGGTGGTTGGATGTGGCCATGTTTAAATTTGTGGTTTGGTTTTGATTTGTTGTAATTAATGTAATTGCTTTAAGGCCTACATGTCGTCTTTTCCCTCGCCTGTGAGGTTCCTTAATTTAATTCATAGATGCTATATAGAATTAGATCGATAGAATATATTCAAGTCATGGAGAAATAGGTCAATGACTAAATAGCACAAGACGATGAAGACCCACAAGCTAGGACGCATGGACTAAAGACGGAGGCACATGGAGATGAGCTTGCTACTTTTGAGATTATAGATATTCGCATTGGCTCGGGAATGTCTTAAATTTAGGGGTCACATCCATACCACATTTTATTTATTATTTATTATCTTATTTTATTTTTGATGTATGGTTGATGCAAGCAAAATGTAACAAGATAATAATTAAACAGTTGGATCTTTTATTTAAGATTTCCCAATCCAAATAAGTAGATCAGAATTGACAAGAAAAACACTCAAATGAAAATATTGCATTTTTCCTTCTCTTGCTTAACACTAGTGAGGATCAAGATGTATTGAGTTCGGGCTTGCCAAAGCAAGGCGAGTTGATTTATCATGATGTGGCGCAACGGCACAAGCTAGTACTGTGCGATTGTTAAAGTGAGAGGTTGAATACAACTAAGCTACTTCAATAGGATTGAAAGCTTAGAGACAATGCAATTGAGATTATATATGATATAGATAAATAATAAGGAGTTATTTCCCAATTGAACCAAGAGTTACATAGAATGCAATCGGAAGGTGTTCCTACCTAAATAACCAACTTTTGGGTGACTTTCCAAAGGAAGCTCAAGAGAATGTAAATTATGGATCCTGGCTTGCATTAGTGGTGAGGGCTATTAATCCTATAAAAATAGTGGGAGCTATATTTAATAATCTCGCCATTGTTAAGTATGGTTAATTTTTCACAATACTAAATTGTATATTTCTTATTTTGTAGAATTCCAATAGCAAATAATCAACAGCAAACATCGACTCCATCGTTGCGTTCGGTCCTTGAGAAGGACAAACTATCTAGACTCAGTTTTCTAGACTGGTACAGAAACGTGAGAATTGTTCTCAAGAAAGAAAAGAAGCTGTACATTCAAGAGCAACCTGTTCCAAAAGCACCACCTGCTAAAGCTAATGTTTCTGCAAGGAAGGCACGTCAGAAGATCATTGATGACTCTACCGATGAGACTTGCCTAATGCTTTGCACCATGAACTCTGAGCTTCAGAAGCAACATGAGAACATGGAGGCGTATGATATGATCGTACATTTGAGACAGCTCTTCTAAGAGCAAGCAAGGCATGAGCGGTATGAAGTATCTAAAGCACTGTTCAAGTGTACTCTACACGAGGAAAACACAGTGGAACCTCACGTACTCCGCATGATCGGGTACTTGGAGAATCTCATATGTTTGGGGTTTCCATTTAGCCTAGAGTTGGCTACTGATCTCATCCTGCAATCGTTGGCAGATAGTTATAGTCAGTTAATCATGAACTACAATATGAATGAGATCAACAAGACTCTTCCATATTTTCTCAATATGTTGAGGACCGCTGAAGAGAGTATTAATAAAGGTGAAGACAATGCCATAATGATGGTCAATAGGGTAAAGAGCAAGAAAGTTGATAAGGACCCTAAAGAAATTAGCAAGGTAGTTGCAAGACCCTAGAAAGTTACCTTCAAGCCTACTGGTGGAGTTTCGAAAGGCGCATGTCACTATTGTAGTCAGACTGGCCACTAGAAGAGGAATTGCCCAAAATATTTGGAAGATAAAAGGCTTGGAATAGTGATTCCACCACCACCATGTAAGTTGTTATAAAAGTCAATTTTTCAATCTCTTCATATTGGGTATTGGATACTTGATATGGATCTCACACTTGTCGAAATGCACAGGATCTAAAGAGAAGAAGATGACTGGCTAAAGGGGAGACTTGCGCGTTGATAATGGAGCAAGAGTTGATGCATTAGCCTTAGGCGTTTATGAGTTATCTGAAGTGTGTAAGTACGTAGTTAACCTGGATCAAATATACTCTAGAAGAGGAGGTGGAATAGAGTACGGAAACTTTTACTAAAATAGGTGTTATAAAAATAAACATAAAGGTTGGTGAGATTTTCAAAGCGCTTTGAACTGAAACTGAAAGCTTAAAAAGCCTCTGAGATTTTTCAAAGCTTTTAACTTAACCTGTGTTGAAACAGTTTTGCAAGAAATTAAAGAACTGAAATGAAATGAACTGGACACAAGTATTTGTTACAAAGTTCGGCCTCTAGAAGGCCTATTCTCCGCCTGAGGGATCTAATCCCTCTAGGATTTCAATAAATTCTTATTTTTCACTAGTTAGCCCTAGATATCAGGCCTAAGAGAATCGCCTTGCTCTTATACCAGCATGTGGTTCTATGCTAACCTATCTAGTAGAGCTTCAGCTACTTGATACTATAAGACTCTCTCTTATTCCACTTGAACAACTCAACTAGAACATAATATAGAAGATTTAGAAAACTAATGAATAAACAGTTTAAGCAGAAATAGAAGAACAACGAGAAGAAATTAAAGCTATGAAATCATGGAAGTGTTCTTCTGAATTTGTAGTGGATTGAATGATCTTAATTGATCTCCTTCCTTGATGCTCTCTCAATCCGAAAGTGCTTCTCTGAGTCCCTTTATGTCAATCTGTGTATTAGTTCAGCTTCAATCCTTCTTTGAATTTTAAGGATTGCTGCAACAGTCCCAAAGTTTGTTGCAACAAGAATCCCTAAAATTCCTCAACTGATTCTTGACTTTCAACAAATCTATTCCAACGGATAAGAGCTTGATTTTCTGCAGTAAATTTGACCACAATCTGCACGTGCAAACTTGAGACAAGTCCTGATCAAATCCCATAAGATTAGATAAGATTTAGTGATCTGTTTGGCATTCCTGCATTCATGAACATGGGCTAAGGACTCTGAACAATTTTCAAAGCTTTGAAAAGCTTTAAAGTATGGTTGTTTCCTGCAAAAAAAAGTTAGAAAAAAATCTATCTAACAATGAAGACAGTTAATCAAATTTTCCTGCAAAACATAACTTAAGTAGATAACATAATATTTAACAAGATGATTTTTTCTTTCATCACACAATAAGACATAGTTTAAAACCAGGAGACAAACTCCCCCTCACTTCATACTTTTCCTTTGAAGTGTTTCGAAGCTTTGAAGCAGGTATTGAATTAACAATCTCCCCCTAGAAGAAAGACAAAACAAATATTCTGTTTAGACTGTATATATGCACTGATAATGAAAATCATTAGGCACATAGCAGAAACAGTCATATGAAATCACAATCAACTGTCAAACAGTAACCAAACAGTAATACTAATACTAGTATCAAAACAAAACAAAACATCCACAAAATCCACTTAAGCAAACAATCTAATTTTCTTCCACTTTTTTGACTTTCATCAAAAGAGTGAGAAAAAATTTTGATCTTATTACCAAAATTTTAAAAAAATCAAAGAGAATGCATATTTTTAAAATAGGGCATAAAATTTTCAAGGCTTTGAAAAGTATAAAGAAAGGCATGAGTTCAAGGGTTTGAATTATGGTCATCTTCTTCTGTCTCAGATCCTTCAGCATCCTCTTGATCACCTTCTTCTTGCTCATCAATTTCTTTGTTTTCCACAACCTCTTCTTTCACTTGATCTTTCTCTTTATCAACTTTCTCTTATTCCTCAGACACCACCTAAGTACCCTCATCAGCATCAAACAGCTCATCGGAAGTAACAATTTCCGGAATATGTTTCTTTTTATGCTTTATTTGCTTCAGTACATCCCCAATTGACAATCCTGGGTCAATGATGGCTTCTTTCTTTGTTTCCTCAACTCCAACTACTTCTTCAGCAGGGTACTCATCAAAGAGCTCCCTTGTAGAATCTGAATTCTTTTCACATCCACCAAGTTCAAACTACTGCAAATTTTGGAAACTTTGGCATTCATGGAGGAAACGAGATACTTCATTTTTTGAACTCAGTACTCAGGTCAAATTGACCCTGCTTCAGTTCATCCGGCTCATTCTCAATAACATCTAACTTCTCAAGGACATGATACTGGTTTGGAGAGGTAAAAGGTAAGGCTAAAGGAGTGGTTAAGGTTTTTGGATTAGGGAATTTATTGGATTTAAGCTCACTAGTAGAAAGGTCTGAATAGAATTTCCACTTTCCCTTAGAAGTCTTCACAATTCCAATACTTTGAAAAGAGGATTCATTGATCATTCCAAAATCAGTAGAAACTTTCTCTTCTTTATCAGCAGGAATGCCAAATTGATTAAAAAAAGAGGTAGGAGATTGGCATAGAGCAAGGCATGGTTTCTGTTTTTGGTACTGCAATATAGCATGTGCTCCATCACAATGCTAGCCAAATTAATCTCAAAACCATACATAACCAGACACATCAAGTATAGAACCTATATGTGAGAAGTTCCTTTGAATTCTCCTTGGGCACCACACACCTCATGAAGATAGTGAAAAGAATTTGGTTTCAACAGTTAAAACCAAATTTGTTAACTGTTTTTGAGGTTGACGGTGTATTAGGTAAAAAGAAATTCACTTTGACCAACCTAATTGCCTCCTTATTACTAGGAATATCATCAACATCATATACTTCGAGACAACCTAAAACCTCATTAAATAAACCATGACCCAACTGAAAATCTATACCAGCAACCTTAGAAGACAATATCAAATCTTTACCAGGCACTTGTTGAATTTGAAGCTAAAATAGTCTAGTCAATCTAGGGTATGCCTTCTCAGAAGATTTTCCAAATAGAAGTCTCTTTGAACCTTCGTATACACTCTAAATCCATCTTTTCAATCATCTTTGTGCAATTGATACTACAGTATGCTATAGAGTAGTCTTACCAGAACTATATTTCTTCTCCCCCTTGGTTTATGAGATTTCTGAACAACCTTTTCTTTATTATCTTTTTGGTCTTTCTTCACCTTCCTTGGACTATCCTTCCGATGACCCTTTTCTTTTCCAGATTTCTCTTTCTGATCTGATTTTCCCTTGCTGGAACTAGCTTTCTCCACATCCTTAGTCTTTTTACTCTTCTTCTTCATAGGATGATATGGCTTTTGGCATGCTCACAGTCTCTGAACTGGAACTAACAGCCGGAATCTCTTCTTCAGGGTTAGCTTTTCTCTTCTTCCCTTGGCCCTTCTTCCTCATGTTTTCTGCCCACTTGTTTAGACGAATTCTCTGATATCTTCATGAATCCATTTGGGGTTAGGGTTTAGATAGAGAGAGACGAGAAAAAGAAATAATTTTTTGAAAGAGTTGGAGTGAAAGAAGAAAACTGAAGATTTTGATCTCTTGAAAGAGATTATTTTACTTAAAATTCAAAAAGCATCCATTTTACTTGGCATTACTTTTTATTTGAATTTCAAAAAGTAGTGCCAATTAATTATCTACAGAGATGAAACTCAACACTAAATGATCCATCATTAATTTCATATAGTATGCATATTTAAGTAATTTTCTACAGAGATAAAACTCAACACTAAATGACCCATCATTACTTTCATATAGTATGCAGATTTATATTCAATTCTTTGAAAATATTTTCAAGCCTTTGAAAAACTGTTCTACTTCAGACTAATTTTCAAAGCTTTGAAAAATGTTTCAAGGCCTAAAAAACCATTTATATACCTATTACTCCCCTAACATCAAAGCATCCTCTTTCAACATACCAATTTCCAATCCTAAAGCTGCAAATCTATCATCAGGAAATGGTTTAGTGAAAATCTCAGCAATTCGCAAGTTAGTGGGTACAAAGGATAAAGACACATCACTTTTCTCCACAGTATCTCTAACAAAGTGATGTCTAACATCAATTTGTTTGGTCCTTGAATGTTGTACTGGATTTTTAGTAATGAAGATTGCACTAGTGTTTTTGACACATATTCGTACGTGTGTACGCAAGTGCACGGTCGAGTAATGAAGTATCAGTATTTTTAATACTCGTATTGTCGAATCCCACGAGGACAAGCTTGTAACAAGCTTTAAATAACGAATTAATTGAGTTTACTAAGTAACCGGTAAAAAGTGTTGAGATTTATGAGGTTGCCACCCCCAAACAAAAAATGAAATAGTAGAAAAGTGAATTAAGAAGAAGTCTTAATCAATTTATAGAGAAACTAGGCAATCTCGTAGATCACCTAGGGCTGTAAACGATTTCCGGATAATCTGAATAACACGTTAATTCGGTCTAACTAAGCCAGGTACTAGCATTGACCATACCCTCTCGGTGTCAGGTCTTGTTACGTCACAGTTCACCTAGGTTCCTTTCAGTCAACTTATGTCTACCGGTCCGGTCTAGCACGTTCTCTACTGATATAGTAACGGGTCCTATCGGTCCACCGTATCATAGAATAGCTGAATAATCCTACTGATCCTACCCACAATGGACAATCATAACAATTGTCCTGTCGGTCTCAATGGTTGGGATTGATGTTCATATCATCTTGCCAGACTAAGTCACTTTCGTGCACTCACTAACTACATAGTTCATGAACAATTAGTTTAGAACGCAATAACAATTAAGCATGAATCATCTAATGAATAAAACCCTAGCTCATGACGATTAGTTTATCTCCTACTCGTGTCAATAGACTAGGATTACTAATGGAATCAAGAAACTACAACATATTCAATAGTAGAAATCATCAAAGCATGAAATTAGATTCAACCCGGAAAATATTCGTTTACATGAACCCTATGATCTCATATGAGATATCTAGCTATGAGTCTAGCTACTCATAGAAAAGATAACATGAAGTCCAAATAGTTCATACAAGGAAACTAGAGAAAAAGTAGATCAAACGATAGAAATCGTGAAGATTGGCGCGATCCGGGCACTTCTCCTTGCTTGAGGTTGTTCCCAATGAAGTCTCCTTGCTCTCCTCCTTGATCGTGGCTCTCAATAGGTGTTACTGGTGTACATTTCCGTCCCTAGGTCGTTCTTCTTTCATAACCCGCAGAAGTGTTCAGTAATTGCACAATAGCCCCCAAAAATCTGTTCCTGACTTCAATAGGCCATATCTTTTTCGTCCGAACTCGGATTTAGCTCCGTGACCTATCGTTGGGAAGCTATCTGAGTCTACTTTCATTTAGAACTGTTCTCACCTCCAAATTATTTTTATAACACCTGATATGATCAAAATAGTCCAAACTGGTCATCCAAGCTCCTCCAATTCGGCTTCTCTTGACTCCACTTGAGCTCCCGTTGTTTCAGACGTTCGTTTCATGCCTCCTATCAACCGATTAGCATCGGTTCCTGCCAAGAAAACATGAAAAAACTTACCAAGAGATTATATTTGAAAAATAACACAGAAATATTCATATAAAACGCCTGGACTAACAATATAGCACATGGTGAGCAACAAGTGATAAAACGACCTTTATTCTCTAACATTAGGCTCAAATCACTCTCAAATACCTATTAAAATGTGGTAAATGCTAAAGAATTATAGCCCCTAAAAGGAGCTATCAAACTCCCCCACATTTACTCTTTTGCTCGTCCCAAGCAACGATGAAGCACAAAACCCCCACACTTGAGACATTGCATACATAACACAACCAAACCAATGCATACCCCACCGCTTTGCATACTTCACTTTCACCTAGGTTCCTTTCAGTCATTCTATGTCTACCGGTCCGGTCTAGCAGGTTCTCTACTGATATACTAACGGGTCCTATCTGTCCACCGTATCATAGAACAGCTGAATAATCCTACTGATCCTACCCTCAATGGCCAATCCTAACAATTGTCCTGTCAGTCTCAATGGTTGGGATTGATGTTCATATCATCTAGCCAGACAAAGTCACTTTCGTGCACTCACTAACTACATAGTTCATGAACAATTAGTTTAGAACGCAATTAAAATTAAGCATGAATCATCTAATGAATAAAACCCTAGCTCATGACTATTAGTTCATCTCCTACTCGTGTCAATAGACTAGGATTACTAATGGAATCAAGAAACTACAACTTATTCAATTGTAGAAATCATCAAAGCATGAAATTAGATTCAACCCGGAAAATATTCGTTTACATGAACCCTAGGATCTCATATGAGATGCCTAGCTATGAGTTTAGCTACTCATAGAAAAGATAACATGGTGTCTAGATAGTTCATACAAGGAAACTAGAGAAAAAGTAGATCAAACGATAGAAATCGTGAAGATTGGCGCGATCCGGGCTCTTCTCCTTGCTTGAGGTTGTTCCCAATGAAGTCTCCTTGCTCTCCTCCTTGATCGTGGCTCTCAATAAGTATGACTGGTGTACATTTCCGTCCCTAGGTCGTTCTTCTTTCATAACCCGCAGAAGTGTTCAGTAATTGCACAATAGCCCCCAAAAATCTGTTCCTGACTTCAATAGGCCATATCTTTTTCGTCCGAACTCGGATTTAGCTCTGTGACCTATCCTTGGGAAGCTATCTGAGTCTAATTTCATTTAGAACTGTTCTCACCTCCAAATTATTTTTATAACACCTGATATGATCAAAATAGTCCAAACTGGTCATCCAAGCTCCTCCAATTCGGCTTCTCTTGACTCCACTTGAGCTCCCGTTGTTTCCGACGTTCGTTCCATGCCTCCTATCAACCTATTAGCATATGTTCCTGCCAAGAAAACATGAAAAAACTTACCAAGCAATTATATTTGACAAATAAGACAGAAATATTCATAGAAAATGCCTGGACTAACAATATAGCACATGGTGAGCAACAAGTGATAAAACGACATTTATTCTCTAACATTAGGCTAAAATCACTCTCAAATACCTATTGAAATGTGGTAAATGCTAAATAATTATAGCCCCTAAAAGGCGCTATCAAACTCCCCCACACTTACTCTTTTGCTCGTCCCCAGCAACGATGAAGCACAAAACCCCCACACTTGAGACATTGCATACATAACACAACCAAACCAATGCATACCCCACCGCTTTGCATACTTCACTTTAACCTAGCCAACACGACTCACGAATCAATACACAAATACACGACTATGCAAACTACATGATATGTACAATGCAAGTCAAGTATGTACAATGCAAGGAATTAAAGAACATATTTTTTTCTTTTTCTTGTTAGAGATTGGGAAATCTCAAAAAGCAAACCGTCATGTCATAAGGCTCTTACATCCCCTAGAAGATTATATAACTTTGGTGATCGGTAGAACTTGCGGCCAGTTTTGTCAGACAGAATGGGCACGAACGCAAAATAAGTTTCTTCCGCACACTCATCAAACGTATCCCTAGCACTGACCATCCGAGCTATTTATCCATGTGTTTCAATTGTTCACGGCTTAGGACGGGTAGGATAGGATATTTTGAAGCGCAGTCCTAGACGTCATGATATAACTCAACAAAATCCCATTCTCACACTCCCTCACCAAACTCAAAGAAACCCCACTGAATCTCACTACTCCGGCCCTCATTCCCTCAATCTTGGTGCAACGCCGTTCTCGCGGCCACAAATGTGAAGAAGTGATAAAGATCCATAGCTAATCTCCTCAGTCTTCATGAAGTTCAATTTCTGGATCCTTATTCCATTTCAGTTCAATTTTATTATTTTTTTTTCACAACACAATATATCACATGGAGCTCATAGTAGTAGCAAATATCTAAGGAGAACACTCCGTCAAAGCAAATAACGTAGGGGTGGAATGTGTAAAATAAAATGTGTAATCACTACAAAAGTCGACACCCCCACACTCGATGTAAACCATATCTCGCACCCGGTAATCAATGTAACACGTCCTAAATCCAACCAATCCTCCTCATCACCTAAGATGTAGAAAATATAAATGAATCACAAGCACGTCCTCCAATAAGATCAAAAAACCCCACCCCATATCATGCGGAAAGAATGTCACGCACTACGGCACTCCACCTGTGATCGTGATGTATGGACACTACTCACCGCCACACCGAAGTGTGTTGCCGTCTCTAACTCACCCTCACATCCCCTCAAAGATGACATAAAAGAAGATCCAAGTAAGATGTATAATATCATCTCACCCTCAACGAACCTCCCTAACTCAACTCCCTCTATCATGACGCATAGGAAGGGACCATTCTAACTAGTGATGAAAGTCACAATGAATGGCTTCCTAGGCTAGAGGCTGTGAATAAAAGGGGTAGATGGATCAAATTGGGATAACTAGTGGACCTAGGAGATGGAGACGGGACGTGAGGTCCCCATAAAATCACCCGCACATCTGTTCTGTTGCCACTACGAGGAGGGTTGACGACTACCTAAGTGACGGTGGTGTAGCGCTAGTAGGATAACTAGATCGAGAGACAGCTACTCACAATTCTCCAGTGCATTGGCCCTATAGCCTTTCTAATCTAGATTCTCGCGTCTACCTCACCTCATATTTTCATACTACCAAGGGAATACTATCATTAAGTCCTATCCACGCTTACTCTCTTCAATTTCCCTTTCTCAAAAAAATTAATTTTTAGGATTTTTCAATTTTTAATTTTTTTTCGACACTATATGAAACTGGCCAACTCGACCAACCAACAAATAGGGTAGGTGGACTCAATAAATAAAAGTGCAACAATATATACAATGCATAAAATAAATGTGCACATGCAAAACTAACCGACTCGACATCTACATGCAAACTCGACTCACTAAACTATATGTAACAAGGTTATGGAATGGCTAACTAGCGGATAGCTAAAAACTCCCCCACACTTAAGCCCTTCGTTGTCCTCAACGAAATATAAGGCGAAATCAAGAGGACTCGGCTGCTCAAGCGTAGGGCCAGTGGGTCTAGTCGGAGTGAGTGCATGTGAGGTCTAGTGTGAACTAAACAAGTATCCAACAATCCAAGTATGAGAAAGTAAAAAATTTCAAGAAAATTAAGCCCTAAGAGTGCCAAAGCAAGAATTAAATCCGAGAGAGAGAAAATTGAACTACTTTTTCGGAAACACGAGCAAGTGAAGGCAAGAGTACCTCCTTAAGCTCCTCGGTGTCCCGGTCACAAGTCTCTTCTTGAGAAAGGCCAAATCCTACTCCAAGTATGCGAATCGAAAAATTTTGTTCTTGGAGCTCTTCCTCTTTGTTTGCCCCCACACTCAAACCGCTCACTATCTCTCAAAACTCCGCCAGTTAATGTTGATGGCGAGCTTGTAAGGAGCAAAATCCACCAAGGTTTTGGATTTGGAGATGTTTAGGGTTTTGTGTGTGAGTGTTCTTGAGAGTTTGAGAGGAAGAAGATGAAGGAGGGTGTTTTTTATCCGAAATTGGGGTGTAGGAGGTTTAAAAACCGGTTTTTGTTTTAAATAATACCCCCAAAATACCGAAAATACCCTCATAAAGTGGGACTGTCAGAGCATTTCGGCCCGAAATGCTTTTGATTTCGGCCCGAAATGTTTTCAAAATGCCAAACCAGTGGACTTTTTTCATTTCAGAACGAATTTAAGGGGCATTTCGGGCCGAAATGCCCTGGGACTCACCGGATTTTGTTTTTGTTCTAGTTTCTTCGTTCGTTGTCTGATTCCTTCGATTCTCGCGCTCACCAACTCGTCATTGAATGTAGAATCCAATGTTAACTGAAAGTTTCACAAAGATCATGGAATTTTTCATCTCCTCTCTAAAATTTCTCTCTAGCGCAAGAATCATGCCCCTTTAAACTTGTGTTTTCTTTCATCCCTCTTTGGATTCTGATGCGTGCAACTCCGGGCCACAACTAGCTGCCAATATACTCAATTAATGCATAGCTAATCCTCGACCTCGAGTAGCCTCTCTTCCGAGCTTCTATTAGCAAATTGCTCGTTGTGCCTCGTTTTGCGTGCAATGTAGTGCACGTGCATCAAGAAGGGGAATCCGAAGGGTTCTTCGGTACCTGTGTCTTGCACACTCATGGAAAATTTAAACCGCTCTCTATCACATCTCTCAATGAACTACGAATATAAAAAACAGAATACGAAAAACAAATACGACTACCTAAATCGGGTTGCCTCCCAACCAGCACTTGTAATTTAAGGTTGACGGCCAGACCTAGTTACCTCATCCACCTAGAAAGGTGGCTTGGCACGAAGTTCCCCATCCTCTTGCGGTCTCTGCAGGATCTTCCAAACAACCTTGTTCTTTATTTTAGGATATGGTGGATTCTCCTTGTCATATCTGGAAATTGGTGCTCTCCATGCACGGCATGTGGAACTGCTGACTGCCCCTGAGACTGTTGGAGAGTAGGATTGAAAACCCTGAAGGTCTCGCGCTCATCATTGATCCTCGTGATCAACTCCCCGTTCTCAACATTTATCAATTTCCGACCTGTAGCCAAGAAGGGCCTACCCAGAATAATCGGAACGTCTCCTGGCGGCATATCTAGAATGACAAAATCAGCTGGGATGATGAGACTCCTAGCCTTAACCGAGACATCTAAAACCACCCCATAGTCTTTCTTTGATTACTTATGTGCAAATTTCAGATTGATCCAGGTGGATCGCGCCCCCACACCTAACTTCTGAAATACCGAGAGTGGCATCAGATTGACACTAGCCCCCAATTCACACAGGGCCTGTCCCGTGTAGGCTCAACCTAGAGTAGCTTCAATTATGAAGCTGCCTGGATCCTTCTGTTTATGAGGTAACCCATGCAAGGCACATGAGCTAACCTGCTCAGTCAAATCCACATTCTGAAAGTCATCAACAACTCTCTTCCCCAACACTGCATCTTTCTTGAATTTAGCATACTTAGGCATCATCTTGACTGCCTCAATCAGTGGTATGTTAATGTGCAACTTGGATAAGATAGATACGAATTGCCTATAATCCTCAGAGTCATCTTTCTTCTTCCTGCTACGCAATGGGAAAGGGAGATCCTTGGAATAAGAAAGGGGTGGAGTTACCTCATTAGTCACCTCCTCAGCTGGCGGAGTCATGCCCTTTGATTGGGGGACCATGACAGAAGTCTTCTCAGAATCGAAAACTTCATGCTCCTTTGCCTTTGACTCTTCTGCTCTGGCATGGATCGGGTATGGAGCGTAGGTTAGTGCAATCCCGCTGCGAGTAGTGATGGCTTGAGCTTGTTCTTGAGATGTATCAATACTGAGCTCCCGTGCTTTTTGGTCAAGTTCTTTCTTCAAAGACAAAATTTCGGCTTTAGCCTCCTGGAGTGAAGCTGCAACAGTAGTGAACTGAGTTTCCATGGTCATCAGGTGTTGACCCATCATCTTCATCATCTTTTACAGTTCTGCTAGCTCTGAAGCTTCCTGTTGCTGTTGATACAACCCTGAAACATCTGCATCATGTTTTACGTCCACCGCATTCACCAGAAATGTGTTGTATGCCACTGAGCTATGCTTCACCGGAACTTGCTGCCGGTAAGAATAACCCATGCTCTCCTCTTGCTTAACCACGCATCTGACTAGCTTACATGCGCCCTCCATATCACAGTTGAATAAGAAATTACCCCCAACTTCAATATCAAGCTTGTATTTGTCAGACTTATCAAGTGCATCATAGAATACACGAATGATGTGCCCCTCGTCAATTCTGTGATTTGGGCATTTGCGTAGCAAGAGGTTGATGCGCTCCCATGCTTGGAAAATTGATTCATTCTCCTGTTGTCTGAAATTCCAAATCTCGTTCTGTAGCTGAATCATCCGGAAAATGGAAAAAATCTAACCATAAACTGCAAGACACACTCTTCCCAAGTTTTGATGGAGTTGGATGGCAAAGAGTCCAACCATTCCTCATCTGCTCCCGTGAGGAAATAAGGGAACATCATCAGTTTAAGTGATTTGGCAGTGACTCCCTTGTAGCGGGTGTAAGTACAATAATGCTAAAATTCCCCCAATAAATTCATGAGGATCTTCGTCTTCTGTGCCCGCGAATGGGAACTCGTCCCTCAGAAATTGAATTTCCTTCAGCTTTAAGCAAAAATCCTCTGCCTAAATTGGTGGCACTACAATTTCCGGCTCAGTTCCTTTCAGGTTCACCTCAAATCCCTTAATGATTATCTTCCCAGAGCGGTTGTAGGGCATTGCGGATGTTGCTGCCAGTACTTGCTCTTTCATCTTAGTTAACCTAGCTTCCAGCTGTTCACGGGTAGGGCTGCTCGGCTCTTGTCCCTCTGCCATCGATTCCTTAGAAAACAACACTAGCAAACCCGTGAGGCGAAAAAGAGTAAACAAAACAAAAATAAAAAATAAACTAAACTAATTGCTAACTAAAACTTGTTAACCGTTGTCCCCGGCAACGACGCCAAAAACTTGACACATATTCTTACATGTGTACGCAAGTTCATGGTCAAGTAATAAAGTATGAGTATTTTTAATACTCGGGTTGTCGAATCCCACGAGGACAAGCTCATAACAAGCTTTAACTAACGAATTAATTGAGTTTACTAAGTGACCGGTAAAAAGTGTTGAGAGTTTTGAGGTTGCCACCCCCAAAAAAGTAGCTGTACGTAGATGCTGAAATAGTAGAAAAGTGAATTAAGAAGAAGTCTTAATCAATTGATGGAGAAACTAGGCAATCACGTAGATCACCTAGGGTTATAAACGATTTCAAGATAATCTGAATAACACGTTAATTCAGTCTAACTAAGTTGGGTACTAGCATTGACCGTCTCCTCTCAGTCTAAGGTCTCTTTACGTCACGGTTCACCTAGGGTCCCTTCAGTCCACCGATGTCTATTGGTCCGGTCTAGCAGGTTCTCTACTGATATACTAACGGGTCCCATCGGTCCACCGTATCATAGAACAGCTGAATAATCCTACTGATCCTACCCACAATGGCCAACCATTACAATTGTCCTGTCGGTCTCAATGGTTGGGATTGATGTTCATATCATCTAGCTAGACTAAGTCACTTTCGTGCACTCACTAACTACATAGTTCATGAAGAATTAGTTTAGAACGCAATAACAATTAAGCATGAATCATATAATGAATAAATCCCTAGCTCATGACTATTAGTTCATCTCTTACTCGTGTCAATAGACTAGGATTACTAATGGAATCAAGAAACTACAACTTATTCAATAGTAGAAATCATCAAAGCATGAAATTAGATTCACCCGGAAAATATTCGTTTACATGAAACCTAGGATCTCATATGATATTCCTAGCTATGAGTTTAGCTACTCATAGCAAAAGATAACATGGTGTCTAGATAGTTCATACAAGAAAACTAGAGAGAAAGTAGATCAAACGCTAGAAATCGTGAAGATTGGCGCGATCCGGGCTCTGCTCCTTGCTTGAGGTTGTTCCCAATGAAGTCCCCTTGCTCTCCTCCTTGATCGTGTCTCTCAGTAGGCGTGAATGGTGTATATTTTCGTCCCTAGGTCGCTCTTCTTTCATAACCCGCAGAAGTCTTCAGTAATTGCACAATAGCCCCCTGAAATCTGCTCTTGACTTCAATAGGCCATTTATTTGTCGTCCGAACTCAGATTTAGCTCTGTGACCTATCGTTGGAAAGATATCTAAGTATAATTTCATTTTGAACTGTTCTCACCTCCAAATTATTTGTATAACTCCGGCTATGAACAAAATAGTACAAACTGGTCATCCAAGCTCCTCCAATTCGGCTTCTCTTGACTCCACTTGAGCTCCCGTTGTTTCCGACGTTCATTCCATGCCTCCTATCAACCTATTAGCATCCGTTCCTGCCAAGACAACATGAACAAACATACCAAGGGATTATATTTGACAGATAACAAAGAAATATGCATAGAAAACATTCGGACTAACAATATAGCACATGGTGAGCAACAAGTGATAAAAACGACCTTTATTCTCTAACATTAGGCTCAAATCACTCTCAAATACCTATTAACATGTGGTAAATGCTAAATAATTATAGCCCCCAAAATTTGCTATCAGTTATCACACTTGATTGGAATGTCTCTGAAGTCAAATTCAAGATCTCGCATTTATTGAGCTATTCGTAGCACTTGTGAGCAACATGCTCCTACTGCAATACATCCAGCTTCTGCTCTTGACAATGCTACTGAGTTTTGCTTCTTCGAATTTCATCTTATCAAGGATGAGCCTAAGAATTGACAACATCCTGAAGTGCTTTTTCTATCAACTTTATATCCTTCAAAATAAGCATTTGAATACCCACAAAGAGAGAGAGATTAGACTTCTTAGGATACGAAATACCTAAGTCTTTAGTGCCATTGAAATATCTGAAAGTTATTTTGATAGCCCCTAAGTGAGAATCCTTTGGGTTATGTTGAATCTAGCCCACATACATACACTAAACATGATGTCTAGCCTAATAGCAGTGAAATAAAGTAGTGAACCAATCATACATCTGAGTTACTTTTGGTTCACACTCTTACCATTCTGATCTTTGCCAAAATATAGAGTAGAACTCATAGGAGTTTTAGCAACCTTGGATTGAGACATGTTGTATTTGTTTTGTTGATCCTTGGTATACTTGTTCTGATGTAGGAAGATTCCTTTCATCATTTTATGAACATGAAGTCCAAGAAAAAAATTCAACTCTGCCATTAAGCTCATTTCAAACTTCCGGGCTACAGGAGAAAATGTCTCCTCATAGTCAATACCTTCTTCTTGATTGTAGCCCTAAGCCACAAGTCTAGATTTTTTCTGATTTCCTTGCCATTTTCATCCAACTTGTTTCTGAATACCCATCTGGTTACAATCACTGACTGGTTATTGGGAGCAAGAACCAGATTCCACACTTTCTTTCTTTCAAACTCATTTAACTCACTTTTCATAGCAATGATCCAATCTACTTCTTGCAATGCCTCTTTCACGTTTTTAGGTTCTACAAGAGAAACAAAGGCACTGAAAGCACACAGATTCTTATATTGAGATCTTGTTTGTGTACCAGTAGATGAATCATAAATAATGTTCTCCACTTGATGGGATGATGAATATCTGAACTTTTTCCCTTAAGTCCATGGTTCTGGTTCTCCAGGAAACTTTTCAAGGCCTTGATAAGTTGATTCAGTGGGTGATCCACTCTGTGTTCTTTGAGATCGTGTTTCAAGGCTTTGAGAACCATTTTAAGGGTTTGAAAATTCTTTCTTTGTTCCTGCAAGCCAGTCTTACTACCATTCTCTGTATCAGCTTCATCATCTGACTCATGCGTGTTCAAATTCAAATCTGCAAAACATTCATTCACGGAACCATCATTCCTTTCATAAAAATAACATGAATACTTTCATCAACTACTTTGGTTCTTTTATGAAGAACTCTATAGGTTTTGCTTGTAAAAGAGTAACCCAGAAAAATGCCTTCATCACTTCTAGCATCAAATTTGCCAAGATTGTTTTTTATATTGTTATGAAAAAAGAAGTGCAGCCAAAAAAGGTTTAAAATAATAAATATTTGACTTTCTGCCTTGAAACAGTTCCTAGGGGTCCTCTTCCAAATAGGTCTGACCAAGAACAAGTTTAAAATATAGTTGGCAGTATCAACAGCTTCTACCCAAAATGATTTTGGCAAATGGTTTTCCAAAATCATTGTCCAAGTCATGTCCTCAAGGGTTCTATTTTTCCTTTCCACTACCACATTCTGTTGAGGAGTTCTAGGAGCTGAAAAATTGTGACAAATCCCATGCTTTGCACAGAACAAATCAAAATCTAATTGATCGAATTCTCTACCATGATCACTCCTTATAGAAGTAATAGGCATGTTTTTTGAGGTTTGTAACTCTTTAAAAAGCTTTAAAAATTCAGACAGGGCTTCAGACATTTCTCCTAAAAAACATAACTCAATTAAATCTAGAAAAGTCATCAGCAACAGCTAGCACTTACCCTTTGGACTTTTAACTCTCATAGGACCACACAGATTCATATGAAGCAATATAATAGATCTAGAACTTATTACAAAGTTCTTTGGCTTAAAAGAGCTCCTTGTCTGCTTACCTTGAGCACAAGCTTTGCATATCTCTTCATCCTTGAATTTTATGGATGGCAATCCTCTTACTAAGTTCTTAGTTACCTGTTTGTTCACAGTGTGCATGCTGATATCTCCAAGCTTCCTGTTCCAAATCTTTGAGTCCTCTTTCAAAGCTTTGAGACATTTCAGACTTTTTCCTACAACATTGATAGTATTCAAAGAATAAACATTATTTATGAGGATGCAATCACCAGATTTCTCATCTTGCACCACACATTTCTCCTTGTCAAAGATTACCTTGTTGCCTTTGTCACAAAGCTGAGAAACAATACGCAAATTAAACTTCAAACCATCAACTAAATAGACATCAGAAATAGAATATGCAGATTCATTACCAACTTTACCAATGCCAATAATATTGCACTTCCCTTTGTCACCAAGTGTCATTGTTCCTCCAGTTTGTTCTTCTAGTTCAGAAAATAAAGAACTCCTACCACTCATGTGTCTGGAACAACTGATGTCCATAATCCACTTTTGATCCCTGTTCTTGGTGACAAACTGGATATACCAATCAATGCCTTACCCAGATTTTAGACCAGGTGTTATATTTTGAAACATACTTAGGATCAACAATATTAGGAGGTTTAATCTCTTTTGGAACCCAAATTTGTCTTACATGTCCCTTAAGATAAAAAGGAAATGTATTCCTCATAATGTTAGGTTCTAATATTCTAAAGGGACATGTCACTTTAACATGACCAAGTTTACCACAATAAAAGCATTTAGGAATATGTTTACTACTAGCTTTCACAAAACTATTACTCCCTCCGTCCCATAATAAATGTCCCCTTTTGAAACTCCAACTTATTAAGGAGACATGCATTAATTGCATTTTGTTGGATTTTATAATGAAATTGACATAATTTTCCATTCTTTCTTCATTTCCAACACCACTATAATTACTTTTTAATGGACATTTTTGTCAATGTATACACTTTCATCCTTAAAAAATTGAAAGTGGACAATTATTTTGGGACAGCCCAAAATAGAAAAGTGGAAAGTTATTATGGGACGGAGGGAGTATTATTCTTTCTAGGAAAATTTGGATTGTATCCAATACCATGTTTGCGAACTGAGTGTAAACTTCCTCCAAGAATCAAGTTAAGGTTGTGTTTTGAGCTAGCAAATTTTGTCATAACTTTATTTGATTCTTTAAGTTTCTCAGTCAATAAATCTTTTGTTCCACTAACTCATCATGTTAATGTTTTAGAGAAACAAAGTTGTCATTAAAAAAAGTTTTCTACTACAACTTCTTTGACATGAGTTTTCAAGGCCTTGAAATTCAAGGCTTTGAAATCTCTGTCACATTTTGCTGAGAAACTTCAAGAGTTTTGTTTTGACAAACCAAATCCAAATTTGTTTTCGCTTGCTCATGAACCTTTACCTTCAAAGAGTTTATTTTATTTTTGTAACTCTCTTCATTCATGAGCATATTTTTTAAAATATCAGACAATACATCAGCGGAACTAGACATCAATTTTTTCACCATTACCTCAATGTGTTTGTATGAGCTTTCCTTCACATCATGCTCAGCCATAAGACACAAGTTAGCTTGATCTTCTTCTGAATGTAGTCACGTGTGGAATTAGAATCACTCCAGGATGCAACCATGGCTTTCTTTATTTTGTCCTTGTCCTTCTTTGGATACTGCTTGTTCTTCTTATTAGGACAATCGCTGACTAAAAGATCTACATCACCACATTAAAAAAAAGTAGTCCTTTAGGTTTATTTTAATAGGAGGAGGACTTACCTTTGTAGTCCTTGTTGCTTGATGATCTACATCTTTCTCTGCTATAGTCCTCGTTTCCAAAGTTTTTCTTCATTTTGAGGATTCTATTCAAGGCTTTGGAAATCAATGCGAAAGTATCTTCATCATCTTCCTCCTTTTTAAGGCTTTGAATCTGCTCACTCTCTTTAGATTTGGATGCCAGAATCTTAACAATTTCAGAAAGTTCTCCATCTACTTCATTCATGGAAATTTCATGAATGAGGAGCTTTCCCTGCAAATCATCCAATTGAAGATTACATAAATCTTGAGCCTCTTCAATTCCCATTTGGATTTAGGAAGACTTCTCAATGTCTTCCTAACTTTCTCTTTATTTGAGAATGACTTTCCCAAAGACTCCATGTTATTGATTATGTTTGTGAACCTCTTGAACATATCATTGATAGACTCATATGCATTCATCTTGAATAGCTCATATTGCCTCAGGAAAATGTTTATCTTGGTCTGCTTGACTTGGCTGGTTCCTTCAAATGTCACCACCAATTTGTCCCAGATTTCTTTTGCACTGTTGCAAGTAGAGATCCTGTTAAACTCATCTGCATTCAAAGCACAATATAGTAAATTCATTTCTCTATAATTCTTAGTAACATTTTCTAATTCAGTAGCAGAAAGAGAGTCTTCAGTTTTAGGAATTTTAATCCCCTCCCTTTATGTATAGAAAGTATGAGGTCCATTCTGAATGATAGACCACAAATCCATGTCTGATCTATGAGGAACATCTTCATCAGAGATCTCCAGTGCACAAAATTGTCTCAACAATATAGAGGAGGTCTGTTTGCTGCTATTCCCAGTAAGAAACAACATTCACCTACATTACTCATGATCACAAGATTCTTAGATCTATATAGTGATACAGACCCTGATAATAATTTAATTGTGTAAGTAGGTAGTTAAACTGGATCAAATATACTCTAGAAGTGGGGTTCAATAGAGTATAGGAACTTTTGCTAAAATAGGAGTTTTAAAAAATAAACAGAATGGTTTGTGAGATTTTCAAAGCTTTGAAACCAGTTTCAAAGATTTGAACTGAAACAGACAGTTTAAAAATTCTCTAAGTTTTTTCAAAGCTTTGAAGGCTTTTCGATGCTTTGAACTTATCCTATGTTGAAAGAGTTTTGCAAGCAAGTACTAAAATGAAATGAACTAGTCACAAGTATTTTTTATGAAATTCGGCCTCCTAAAGGCCTACTCTCTTCCTGAGGGATCTAATCTCTCTAGGATTTCAATAACTTCTTATTTATCACTAGTTAAGCCCTAGATATTAGTCCTAAGAGAATTTCCTTACTCTTACACCAGCATGTGGTTATCTGCTAACCTATCTAGTACAACTTGAACTACTTGATACAATAAAATCTTTGTTGTTCCACTTGAACAACTCAACTAGAACAGAATATAGAAGATTTAGGAAATCTAATGAATAAACAGTTTAAGCACAAATAGAAGAACATTGAGAAGACAGTAAAGCTATGAAAGCTTGGAAGTGTTCTTTTGAGTTGGAGTGGATTGAATTATATGAATCAATATCCTTCCTTGATGCTCTCTCAATTCGGAAGTGTTTATCTGAGTCCCTTAATGTCACTATGTGTATGTGTTCAGCTTCAGTCCTTCTTTGAATTTTAAGGCTTGCTGCAACAGTCTCAAGTTTTGTTGCAATAGGAATACATAAAAATCCCCAACTGATTCTTGGCTTTCAACTGCTCTATTCCAACGAATAAGAGTTTGATTGTCTGCACTAAAATTGAGCACAATATGCACATGCAAACTTGAGAGAAGTCCTGGTCAAATCCCATAAGATTAACTGAGCTTTAGTGACCTGTTTGGCATTCCTGCATTCAGGAACATAGGCTAAGGACTCTGAACCATTTTCAAAGCTTTTCAAAGCTTTGAACTGTGGCTATTTCCTTCAAAAAAAAGTTAGAACAAATCTATCTAAAATTGAAGAAAGTTATGCAAATTTTCCTGCAAAACATAACTTAATGAGATAAAAAAAATACTTAACAAGATGAATTTTTCTTACAGCACATAATAAAACATAGTTTAAAACTATGAGACAAACTCCCCCTCAGTTCATACTTTTCCTCTGAAGATTTTCAAAACTTTGAAACAAGTTTCAAAGCTTTGAAACAATAATTGAATTAACATTGTCATTACTTTGTCACAATAAAGGACAAGTGTTGCTCCATTTATTTTGATAACATGAATTATTTTAGTGCTCTTTCCTCTAATGGATTATATATCCTTAACCTAGATAATTCCATCTATAACATAAATACCAAGAGGATAAAAACTAATGATTTAAATCCTACTTATCTATGGCATTGTCGTTTAGGCCATCTAAACGAGAAGCGCATTTCTAGGCTCCATAAGGATCCATTTCTAGACTCATTTGATTATGAATCATATGAGACATGTGAAGCTTGTTTATTGGAAAAAATGACTAAGTCCCCTATCAAGAGGAAATGTGAGAGGACTAGTGAGCTATTGGCACTCATACATACTGATGTATGTGGACCATTTTCCACGCCTGCCAGAGGTGGATATCTTTACTTTATTACGTTTACTAATGACTCCAGTAGATATGGGTATGTGTAACTTATGAAGAACAAATCCAAATCCTTTGAAAAGTTCAAGAATTTCAAGAATGAAGTAGAGAAGTAACTTAGCCAGAGTATAAAGGCTCTACGATCGGATCGTGGAGGATAATACTTAAGTCAAGATTTTGACGACTATATTAGAGAGTGTGGGATATTATCCCAACTCACTCCACCTGGAACACCACAATAGAATGGTGTGTCTGAGAGGAGGAATCGAACACTGTTGGACATGATTCAATGTATGATGTGTCAGATATATCTTCCAATTTTATTTTGGGTCCACGCTCTGCTAACAATTCCGTTTACCCTTAACCGTGTTCCATCCAAATCATTTATGAAGACGCCATATGATATATGGACTGGGAGGCGTCCCATAGTGTTGTTTATGAGGATTTGGGATTTTAACGTTTATGTAAATCATTTATAGTTAGATAAACTCGAATCCGAGTCGGACAAGTGTAAGTTTGTGGGATATCCTAAGGAAACGATAAGATATTACTTCTATAATCCAACCGAGAACATAGTGTTTGTTGCTCGAATCGGTATATTTCTTGAAAGAGAGTTTGTCTCTAAAAAAGCCAGTGGAAGGACTGTAGAACTTGAAGAGGTTCAGAAACCACAAAACACTGATCCAGTAATGGAACATGAGGGGGAACCACAAGATGTTGTGGAGCAAACTCCCCAAGTAACACAAGAGCTTCGTAAGTCTGGTAGGATAAATGAGAGGCCAGAGATAAGGACTTATCGTGACTAAGCCCGTTTACGTACTTCATAGATGATGATGAGCCTACAACCTATGGTGGGACCGTAAAGGGGCCAGAATCTCAAAAATGTCTTGAATCCATGAGATCCAAAACGGAATCAATGAATACAAATAAATATGGACTTTAGAGGAATCACCTGATGGGGCTCGGCCCATAGGGTGAAAATGGTTTCTCAAGAAGAAAACCGACATGGATGGAAATGTGATTGCCTATAAGGGCCGATTGGTGGAAAAAGTATTCAGGCAGATTCATGCTATTGACTACGATGAAACCTTTTCCCCATACGCAATGACCAAACCCATTCGCATCTTGCTTGCTGTTGCAGCTTATCACGACTATGAGATTTAGCAGATGGATGTCAAAAAAGTGTTTCTGTATGGAAACCTCCCTAAGGATGTGTACATGACACAGCAAAAGGGTTTTAAGGATCCAGAGCATGCCAACAAAATGTATAAGTTCAAACGATCCATCTATGGATTGAAGCAAGCTTCTAGGAGTTGGAATCCTTGGTTTGATGATGCAGTCAAAGAGTTTGGCTTTATCAGGAACGAATATGAACTTGTGTGTACAAGAAGGTTAGTGGGATCTCTGTAGTATTTCTGGTCTTGTATGTTTATGACATACAAATCATTGGAAACGATATCCCTACCTTGAAATATGTTGAAGATTGGTTGGGGAATTGCTTCCCAATGAGAGACTTAGGGGATGCAGCTTATATACTTGGTATAAAGATCTATATGGAATACTCAAGGAAGTTGCTCGTTGTTAACGACATAAAATTGCATGTTTTAGTATGTTAATGAACTCTTCATAACTTGCTAATATGTGTAATTTATCTATTTTATCTCTCTTTCTAGACTTATGCTTGTTTTCGTAGTTTTGGTTGTTTTTCCCTAATTTTGTAGGTGAATACGTGCTTTAAAACGCAAGAGGCTAGTAGGGGGAGTTTAAACGATGAATTTGAAGAGAATTTGCGACTCAAGAGCCATGAAGAAGGGACTTGGAGGACCTAATTTGAAGAATAGTTGAGGATTTAAGGGCCTATTTGAGAAGACAAGAGAAGAATTGGGGTCATTATTGAAGATCTAGAAGTCAAAAGTGAAGGTCAAGGGCCAAAAAGATATGTTTTTAACGGAAGTGGGGCATAAGTGCAAGTGTCTAAAACTTTTAATGGCTATTTTGAAGAGTTCCTAACGGAGTTGGGGTTTTATTGCTATTTTTCCAAACCTTTTAAGAGGAGATGGGGGTATTTTAAAACATTACAGCAAACAAGGGGGGGAGCCAAGTGAAATTATTCCAAAACTAATCAGCAACTGTTACGTTCTCTCTCTCCCCATCGTCGTTCTCACGCAGAGAACCCACCAGAAGCCATGAAAGCTTCGTGCGAAGCTTCCTCCACCCTCAAATCCGACCCAAATCACCACCAAATCGCACAAACCCGGCACCAAAACGCTCCCCAGCCCATCCTCTATCTCCTACTTCACTCAATTCGGCCCAAGAACAATCCAAACAAAAAGCCCTAAAAGCTAGGGTTCGTGAAGAAGTTATGAAAATCAACGATTGAGAGGGTCTTGGATGAATTGGAGGGTTGGGATCTCTTCTTGGTGGACACGAAATCAAGCAGAAGTTTATATAAACGGAAGTTGAAGGAGAAATCGGGAACCTCTGGACAGACCCGTCGCCTCTGTTTTTGTTCGTTGTTCTCCTCTCTCTCTCTCCGATTTCACCAGGTTCTGGTCTTGTTCTTGAGCTCCTGAGCTCTATCTTGAGCATCTTCAGGGCCAAGAACAAGAGAAAGAGGAAGAGGGGGAGAGGGGAGGTCAGTTTCAGGCGATTTTGAGGCTGTAGAGCACTGTTATGCTCTGTTCTTGGTGCTGCTGTTGCTGGGTTCTTCATTGTAGCAGCAGCAGCAGCTTAGTTGCACATCTTTGATTCACTTTGGTAGTTTAGTTTTGTGTTAGGAGTGATTATTGCTTAGTTTGTGTAGTTTTGAATCAAATTAGGTGGTTGTTCTTCATGTTTGTAGTTGAAACAAGTGTTTGGGATTGAATTAGTGGCAAATGTATTGGTGCTATCAAGTATAAATTCAAGTTTTGATTATTGAAAGTTAAATTTCTCTCAATCTCTCTTGAATTTTCTATTATGTCTAGCTAATTCAATTTGCTTGGGTGATTTGGGACTATCTAGTGTCTAAATCTTCCTATTGATTGAAGTTGAACTTCAAGGATGAATGGGTTGAATTGGGTTCACTTGAATGCTTAGTGCAATGTTTGGATTTCTCTTGTTGAAGTATTTGATGCATTGAATAGGTAGATGTGCGAATACTCTTGACTTGTTTGATTTGAAGTTGCATTTGAGTGAGAGGAACTCATCAATCCTAACTTTGAGAAGTTGAGTACTGGTTAGGTGATTTGAGTGAGAATTTACAAATCTCATTTGTTGCTTGATCTTTCATGTGGAAACACCTATGAGTGTTTACATATTGTTGATGCTTGAAACACTTGAAATTTGGAGAATCTCATTTGAATAGCCTCTTTAGTGCTTGATTAGCGTGTTGGATTTACACACTTCTCTTGTCGCGAGTTGGATTGTATGAGCAATCACTTCTTGAGATACTTGTCTTGTGGATTGACACATGCGAATTGAGAATCGGGCTTGAATATGATAGGAGGATTGGTCACTAGAGAAACCGATGATCCCTAGCCCCTCTCTACTTGTCGTTTCACTTAGTTTCTTGAATCGTAGCTCTAGTAGTCGTTTACTTTGTTCTTAAACTCAAACCTCAAACTTGCTCCATCAATTGATTTTGGTGGATTTGAATAGCTTGGCAAGCTTTAAAGCCATTGAGAGAATTTGTTACTTGCTTAGTTAGTCGCTTACTTTAATGATAGTAAGTCATTTTCTAAACCTCCTCTCCTTGTGGATTCGACCCCGTTCTTACTCGGGTACTACTTAGAACGATATTCCTATACTTGGGAATTATCGCGAACAAGTTTTTGGCGCCGTTGCCTGGGAGAGGCTAGGTTTTAGATTTGATTTGCTTTATTTTTTTCTTAGTATTTTTCTTGACATTTTCTCTAGTTGCTTGTGGTTAGTTAAGCTTGTGAGATCAAGAGGGCTTGTGAAATTCATCAAGTACCTCTCATCTACTTGCTTGAAAAAGAAATGTCTTATGAACATTTTGGACTTGGTGAGAGGCCTAACGTCCATTCACATCCTTACTACTATGCATTTACTAGACATGAAAATCATTCTAAGGAATCAATGCGTTCCAAACGTGAGCGTGCTATTAAAAATGGTGATTATTTTCCTAAGAATGATTATTCTTGGCATGATAGTAAGACACTAGATTACACATCTCATGCTTCTTGTGCACAATCACCTCCCTCAAACACTTACATGCTTTTGAACTCTCATGATTCTAGCACTTATCAATATAATGATATGATGTGTGAATCAAGAGGAGTTAATCATTTGGAGAGGGAAGCTTATGTGAATGAGGAACTAGAGAGGCCTATAAGTGATTCTCTAGAGGAGACATTTCAAAAATATCTCCAAGGCACAAAAGAACTAAGAGATTCAATAAGAGAACTAAGAGAATCACAAAGTAAACTTGAAGGCTCATTTAGAGAAGTAGAAGGATCGTTTTGTCACTCGATTGATAGAGTGGAACCCTCATATTCACAATCGCATGATAATGAGTCTCTTGCATATAGTACTTACTCTTCACAAAACTCGCCATCATATGAGTCTCAAGTTCTTATTCACACACATCACGAGCTTGCTCAAGATCAACTTTTGGATGATGTGTTTGATGATGGAGTTGTTGCCACTAGGATAGGTGATTGTATTCATTTCTCATTTGCACAATCTAAAGAAGCATGTGATAGTGATATTGGTAGTGAGATTGATATTTTTGATGATGACTCTTCAACCCATGACATGAGTGAAGCCATTTTGGATGACTCACATAGTGACACTTGTGAGGAGGAGTCGCAAAACGGAAATCACTCATGTGATGAGATAGAGGTCAAATTTGATGCTACCACTAGTGAAGGGAATGTAAACTTGTCTTGTGCTCTAGAAGAGCCTAGTACTTACCGGAGTTCCTATGATCTTGATTGTGACGAAATTGAAGTTTTATTGGGAGGTACTCCGGTTAGTATTGATATGTCTAATGAAGATCCGGGGAGTTATGCTCGTATTTGTGACGAAATTGAATTTTGCTTGAATGCTCCCTCGGATTCTATCATTATGGAAGATGTGCCTAAGGGTTTGGATGAGGCTTCAAGTTCTCAAATTATTTTAACTCCCACTTGTGAAGCCCCATCCCCAAATCCATATGACCTATTTAAAAGTGATGAGATTGAGGATTTACAAGTTGTCGCCATCTCTCAAGTTTTGATTTCAAGTAAAAATTTGGCAACTTGTGAAGACCCATTCTATGATTCAATTCATTTGAGGATTTCAAACCCTTTTCTTAAGATGATGCATGACATAAGCACTTGCTCTAGATTAATTGTTAGATTTTGCTTGCATCTCTTATTCATCTTTTGTGTCTTGCCCCTACTTCTCCTATCTATTCTAATTGATGAATCCAACTCTTTAAAGGAGAAGTACTTTTCTAAGAATGAAGTAGGGGCATGGCATGGAAAGAAGTTTCCAAGATTGGGGGTGGGATAGCATTAATTCTTTGTTCCACCTCCCTAGTTGTAAATAAATAAATTAGTTTATCTCTATTTCTTGCATTTTCTTTTCTTTTCTTTTACCATTTTGTAGGTTGCTCTTGGAGAAGGACTTATGCTTGGTGGCCAAGAAAGCTAAAATGAGGTCTATCTATCCCCTATCTCTTATATGAACTTTTATGCTCTTCCATTGTTCTCACACATTGAGGACAATGTGATATTTTAGTTGGGGGGTGGGGAGTAGATTTTATTTCTTGCTTAAATGGTTACAAGCATGCTTTTTCTTCATGAGTGATTTACATGAAAAATACAAAAAAATTAAAAATTTGAAGAAAATCACAAAAAAATGAAAATCCAAAAAAAAAATTTATAAAAATTAAAAAAATGTGTGAACCATTCATGAGAAGCATCACTCTTTCCCCGTGTCAAACCATAGATATTTTTTATTCATCTTTCTTTGGTAGTTTTATTTTCACCTTTCGTCTTGAGTCTAGATTTTATTTTCTTATTTGATAGCTTTATTGAGTCTTAGAGAGTTGTAATTGAGTCACTTATTTTGAAAAAAGAAGAAAAAAAATTGAAAAAATGAAAAATGATGAAAAAAAAAATGAGAAAAAGTGAAAAGGGGGAATTTTAGGAAGCTAGATGTTTTCAAATAATGAAATTTCTTAGTCCATGTTCTTTTTATTTTTATTTTAGAAAGGAATTCTTTGCTTATACTCAATACATCTACACCAATATCCCACATTCCGCGACATCATGCGTTCTCACAAAGCGACACACTAAATTTACGTTTCATGTTTAAGTCCTTCAAGCTAAGTTGATCACATAAACTTTGACGTCTTCTACTTTTGATAAAGGGTGCATTTTCTAAAGTTATTTGAACTTCACAAAAAGATTCTTCTCTATTCGTTTTTGCGGTGGAAACTTGTAGCCCATTGGAGTGGTGGTTACCAATGACACCCCATGCGATGTCTAAGAAATAGAGGGGTGTCCGGGGATAATGTTACGTCACCACCTAGATAGCTCCCATGGTTTAGCTTAAAAAGCCCACTCGCTTGTATATTCCTCTATTTTGTTGTGGGTCTTGGAGAGCCTTGGATCTGTGGTTTAAAAAAAAAAAAAATATATATATAAATCATGATAAATCGCACCATCTACCAAAAATTCACAAAAGGATCATACAAGCCCACAACCACATCTCCCCTTCTTAAAAATATTTTGTTCAAAGCTTTGGAGGTCCATCCTACATGGGTGCTTTTGAATAAATATGAGAATGTCTAGTTTCTTGTGATCCTTATTTTTGAAGGCATACTTTCTCGCAAATTGGAGTTAATTAACAAGTTTTGTGGATCGCATGAGTCACCTTCTACCAAACACCGCCCACATTTGTATGAGTATATGCTTAGACGTCCTTAGGCTTCTTTCTCAATCTTCTTGGACTTTGAGAATTTATTTGAGGAGACATTTATGCAATCTTCTTTTTCCCCCACCAAAAAAATTAAAATTAGCTAGTAACTCTTAGTATTTTGTTTCTTTGAGTTCTCACTTAGGATAGATAATGTGTGTGTGCGTTTTTGTAAATATTTGAGTCTAGTTTAGAATCGAGTCAAGCCTTGTCTAGTTGAGTGTGTGCCTCTCATTATTGGTTCTTTTTAAAAAAAAGAAAAAGAAAAAAGAATTAAATATCGCTCTCTTTGCTCGAGGACGAGCAAAAGGCTAGTTGGGGGGTGTGTTAACGACATAAAATTGCATGTTTTAGTATGTTAATGAACTCTTCATAACTTGCTAATATGTGTAATTTATCTATTTTATCTCTCTTTCTAGACTTATGCTTGTTTTCGTAGTTTTGGTTGTTTTTCCCTAATTTTGTAGGTGAATACGTGCTTTAAAACGCAAGAGGCTAGTAGGGGGAGTTTAAACGATGAATTTGAAGAGAATTTGCGACTCAAGAGCCATGAAGAAGGGACTTGGAGGACCTAATTTGAAGAATAGTTGAGGATTTAAGGGCCTATTTGAGAAGAAAAGAGAAGAATTGGGGTCATTATTGAAGATCTAGAAGTCAAAAGTGAAGGTCAAGGGCCAAAAAGATATGTTTTTAACGGAAGTGGGGCATAAGTGCAAGTGTCTAAACCTTTTAATGGCTATTTTGAAGAGTTCCTAACGGAGTTGGGGTGTTATTGCTATTTTTCCAAACCTTTTAAGAGGAGATGGGGGTATTTTAAAACATTACAGCAAACAAGGGGGGGAGCCGAGTGAAATTATTCCAAAACTAATCAGCAACTGTTACGTTCTCTCTCTCCCCATCGTCGTTCTCACGCAGAGAACCCACCAGAAGCCATGAAAGCTTCGTGCGAAGCTTCCTCCACCCTCAAATCCGACCCAAATCACCACCAAATCGCACAAACCCGGTACCAAAACGCTCCCCAGCCCATCCTCTATCTCCTACTTCACTCAATTCGGCCCAAGAACAATCCAAACAAAAAGCCCTAAAAGCTAGGGTTCGTGAAGAAGTTATGAAAATCAACGATTGAGAGGGTCTTGGATGAATTGGAGGGTTGGGATCTCTTCTTGGTGGACACGAAATCAAGCAGAAGTCTATATAAACGGAAGTTGAAGGAGAAATCGGGAACCTCTGGACAGACCCGTCGCCTCAGTTTTTGTTCGTTGTTCTCCTCTCTCTCTCTCCGATTTCACCAGGTTCTGGTCTTGTTCTTGAGCTCCTGAGCTCTATCTTGAGCATCTTCAGGGCCAAGAACAAGAGAAAGAGGAAGAGGGGGAGAGAGGAGGTCAGTTTCAGGCGATTTTGAGGCTGTAGAGCACTGTTATGCTCTGTTCTTGGTGCTGCTGTTGCTGGGTTCTTCATTGTAACAGCAGCAGCAGCTTAGTTGCACATCTTTGATTCACTTTGGTAGTTTAGTTTTGTGTTAGGAGTGATTATTGCTTAGTTTGTGTAGTTTTGAATCAAATTAGGTGGTTGTTCTTCATGTTTGTAGTTGAAACAAGTGTTTGGGATTGAATTAGTGGCAAATGTATTGGTGCTATCAAGTATAAATTCAAGTTTTGATTATTGAAAGTTAAATTTCTCTCAATCTCTCTTGAATTTTCTATTATGTCTAGCTAATTCAATTTGCTTGGGTGATTTGGGACTATCTAGTGTCTAAATCTTCCTATTGATTGAAGTTGAACTTCAAGGATGAATGGGTTGAATTGGGTTCACTTGAATGCTTAGTGCAATGTTTGGATTTCTCTTGTTGAAGTATTTGATGCATTGAATAGGTAGATGTGCGAATACTCTTGACTTGTTTGATTTGAAGTTGCATTTGAGTGAGAGGAACTCATCAATCCTAACTTTGAGAAGTTGAGTACTGGTTAGGTGATTTGAGTGAGAATTTACAAATCTCATTTGTTGCTTGATCTTTCATGTGGAAACACCTATGAGTGTTTACATATGGTTGATGCTTGAAACACTTGAAATTTGGAGAATCTCATTTGAATAGCCTCTTTAGTGCTTGATTAGCGTGTTGGATTTACACACTTCTCTTGTCGCGAGTTGGATTGTATGAGCAATCACTTCTTGAGATACTTGTCTTGTGGATTGACACATGCGAATTGAGAATCGGGCTTGAATATGATAGGAGGATTGGTCACTAGAGAAACTGATGATCCCTAGCCCCTCTCTACTTGTCGTTTCACTTAGTTTCTTGAATCGTAGCTCTAGTAGTCGTTTACTTTGTTCTTAAACTCAAACCTCAAACTTGCTCCATCAATTGATTTTGGTGGATTTGAATAGCTTGGCAAGCTTTAAAGCCATTGAGAGAATTTGTTACTTGCTTAGTTAGTCGCTTACTTTAGTGATAGTAAGTCATTTTCTAAACCTCCTCTCCTTGTGGATTCGACCCCGTTCTTACTCGGGTACTACTTAGAACGATATTCCTATACTTGGGAATTATCGCGAACACTCATCCTAAGTCAAAGTACATATATAGACAAGGTATTGAAACATTTCAACATGCAAGAATCAAAGAAAGGATTCTTGCCCATGTCTCATGGAGTCACCCTTAAGAAGGTGGACTCTCATTCCAACCAGATTGAGAAGGACTGCATGAGTAAGATCCCATAAGCGTCGGCTATTGGATCCATCATGTACGCCATGTTACGTACTAGACTAGATGTGTCATATGCCTTGAGTATGACAAGCACATATCAGTCCAATCCGGGTGAGAGTCATTGGATTGATGTCAAGAATATCCTTAAGTACCTGAGAAGAACTAAAAATGCATTCTGGATATATGGAGGTGAGGAAGAACTCAGTGTAATAGGTTACACTAACGCGAGCTTCCAAACTGAAAGGATGATTACAGATCGAAGTCGGGTTATGTGTTTTGCCTAATTGGGAGGAGCTGTGAGCTAGAAAAGTTCTAAGCAAGTAACATTTGCTGATTCTACAATTGAAGCCGAGTACATTGCTTCATCGAGTGCAACAAAGAAAGCTATTTCAGTTAAGAAGTTCATCACTGAACTAGGTGTGGTTCCTAGAATTTTGGATCATAATGTGTTTTATTGTTACAACACTGGAGCGATCGGACAATCCAAGGAACCCAGGTCCCACCAGAAATTCAAACACATACTCAAGAGATACCATCTTTTTCGAGAGATTGTCGATCGAGCAGATGTGAAGATATGCAAGATACCAACATATGATAATCTTTAGCTCCACTTACTAAGCCCCTTGTTCAGCGTAAGCATGAGGGCCACACTAGATCTATAGGCATACGAGATGCACCAAATTGGCCCTAGTGCAAGTGGGAGACTGTTGGTGTTGATGCCCTAGAGGAAATCTTATTTTAGTATGAACATTGTTTTTCTTGTTAGAATATTCATTTTATTAGTAATGGAGATACTTAATATAATGAAGACCTTATATTACAATTGTTGTTTATCTTAAATATCCCTAGGTAAGTATACTGATTAATAGGACGGTCAATATAGACAAGTATTTGGGTAGAGTTATATGGAGATATCAAGTCTAACACATGGGTATGCATTAGGAATAATGACGTACTGGATAGACCCACCACGAGAAGGCTACATACGAATTATGTGAATGTCACAAGTAATTATTGTAGTGACAATGGTGTATTAGTCCTTAGACTTGAAGTCACTAGATACTCTAGCTGTGAATTATCATGTTTTGATCTCGTTAAACATTACACCGTAACTGGGTAACTATAAAGGCGGTAATCGGAAATGATATGAAGCATGCTGAGAGATGGTATTGATGTATAGAGGATTTTCCCTCCCACATAATGGTAGTACATATCCGCGGCCACTCCAGTGGAAGTGCTTGTGGAATGTCTGGTCAGACTTAAGTAAATCAATATGTGATATTGTTGTTGTCTGTTCAGATAAATCTATTCCCAGGATTGAGAGGCTATGAATTGGATATACGAGTGTGACATCTATATCTCGTGTCAAATCCGGATATAGTGACAAAGGTACATACACAGCTGTAGGGTTTTGATGCAGGTAACGCAGCGGAATAAAAAAAAATTAATCCTACTTAAACCCCTCCACAGATCGCAGGCAAGCATTCATAATATGATTACGGATAGTGAATTGGATACCTTAGTTTGTGTGATCACTACGAAGAATTATGTATTCGTCTCTATGGTATCCACACCTTTGGATTGCAGCTCGAAACCTTCTCCTCATGTACTGCTAGTAACGGAAGAAGGAGGCAAAGATCACGCAAAACAGAGCAAAGTCCCGTGCCACAAGGAGAGGCCGACGACACCAAGGGGGCGGATGGGTAGGGGTCGAGCCTCTTCCTTGTCTCTCACCTTGATTTGTTATGTTTTCTCAATAATGACTTTTTGTAGTGAAATAATAAGCTAGAGTGCCCTTATATATTTAATAACTCTTTGTTAACTACATATTTTCCCCAATACTAATCTTGTCCATACACAGATTAGTCCACCTAAAAAATTAGTCCTACTAACTTTGCATGTGGTTGGGTTATGATCCTTTTAATTAATTAGTCCAGCAAACTAATATCCAAATCCAGTTTAATCCATTCAGTGGGTGACTCTATATGTTTCTACTTAGTTGGTTGTAACTAAAACATAGAGCGGTGTCTAGCAACACATCTATGCCACCCAACTAATAGAAATAGTCAGTGATCCGACAAACCTTGTGCTCAATGTTACCGTGTTGTATTTTCCTTTCGTCCCCATATCCGGATTGGACACAAGACATAATTGTCACACTCGTATATCTAATTCATAGTTTCTCAATCCTGGGAATAGGCTTATCTATACAAATAACATCAATATCTCCATATTAATTTATCTGAGTCTGGCCAGACATTCCATAAGCGCTACCCATCTAGTGTCCATGGATATTCGTTCCCTTTATGTGGGAGGGACAAATCCACTCTACATCACTACCATCTCTGAGCTTTCTTTCCATCATGCCCGATGACTATCTTTATAGTTACCCAGTTACAGTGTAACGTTAGATAATGTCAAAGCATGATATTTCACAACTAGAGTATCTAGGGACTTCAAGTCTAAGGATTACAACACCATTAGCATTACGAGAAGCACTTCTGAAGTTAACATAACTTAATGTAGTCTTCTCATTGTGGATCAATCGATTATGTCATTACTCCTAATGCATACCCATGTGTTAGACTTGATATCTCCATATCAATCTACACACATACTAGTCTATAGTTATCATCCTGTTAATCAATATAATGGACTAGGGATATTTAAGATAAACAACAAATATACAATCTAAGGACTTCATTATATTAAATATCTCCATAAATAATAAATGAACATTTCTAGCCAAAACAATGTTCATACTAAATCTAGATTGCCTCTAGGTCATCTAATCCAACAGTCTCCCACTTGCACTAGAGCCAATCTGGTGCATCTCGTATGCCTATATATGAAGTGTGCCCTTCATGCTTTTGATGAACGAGCGGCTTCGTGAATGGATCTGAAAGATTCTCATCTGTTGGAATCTTGCATGTCTTCACATCTCCTCGATCGATGATATATCGAATGAGATGGAATCTCCTAAGTACATTCTTGTACTTCTAGTGTGACCTCAGTTCCTTGGCTTGTGAGATTGCCTCAGTGTTGTCACAATAAAACTTAATGGGATCCACAATGCTAGGAACCACACCAAGCTTAGTGATAAACTTCTTTATCCAAACAGCCTCATTTGCTGCACCTGCCGCAACAATGTACTCAGCTTCAGTTGTAGAATCATCAACTGTCTCTTGCTTGGAACTCTTCCAACTCATAGCTCCTCAATTTAGGTAAAACACATAGCCCAAATGTGATTTGTAGTCACCCTTGTCGGTTTGGAAGCTCGCATCAGTGTAGCCAACTACACTGAGTTCTTCCTCACCTCCAAATATCAAGAATGCATCATTAGTTCTTCTCAAGTACTTAAGGATATTCTTGATAGCAATCCAGTGACTCTCACACAGATTGGAATGATATCTACTTTCCATACTCAACGCATATGACACATCTAGTCTAGTACACAACATGGCGTACATGATAGATCCTATAGCCGACACGTATGGGATCTTACTCATGCGGTCCTTATCAATCTCATTGGAGGGACAGTCATCCTTCGAAAGGGTGACTCCATGCGACATGGGCAAGAATTCCGTCGATTCTTTTATGTTGAACCGTGTCAACACCTTTTCTATGCATGTGCTTTCTCTTAGGCTGAGCAGATTCCTAGATCTATCTCTATAGATCTTGATACCAAGTATATAAGCTGCATCTCCTAAGTCATTCATTGAGAAACACTTCCCTATCCAATCTTTAACTGATTGCAAGGTAGGAATGGTGTTTCCAATGAGTAGTATGTCATCCACATACAAGACCAGAACCACGACAGAAATCTAACTAACCATCTTGTAGACACAAGGTTCATCTTTGTTCTTAATGAAGCAAAGTCTTTGACCGCGTCATCAAAACGTCGATTCCAACTCCTAGAAGCTTTGTTCAATCCATAAATTGATCGTTGCAACTTACAAACTTTGTTGTCATGCTCTGGATCCTCATAACCCTCTGGTTGTGTCATGTAGACATCCTTAAGGAGGTTTCCATAAGGAAACGTTGTTTTGACATCCATCTACCAGATCTCATAGTCGTGATAAGCTGCAATAGCAAGTATGATACGAATGGATTTGGTCATTGCGACTGGGGAAAAGGTTTCATATAGTCAATACCATGAATCTGTCTGAACCCTTTTGTCAGCAATCGGCCCTTGCAGGCAATCACATTTCCATCCATGTCGGTCTTCTTCTTGAAGACCCACATGCACCCTATGGGGCGAGCCCCTTCGGGTGGTTCCACCAAAGTCCATACTTTGTTGGTATACATGGATTCCATTTCACATCTCATGGCTTCAAGCCACTTGTAACACCCCCGATTTCCAGAGGGACAGGAGATCGGGGTAGTGTCTTCCATACAGGTAATTACCCTTTCATATAAGGAGTATTAGTAACAAGAAAGTGAAAGGAAACATCCAAACTACAGATTAAAAGTTTACACGATAACATTGTTTGTGGCTGAGTCCGAACAGGACAACAAGCCTAGCAAAAGAGATATGACACCAAAAGTTTTCTCTACGGTTAATTACTAATTGATACTGTTAGCAGGTGAGAACGAATCGTGAGTCCAGCGCGTTACCCCATGCAAACCAGTCATATACCTGCGGGGGAATTAAAAGACACACGACCGCAGTTTTCCGAGTATCAGTAAAAACTGAGTGAATATACACCTTAGCATGTAAAAACAGAACGGCTAAGAAAGGAAAGGGGGTTTACATTTGAAGTAGTTTATACTGTAACAGAGTCTAAGTATAAAGATTAGAGTTTGCAATGTTTCATAAGATTATCAAACGTTCAGTATTTCCATTTCAAGGATCTTTTCTCAAGGGGCATGTCTAATCAGAACACGGCTTACAAATCACAGTTTCCAGATTTAGAGACGAAGTAGCAGTAACCAGGAGAGACCAGGGTGAACAGTAATAGATGATACTAGCTTATAGGGGGTTCTGATAACCCGACCTCTCTGCCAAGCGTTGTGGATCGGGGTTCCGATCCCGCTAGTCATCATACAACCCAACTACTAGACCTTAAGTGTCGACACCCCCTTAAGACTGCAAGTCAGAAGGGTAGTACTAGAATGCTGGACTCCAGCCTACGGCGAAAGGAATCGGGCGCACGGATTCCCATGTCTTTAGGGACAAAGTCCAAGGAATCATCACCCGAAATAAGTTTAGGGACTGGAGCCCCGGGGGATTATCCCGGTATCTCTTTAGGGACCTGGCCCAGGGAATCATCACCCGATAGTAACGTAAAGTAAAGTAACACGACGTAGGCGTATAGCACTTTCGTAGACCCAACTGGTTCCGGTATATGCGATTCTTTCACTTTACGTTATTAATGAATTCTGACTTAGTGACATTTGAATAATTAGT
This sequence comes from Linanthus parryae, assembly GCA_023055425.1. Classification (NCBI taxonomy): domain Eukaryota; kingdom Viridiplantae; phylum Streptophyta; class Magnoliopsida; order Ericales; family Polemoniaceae; genus Linanthus; species Linanthus parryae. The sequence continues at coordinate 105,184,702 of JALGPY010000005.1, forward strand.
TTTCCGATTTGAAAACGAGTGATACAGTGACGATTTTAAAAGTGAGTACGGAAAGTTTAGAAATTTTGGAATAAAGCACAACAATTGTTTTCAGAAAAACGAGTATCACATTAAAGGAATTGGCACACAATACTAGGCATGTATCACAAGTATATTTTGAGACGTGAAATAAAATCACATTTGACACGAAAGAAGATTAGTACGCAACGCTAAGCATGAATACTCACCGTGAGAGCCAAAAGTGCTATCTAAGCCGCTACTCATAAACAACGTCCGGGTCAACTAGGTCGTCGAAGGCACGCTCTACAATCATACACATAATTTCCTAATCACAAAAGAGTTCGTATCGCAAATAGACAATGCATATGTCCTATATGATATGAAAGCGAAAGCCTAATCGAATACCCCTAACGTATTTATAAACTCCAAGTTTATTTTAGGAAACTAACATTTCTGTCTCAAGATACTTCTGTGAGTATATATGCTTAGCCTAGCATGCCTAGCGTCTTTCGTGTCAGTATATGATTTTAATTCCGTCTCAGAATATATCCATATCAGATTATACTCGTGAGTTACTTGCTTCGTTCGTGTCGAATTGTGTTATTGGTATTTCTTGTCTCAAAATGTGTTTTGTGCTTCACGTGCTTTATTCGAGTATGTCTACATTTTCGAAATGATTCTTTGAAATCGTCACACAAAGATAATCTGTTCATAATGCAAAGTGGAAATATTCGCTTGTACCGGACCCAGTTATATTCGGTGATGATTCCCTGGGCTTAGTCCCTAAAGATATATTCGGGTTAAATCCCCGGAGGTACTTATATTGGGTGATGATTCGCTGGGCTTAGTCCCTAAAGATATATTCGGGTTAGATCCCCGAAGTTACTTTTATGGGTTTAGATCCCTTGGGTTTTATCCCTAAAATGCGGGACGTCGCGTGCCCCGGCTCTATGCCTTATTGGCTAGGGTCCAGCACCTAGATAACACTCCTTTGATTGACGCTCTTAGGAGGGTGTTGCAACACTTAAGGTCTAGTATGTCTGCCGTGGTCACTGGTCTACCCTGGTACAGCGAGAAGATATAATAACTGGACATCTTGAGACAGTTCGGTAATGGACAAGAGAGGGTTCAATTTACCGGAAAAGGAAGGAGGAGAATGGGTCGAAGATTTCCGGCGAAATCGTGGGTTTGGGTTCGATCGGATCTTGGCCTTCGGTCACTCTAGCACTTGGGTTCGATTGGGAGGTGAATATCAGGCAGAGGGAGAGGAGGAGACGCGGTGGTGGTTGGAAACAGAGGAGAACGGCGGCGGTGGCGGTGTCGGGGCTCACTGCCTCCGTTGCCGCTGCTGCTACTGTAATACCCCATACATTTATCAGGGGTAATTTGGTAACGGGAGACGAGATAATTCAGTTTTAAGATCCGAGAAGTAATTTGAGGAATTCTCAGAATTTGAAATGTTATTCGGCTCGCGTAAGAATTTTGGAAGCGAAATAAATAAATGAATTGTGAAAAAATAAGATTCGATAAAATGTCGTGTTTAATAAATCCGGTTGAGATTTTAGAAAATATTAGATTAATTTACGTAATTGAATTTTCGATTGTTTTCTCTATATAGTCGTGACCGCGATAATAACCACCGCGAGACTTCCTACACGTGCCACACCGAATAATTTCCAAAGAACTCACATTTCACTTGAATTTGTTTCCCAGACTTAGATTTTTCTCCTCCTTCTTCATTCTTCCACAGCAAGATTTTTGGCCACCGCCACCTACACCCTCTCTTCCACCATAAGCTTCTCCTACTTCCTTCCTCCACACAACTCTTCTCCTATAAATCATTCCCCATTCCTCCCCCATCACCATCACCACTGTTAACTCAATCTTCATCCTCATCTTCATCACCGCCAACACCACCACCGTAATCCCCACCTTCGGCAAAACACCCACCATCACCAACCACTCTCTGGCCACCCTCTCTTCTCCCCTCTCATCTCTCTGTCTCTCTGTTCCTCTACCTCAGAACAGAGCAGGAAGCAGCAGCGGCAAAGGACCCAGCCATCGCCGCTGCCGCCGTCGGGAAACAACGACCGCCACCACCACCGCATCTCCTCACCCCTGTAGCCTCTGTTCTTCACTCCTTCTCTATCTATATCTCTCTCCCTCTCTGTTCGGGATTGAAAAGCAGAGGCATAGCAGCAGCAGCAAACCCAGCTGCCGCCGCCGCCAACCCACCATTAACGCCGGCCAAGCTTTGGCCAAGCTCCACCATGCATCACCCACGGCCTATCGTTGCTACCGGTCGACTCCTATGACCCCAAGGAGCTCAATAGAAGGCTCAAACAGAACCCGGAAGGCCTCTGTTGCCGGAATTGTAAAATCACCGTCGGTCACTTCGACGGTCAACCCGAAACAACACGTTTCTCGACCGATTCCGGCCATTCTTGGCCTAGGTATGCTCTAAATCTCGTCGTGATTTCATTTAAACAATAAAAACCAAGTATTGAATGCTCGAATCCATGTTTAGCTTGACGAATTTGATGTTCATGTTAAAAGGGGGTGAAAGTGTCTTTTCTCTGAACTGGTTATAGCATGATGATCATATAAAGGGGGTAGCTTCTTGTATTTTTGAGAACTTGGTGGGTAGTACTTGTCTCTTAATAGAACTACCATGTGAGTAGGGGGGGTTACCGCTGACTTTTAAAGTAAATCCGGGGGATTCAGTTGTTGTTTATATAAACGTTATATTATACGCGAAAAATAAAAATGTTACTTTTGGATTAAAAATATTTTCTAAAAATAATAATTTTCGTCCCGGTTACGAAAAAGTGCTTTGGGCATCAAAATAGTGTACGAGTCATTCGTTAAAAATTAAAGAGTGAACGTTTTATTAAAATTTAAATAAACTTTGCTTTAATCACTTGATCTTCAAATCGATTTTGCTCTAACACTTGTAAATATTGATATTAGCTAGTTTATAAACGTTATGGCGTCATTTTCGGAAGAAGCTTGTTGACGACGCACTATTTTAAATATCGTTTAAATCATTAAAGTTACAATAAGTATTTTTCATAAATATAACTAGTACTTGTTTTACTATTATTTCGTGTCTTTTAATACCAACAACGTCTCTACGTAAATAATCACTTTTTGAAATATAAAATTAATAGTTGTCTAAAAATAGACGCGTCACTTTAAATATTTTCATTATTGAGAAAGTAAATAAAGAACAAAGACGTTGGAAAATCAGATTTAGGCTAATCTAAGATTGATTAAATATGATTCCTAATAAGACTCATAGAGCTATATTCACAATCGTGACGATCTAGAAGCTCCGATTTGTAGGTGGCGAACCCGTAAGCAACGACTACGACTAAGACGATCTGACGCTACGGGATCAAGGTGAGTTTACAGGCTTAGTCTAGCACACCTAGCTCCTTTCGCGTCCATATATGGTTCAATTTTCTGTCTCAAGATACTTCTGTGAGTATATATGCTTAGCCTAGCATGCCTAGCGTCTTTCGTGTCAGTATATGATTTTAATTCCGTCTCAGAATATATCCATATCAGATTATACTCGTGAGTTACTTGCTTCGTTCGTGTCGAATTGTGTTATTGGTATTTCTTGTCTCAAAATGTGTTTTGTGCTTCACGTGCTTTATTCGAGTATGTCTACATTTTCGAAATGATTCTTTGAAATCGTCACACAAAGATAATCTGTTCATAATGCAAAGTGGAAATATTCGCTTGTACCGGACCCAGTTATATTGGGTGATGATTCCCTGGGCTTAGTCCCTAAAGATATATTCGGGTTAAATCCCCGGAGGTACTTATATTGGGTGATGATTCGCTGGGCTTAGTCCCTAAAGATATATTCGGGTTAGATCCCCGAAGTTACTTTTATGGGTTTAGATCCCTTGGGTCTTATCCCTAAAATGTGGGACTTCGCGTGCCCCGGCTCTATGCCTTATTGGCTAGGGTCCAGCACCTAGATAACACTCCTTTGATTGACGCTCTTAGGAGGGTGTTGCAACACTTAAGGTCTAGTATGTCTGCCGTGGTCACTGGTCTACCCTGGTACAGCGAGAAGATATAATAACTGGACATCTTTGCTCCTCCGAGTTACACCCTAATTCTTTCTTGTCTGGCTTCCTTCGTGTCAAATTGTGATCTTATATTCCTTCTCACGATATAGTTGTGAGCTATACATGCTAAGACTTGTACGCTTAGCTTCTTCTGTGTCACGATATGACTTCTATGATCTTCCGTATGTCGAATGCGTTTTCTATACTCGTCGAATATCACTTGTACCGTATCCCGTGGACTATTATTATGATCGGCTCCGGCCGGAAACACCGATTCGGGAGTTTCCACGTTATGTTTTGTTGGCAACAGATATTATTGAGAAGCCCTCCGTCGGCATTTCTTTATCCAGTAACTGTCCATGGAAACTGATTCTTGAAATCTATCTCAGGATTATTCATTTCTGACATTGTTGTTCACGCTGTTGCATACTCTGATAATTATTCTACTCACATTTTGTTGCTCCTCTGTTACTGTTATTTTTAATTCTCATCCCAGCTGTCTATATATCCTTTCCTGTTTTACACGCTAAGGTGTATCTCACTCAGCACTTCTTGCTGACTTTGGAAACTGCGGTTCTGGTTGTTCTTCCCACCGCAGGCTTAGGAGCTGGAAAAGTATGGAATAGAAGGGGCGCGAGACACACCTAGATTGTGATCACCATCAGTGGACTACCTAGTAATGTCAGCTATTGTGTAATAGTAAGCACTGTTTGTACGAGACTTTGAGTTTGATGTTTAATAATATGAATAAGTGTTGTGAAATGTATTGCTTTTGATCTCCGCCGCTTCTATTAAGCATCGCCCTCCCGGTCTTGTCCCGAGCCGGATAAGGGGGTTTTTGCAGGTGGTATCAGAGCAGTTCTTTCCAACTAAGGGATTAAATCCTGTAGGGTAACTTAAAATGAACATAGGGCAAGATAAAATATGGAGAAGCCGGGTATTTGGAGAGTTATGGTTTACTTCCTCTTACATGATAAGTTGATGAGTGTTAGTTGATTTACCCTATTTTGTTTTGGGGCCCTAGTAAAGCTCCTGACATAGCATTGTCCTATCTGTGAGTGGATTCATTCATGGGTGTCGATGAGATACGTTGGTCGCTATTATCTATCACTGGTTGCGACATGTTCCTTAAGGACTTGAGCATATGGACAGTTCAGGTTGATTCTTGATAATGTGGGTTATTTGTCCAAGTGTTTTCTGCTAGGAACTAAGAACGGACTAGGGTAGTAATCCTATGTACCGTACCTCGTGCGGTGACCTTATATTTCATTTGTATTGATGGTCTGCTAAGCATTATGGCATTAGTGGTGACTTTAGAACCCGAAACCCTAGATTCTGGTCCGAGCTTCGAGGACGAAGCTCATTCTAAGGGGGGGAGGATGTAATACCCCATACATTTATCAGGGGTAATTTGGTAACGGGAGACGAGATAATTCAGTTTTAAGATCCGAGAAGTAATTTGAGGAATTCTCAGAATTTGAAATGTTATTCGGCTCGCGTAAGAATTTTGGAAGCGAAATAAATAAATGAATTGTGAAAAAATAAGATTCGATAAAATGTCGTGTTTAATAAATCCGGGTGAGATTTTAGAAAATATTAGATTAATTTACGTAATTTAATTTTCGATTGTTTTCTCTATATAGTCGTGACCGCGATAATAACCACCGCGAGACTTCCTACACGTGCCACACCGAATAATTTCCAAAGAACTCACATTGCACTTGAATTTGTTTCCCAGACTTAGATTTTTCTCCTCCTTCTTCATTCTTCCACAGCAAGATTTTTGGCCACCGCCACCTACACCCTCTCTTCCACCATAAGCTTCTCCTACTTCCTTCCTCCACACAACTCTTCTCCTATAAATCATTCCCCATTCCTCCCCCATCACCATCACCACTGTTAACTCAATCTTCATCCTCATCTTCATCACCGCCAACACCACCACCGTAATCCCCACCTTCGGCAAAACACCCACCATCACCAACCACTCTCTGGCCACCCTCTCTTCTCCCCTCTCATCTCTCTGTCTCTCTGTTCCTCTACCTCAGAACAGAGCAGGAAGCAGCAGCGGCAAAGGACCCAGCCATCGCCGCTGCCGCCGTCGGGAAACAACGACCGCCACCACCACCGCATCTCCTCACCCCTGTAGCCTCTGTTCTTCACTCCTTCTCTATCTATATCTCTCTCCCTCTCTGTTCGGGATTGAAAAGCAGAGGCATAGCAGCAGCAGCAAACCCAGCTGCCGCCGCCGCCAACCCACCATTAACGCCGGCCAAGCTTTGGCCAAGCTCCACCATGCATCACCCACGGCCTATCGTTGCTACCGGTCGACTCCTATGACCCCAAGGAGCTCAATAGAAGGCTCAAACAGAACCCGGAAGGCCTCTGTTGCCGGAATTGTAAAATCACCGTCGGTCACTTCGACGGTCAACCCGAAACAACTCGTTTCTCGACCGATTCCGGCCATTCTTGGCCTAGGTATGCTCTAAATCTCGTCGTGATTTCATTTAAACAATAAAAACCAAGTATTGAATGCTCGAATCCATGTTTAGCTTGACGAATTTGATGTTCATGTTAAAAGGGGGTGAAAGTGTCTTTTCTCTGAACTGGTTATAGCATGATGATCATATAAAGGGGGTAGCTGCTTGTATTTTTGAGAACTTGGTGGGTAGTACTTGTGTCTTAATAGAACTACCATGTGAGTACGGGGGGTTACCGCTGACTTTTAAAGTAAATCCGGGGGATTCAGTTGTTGTTTATATAAACGTTATATTATACGCGAAAAATAAAAATGTTACTTTTGGATTAAAAATATTTTCTAAAAATAATAATTTTCGTCCCGGTTACGAAAAAGTGCTTTGGGCATCAAAATAGTGTACGAGTCATTCGTTAAAAATTAAAGAGTGAACGTTTTATTAAAATTTAAATAAACTTTGCTTTAATCACTTGATCTTCAAATCGATTTTGCTCTAACACTTGTAAATATTGATATTAGCTAGTTTATAAACGTTATGGCGTCATTTTCGGAAGAAGCTTGTTGACGACGCACTATTTTAAATATCGTTTAAATCATTAAAGTTACAATAAGTATTTTTCATAAATATAACTAGTACTTGTTTTACTATTATTTCGTGTCTTTTAATACCAACAACGTCTCTACGTAAATAATCACTTTTTGAAATATAAAATTAATAGTTGTCTAAAAATAGACGCGTCACTTTAAATATTTTCATTATTGAGAAAGTAAATAAAGAACAAAGACGTTGGAAAATCAGATTTAGGCTAATCTAAGATTGATTAAATATGATTCCTAATAAGACTCATAGAGCTATATTCACAATCGTGACGATCTAGAAGCTCCGATTTGTAGGTGGCGAACCCGTAAGCAACGACTACGACTAAGACGATCTGACGCTACGGGATCAAGGTGAGTTTACAGGCTTAGTCTAGCACACCTAGCTCCTTTCGCGTCCATATATGGTTCAATTTTCTGTCTCAAGATACTTCTGTGAGTATATATGCTTAGCCTAGCATGCCTAGCGTCTTTCGTGTCAGTATATGATTTTAATTCCGTCTCAGAATATATCCATATCAGATTATACTCGTGAGTTACTTGCTTCGTTCGTGTCGAATTGTGTTATTGGTATTTCTTGTCTCAAAATGTGTTTTGTGCTTCACGTGATTTATTCGAGTATGTCTACATTTTCGAAATGATTCTTTGAAATCGTCACACAAAGATAATCTGTTCATAATGCAAAGTGGAAATATTCGCTTGTACCGGACCCAGTTATATTGGGTGATGATTCCCTGGGCTTAGTCCCTAAAGATATATTCGGGTTAAATCCCCGGAGGTACTTATATTGGGTGATGATTCGCTGGGCTTAGTCCCTAAAGATATATTCGGGTTAGATCCCCGAAGTTACTTTTATGGGTTTAGATCCCTTGGGTCTTATCCCTAAAATGCGGGACTTCGCGTGCCCCGGCTCTATGCCTTATTGGCTAGGGTCCAGCACCTAGATAACACTCCTTTGATTGACGCTCTTAGGAGGGTGTTGCAACACTTAAGGTCTAGTATGTCTGCCGTGGTCACTGGTCTACCCTGGTACAGCGAGAAGATATAATAACTGGACATCTTTGCTCCTCCGAGTTACACCCTAATTCTTTCTTGTCTGGCTTCCTTCGTGTCAAATTGTGATCTTATATTCCTTCTCACGATATAGTTGTGAGCTATACATGCTAAGACTTGTACGCTTAGCTTCTTCTGTGTCACGATATGACTTCTATGATCTTCCGTATGTCGAATGCGTTTTCTATACTCGTCGAATATCACTTGTACCGTATCCCGTGGACTATTATTATGATCGGCTCCGGCCGGAAACACCGATTCGGGAGTTTCCACGTTATGTTTTGTTGGCAACAGATATTATTGAGAAGCCCTCCGTCGGCATTTCTTTATCCAGTAACTGTCCATGGAAACTGATTCTTGAAATCTATCTCAGGATTATTCATTTCTGACATTGTTGTTCACGCTGTTGCATACTCTGATAATTATTCTACTCACATTTTGTTGCTCCTCTGTTACTGTTATTTTTAATTCTCATCCCAGCTGTCTATATATCCTTTCCTGTTTTACACGCTAAGGTGTATCTCACTCAGCACTTCTTGCTGACTTTGGAAACTGCGGTTCTGGTTGTTCTTCCCACCGCAGGCTTAGGAGCTGGAAAAGTATGGAATAGAAGGGGCGCGAGACACACCTAGATTGTGATCACCATCAGTGGACTACCTAGTAATGTCGGCTATTGTGTAATAGTAAGCACTGTTTGTACGAGACTTTGAGTTTGATGTTTAATAATATGAATAAGTGTTGTGAAATGTATTGCTTTTGATCTCCGCCGCTTCTATTAAGCATCGCCCTCCCGGTCTTGTCCCGAGCCGGATAAGGGGGTTTTTGCAGGTGGTATCAGAGCAGTTCTTTCCAACTAAGGGATTAAATCCTGTAGGGTAACTTAAAATGAACATAGGGCAAGATAAAATATGGAGAAGCCGGGTATTTGGAGAGTTATGGTTTACTTCCTCTTACATGATAAGTTGATGAGTGTTAGTTGATTTACCCTATTTTGTTTTGGGGCCCTAGTAAAGCTCCTGACATAGGATTGTCCTTTCTGTGAGTGGATTCATTCATGGGTGTCGATGAGATACGTTGGTCGCTATTATCTATCACTGGTTGCGACATGTTCCTTAAGGACTTGAGCATGTGGACAGTTCAGGTTGATTCTTGATAATGTGGGTTATTTGTCCAAGTGTTTTCTGCTAGGAACTAAGAACGGACTAGGGTAGTAATCCTATGTACCGTACCTCGTGCGGTGACCTTATATTTCATTTGTATTGATGGTCTGCTAAGCATTATGGCATTAGTGGTGACTTTAGAACCCGAAACCCTAGATTCTGGTCCGAGCTTCGAGGACGAAGCTCATATTAAGGGGGGGAGGATGTAATACCCCATACATTTATCAGGGGTAATTTGGTAACGGGAGACGAGATAATTCAGTTTTAAGATCCGAGAAGTAATTTGAGGAATTCTCAGAATTTGAAATGTTATTCGGCTCGCGTAAGAATTTTGGAAGCGAAATAAATAAATGAATTGTGAAAAAATAAGATTCGATAAAATGTCGTGTTTAATAAATCCGGGTGAGATTTTAGAAAATATTATATTAATTTACGTAATTTAATTTTCGATTGTTTTCTCTATATAGTCGTGACCGCGATAATAACCACCGCGAGACTTCCTACACGTGCCACACCGAATAATTTCCAAAGAACTCACATTGCACTTGAATTTGTTTCCCAGACTTAGATTTTTCTCCTCCTTCTTCATTCTTCCACAGCAAGATTTTTGGCCACCGCCACCTACACCCTCTCTTCCACCATAAGCTTCTCCTACTTCCTTCCTCCACACAACTCTTCTCCTATAAATCATTCCCCATTCCTACCCCATCACCATCACCACTGTTAACTCAATCTTCATCCTCATCTTCATCACCGCCAACACCACCACCGTAATCCCCACCTTCGGAAAAACACCCACCATCACCAACCACTCTCTGGCCACCCTCTCTTCTCCCCTCTCATCTCTCTGTCTCTCTGTTCCTCTACCTCAGAACAGAGCAGGAAGCAGCAGCGGCAAAGGACCCAGCCATCGCCGCTGCCGCCGTCGGGAAACAACGACCGCCACCACCACCGCATCTCCTCACCCCTGTAGCCTCTGTTCTTCACTCCTTCTCTATCTATATCTCTCTACCTCTCTGTTCGGGATTGAAAAGCAGAGGCATAGCAGCAGCAGCAAACCCAGCTGCCGCCGCCGCCAACCCACCATTAACGCCGGCCAAGCTTTGGCCAAGCTCCACCATGCATCACCCACGGCCTATCGTTGCTACCGGTCGACTCCTAGGACTCCAAGGAGCTCAATAGAAGGCTCAAACAGAACCCGGAAGGCCTCTGTTGCCGGAATTGTAAAATCACCGTCGGTCACTTCGACGGTCAACCCGAAACAACTCGTTTCTCGACCGATTCCGGCCATTCTTGGCCTAGGTATGCTCTAAATCTCGTCGTGATTTCATTTAAACAATAAAAACCAAGTATTGAATGCTCGAATCCATGTTTAGCTTGACGAATTTGATGTTCATGTTAAAAGGGGGTGAAAGTGTCTTTTCTCTGAACTGGTTATAGCATGATGATCATATAAAGGGGGTAGCTGCTTGTATTTTAAAGAACTTGGTGGGTAGTACTTGTCTCTTAATAGAACTACCATGTGAGTAGGGGGGGTTACCGCTGACTTTTGTAAATCCAGGGGATTCAGTTGTTGTTTATATAAACGTTATATTATACGCGAAAAATAAAAATGTTACTTTTGGATTAAAAATGTTTTCTAAAAATAATAATTTTTGTCCCGGTTACGAAAAAGTGATTTGGGCATCAAAATAGTGTACGAGTCATTCGTTAAAAATTAAAGAGTGAACGTTTTATTAAAATTTAAATAAACTTTGCTTTAATCACTTGATGTTCAAATCGATTTTGCTCTAACACTTGTAAATATTGATATTAGCTAGTTTATAAACGTTATGGCGTCATTTTCGGAAGAAGCTTGTTGACGACGCACTATTTTAAATATCGTTTAAATCGTTAAAGTTACAATAAGTATTTTTCATATATATAACTAGTACTTGTTTTACTATTATTTCGTGTCTTTTAATACCAACAACGTCTCTACGTAAATAATCACTTTTTGAAATATAAAATTAATAGTTGTCTAAAAATAGACGCGTCACTTTAAATATTTTCATTATTGAGAAAGTAAATAAAGAACAAAGACGTTGGAAAATCAGATTTAGGCTAATCTAAGATTGATTAAATATGATTCCTAATAAGACTCATAGAGCTATATTCACAATTGTGACGATCTAGAAGCTCCGATTTGTAGGTGGCGAACCCGTAAGCAACGACTACGACTAAGTCGATCTGACGCTACGGGATCAAGGTGAGTTTACAGGCTTAGTCTAGCACACCTAGCTCCTTTCGCGTCCATATGTGGTTCAATTTTCTGTCTCAAGATACTTCTGTGAGTATATATGCTTAGCCTAGCATGCCTAGCGCCTTTCGTGTCAGTATATGATTTTAATTCCGTCTCAGAATATATCCATCTCAGATTATACTCGTGAGTTACTTGCTTCGTTCGTGTCGAATTGTGTTATTGGTATTTCTTGTCTCAAAATGTGTTTTGTGCTTCACGTGCTTTATTCGAGTATGTCTACATTTTCGAAATGATTCTTTGAAATCGTCACACAAAGATAATCTGTTCATAATGCAAAGTGGAAATATTCGCTTGTACCGGAACCAGTTATATTGGGTGATGATTCCCTGGGCTTAGTCCCTAAAGATATATTCAGGTTAAATCCCCGGAGGTACTTATATTGGGTGATGATTCCCTGGGCTTAGTCCCTAAAGATATATTCGGGTTAGATCCCCGAAGTTACTTTTATGGGTTTAGATCCCTTGGGTCTTATCCCTAAAATGCGGGACTTCGCGTGCCCCGGCTCTATGCCTTATTGGCTAGGGTCCAGCATCTAGATAACACTCCTTTGATTGACGCTCTTAGGAGGGTGTTGCAACACTTAAGGTCTAGTATGTCTGCCGTGGTCACTGGTCTACCCTGGTACAGCGAGAAGATATAATAACTGGACATCTTTGCTCCTCCGAGTTACACCCTAATTCTTTCTTGTCTGGCTTCCTTCGTGTCAAATTGTGATCTTATATTCCTTATCACGATATAGTTGTGAGCTATACATGCTAAGACTTGTACTCTTAGCTTCTTCTGTGTCACGATATGACTTCTATGATCTTCCGTATGTCGAATGCGATTTCTATACTCGTCGAATATCACTTGTACCGTATCCCGTGGACTATTATTATGATCGGCTCCGGCCGGAAACACCGATTCGGGAGTTTCCACGTTATGTTTTGTTGGCAACAGATATTATTGAGAAGCCCTCCGTCGACATTTCTTTATCCAGTAACTGTCCATGGAAACTGATTCTTGAAATCTATCTCAGGATTATTCATTTCTGACATTGTTGTTCACGCTGTTGCATACTCTGATAATTATTCTACTCACATTTTGTTGCTCCTCTGTTACTGTTATTTTTAATTCTCATCCCAGCTGTCTATATATCCTTTCCTGTTTTACACGCTAAGGTGTATCTCACTCAGCACTTCTTGCTGACTTTGGAAACTGCGGTTCTGGTTGTTCTTCCCGCCGCAGGCTTAGGAGCTGGAAAAGTATGGAATAGAAGGGGCGCGAGACACACCTGGATTGTGATCACCATCAGTGGACTACCTAGTAATGTTAGATATTGTGTAATAGTAAGCACTGTTTGTACGAGACTTTGAGTTTGATGTTTAATAATATGAATAAGTGTTGTGAAATGTATTGCTTTTGATCTCCGCCGCTTCTATTATGCATCGCCCTCCCGGTCTTGTCTCGAGCCGGATAAGGGGGTTGTTGCAGCTACGGTTGTTGTTTCTGCTGCTGTTTTCGACGGGGCAGAGAGGGGGTTAGGCCGTGAGTGATAGGGAGAGATGAGGGTGATGATGGTGGTGGGTTGTGACGGTGATTGGAGGTGGTGATTGGTGGTTGTGAAGCTCTGTTTTGCTGGGTTTTGTCTCGGCAAAAACAGAGCAGGGAGTTGAGATGGGAGTGGTGGTGATGCTGCGGGGAAACAGAGAATAGGGAGAGATGAAGGTGGGTGCGAGGTTGAGAGCAGAGTGATGGTGGTGGTGGCTCTTTTTGCTGATTTTGGTCTCGGCAAAACAGAGCAGGGAGTTGGAGGTGGTGGAGAAGATGAAGATGAGAAGAGAATGGGAAAATTAAGAAGGTGAAGATGGGGAGGTGATTTGATTTGATTTGAGAGGAAGGTAGGCTAGGTGCTAGCTAGCTGGTGGAGGAAGCCACGCCGAGCGTGGTCGTTGCAGAGGCAGAGGAGGTACGGAGGGTCTCAGGTGGCTGGTCGGTGGCTGAAGCAGCAAAGCAAAGAAGGGAAAGAAGAGGGATGTGATAGGAGAGAGAAAATTATACGGTGTGGCGGATTCGCGAAGTCACGCGGTGGTTCGACACGCGAAAAGTGGTGTGCGACATAAATTAACAAGCGCCGAACGTTTTAAACGCGAAGAAAATTTATAAATGTGATAACGAGCGATACACGACAAATAATAAAATTATTGTTTTTATAAAATAAACATTTTAATGTTATACTAAAATATATATATATATATATATGTTATATAAATGTATATTTATAATTTAAGATTTATAAAACTTAAAAATCATCATAAAACTAACTAATTAAAATTCAATCGTAATTAATAATAAAACACTACATAACCTCAAATTACAAAAATATAATTATGGAAAATCTCGGGTATTACATCCTACCCTCCTTGGACTAAGCTTCGTCCTCGAAGCTTGAACGCGGTAATAGAATATACGGGTCTCTAAATGCCAATATACTAATGCAGTAACAAGTAGACAAGAAACACATGAAATGCAAGTGACTACTGCAATGCGACGGTATGAGGATAACATGATTATATGTGATGAGATGCTAGGGCAATAATAGCAAGAATAAATGGGGTTTTACATCCTCTCCCCCTTAGAGGAGTGACGTCCCCGGAACTTGGTTAATACCTCATCGACAAAGAGGTGCGGGTACTTAATCCTCATCTCGTCCTCAGCTTCCCAAGTAGCTCCCTCGGTTAGATGATTCGTCCATAGAAATTTGACCAAGTTGGTGCTCTTGTTCCGTGTTTCCCTCGTCTTGCGGTCTAAGATCTTGACTGGATGTTCTTCGTAAGTTAGCGCAGGATCCAATTCTATGGGTTCAGGATCTAGGACGTGAGATTTGTCGGCGATGTATCTCTTCAGCTGCGATACATGGAATACGTTGTGAACACGTCCGAGATTCGATGGTAAATCCAGTCTATATGCCAACTCTCCAATCCTTTCCACGATATCATATGGTCCAATGAACTTGGGCTTAACTTCCCTTTCTGGTTGAACCTCTTTACTCCCTTAGTCGGTGAAACTTTCAGAAATACTTTATCGCCTACTTGGAACTCGAGTGGCCTTCTTTTCTGATCAGCGTATGATTTCTTCCTTTCTTGCGCTGCTTTCATCTTCTGTTGAATAAGTCGAACCTGGTCAGTCATATCCTCAATGATCTGCGGTCCAAGTAAAATTGTCTCGTTGATGTCGCTCCATCAAAGTGGAGTCCTACACTTCCTCCCGTACAATGCTTCATGAGGTGCCATCCCAAAGCTGGCATGGTAAATGTTGTTGTAGGAAAACTCTATCAGCGGTAGTCTATCAACCCGTGAACCCTGAAAATCCATGACACAAGCACGCAACATATCCTCCAAAGTCTGGATTGTCCTCTCTGTTTGGCCATCTGTGGTTGGGTGAAAGGCTATACTGAAACATAACTTTGTCCCCAACGCTTCCTGGAGTGCTTTCCAGAAATGAGAGAGAAAGTTTGGATCTCTGTCCGAAACTATCAATTCTGGCACTCCATGATACCGCACTATGTTCTTAACATATGCGTATGCCCTCTGTTCCATGTTCCATGTGTCCTTCATTGGAATGAATCTCGCCGTCTTGGTAAATCTGTCGACTATTACCCAGATCGAATTCAGCCCATTCCTTGACACTGGTAGAGCCGTGACAAAATCCATTGAGATCGCATCCCATTTCCACTTAGGAACTTCCAGTGGTTGCACTAGTCCGCCCATTCTCTTGTGCTGAAACATTACTTTCTGGCACGTGAGACATCGAGCCACGAACTCTGCTACTTCATTCTTCATCTTGGGCCACCAAAATTGCATCTTCATATCCTTGTATAACTTGTCCCCTCCGGGATGCACTGAGTAAGGTGTGCAATGCGCCTCCTGCATCAACTTCTCCTTGATGTCTGCACACTTCTGGGGTACACACAACCTTCCCTCATATCGAATACTCCCGTCTCTGTGAATCTGAAATTCCTTTGTTGAACCGTCCTCTATTTTCTTTCTAATCCTTTCCAGCTTCACGTCTCCTGGATGGCCTTTCTTTTTCTCTTCCAAGATGTAAGGCACATTCTTCATACTTCCCAACATGTTCCTCACAGTTCCTTGCTCCATTACCTCGATATGCATCTTCTAAAACTCTTTGCACAATCGTTGTGGTAAAACCCATGTGGAATTCACTGTATGACTGGATTTCCTGCTCAAGGCGTCTGCAACTACGTTTGCCTTCCCTTCATGGTACTGAATCTCTAAGCTGTAGTCCTTGATCAGCTCTAACCATCTCCTTTGCCTGTGGTTCAGCTCCTTCTGGGTGAAGATGTACTTCAAGCTATTGTGGTCAGTGAACATCCGACAAGTCGCTCCATAGAGATGATGCCTCCAAATCTTGAGCGCAAACACAACTGCTGCAAGCTCCAAGTCATGTGTCGCATAGTTCTCTTCATGCGGTTTCAACTGCCTGGATGAGTAGGCAATAACCTTCCTGTCTTGCATAAGCACGCATCCCAAGCCCTTCTTCGATGCGTCGCTATACACCTCAAACTCCCCTGACTCATTAGGTAGAGTTAACATGGGTGCTGTTGTCAGCTTCTCCTTTAAGATTTGGAATGCTTCCTCGCAGCTTTCATTCCAAACATACTTCACGGTCTTCTTATTCAAATTCGTTAAGGGCCTCGCGATCTTTGAAAAGTCCTTCACGAATCTCCGGTAATAGCCTGCCAATCCCAGAAAACTTCTGATTTATGACGCATTATTCGGTCTAGGCCAATCCTTCAGTGTTGTCGTCTTAGCTGGATCAACTGACACTCCTTCTGCAACGACCCCCTTATCCGACTCGGACGAATCGGGGAGGACGAGGCTAAAAGTAATTGCGGAGAATCAAAAGCACAACATCCAACATATATATTACATACTATTAAACATTACAAAACGTCCTCGAGTCTGTCATACTTTTCTATTATACATTATGCTAACGTTATTCATACTATTTTACAACGTGTGACGGAACCTCCTTAGTGAGTCTCGTACCCGGTCATGCCATAGTCCTCTTCATCTAAATCTGCGGGGGAAGGAAAACAAAGACCGCAGTTTTCTAAAATCAGCATAAAGTACTGAGTAAGCAACACCCAAGCTCGTAAAACGGAAGACGAGGCATGTTTACTTTTCATGAAATAACAAAGAGGAAGGAATTATAAAACAGTAAACTTGAAGAGTAAAGTATGACTCAAATGTAATCTTCTCTTTCTTTTAATCTCCTTTCTCAACTTGTAAACGGGGAATATGATTCCCAATCTCTTCTTCTTTTCCTTTATAACTGTCCAAATCTCATAGAAAACTGCATTATTAACTTTTTTGACACGGGGATAATCTACTAACTCTACGCATCCAAGACCTTAAGTGCCGGCACCCCTCAAAGACTCCTCGCGGCCAGAGAGGTGAGTACATGGAGCGACCCGGCAGGTAGCGACCGGGCTAAATAAACGGGTCGAGTGACATAAGCCAACACGACCAATCTAATCAAAGGCAAATATAACGATCCCCGGACAACTCTTTCCACTTTACGTTAATTACGAGTTATTATTTTTGTATGACAGTATCAAATCAAAACAGCTTCTTTGAAATGTAAAGTAATCACAAATAAGAACATGTAATTCATAAACACATTTTGAGACAAGTATTAAAAATCACGTTACGACACGAAGGAAGCTGGGCTAGCTAGGCTTGGCATATTACTTACCTCGATCCTCAACAGTGAGCTCGTAAAGCCTCCTAGAATGTCACGTGGCCCTCGTCTACAAACTTGTCACCTACACGTTACGTTTCTAATTTGATCACAAGCTTATCGACACATATATGCAATCTGGAAATTATTATAGGCCTACAAGTTTTATTTGAAATCTCTTAATTTTCCCTATTTACATATATATATATATATATATTCATATTTTTAGTAATATCCTAACTTTTAATATTATGTAAAAAATCATAATTTAGGTCCATAAACTTTTAATAATTAATAAGTACTAATTTTATCAACATGTCTATTTTTAAGTAACCAATAATTATTTAATGAATAAAGTTATTAGGTTAGCTATTTATTTATCAAATTTATAAAATTAAACATGGAAACTATTAAAAATATATAATAAGCAAAATTGATTTTTAAGTTAGGATGAATTATTCTTATTAAAAATAATTGCTTCTTTATTACTTGAGAAAATCGTTAACTTTAAATTTTAATATATTAAATAACTACGACTTATATTTCTAGTTCAATTATTTTCAAGAGAACAACTTCTATTTAACAAGCAATTATTTTTGCATAGATTATCTATATGTTTAAATCACTTTTACTTAATTAAACTAATAACTGTATTTTGTAGAAATAAATTTAAACATAAAAGAATCATGTTTTATTTTCAAAACAAACCTTATTTAGCTAGACACCATTTTTATCTTATCTTAATTTTATTTTATTATAATTACTATTATTATTTCTATTATAAGTACTATTGCTATTAGTATTATCACTATTGTTGTTGTTGTTGTTGTTGTTGTTGTTATTATTATTATTATTATTATTATTATTATTATTATTATTATTATTATTATTATTATTATTATTATTATTATTATTATTATTATCATTATTACTACTAATACTACTACTACTACTACTACTACTACTACTACTACTACTATTATGTATATTACTATTATTAATATTATGATTACTTTTATTACTACTATTTTTATTATTATTACTATGGCTATTATTGTTATTTATTGTGATTATTACTACTATTATTATTATTATTATTATTATTATTATTATTATTATTATTTAATTAAAATAATAGCTATAAAGTGTAGGAATTAATTTAACTTTAAAATCATAATTTTATTTTATTTTTAGATTTTCAGATTGCTAAATAACAATGAAATCCCCATAGTTTACTGAAATAACAGAAATACCCCTTTTCTTTAACATATATACTTTCTGAAAATGACAAATACCTCCCCCTTAACATGAATTTTCAATTTGATTGATCTAAACGTGAATCTAAGAATCAAGACATGATTTCAATTACATAAATCAACTCAGGGCGATGAATAGAGCATACCGGTACCAAATATCGAGAGAAACGATGGAGAATTGAGTCGGGTCGGGCGGCCGAACGGCGGTGTCGGAGGCGGAGCTCGACGCCGGTGATCGGGTTGCTTCTGGGTTCGGGTGAGACCTCTGGAGGCTTGGTCGGGCCTCTAGGAGTCGACTTGAGGGGTCAAAGTGCCGTGGGCACTGCTGCGGAAGCTCGGCCGAAAAGTTCGCCGGAAAATATGGAGGTCCGCCGGAGTTTCGGGCCTCTGTGTGTTCTCTGTTCCTACCTCTGTTTTGTCTTATCTCTCTGCTAACTGGGTCGAAACCGAGAGGGAGGAGACGAGAGATGATATGTGGTGGGGGAGAGTGGAGGTGGTGTGGCTTCGGTGGTGTTCCCGTCGGGAACAGAGGCGGTGGTGGCGGCGGCTTCTTGGCTTGCTGTTGCTGCTGCCGTGCTCTGTTTCAGGCGGAGAACAGAGTGAGGCAGAGAGGGGAGACTGAAGCAGTGGGTAAAGATGGGGGTGGTGATGGTGTTCTCGGTGGCGGGGTTGGTGCTTGCCGAAGATGGGGAAGATGATGATGGCGATGGGGGTGACTGAGAGTTTACGTTGTGTTTTGCCGAAGGAAATGAGAGAGGGAGATTTTATAGGAGGCGGGTGAAAGTGATGGAGGCGGTGGTGATGATTTTTGTCGGGCAAAACTTTTGCCGAATGAGAAAAGTTGGAGAAGAGGAAGAAAATTGGAAGTTGAAGAAGAGGAAGAAAACAAAAACAGAGAAGTCTGGTGAATTTCACCTGATAGTGACACTTCTGAAAATTGTTAGGTGTGTTGGGCACACCAACGTGTAGGTGGATTGGGTGTGTGTCATCTACACAATAGTGTGGTGGTTGCACACATGTTAAATAATAGCAATAAATAAATTTAGTCGAATTTAATTATAAATATTATCTTAATGTTTTCTAAACAATTGTCCGAATAATCTCCCTAATTCAATACTACTATTATTATTATTATTATTATTATTATTACTACTACTATTATTATTGTTATTATTATTATTAAAGCATATACATATATATATATATATATATATATTTAACTATATAATAACGTTTAGCTTATAAAATCCTCAAACACTGTATTTAATAATATTTATATTATTATTAAAATAGTTTCTTAATTAAAGCACGATAACATTTTATCAAATTTAATTCGTATTAGTTTCTAAATTTACTATTTTATCCCTGCAATTTGACGGGGTATTACATTCTTCCCCCCTTAAACGGAGCTTCGTCCTCGAAGCTAACTCTGACAATTGACCGAAAACTTAGCTCATCCAACACCAACTAACTAAAATCATATAATGTGCAAGTAATTTTATGCAACAAGTAATTATCATCTAATGCTTATAGTAAATTTTTTTTTTTTTTTACTTGCGTTTTATTTACTCAAGTGATTACTCAAGTGATTTTAGTTTCATTTAATTGCTATATGTTACGGTCAGGCATGTCGTAAGGTTACTACGCATAAGAGAATATTAAGCATGAACGATGCCAAACCAAACGGGGGGTTGCACCTTCACTAGAGATGATATGTCCCAAGAATGGAACTCTGTCCAGCCAAAACTCGCACTTAGACAACTTTGCATAGAACTTATCCTCCCTGAGGGTTCCCGAAACTTGCCTAAGGTGATCCTCATGCTCTTCCTTGCTCTTCGAATACACCAATATGTCGTCGATGAACACTACCACAAAATGGTCTATGAACGGTCTCAACGTTCGGTTCATCACATATATTAATACTGCAGGTGCATTGGTTAAACCGAAAGACATCACTGTGAACTCGCAATGTCCATACCTTGTCCTGAAGGCTGTCTTTGGTATGTCCTTCTCTGCCACTCTTTACTGGTGGTAGCCTGTTCTCAAATCAATCTTCGAAAAGACATTTGCTCCTTGCAATTGATCAAACAGGTCGTCTATCCTCGGCAATGGATACTTGTTCTTGATCGTGACGCTATTGAGCTCCCGGTAGTCTATACATAGCCTGAGGCTTCCATCCTTCTTCTTCACGAAAAGGAATGGTGCTCCCCAAGGCGATACACTCGATCTAATTTATCCCTTCTCTAGTAGCTCCTTCAACTGATCCTTCAACTCTTTCAGCTCTGCGGGCGCCATGCGGTACGGTGCCTTTGAAACTGGTGCCGTTCCTGGCACAACTTCGATTGTAAACTCCACTTCCCTTGTCGGTGGCATACCCGAGATTTCATCAGGAAACACGTCCGGGAATTCCCGTGCTACGGGTATATCTGCACGTTCTCTGACGCGTTAAGGTCTTGAACATAACACAAGTAAGCCTCATGGCCTTTCTTAACCCTGTTAACGATGGTTAAGGCCGAGACAATCTTGACTGAAGGTTCCCTAGGAACACTGCTATAGGAAATACGCTCCCCGTTGGGTCCTCTTATCCTCACCTTCTGATCAGCAAAGATGATATTGGCCTTGTATTCCGTCAACCAATCCATTCCCAAAATAACGTCAATCTCTCCAAGGTTAAACTTGATGAGATTCGATGGTAAGGTGCAACCTAAGATGTTGACCTCTACTCCTTCACAAATAGTGTCACAAATCACTACTTGACCGTTAGGTGTCGCAACTGCTATTGAGGTTCTAGCCGAAGGTACTAGTCCTATCTTCTTATAAAATGCATATGATATGAATGACAGAGATGCTCCAGAATCAAATAATGTGAAAGCAGGATGATTGTGGACAAGAAAAGTACCAAACACCACGTTGTTCGCTGCTTCCGCTTCTGTCCGGTTCATCACAAATATCTGGCCACTCGGCCTCTGGTTGTTTCCCTGAGCTGCATTGCCTCCATTTCCATTCCCATTGCTACCAGCTCTGTAGTTACCATTGTTACCATTAGCAGTCCCATTCCTGTTCTTCCAACCGTTCCCGTTGCCATTCCCATTGTTGTAGTTTCCCTGCTGACCAGCGGCGCCATTCCTGAAGTTGTCGTTGCGGATCTGATTTCCCCCATTCGGATTGTTCTGCCGGAATCCATTCCCATTTTGATTCTGCCGGCTCCCCTGGTAGTTCTGCTCGTTCCCTTGGAAATTCTATCCGTTTCCTCGATTATCCTGCCCATTGAAACCTTGACGTTTCTTTGCTGCCATCCTCTTCTTACAGTCGATGGATATGTGGACTCTGATGCCACAAAATCTGCAAGCTAAAGCTGCACCATCACTAGTGAATCCCCGATGGTTGCGACCACACCTGTTGCAGTTGTACTGGTTCCGGTTGCCACCATTCCCACGGTTTTGGTGGAAATTGCCTCCACCATTACCGGTTCTGAAACGCTTGTCCGAACCTTGGTTATTGTTTCCTCCATGGCCATAGCCTCCAGTTCCTTGGCCTTCCAGCTTCCTCTTTCCTGATTGTTGAACTAGCGTCTGATCAATTCTCCATATGTTCGCTGCTACTCCATAGGCTTCTGACAAGGTGTCATAGCCTCTAGTGATCATAGTCCTCTGTACTTCAAGCTTCAGTCCTACTATAAAGCGGGTAACCATGCGCCCTTCTGTTGGCACTGTGTCTTCAGAAAACCGAGCTAACTCCACGAATTTGTCATAATAGTCCGTTACGGAGTCGTTGCCCTGCTTCAACGCGATGAACTCATTATAATTCCGTTCCTTGACGTGATCTGGATAGAAGTTTGTCCTCATAGTGGCCTTCATTGCTTCCTAGTTAAATCCTTCTTGAGCTAAGAGCCTTGCTCGATTAGCTGTCCACCAGTTATCGGCCTTGTCTTTGAAATAGAAATCCGCCTCATTGACCTTGCGGGCTTCGGGACATTCCATAGCATGGAAGATTTTATCAAAGTCCCTCATCCAGTTTTCGAGCAATACTGGATCCTCTTTCCCATAAAAGTTGCTCAGGTTCCTTAGACCTATTTTCTTAGACCAGTCTGGTTCCCGTTCATTGGCAACATTGTTGTTTGGAGTGCCCTGGTTGTTGTTCACAACCTGAATAAACTGACCCATCTGAGCAATCAGCTGAGTCACCTGTGGGTGTAATTCTTCAACTCCCTCCATTTGGGCTGACGCGTTGCTTCTAGTGGCGTAGCGGTGTTGCCTATCGTTCATGCGCCCTACACTGTTGCCTATCAATTATTTTGGTGCGGGATATGCATGATGATATAATTTAACCAACGCATACAAACCAGTCCTAATCACATATAATAACATCATACAAACAAGCATGCAATAACAGTTAAACGCTTAAGTTATGTTATCGAGATACGAGCAATTCGAGAAATAAATTTCTCCCAAGTAAAGGAGCATAAGAGCTAAAGCGTGAATGCTTGTCATACATTACCAAAAGAGAGGGTATACAACCCTTAAATCCATACAGATACTAATAAGTTCAGAACTTGGGAATACTATCGTCCCCCAAAATAAAGTACACAACCTACATCGCTTACAAGCATAAAAGGAGAAGTCCTAATGGCATGAGTTCCTGTACTGACAAAAGAGTCCTTTAGAAAGGAGTGGGAGGGTGGGGCTCCCTACTAGCTAGTCGTCGAAAGTCTCGTAGTCGGTGATCTCAATCTCTGACCTAGGATTGTTTGGGTCGGCCCAATGCATCTCGGCCTGCACCGAACGGGCACAAAGGGACTCAGGAGTTACTGTCCATCCACCGTCATGATGGTAGCCGGCAGGCTGGGGCCTCAAAGAGTGGTTCACTATGCCACAATACTCGTGCTTAAGGGGCATGTAAGGCTCAACACTGTGCAGATATGCTAGGATGCAGTGCACCTTCACCAGGTTATGGTAGAAATTATCGGTACGGTGGTACTTAATGGCCCAAAGCTCACATCGTGCTACTACCCTGTTGCAGAATTGGGTGATGATCTCCCCAGGCCTTCGCTGGGTACCAGCAGGATAGTTGTCTCTAAATTCTACGCGAGTCGGGGTTCAGATTCTTACGGCCATCTACAAGGTAAGAAAAACAATCTATTAGTCTAATATTCCATCCTCCTAAAGGTTCTCTTAAGGTAAGTCACCCTAGGAGTCTGTAAATAAACTAAAGCGCATATAAACATGACAGAAGCATAAGGCATATAACAATTTAGCATGTTAGAATAAGTAAAAGAGAACACTCATACACCGCGGCTTGTCTTTATTTTACTTGGCTTTTATGTCGCCCTAATCAAGTTCAAACTTGGTTGTAGTAAATTTCAAAAATCTTAGTATTTTAAATGTTTTCTCCCAACAGTAACACCCTCGATTTCCAGAGGGACAGGAGATCGGGGTAGTGTCCTCCATACAAGGAATTACCATTTCGTATAAGGAGTATTAGTAACAAGAAAGTGAAAGGAAACATCCAAACTACGGATTAAAAGATTACACGATAACATTGTTTGTGGCTGAGTCCAAAAAGGACAACAAGCCTAGCAAAAGAGATATTACACCAAAAGTTTGCTCTACGGTTAATTACTAATTGATAGTGTTTGTAGGTGAGAACGAACCGTGAGTCCAGCGCGTTACCCCATGCAAACCAGTCATATACCTGCGGGGGAATTAAAAGACACAAGACCGCAGTTTTCCGAGTATCAGTAAAAACTGAGTGAATATACACCTTAGCATGTAAAAACAGAACGGCTAAGAAAGGTTAGGGGGTTTACATTTGAAGTAGTTTAAACTGTAACAAAGTATAAGTATAAAGATCAGAGTTTGCAATGTTTCGTAAGATTATCAAACGTTCGGTATTTCCATTTCAAGGATCTTTTCTCAAATGGCATGTCTAATCAGAACATAGCTTACAAATCACAGTTTCCAGATTTAGAGACGAAGCAGTTGAATTATTAATTCGCAGTAACCAGGAGAGACCAGGGTGAACAGTAACAGATGATACTGGCTTCTAGGGGGTTCTGATAACCCGACCTCTCTGCCAAGCGTTGTGGATCGGGGTTTCCGATCCCGCTAGTCATCATACAAGCCAACTACTAGACCTTAATTTTCGACACCCCCTTAAGATTGTAAGTCAGAAGGGTAGTACTAGAATGCCGGATTCCAGCCTACGGCTAAAGGAATCGTGGGGAACGGAGTCCCATGTATTTAGGGACAAAGCCCAGGGAATCATCACCCGAAATAAGTTTAGGGACTGGAGCCCAGGGGATTATCCCTGTATCTCTTTAGTGACCTGGCCCAAGGAATCATCACCCGATAGTAACGTAAAGTAAAGTAACCCGACGTAGGCGTATAGCACTTTCATAGACCCAACTGGTTCCGGTATATGCGATTCTTTCACTTTACGTTATTAATGAATTCTGACTTAGTGACATTTGAACAATTAGTTTTCCGATTTGAAAACGAGTGACACAGTGACGATTTAAAAGTGAGTACGGCAAGTTTAGAAATTTCGGAATAAAGCACGACAATTGTTTTCAAAAAAACGAGTATCACATGAAAGGAATTGGCACACAATACTAGGCATGTATCACAAGTATATTTTGAGACGTGAAATAAAATCAAATTTGAAACGAAAGAAGATAAGTACACAACTCTAAGCATGTATACTCACCGTGAGAGCCAAAAGTGCTATCTAAGCCGCTACTCGTAAACAACGTCCGGTTCAACTAGGTCGTCGAAGGCACGCTCTACAATCATACACATAATTTCCTAATCACAAAAGAGTTCGTATCGCAAATAGACAATGCATATGTCCTATATGATATGAAAGGGAAAGCCTAATCGAATACCCATAACGTATTTATAAACTCCAAGTTTATTTTAGGAAACTAACCGTAAATTATTAAGAATATAAATTATTTAATAATCTAATTAAACGAATTCACTTGTTGTTACAATAATATCAAGTTGTACACTTTATTGAAATATTACTAGTAATGTAATTAAAACGAAACTTATATTTATTTCATCTTTTCAACAATATAATATTTATCGAATACATATATAAACGTATATAAAAATGTATTTTACTAACTTATTTTTCAACAACTAAATATAAATATATAAACATAACTAATTTCCAATTCACATAAATTTATATTTTTATTTTATGTTACAAACTAATTTATTTGTTATTATAACTAGTATATAAATTAACAGAAACTAAATAAAGAAATAAACTCACTAAATACAATAGGTAAATACAAGTATACATACAAAAAAATACAGCTTAGGTATAATGACAGCAAGCACCCCCTTTTCACACAACATCCTTTAAACATGTGATAAGGCATAACCTCAAGATTTCAAATTGAACAAGAAAACCCCCCTGCAACTTAATTTTTATTCAATTTCACCCTCTTCTCAAATGGGTTTTCTTCCCAATTCAAACACCCACACACACCCACATACAAACAAGCAAACATACATGATTATGAAGCAATTACAGTTCGGTAATTGACAAGAGATGGTTTAATTTACCGGAAAACGGTGGAGGAGAATGGGTCGAAGATTTCCGGTGAAATCGTGGGTCTGGGTTCGATCGGAGCTTGGCCTCCGATCACTCCAGCACTTGGGTTTGATTGGGAGGTGAATATCAGACAGAGGGAGAGGCAGAGACGCGGTGGTGGTCAAAAACAGAGGAGAACGGTGGCGGTGCAGCGGCGGGGCTCACTGCCTCCGATGCCGCTGCTGCTATGGTTGTTGTTTCTGCAGCTGTTTTCAACGGGGCAGAGAGGGGGTTAGGACGTGATTGAGAGGGAGAGATGAGGGTGATGATGGTGGTGGGTTGTGACGGTGATTGGAGGTTGTGATCGGTGGTTGTGAAGCTCTGTTTTGTGAGGTTTAGTCTCGGAAAAAACAGAGCAAGGAGTTGAGATGGGAGTGGTGGTGATGTTGCGGGGACATAGAGAATAGGGAGAGATGAAGGTGGGTGCGAGGTTGAGAGCAGAGTGATGGTGATGGTGGCTCTGTTTGCTGGGTTTGGTCTCGGCAAAACAGAGCAGGGAGTTAGATGTGGTGGAGAAGATGAAGAAGAGAAGAGAAGGGTAAGATTAAGATGGTGAAGATGGGGAGGTGATTTGATTTAAGAGGAAGCTAGGCTAGGTGCTAGCTAGCTAGTGGAGGAAGCCACGCCGAGCGTGGTCGTTGCAGAGGTAGAGGAGGTACGGAGGGTCTCAGGTGGCTCGTCGGTGGCTAAAGCAGCAAAGCAGAGAAGGGAAAGAAGAGGGATGTGATAGGACAAGAGAAAATTATATGGTGTGGCGGATTCGCGAAGTCACGCGGTGGTTCGACACGTAAAAAGTGGTGCGCGACGTAAATTTACAAGCGCCGAACGTTTTAAACGCGAAGAAAATTTATAAATTTGATAACGAGCGATACACGACAAATAATAAAATTATTGTTTATATAAAATAAACATTTTAATTTTATACTAAAAATATATATATGTTATATAAATGTATATTTATAATTTAAGATTTATAAAACTTAAAAATCATCATAAAACTAAGTAATTAAAATTCAATCGTAATCAATAATAAAACACTACATAACCTCAAATTACAAAAATATAATTAGGGAAAATCTCGGGTATTACACCACTTCTTAGATTCTGGCCCTTTCATGGACCCTCCATAAGTAGTAGGCTCATCATCCATGAGTGGTACGTCACCGGGCTCAGTCACGAGAAGTCCATACCTCTCTGGCTCTTGACGCACCCTACTCGAACTAGGGAGTTCTTGTGTTACTTGAACAGGTTCATGTTCATGTTCCATTGTAGGACTTGTATTTTGTGGTTCTTGAACTTCTTCAAGTTCTACAGTCCTCCCACTGGCTTCTCTAGAGAAAAATTCTCTTTCTAGAAACACACCAATTCGAGTAACAAACACTTTGTTCTCGATTGGGTTGTAGAAATAATATCCTTTCGTTTACTTAGGATATCCCACAAACTTACACTTATCCGACTTGGGTCCGAGCTTGTTTATTTGTAAACGTTTTACGTAGATTTCGCAACCCCAAATATTCATAAATGACACTATGGGGTGCCTCCCAGTCCATATCTCATATGGTGTCTTCATGACCGATTTGGATGGAACACGGTTAATGGTAAAGGTTGCACTCAATAGAGCATGTCCCCAAACGATAATAGAAGATCTTCTTGACACATCATAGACCGCGCCATATCCAATAGGGTGTGATTCCTCCTCTCGGACACGCCATTCCACTATGGCGTTCCCAGTGAAGTAAGTTGGGACATGATCCCACACTCTCTAAGATAGCCGTCAAAATCTAGGCTTAAGTATTCTCCTCCACGATTCGATCGTAGAGCCTTGATACTCTTGCCAAGTTGCTTCTCTACTTCATTCTTGAATTCTGTGAATATTTCAAAGGATTCGGATTTGGCCTTCATAAGGTATACAAATCCATATCTACTGAAGTAAATGTAATGAAAGAAAGATAACCACCCCTGGCAGGCATGGGAAACGGCCCACACACATCAATATGTATGAGTGCCAACAACTCACTAGTCCTCTCACCTTTCTTACTGAAAGGGGACTTTGTCATTTTTCCTAATAAACAAGATTCACATGTCTTATATGATTCACAATCAAATGAGTCTAGAAATCCATCCTTATGGATACTAGAAATGGATTTCTTGTTTATATGTCCTAAACGACAGTGCCATAGATAAGTAGGATTTAAATTATTAGTTTTAATCCTTCTAGTATTTATGTTATAGGCGGAATTGTTTAGATCAAGGATATACAATCCTTTAGATAAAAGCGCACTACAATAGTGCATACTATCTAAATAAGTGGAGCAACATTTGTCCTTTATTCTAATAGAAAAACCTTTCTCGTCCAAAAAATAAATACAAAAATGTTTTTGCTCATAGCAGGCACATAATAGCAATTGCCTAATTCTAAAATAAGTCTAGAAGGTAAAGATAGCTCATAAACGGCTAATGCAGCAACTCTTTCTTCATTCCTCACGCGCAAGTCTATCTCCCCTTTAGCCAATCGTCTACTTCTCTTGAGATCATGCACGTTTCGACGAATGTGAGATCCACATCCAGTATCCAATACCCAAGATGAAGAGATAGATAAATTGACATTTATAAAAAAATACATTGTGGTGGTGGAATCACTATTCCAAATCTTTTATCCTCCGGATACTTTGGGCAGTTCCTCTTCCAGTGGCCTGTCTAACTACAATAGTGACACGCGCCCTTAGAGACGCCACCAGTAGGATTTAAGGCAATTTCCTTGGATTTTGCAACTTTCTTGCTCTTTCGTTTGGAGGTAGTGGCAACTCGCTTGCCCTTTCGCTTGTTGACCATCATTATGGCATTGCCTTTGCCCTTGTTAATGCTCTGTTCAGCAGTACTCGACATATTGAGCCGGTCTAACAGAGGTTTGTTGGTCTAATTCATGTTATAGTGCATGATGAACTTGCTATAACTATCCGACAACGATTGCAGGATGAGATCAATGTCCAACTCTTGGCCGACCGGCAAGCCTAACATCTCGAGATTCTCCATGTATCCAATCATTTGGAGCACATGAGGTCCGACTGGGTTCCGCTCTAATATACTTCACATGAACAGTGCTTTGGATACTTCATAGCGCTCATGTCTCGCCTGTTGTTAGAGGATATGCTTCAAATGTACGATCATATCGTACGCCGCCATGCTCTCATGTTGCTTCTTAAGCTCAGATTTCATGGTACAAAGCATGAGACATGTCACATCATTAGAATCATCCACATGTTTTTTATGTGCCCACGCGGTAGCTAGAACAACATCCTCGGCTGGTGCAGCTGGAATAGGACTGTCTAAGACGTACAGTTTCTTTTCTTACTTGAGAACGATTCTCAAGTTTTTGTACTAGTCCAGAAAATTGGTTCTAGACAACTTGTCATTCTCAAGGACAGATCATATGGATGAAGTCGATGCTTGATTGTTTGCCATTTGGAACTCTACAAAATGAAAAATATGAGATTTAGTATTTTAAACAATTAACTACATTTAAAAATTGTTATATTATTAAATATATCTCCCGCTATTTTCCCCGGATTAATGGCCCTCAACATTAATGCGCAAAATATAATATATTCTCTAGTGGGTCCAAGATCCTATTTCACTTCTTTTTAAGCTTGCTTTGGCAAGTCACCCAAGAATTAGTTATTTATGTAGGATAATCTTCCAATTGCATCCTATGCATTTCTTAGTTTAATTAGGTGAATAGCTCTTTATTCTTTATCTATCCCATAGATAACACCTAATTGACTTGCATCTAAGTTTCTCAATCTCATTGAAACAACCTAGTTGTGTCCAACCTCTTACTTCAACAATCACACATTACTTGTTTGTGCGGCCGCATCACACCATGATGACTTAAACTTCCTTGCTTTGGCAAGCCCGAATTTAGAGACCCTGATCACGATGGGTGTTTAAGTAAGAAAATGCAAAACGCAGTATTTATCGTTTGAGGGATTTTCAAGTTATTATTAATTGTGTTGTTGATCCTATCAACAAGATCTACTTATTTAGATTGGGCAATCCCAAATAAAAGATCAACATTTTTTATTATTATCTTGTTACATTTTTCATGCATCAACCATACACCAAAAATAAATAACAAGACAATAATTAAATAAACAAGAAAACTAAATATGGCATGGATATGGCCCCTAAAACTAAGGTATTCCCAAGCCAATGAGAATGTCTATAATCTCTAAAGTGACAAGCTCTTCTTCATGTGCCTCCATCTTCAGTCCACGCTTCCTAGGATTGTGATTCCTCCAAGTCTATACTAAATAGAGAGACCTCACAAACTAAGGAAGAAGACGACACGCAGGCCGTAAAATAATTAATAAAAATTAATTAAAATAAACCAAAACCAAAACAAACCATAAAATAAACATCCACAACCTAGGTTATATCCATCCACCATGCAATAAAGCACATAATACAGTTAAAATCCAATTTTAACGCGCTTGGTCAATTTTAGTTGAATTTGGATTTTTGGGGTTAAACAGTCCAAGGGGTCCACCAAACAAATTTGGCCGAACCCATAGGAGCGCGCCGGACCGAACCGGTCGGCCCTAGCCCGCGCAGTCCAACGGTGGCTAGGCCGAGCAGGCTAGGTCGCGGCCAAAGCTTGGAGCCCAGGGAAGGGGGCGGACGCCCTAGGGTCAAACCCTAGGGTTGTTTCCAAAAACTCTTCCTCCTTTACTTGTATGCTTATTTCTAATTGATGAGAAAAACTCCTTTTTCCCCAATTATGCCCAAACCCTAGCTTTTCAAAACCCAGAAACTCACATCATATGTGAACGAAATTTGTTAAATTTTAAAACGATATGTAAAATTGGCACAATCTCTATTGAACCATATTCAATTTGCATCATTATGATTAAGTTCAGTTTTCGCAAAAAGTAACAGTTAGAGTATAAGAATTGATAAAAGTAACACATAATATCATGTTATGCGCTACGAATTGTGGCTCTGATACAACTGTAGGGATTTGATGCAGGTAACGAAGTGGAAGAACAAAAATTTAATCCTGCTCAAACCCCTCCATGGATCACAGGCAAGCATTCATAACATGATTAAGGATAGTGAATTGTGTACCTTAGTTTTTGTGACACTACGAAGAATTGTGTCTTCGTCTCTATGGTATCAACACCTTTGGATTTTAGCTCGAATCCTTCTCCTCGTGTAGTGATAGCAACTGGAGATGGAGGAAAAGATCACGCAAAACGGAGCAAAGCACCGCGCCACAAGGAGTGGTCGACGGCACCAAGGGGGCGGACGGGTAGGGGTGAGCCTCTTCCTTGTCTCTCTCATTGCTTTGTTATGTTCTCCCAATAATGACTTGTTGTAGAGAAATAATAAGCTAGAGTGCCCTTATCTATTTAATAACTCTTTATTAACTACATATTTTCCCCAATACTAATCATGTCCATATCCGACTTAGTCCACCTTGCAAATTAATTATACTAACTTTGCATGTGGTTGTGTTAAGATACTTTTATTTAATTAGTCCAACTAATTAATATCCAAATCCAGTTTAATCCATTCAGTGTGTGACCCTGCAGGTTTCTACTTAGTTGGTTGTAACTATTACAAACATAGAGCGGTGTCTAGCAACACATCTATGCCACCCAACTAATAGAAAAGTCAGTGATCCGAGAAAACATGTGCCCAACGTTACCGCGGTTGTATATATCCCTTTGTCTCAATATCCGGATTGGACACGAGACATAATTGTCACACTCGTATATCCAATCCATAGTCTCTCGATCCTGGGAATAGGCTTATCTATACAGATAACATCAATATCTCCATATTAATTTATCTGAGCCTGGCCAGACATTCTATATGAACTACCACTCGAGTGACGGTGGATATTTTCTCCCTTTATGTAGGAGGGACAAATCCTCTCTACATCACTTCCATCTCTAAGCTTGCTTCCTATAATGCCGGATGACTATCTTTATAGTTATCCAGTTACGGTGTAACGTTTGATATTTCACCACTAGAGTATCTAGTGACTTCAATCTAAGGATTACAACACCATTGGCACTGCGAAAATCACTTGTGACGTTAACATAACTTAATGTATCCTCCTCCTTGTGGGTCAAGCTAGTATGCCACTACTCCTAATGCATGTGCATGTGTTAGACTTGATATCTCCATATCAATCTACCCACATACTAGTTTACAGTGATCGTCCTGTTAATAAATATAATGGACTATGGGTATTTAAGATAAACAACATATTTTCAATCTAAGGACTTCATTATATTAAATATCTCCATAAATAATAAATGAATATTTTAGCCAAAAGAATGTTCATACTAAAAATAGATCGCCTCTAGGGCATCTAATCCAACAACAGCACAGTAGCATTGGTCACATAGGGTTGTTAGATCACTGACTATTTCTATTAGTTGGGTAGCATTGATGTGTTGCTAGAAATCGCTCAATGTTTGTAATTGCTACTGCAAACTTAATAGGAACATGCAGGTCACACACCAAAAGGATTGAACTGGATATGGACGTTAATTTGTTGGACTAATTAACAATTTAAATGATCAAATATCAAACACAACAACATGCAAAGTTAGTTGGACTAAATTACAAAAGGGGTCTAATCCGTGTATGGACAGGATTATTGTTGGGGCAAGATTATAGTTAATAAGGAGTTATTAACTACAAAAGGATAGACCTAGCTCTATTATTTCATAAGTTATCATTAGATGAATTAATTAGAACAAGGAGAGAGCACCATAGGTAGCCGAACCCCCCCCCCCATACCTGACGCCACAAAGACAGGCTCGGCCTCCTCTACCGTTTTGCGTGGTCCGCTTGATTCGATCAACCTCCTGACGATTCCTTCTTCTACACTGCTAGCACAACTCGTAGAGAAGATTCCAGTTTTCAATCTTAATGTGTGGATACTGGTAGAGACGTGTACATCATCCTATGTTGTTATCACACCAACGTACAAGGTAACCCTACATTCTTTATCATATTATGAGAGCTTAAACTGCGACTCATGGAGGGCTTTGATCAGGAAATTTTTTGTAGTTCCGCTGCGTAACCTGCATCAAGACCCTAAAATTTCATCACCACCATGAGTTTGAGGAAGGCTATTAGTAGAACTTAAGGTTTAGCATCTCAAGATTTAAGAATTGGTGCTGATGCAGAATTTCTGGTGATAAAAGGACTTGAAATCATTCTGACCTTTATGCAAGTCTCTTAACTCTCTCAAGTCTATCTATAGTTTCTTATTCTCTTTATGGCTCTGTTATAATCTCAGAAGATTGTTTTGTAAACCTTGATAACTTAGAAGGGCAATTGAGTATTTTCCCTTTTAATCTTATCATCCAACGGGTGAAATTCAGGCCGTTGGATTGACTTGTATATAAACTTTTGATAATAGAATAAACCTAGCTTTGACGGATCATTTCTCTTCTGGTTCATTCTCTCTCAAGTCGGGAATTGGCATTGATGGGGATGGGGAATAAGAATCCAAAAACCAATTGGCCTTTCGAGATGCGTATGATCGCCCCACCACCAGATCTGTGTTGAAAAAGACAGATGGCGGCGTTTGTATTCATTTCCAGCACTCTAGGCAGCTGAAGACACCACCGATGGGTCACTTGAGTTGCTTTGATGCCTGCATGTGGAATATTAGCAAAAAGATAAGTCGCTTTACTCTCCTCATCAGTTGTGACATCCTCTGTGACGACATCTTCTCTATTTATTTATTTTTTGAAAAATCAAAGATATGCATATTTTTTGGATGAGATTTAAAAAAAAAAAAAAAAAAAAAAAAAAAAAAAAAAAAAAAAGACAGATTCTTCTTATGCATATTTTTTGGATGAGATTGTTTTCATCCAAAAATATGCATAAGAAGAATCTGTTTTTTTTTAATTTAAAGGGTAATCTTTTTTCCATTTTCAGATCTAGAAGTGGAGCATGCAGCCGAGAAGTCCAGTGGCATTCTAAAAAGAGGTTATCTAGAGTTTCAGTCTAGGAATTGCAGAGAAAACAAATCAAAGGTAATGGTACTCCTCTCTGATTTAATTTTGAAATTGTAGGAATTGTTATAAACTGAGAGAGAAAAGGTGGAGATAAAGTATGGAGGAATCTCAAAAGCAGTTTTATTCTCTACCAAAGCACTCTTTATATAGAGTGTGGGAGCCAATGATAACCCTCTAAGAGTCAATCATTATCTACTAGGAGTCAATCATAATCCACTAGGGAATATTCATTATAATATTCCATAACACTCCCCCCTTGAATATTCACTACTAGTCTGCCTCGTTAAAACCTTGTCGCGTAAAACCCAATGGGAAAAACCGCAACTAAGGAAAAAGAGTACAGACGCTAAAACTACATCTCCCCCTCATAATAAGATACATTAACGTAAAAGATCTTTTAATTGACGCATCCCACATTTTTGAACATGTATCTTCAATATTGATGCTGGTAGTGCTTTTGTGAACAAGTCTGCTGGATTTTCACTTGAGCGTACTTGCTGGATGGAAACAACCCCCTTCCTTTGAAGCTCATGAGTAAAGAAGAACTTTGGAGATATGTGTTTAGTTCGATCACCTTTGATAAAGCCTTCCTTGAGTTGGGCAATGCAGGCAGCATTATCTTCATATAATACTGTTGGGCCATCATTTTTGAAATTTAATCCACAAGCCCCTTTGACATGTTGAACCACTGATTTTAGCCACACGCATTCTCGACTAGCTTCATGGATCGCAAGAATCTCTGAGTGGTTTGATGATGTTGCTACCATAGTTTGCTTCATCGATCTCCATGATATAGCAGTTCCTCCATAAGTGAAAACATACCCTGTTTGAGATCTTGCTTTATGTGGGTCCGACAAGTATCCAGCATCAGCATATCCAATGAGGGAGGTATTAGATCCACGAGGATAGAAAAGACCCAAGTCTGTAGTGCCACGTAGATATCGCATGATGTGTTTAACACCGTTCCAATGCCTGCGAGTAGGGTTAGAACTGTACCTAGCCAAAAGATTGACAGAAAATGCAATATCTGGCCTTGTGCAATTTGCCAAAAACATCAAGGCACCAATTGCACTAAGGTATGGCACTTCAGGGCCAAGAGGTTCCTCGTCACTCTCTTGAGGACGAAAAGGATCTTTATTAACATCAAGCGACCTAACCACCATAGGAGTGGTTAGTGGATGTGATTTGTCCATACAAAATCTTTTAAGGACTTTTTCAGTGTAATTTGATTGATGAAGTAAAATTCCTTCAGGAAAGTGTTCAATTTGTAGACCGAGGCAAAATCTCGTCTTTTCCAAATCCTTCATCTCAAATTCCTTTTTCAAGTAAGTTCCAGTTTGGGTAATCTCTTCATGAGTTCCCACAATATTCAAGTCATCCACGTATACTGCCACTATTACAAATCCATTTGTGGACTTCTTTATGAAGATACAAGGACAAATTGGATTGTTAACAAACCTTTCTTTTAATAGGTATTCGCTCAAGCGATTGTACCACATTCGTCCCGATTGTTTTAGTCCATATAAGGATCTTTGGAGCTTAATAGAATAAGCGGTACGTGGTTTGTTTGTTTTTGGCAGTTTCAGTCCTTCATGAACTTTCATATATATGTCACTATCAAGTGAACCATATAGATATGCTGTAACCACATCCATCAAATGCATATCTAAATTTTCCGATGCTGCCAAACTTATTATGAATCGGAAAGTAGTTGCATCCATCACAGGCGAATATGTTTCTTCATAATCAATGTCTGGTCTTTGCGAGAAACCTTGAGCTACAAGTCGGGCTTTGTATCTTGTAACCTCGTTTTTCTCATTTCGTTTCCGTACAAAAACCCATTTAAATCCAATGGGTTTTACGTCATTAGGTGTTTGAAATATTGGTCCAAACACTCTACGTTTTTCTAGTGAATTTAATTCAGCCTGTATTGCCTCTTTCCACTTTGGCCAATCATCACGACGTCGACATTCTTCAATTGACAGTGGTTCGTGATCGTCATCACTTATATGTAGGGCAACGTTAAAGACAAATGTGTCATCAATGATAACATTATTTTCATCCCATATTTTTCCGGAATATATATAATTGATCGAGATCTCTTGATTTTCTGGTACCATATCGCCCTCTTCAGGGGCTGAATTTAGATCAATCATTTTAGGGATATGATCACCAATTTTAATGGGATCATCAATTGTCTTTGTGGAATCTTTAGGATTCAACACAGTTGCCTGATTTGTCTTCCTTTTTCTAGGAACCAAATCTTTTGAGCCAACAGGTCTGCCACGCTTTTGGCGTGCACTAGATTCATTTGCTTGTATACTCGCATTTTGTCCTACAGGGACATCAATCCGTGCTGGAAAATTCGCAGCCGGTATATGCGATTTTATAACTTTGCTTGTATCAACGAATGCATCGGGCATTTCGTTAGCTATGCTTTGCAATTTAAGGATTCTCTGCACTTCGAATTCACACTGGCTAGTTCGAGGATCCAAGTGTGTTATCAAAGGAGAATTCCAAGAAATTAATTGTCGAGCTTCAGGCAGTGACATGTCTCCCCCTAATTTCGGGAAGATCGATTCGTCAAAGTGACAATCTGCAAAGCGAGCTTGGAATAAATCCCCAGTTAAGGGTTCCAAATATCTAATAATATATGGAGAATCAAACCCAACATAAATACCAAGTCTACGTTGGGGACCCATCTTGTTACGTTGTGGGGGTGCAATAGGAACATGCACAGCGCACCCAAAAACACGTAAATGATATATATTTGGAGGTTGTCCAAGAACAAGTTGTTGGGGAGAATATTTAAGATACGCAGTGGGGCATAAACGTATTAGTGCAGCGGCATGTAAAACAGCATGTCCCCAAGCAGAAATGGGTAAATTAGTTTTCATCAACAATGGTTTAGCTATTAATTGAATTCTTTTAATAAAAGATTCTGCTAAACCATTTTGAGTGTGTACATGCGCGATTGGGTGCTCAACCTGTATCCCAACTGACATGTAATAGTCGTCAAATGATTGCGATGTAAATTCACCAGCATTATCAAGACGAATAGATTTTATGGGATGATCAGGGAAATGTGCTCTAAGCCTTATAATCATTCCTAAAAAGCGAGCAAATGCCATATTTCGAGATGATAATAGGCATACATGCGACCATCTTGTAGAGGCATCGAGTAGTACCATGAAATAGTAAAATGGACCAGTGGGGGGATTGATTGGTCCACAAATATCTCTTTGAATGCGTTCCAAGAACTTAGGAGATTCAATACTAACTTTCATGGGTGATGGTCTAGCAATGTATTTTCCTTGAGAACAAGCGGTGCATGGGTATTCTTTTGGCAAAAGAATCTTTTTATCTTTTAGTGGATGCCCGCTTGAGTTCTCAATGATTCTTCGAATCATAATTGCGCCAGGGTGCCCAAGCCTATTATGCCAAAGCATAAAAGTTGTGGGATCTTCTTGTTTTATGGCGACATTGACTTCAACTGCTTGAATAATTGTATGATACAATCCAGATGATAAAGCATGAAGTTTTTCCAATACATGCTTTTTGCATGAAACAATTGATGTAATACACATGTACTCTACATTATTTTCATTAAGAGTTTCAATGTGGTATCCATTTTGACGAATATCTTTAAAACTCAGCAAATTTCTATTAGATTTGCTAGAATATAATGCCTCTTTGACATGGAATGTTGTTCCACCGGGCAATATGATAGAGGCTCTTCCAGAGCCTTCAATTAAACTGGATGTACCAGAAATTGTGTGCACATATGCTTGAATAGGGAAAATTTGCAAAAAATATTTCTTATGGCGCAAAATTGTGTGAGTTGTTCCACTGTCCACCAAGCATGTGTCTTCACAAGTCATCATTTATCTATAATTAAAAGAGAAATATTTGATAAGTAAAAGAAACTTCTCATATTAAAATTTCAATCCTACTAAAAAGAAATAACAATGTCTGAAGTTCTTATCAAAGAACATTATTCATCATAAGCTGGAACTAAAAAGAAATCAGAAATTAAATGACTTAAAAAAAATCTAAATGAGTTGTCTAAAGAAAATCAGGCTCTCCAAGGGGGCCATCGACTTGCGGATCAGGAGCAAAGAAGTCATCAACATCAAAACCATTGAGATCCATTGGCTGCTCATACTCAACATGGTTTGATTCATTAAATGTAGCACTCCCATTTCTGGATGCTTGATAGAGATCAACCAAGTGTCGTGGTGTACGGCAAACATGTTCCCAATGGCCATCAGTTCCACATCTGCTACATTTATGTTCCTGTTTGGGAGGTGCTTTTTCAGCAACTGCTTGTGAATTCTGATGTCTCCCACCATTATTTCTCCCCCTGTTTTGTGGTGGTGCTCCTCTTTTGTTGATATTTGAGGGCATATGTTGTGGAGGCTCATGGTACCAAACATTGCTCTTACCATGACCGCGTCTGATAACTCTCATATATGAGTTATCTGTGAGCTTATCTTAGAATTTAATAAGTTGAGTTTCCATAATACTGAGCACGTTTTAGGCGACAAAGCCTCCGTACTATGAAAAAGATGAGTTTGAGCTTAATTGTGAAATTCGGGCGTTTTCATGCATAAATAGATATTAAATGACATATATAATCGCTGGGTATAGTTGTTCATGTCGTTTTTACAGGAATGGATGCTTAGCGGTTGATTTGAGGCATGAAACGAACTTCGGAAGCAACGGGAACTAAAGCGGAGTAAAGAGACGCAAAATTGGAGAAGCTAGAATGACCAGTCTCCACTATTTCGATCATATCTTGAGTTCTACAATGAATTTTGGAGTGAGACCGGCGGCAAATGAAAGTAGACTTCAAGAGATTTCCAACGATAGGTCACGGAGCCAAATCGGAGATCGGACGAAGAAGTTACGACGTTTTGAAGTTGGAGCTGTCACTGATGTGCGTTCAGACGCACAGGTTCTGCGTTCAGACGCACATGTGCGTTCAAACGCACATTGTGCGTTCAAACGCAGCCCCGAAGTCAAACACAACTTATTTCCGCATGCAAGATTGGTGGCCAAACGCAAAAACTAAGTCCCGGAGGCCGAAAAAGGGCGAAAATTGGCTAAACCCAAGAAAGTGCAGAAAATTGGCTAAGTATGTGCGTTCAGACGCACATTGTGTGTTCAAACGCACAACACAGTGCAGCAACAGACAGGGAAAACTGGCCAGAAAATGACTAAGTATGTGCGTTCAAACGCACATCCTGCGTTTAGACGCAGGAAACTTCAAATTTCAGAAAGGTCAGAATCAGGCAGAAATCAACCAGAAGACTAAGTATGTGCGTTCAAACGCACATTGTGCGTTCAAACGCACACCCAAAAAGTCAACGGAAGTCAAACCCAAAAAGTCAACTCTCAAAATGTGCGTTCAAACGCAGCCTTTGTGCGTTCAAACGCAGGTCAAGATTTTCAGAATTTCTGAAGACGGTGGAAAAAGTCAAACTTCGTCAGAAAAGTCAAAGTCAGCAGATGTGTGTTCAGACGCAGGACAGGATTCCCAGAAGCTTCCCAGGGCGGTTTAGACAGGGGCTGAATAGGAATTTCAGCACAGGATTAGGGAAACTTCAGCAGTATATAAAGCAGCTCTGCCCAGCAGTTTCAGGATATACAATACACAGCACAGGCAACACAGAACACAGAATACACAGATTCAGAGTCAGACACAGAAGAGACAGGGAGCACCGGAGCAGTCCCGGAAATCGCCAGATTTCCGTCACCTGTTTGATTCTCTTCTCTTCTTTATGTTAGTTTTCAGTAGCTAAACTTTTGACCTAGGTTCTCGGTGAACCTAGGGTTTATGATTTCAGTAATTCAGATTTTGACTTCAGACTCTTGATTGTTTAAATCTTAATACAGTAGATGTTTTGTTTATTATTCTGTCTTCGGTTTTTAATTTTATGCATGAACGGAGTCATGAACCTGGAGTGTTACAGACAGGATCTGGTGCGCGAGAGTGGCCAGTGAGAGTTAGGAAGAGAAGACTGAATTTAATTTCCTGCCTTGATGGACCGAGAGGTGAAGAGAATCAGGGGACTAGCCCAGAAGCATTAGACCAACTGCTAGACGTTTAGGGGGAGACCGAGAGGAGAACCTGTAACCCTAGCAGACTTAGAACGAACCTGCAGATCTAGGTGGACCGAGAGGACCCGAAATCTGTAGGAGAGTGACAGGTGCATGAGACCGAGAGGAGATTGTATCAATGGTATGCTGGCATAAACAAAACTGATGTGTGTTTCTGAATCGGAAAAACTGAAAAAAGCTGAATAGTAACCCTAGGGGATCCTGGAAACCTAGGTACCCGAAACCCTAGTTTTTACTGTCAGACTTTATTACCAGAAAATCACCAAAAATACCTGTTTAATTATGTTTTTACTTTCAGTACTTAGTTTAGTAGAATTCGACTCAAAATTCCTCTTTTCTTGTTTTATGTTTTTACTCTTTAAGCCTAGTTTCTGATTAAGCAGTAACACTGTCCTCGTGGGATCGATAACTCGGGGTTGAAATACCAGCCCTATATTACTTGAACCGTGCACTTGCGGTAACACGTAAGAAATCGTGTCAAGTTTTTGGCGCCGTTGCCGGGGACAGATTTATTGTTACTCAGGAACTAGATTAGGGAGTTAAAAAAAAAAAAAAAAACTGAAAAAAAAAATCGAAAAAAAAGATATATATATTTTTATACCTAGTTACGTCACAGGTATTTCTGGAGCTTTGTTTTCTCAGGAACGCAAGGGGCCAGAGAAATTATAGGCATGTTGAGCGGAAATCTTGAGTCGGGGGCAACTCAGTTCCTGAGTCCTCCCTACTGTGAATACTGCCACAATTGGCACAGAAAAGAGGATGCACATCGTCCAGTTTATTGCTTTCAGTGCAAAAATTATCATGAGTATGAAGAGGCGTGCATATTGCACTCACCCCAGCTTTATCAACACTATTACCCCTACTGCATCCAGTGTGGGGGTGGTTGCGGGGCTGGGGCATGCAGAACTTATCAGCCGTGGAACTTTCAGCACTGCCAATCAGGGGCGCATCTAGAGACTGCTCTGTACTATTCAGATCCACCTCAATTTGTACCTCCACCACCTTTTGAACCGCTCAGTCAAGAAGTTTTCTTCTCATGGATGTCTAAATTGGAGTGCATGCTGGAGAAATTTTTTTCAGCACGCCTTGACCAGATTGCAGAGGATATGAGAGACCTCAACAGTGACATATTGCGATTGGCAAACAAGTATCACGGACTTTCTCAGTCATGGATCTCAGCAGATATGCCAGAACCTGAAACAGAGCTCATGCCACCAGAAATTGAAGAAGTACAGACAGTGACATCATCAGGTCCAGTTGAGCCAGAAACTGATCCAGTACCCACACCACAGGAAACAGACTCATATATTCCTCACTGGCTTCCAGCAGTGCTGGAGATGCAGAAGGGGTTCTTTGCAAAGATGGCGCGGGAACAACAAGAAGCTGAATCACAGGTTGCTGTCATGAAAGAAGAGGTGCCCGAGCCAAGAGAAGTTTTCACTATTCAAGATCCATCTCAGGTATTTCATTATTATGAGGACTCAGATTCTGAATCAGATTTGGAAGAAACAGTGCCTGCATGGATGGAACCACAACCAATTTCAAATTCTAGGCATGATTTGAAAGACACTGATATTGAGCAATGGGGGTGTACTGAGGAGGAAACTGTGTTCGAGAATGTGTCCACTGATATGGATGAGCTTGAGGTAGGAATCCCAACTCAGCCTGCTGAAGAAATCACCATGTCGTATGTTTATCAAGTATGTGAGGAGTTGGAAAGACGGCTGTGTGAGGACTCTGACACGGAAGTTGATCATGACCATTCCCCTGATCCTTGTTCTATGGACTGTTCTAGTGACGTTGCACAGAACATAGAAAAGGGATTGGAAATTACACAGTGTGGGGGTACTGATAAGCTGCCTGCACGGGTTGTTCAGCATCAAGGGTCAACTGGGTATGAGTTGAAATTCCAGGGTCCAACTCAAGCATTCAGGGGTGAAATTCATCGGCAGGATTTCGTAAAAATATTCACAGAAACGCTAGTGAATGATGAGTGGAAGCTGATCAAGAAGAAAAAGTGCAAGATCAAAGAAATCATCTTCCACAACTTTTCACCTCGTGAAACGAATGAGTGTGCACGTGAGATGAGGATCATTGAGAACAGATGGTGGAAGAAGAAGAAGTGGAGAGATAAAGAAGCCTCCAAATTTATCAAAGGTTGAGGTAACTGGGTCGGGCCGTCTACCGTAAATTACAAGCACTTGTTGGGAGGTAACCCAACCTAGGAGTTAGTTTCAATTATTAAATTATTTAATGTTTAAATAATTTTGAGAGGAGAGATGAGGGTGAGCTAATGTTTAGCTGCAGAAAGTTTCAGGAAACAGGTTACAGGGAGCTGAAGTACAAAAGCTGGCTCGCTGTCAGCAGCCAGATGCAGACTGTCATCCAGTGGCAGCCTGCCAGAAAAAGACAGATTGGAAAAATCCTGAAGAATCGACCCCGGTGCATAGGATGCACTCGACCTTCACAGGGACTCGTATGAGTTGGGGATTTCTCAGGCACAATTTTCAGCGGGAACGGAGCAATCGACCCCAGTGTGCGAAAATACACTCGACCATATGGGAGCACATTGTCACAGAAAATGGTGCTTGGGGATTGCACACTTGAAGAGCGCAACAGAGCCCGGAAGGTTGAAAATTTCCGTTGAGAAAT
This sequence comes from Linanthus parryae, assembly GCA_023055425.1. Lineage (NCBI taxonomy): Eukaryota > Viridiplantae > Streptophyta > Magnoliopsida > Ericales > Polemoniaceae > Linanthus > Linanthus parryae. Next base: position 105,227,795 of record JALGPY010000005.1, read on the forward strand.
TTTCCGGCGATCGGTCAACGGTCCTTCTCCACCGGAATCTGCAGAAAAGTCAGCACCTGTACGAACTGACTCCAGGTGAACAGGTTTAATTTCTGTCTCTTGCTTTATTTTTCTGAGTATACTACCAGCTGGTCGACTGACGGCCAGTCTCGAGCCAGCAAGCCAGTGACTCCATCAGGTCATCAGTCAGTCGGTCAGTCTAGCAATCGGTCGTCCCGATCCCATTAGATGAGGCACGCCAGCTCATCAATCCAGATTATATGCCTGATGATTAGTACCATGAGGGCATGGCACCATCCAGTGTGGGGGTGGTGGCGTTGTAACTGCATTAGTTTTATTATACTGAAAAGAAAAATTGAAAAATTAAAAATTTCAAAATTTTGAGAATGGACAAAGGATTTAGCTTAAATTGGAGAGAGCTTAATGATAAAAAATTTCCCTAAAATTTATGAACTGAGGTGAGGCAGAGCTGCGAGAATCTGTCTAGGGTAGTTTATAGAGCCAATGCACTTCAGAAAATGCAAGTAGCTGTCTCCCGAGCTATGTATCCTACTAACTGCCAGACCACCGTCACCAGGTAGTCGTCAACCCGCCTTCACTGTCACCACATCATTTGGTAGAGTGATAGGCCAAAGGGGACCTCATGTCCTGTCTCGCGCCTTAGGTCCACTAGTGAGCCCCATTGATCCGTTATCCCTTTTCTTGGTATCCTTTTTGACCTAGGAAGCCGTTTTTTGATACTCGCATCATTGTTAGTATTTTCACCTTTCCTATGCGTCATGGCACGAGGGAGTTGAGTTGAGGGTAATTTTCAGGGGTAGAGAAGAGTTGTTATATTTGATAGTGGATGAGCTTCATTATTATATTTGAGGGTGTGTAAGGGTGAGATAGTGACGGCAGCACACTTCGGTGTGGCGGTGACTCACGACATTACACCGTGAGCACAGGAGGAGTGCCGTAGTGCGTGAAATTTTTTCGCACGATATGGGGGACTTGGGTTGACAGGGTTATTTGGAGGACGCGCTCTGCTAGTTAGACAACCTTGGAGTGAGCAGGTTTGGTTAGAAAAGCGCAATTATTTTACAAATTGACTACGTGGTTTGGAATAGTGTGGGGTTGGTCGTTTCGGATGTTATTCACTGTATTTTTGTGCCACCCACAGTTTGGTTTTTCGCAGAACTGGCCTGGTTTATATTATTTTTTATACATATTGCCCCTCATTGAAAGAAGAAAAAAAAGAAAATAGAAAAAAAAAAGAAAAAAAAATTGAAAAAAAAAACAGCAAAGGCGGAATTACAGGGTGCTTAATTGATTTTATTTCAAAACACCAGGCCAGACAAATTTTATAAATATTTCGCATTCTTTCATAGTTGTGGTCGCGAGAACGGCATTTACACCAGGATTGGGGAAATTGAGTGTCTAGAATCTTAGATGATTTGGGTCAGTTTCTGTCTTCTTGGTGAGGGAGTGTGAGATTTGGGTACTTGTGAGTGTGCTGTGACGTTTAGGACTTCGCTTCTAAATGACTTATCCTACCGTCCCAAAGCCGGCAGATTTACATTACACCCAGAGTAAAAGCACGGAAGGTGTGCGTTAGGGATACGTTCGGATTGCATGTAAAAGCAAAAGTAAGTTGTGTTCGTGCTTGTTCCTAACCTAGGCTGGCCGCGAGTTCTTCCGATCACTGCAGTTTCAGAAGTTTAGGGAAATATGAGAGATTGATGATGTCCAGTTTGAGTTAAAGAGATTTCCCAGTCTCATCAAAAGATAAACTGTTTCCATAGTATTTGTACTGTTTTTATGTAAATGCAGTTACAACGCTCTGGATTGATTCGGGATAGTATGCAGTGGTAGTATATAGCTGGAGTTTGCTCGGGGCGAGCAAAGTTCAGTGTGGGGGTATTTGATAACTCTCATATATGAGTTATCTGTGAGCTTATCTTAGAATTTAATAAGTTGAGTTTCCATAATACTGAGCACGTTTTAGGCGACAAAGCCTCCGTACTATGAAAAAGATGAGTTTGAGCTTAATTGTGAAATTCGGGCGTTTTCATGCATAAATAGATATTAAATGACATATATAATCGCTGGGTATATTTGTTCATGTCGTTTTTACAGGAATGGATGCTTAGCGGTTGATTTGAGGCATGAAACGAACTTCGGAAGCAACGGGAACTAAAGCGGAGTAAAGAGACGCAAAATTGGAGAAGCTAGAATGACCAGTCTCCACTATTTCGATCATATCTTGAGTTCTACAATGAATTTTGGAGTGAGACCGGCGGCAAATGAAAGTAGACTTCAAGAGACCTCCAACGATAGGTCACGGAGCCAAATCGGAGATCGGACGAAGAAATTACGACGTTTTGAAGTTGGAGCTGTCACTGATGTGCGTTCAGACGCACAGGTTCTGCGTTCAGACGCACATGTGCGTTCAAACGCACATTGTGCGTTCAAACGCAGCCCCGAAGTCAAACACAACTTATTTCCGCATGCAAGATTGGTGGCCAAACGCAAAAACTAAGTCCCGGAGGCCGAAAAAGGGCGAAAATTGGCTAAACCCAAGAAAGTGCAGAAAATTGGCTAAGTATGTGCGTTCAGACGCACATTGTGCGTTCAAACGCACAACACAGTGCAGCAACAGACAGGGAAAACTGGCCAGAAAATGACTAAGTATGTGCGTTCAAACGCACATCCTGCGTTCAGACGCAGGAAACTTCAAATTTCAGAAAGGTCAGAATCAGGCAGAAATCAACCAGAAGACTAAGTATGTGCGTTCAAACGCACACCCAAAAAGTCAACGGAAGTCAAACCCAAAAAGTCAACTCTCAAAATGTGCGTTCAAACGCAGCCTTTGTGCGTTCAAACGCAGGTCAAGATTTTCAGAATTTCTGAAGACGGTGGAAAAAGTCAAACTTCGTCAGAAAAGTCAAAGTCAGCAGATGTGTGTTCAGACGCAGGACAGGATTCCCAGAAGCTTCCCAGGGCGGTTTAGACAGGGGCTGAATAGGAATTTCAGCACAGGATTAGGGAAACTTCAGCAGTATATAAAGCAGCTCTGCCCAGCAGTTTCAGGATATACAATACACAGCACAGGCAACACAGAACACAGAATACACAGATTCAGAGTCAGACACAGAAGAGACAGGGAGCACCGGAGCAGTCCCGGAAATCGCCAGATTTCCGTCACCTGTTTGATTCTCTTCTCTTCTTTATGTTAGTTTTCAGTAGCTAAACTTTTGACCTAGGTTCTCGGTGAACCTAGGGTTTATGATTTCAGTAATTCAGATTTTGACTTCAGATTCATGATTGTTTAAATCTTAATACAGTAGATGTTTTGTTTATTATTCTGTCTTCGGTTTTTAATTTTATGCATGAACGGAGTCATGAACCTGGAGTGTTACAGACAGGATCTGGTGCGCGAGAGTGGCCAGTGAGAGTTAGGAAGAGAAGACTGAATTTAATTTCCTGCCTTGATGGACCGAGAGGTGAAGAGAATCAGGGGACTAGCCCAGAAGCATTAGACCAACTGCTAGACGTTTAGGGGGAGACCGAGAGGAGAACCTGTAACCCTAGCAGACTTAGAACGAACCTGCAGATCTAGGTGGACCGAGAGGACCCGAAATCTGTAGGAGAGTGACAGGTGCATGAGACCGAGAGGAGATTGTATCAATGGTATGCTGGCATAAACAAAACTGATGTGTGTTTCTGAATCGTAAAAACTGAAAAAAGCTGAATAGTAACCCGAGGGGATCCTGGAAACCTAGGTACCCGAAACCCTAGTTTTTACTGTCAGACTTTATTACCAGAAAATCACCAAAAATACCTGTTTAATTATGTTTTTACTTTCAGTACTTAGTTTAGTAGAATTCGACTCAAAATTCCTCTTTTCTTGTTTTATGTTTTTACTCTTTAAGCCTAGTTTCTGATTAAGCAGTAACACTGTCCTCGTGGGATCGATAACTCGGGGTTGAAATACCAGCCCTATATTACTTGAACCGTGCACTTGCGGTAACACGTAAGAAATCGTGTCAGCGTCCACGACGGCGACCATGTCTACGACCACGTCCACGACCACGTGGGTTATTTTGACCACGTAAAACAGTTGCATTCGCTTCAGGGAATGCATTATTACTCACTGCAGGGAGAGGGGTCGAGCCAGTCGGACGTTGTTCATGATTTTTCTTCAATATGACATTGTTTCTTTCCGCAACCAATAAACAAGAAATCAATTCAGAATATTTTTTGAATCCCTTTTCTCGATACTGCTGTTGCAGGAGTATATTTGAGCAATGGAAGGTAGATAATGTCTTTTCCAATAATTGCTCATCAGTGACGTTCTCGCCACAAAGTTTTAGCAGGGATGTAATTTTGAAGAGTGCGGAGTTATAACTGTTTACCGTATTGTAATCCTGAAACCTCAGGTGTATCCAGTCATAACGAGCCTGGGGGAGTAAGACAGACTTCAAGTGCTCGTAGCGCTCTTTTAAATTATTCCATAAGACGAGGGGGTCCTTAATAGTAAGGTACTCATTTTTTAAATCCTCATCTATATGGCGGCGCAAAAATATCAACGCATCGGCGCGTTCCTTTTCGGACGCGGTATTGTCTGCTTTTATAGTATGCCCAAGGCCTTTTGAGTCTAGGTGCAATCCAGCATCAAGAGTACACGACAAGTAATTTTTTCCAGTTATATGAAGTCCAGTGAACTCGAGCTTCGCGATGTTAGACATTGTGAATCTAAGAAAAAGAAATAGGACGAAAGTTAAATTATGAGCAAGAACAGGTACAATGATAAGTGATTTACGAAATAAATAGACAATAAAACGTAATTAAACCGCCAAATATAGGTTATATTAATATATATATATATATATATATATATATATTTTCCAACTGTATCATATAAGAAATAAAAAAACACATGTTGTAAAGTAAAACTTAGCCAGATCAGATGGCTAAAGCACATACTGATGTTTTGAGCGGCTGCGAGTTCGAATCTCAAGAGCAGCGTTTTTTTTTTTTATGCCGAAAAACGTAAGTATAATAAAAATAAAAGACATGGAAAGACAATAAGTAGGCAGCGCCCCAGTGGTAACTCGCTGTTGCTTATGACGCCCAGATCTTGGGTTCAAACCCGATGGCGAGCAATTTTTTTTTTTCGATTGATTATTAAAGTAAAAAGAGTAAAAAAAAAACATGAATATTCTCAAAAGAGGTGGTGGACCAGATGGTCACACACAACTGCATAAGATAAGGCCTTTGTCAACCCTTGTTCCTGGGTTCGAGTCTGCTGGGCAGCAGCCCTTTTTTTTTCTGCAAACATGGTATTTGGTCACTCTCTAGATCTAATTGTAGATCGAGGTCTACGGTTCGAGCAGCCTTTTTTTATCATAGCACAGACCATTTTTTTTTCTATTGGTATAAATAATAAATCGTAAACAATTTAAAGATGTATTGTTGATTTGAATCAACTTTGAAACAAGCAAGACATGTGACAATCAAAATTGAAAATTGAGTTTTTCGTTTGATCATCTTCTTCCTGACAATATAAAATAAGTAATTAAGTTGTACCTTCGTCTTTTGATCTTCTCTTGCGGTAGAGCAAAAGTGCTGATAACGTGTTATAAGCTGAGAGAGAAAAGGTGGAGATAAAGTATGGAGGAATCTCAAAAGCAGTTTTATTCTCTACCAAAGCACTCTTTATATAGAGTGTGGGAGCCAATAATAACCCTCTAAGAGTCAATCATTATCTACTAGGAGTCAATCATAATCTACTAGGGAATATTCATTATAATATTCCATAACAGGAATGTAGTTTTGGATAAGTTTCCAGATTTGTTTTTATTTTACGTGGTGGTACTATTGGTATGCAAATTTTTTTCCAGAACTTATCTTTAAAGGAACTCGTGTCACTTGTGTGAGAGATGCCCTGTGTAAGAATACTAATGGAAAAAATCACAGAATAAGCAGTTTTGGTAAAATAACTGCCACCTTCTGTTTGATTCAAAACAAGCAAGTCATTATTTCAGGATCGGTTAAGCGTAATGATAAGATAGCATCAGCTTCCTCTTCAAAAAAATGAGTTAAAATCATAACTTTTTTCCAACTAAAATTCAGAAGAATAAGGTCCGAAACTTTTGGAAACGGTTGAAAGATAATGAAATTATACGGTTTTCTACAAAAACCAACTGGGATCCAACAGTTATGATAAATAAGAGTGTTGGTTCCATTACCAATACCATCTCTTAAAGCATCTCCAATAGGTCATTTTTATAACGGTTACTTTTAAAATATAAATAAGATGAAAAAAATATTATCTCCAATAGACTCTCTACTCCGCTCATTATTTTAGCGGATACTTCTCCCGCTCTCTACATTTAACGAGCCGGATCAATAATTTTATATTTTCTTTAACAATGTTTTTAGCGGTTACGTCCTGAATTCCTTAAAATTTTCTTATAAGAAATATCGAGAATTTGTCACGTGTTGTTTAACTAAAATTTTACAATATCTAAAATAAAAATATTATTTTCATCAAATTCTCTTGAAAAATAACATCTCTATCCTTTTTTCTTTTTTTTTTGAAGAAATAACATCTCTATCCTTGATAAAACATGTCCAAATATAAAGAATAAGAGGGAAGAGAATCAGCAGATAAAGCAGATGTATATCTAAAATGCATTCCTTTTAAAACACGTGTTAGCAATGAATCTGAATTGAAAAGTAAACACCACATTGATTTTCCTAGTAAAGCAAAGATTTAAAGCATGTAAATTCCAATTTTTTTCAATGAATTTTCCTTTTTTGTAAATTATTATTCCATCTAAATTTAGCAATAATTTGTTAATTTCAAAACAAAAGGTTAGTGAAGATCCATTGACATTATATTGGTAGGAATGCATTGAATAATGGCCTTGATTAGAACTTTTTTACTAGCGATAGATAATAATTTTTAGTTCCAACCATGTAATTTGTTCCACATTCTATTCTTAATTGACTGAAGTGTTATGATATATTGGGCTAGTTTATTGGTGAATATTCACCACATGTTGTAAGCCCATTGTATATTGTTATTAGCCCATCAGCCCACCTTAATGCCTATATAAGGAGGCTTAGGGTTGGAGAATAATACATCTCTCAGCACTATTCTCCCTACATTGTTTGTCTCTCTTACTCTTTCTCTCTCACAAACATCGTTTTACAACACGTTATCAGCACGTATAGTCTCTACAAGAGAAGAGTTGTGCGATTAACAAGTATGTTCGTAACTTTTTTTTCCGAGAAAAAAAAAAACAATCTGACGAAAAATCCGCTTTTCGCTCGTGGTAGTTCTTAATCGATCCAAACGTCATACTATGTTTTATTGTTTCACGATCATGGAAGAAAAGATTAGCAACTTCCTCTAGGGATGCGCGGTTTTCTCTAATTTAATTTGGGTTTTCTGTTCTGCCTTTCGAAGATATTTTCCGTAGTTGACCTGTACGTATAGATCACCTATACTTCCTGAAGTCAAAGATTGTAGTTTTAAGTGATCTGCTTGTATGAAAATAAAGTGCATGTTTAAGATCTAGATTTGACTTCCTCAAACGTCCCCGTGAGTCAAAGATTGTGATGACTTTTGATGACATGTTTCTTAGAGCAAGTTTGGTTGCATGGTTTGGTCTCTTTTCATTACTTTGTTTGAGGGGAAAATAGATAATTATCATAATATGGCTTTGGGTTGAATATATATGTATTTAACATGAATACTTCATGTATATAAAAACAAGTTTATTGTAGTCAATTATTTTTTTTCTCTGAAAAGAAATAAGAAAAACATAATCCAACATAGCACAGGACCTCTTTATCATTTTATAGATGGGATCGGAGTTAGGGCCACTGTTTATTTTATTTTATTTTTTTGCGGAAAATTAAAATTTGTTTGGAATACATCTAATGGTTCAGATCGAACAAATTCCTTACTACATATGCGTTATTCTTTTACTTTAAGATATTTGACTGTTATTTTGAGAAGATAATGAACCTCCTGAAGAGGTCTAACTTATGGTGTTCATACCAGAATGTATTGATTTTATGTTGATTTGATTGTAACCTCATGTTACGACATGTTTATGGCATGAAGTGTTAGCACTTGGTGCGCCATGTGGGGTGCCCAATGTAATTATCTTAACCTTATGGGGTTAGTTGCACTAATGCACAAACTAGAGGGGTTAGTAGCTACGGCTCAAACCCTAGGGGTTTATGTGCAAACCTAGGAGAAGTTTTGCCTATATAAGGAGGCAGCCTCCTACATATTAAAATTTTTTTCCAGAGAATAAAGTCACTCTGTCTAGATTCATACTAGTTGTAGAGAACCCTAGTCTCTCTCCAACTTCATCCAAAGAGGTGGAACGTGGTGTGGATCACAGTGTTCGTCCTCGAGATTCACACTAGACTGGTGGGAGCAAGATCAAGGAGGAGGCGCGTAAAAACAAGCAACACAACGATCATCCGCTGCATTAAGGAGCTTAGGAAGACAAGGTAAACACATGAATCTTCCGCTATAATTCACGTTGTAGATCTGTATGTAATAGATCCTTCCTGCCCTTCATTGGTATCAGAGCCATAGGCTTGTTTTTCGTGCCTCGATAAGCGTTCCTGAATCTGATTTAAAAATCGAGTTTCTGAAGTTTCATAACCAGTAGACGAAACCTATATGGTTAGGTAGGGTTTTTCACGAGGATTCCAGATATATAAATTTTATATTTTTTGGATTTACGATGAATTAGTTATGAATTTTTAAAGATTCGGAACTGTATTAATCTGGACTGCTAGATCCAATCAGTAGAACACATTTTTCAAAACTTGTTAAAATTGGATTTTGACCACATAATCGGGATCAGGACGAAAAGACGATCCCGGAAAAATTAATTTCGTCGGGAACGGAGCACGGGAAGGCGGCGCGTGGGCTTCACGCGCCACCGACGCCGCCTCCACGCGCGGCCACGCGCCGCACGCGCCAAAGGGCTGGCGACGGATGCTGACGTGGCCCTAGGGCTGACGTGGCAGATGACGTGGCGGTGCCACGTCAGCAAAAGGCTGACGTGGCATAAGACGTGGCAGCCACGTGTCGACTGTCGTGGAAGCTGACATGGCGATGACGTGGTTGGGTGACGCGGCAGCTGACGTCACCATAGGTGCTGACGTGGCATGCCACGTGGCATGCTGACGTGGCACATGGCCGACGTCGGCATGTGGCGGAGGCGGACGCGCCGCGTGCGGCCTCCTCCCGCCGTCATTTTTCGTCCGGTTTTTTCCTAGGGACTCCAAATTAAATTTCCTATTTTTTGGATATTTTTTCATAATTTTTGGAGCGACGGAAAATTTTAGTAATTTCCAGTTTAATTAATTAGTGTTTGGCACACTTCCCGAGGCAGTTTGACGACCTTAAACACACTGTTTTGAGCCCAAATTTTTTCTGGAGACTTAGGTCATTTTTCCCTACGTTTTGCCATAGGTGGTGAGACCCTCAGTGGTAGGGAGAATTTTTCGATCTTTTTAGTTGATTAGATTATTGCTTATTAATTTCCAGTAATTATTGTTTAATTCTGGAAATTTCCAGAAAATTCCAGTATGTTTATTATATTGTTATACATGCTGTTGTGGGTTGAATGGATGTGTTTGGTGCATGGATGTGGCATAGATGTTTTAATATTTTGGTTTTGGTTTTGGTTTTTGAATATGTAATCAAAATACGGCATGCGTGTCGTGCCTCTCTATACTCTAGTGTCTTCTCTTCTCATCCAATCGCCTCTATGAGGTTACTTCTTATTAGAAATAAGATAGTTAGTAGAGATTGAAGATTGAAGCTTCAAGAGAGGTGGCCAAACCAAAAGCTATGGCGCAAGGTGCATGGAGCAATTAGATGGTCTAAAGGAGCCTCAAGCTTGGAGTCCTCAAGTAGGCGAGATGGCATGAGATGGAGTTCAAGACTTGCTCAAGAAGCACTCTCAATAGTGGGAGTGCACCTTAGGGGCCACATCCATTGCATATTTATTTATGCTTATGCTTGTTTTATGTTATAACTGCGTATGATTGGATATATATGTTTAACCTCGCATGCTAAAAAACTAAAACAAAAGAGCTCACATGATGACATGATTAAAATTGGTAGGAAATCACAAGTGATGAGATTTGATTCCTAGGATATACGCTAGGTTTTGGTGGAGTCCTTGTGAGGAACTATTAAGTTTAATCGATGTCACATGTTATTTAGGAGCTAAAACAAAGCTAGTAACTAATATCCACTATGTCTCATATTTTCAGTAATGTCGAAATCATCTAGTCTCATTGCCGATTCTGCTAAAGCTGTTAAGCTTAATGGGGACAACTACGATATGTGGAGTCTTCGTGCTATGTACTACATGTTAGACATAGATTTGTCCGACCATCTCCAGACAGAAAGGGTCGAACCCGTGATGAATGAAAACCAACCGCTTGTGGAACACGAGCGGAACCTAGCTGCTTTTCATAAGTGGGAAGCAGCGGATAGGAAGGCTTGTTACAATCTTCTATGTATGATGGAAGATGACCTCATCAGGGAGTTCGAAAATTCTGTCACCGCAAAGGAGATGTGGGAATCGATCAAGAGCAAGTATGGATCCACTTCCATCACCAAGCTGCGAGTCTTGAGAATGAGGTTCGACTCATATCGCATGAAGCCTGAGAACACAATGACGCGGCATATAAGGGCTATGGCCTTCATGATCAGAGAGCTGATTGCAGCCGGTCGTAACTTATCTGATGAAGAGCAAGTACAAGCGGTACTACACTCTCTGCCACGCTCATGGGATCACATGAAGCGAGACATGACCCATAATGCAGATGTCAAGACGCTTGAAGATGTCAAGCGTCACCTGCTGTTGGAATTTGAGCGGATTGAGGCCGCCAAGTCCAATGGTGAGGTGATGGTGGCGGAGACTCCAAATTCTAAAGTGGACAAGCCACGCAAGAATTGGAGGAAAGCAGATAAGAAGGACAAGGGTAAAGGAAAACCCTTCGGGGGCCCAAAACCCAATATCAACAAAGGCGCTGGTGGGAAGAAGAGCCGAAAGGTTAGAAACTTGGCAAGGGTCTTGTGCTTCAACTGCCAAAAGAAGGGTCACTTTGCTCGTGATTGCACCGAGCCAAAAGGTATACCATAATCCAAACTCTGACTGTTATGTTATAAGTCAAGTTTTTCATTTCTAATTCCGCTAATGAGTGGGTATTGGATTCAGGTGCAAAAGGACGCTTGAGCATGTGATTGAGGCGCGTGCACGGATTATTGGCAATGACAAACGGGCAGTAGAATGATGCACATGAAGATGAAGCTGGAGCTCATCCTACATGACGTCTTATACGCTCATAGTGCACGCAAGAACTTGATTTCCGTTTCTAGACTTTTTAGGATTTGGATTTAAGACTTGTTTTTAGGGTGGTTTTGCCAAACTGTTTGTTGGCAACTCATGTTTTGGTACTGGTTATATTTCTCGTGGTTTATTTTATTTAGACATTGTTGGTTCTAGCATTGATGATATTTATGATTCTCGTTCATATATTACATCTTCTAGTGATGATGATGCCACTAGATGGCAGGCTAGATTGGCACATATGGGACAGGACAGGATGAACAGGCTGGCCAAGGCAGGCCTACTTGGAGATATGCCCAAGATATCATTACCTGTATGTGAGTCTTGTCTTGCAGGAAAAGCTAAACGCAAACCATTCGGTAAAGCATTAAGGGCTACTAAGCCTTTACAACTTATTCATTCTGATGTTTGCGGTCCATTAAATGTTAGAGCTAGACATGGTGCTCGCTATTTCATCACATTCATAGATGATCACACTCGTTTTGGTTATGTGTATTTGATGGCACATAAATCTGAAGCGCTAGGGTGCTTCAGAAAATTACTACAAGAGGTAGAGAACCAACTGGACAAAAGAGTTAAGGCTCTTAGGACAGATCGAGGACGTGAGTATCTATCTGAGCAATTCAAAGAGCTCTGTGAGACTAAAGGAATAGTGAGGCAGTTGACTATTCCCTTCACACCGCAGCAAAATGCTGTAGCGGAAAGAAGGAATAGAACACTGTTAGAGATGGTTCGTAGTATGATGGCAAATGCGAATCTGCCTATCTCCTATTGGGGAGATGCATTGATGACGGCCACATACATACTTAACCGTGTGCCCACGAAGTCTGTAGCCACAACCACTTACGAGATGTGGACCAAAAGGCAACCCGAATTGGGTCACCTTAGGCCATGGGGGTCGGCCGCCTATGTACGTAACGTCTCCCGTGTCCATGGGAAATTGGGTGCTAGAGGAAAGAAGTGTATTTTCTTACGTTACTCAGAGCACTCAAAGGGTTATGTATTCATAGCGCAACAGCCGGATGGTAGTCTAACAGAGATGGAATCGCGAGATGTAGAATTTCTCGAAAGAGATTTTCCTAGTCAGGGAGAAGCACGTGGAGATGGTATTCTCTACGAAGAAGAGGAACCACTGGATGACACTCAGTTCTCTAAAGACCTACAGGGAACAGTCCCTATGGATCTTCAGAACAGTGGGAGTGACTTGCCCAGTGAGCAGCCCATCATATATGATGATGATGCTGAAGAAGAACCCTCCTTGCGTAGGAGCGCTCGTGGGAGCGTACCCCGTCGACAATTTGACATCGAAGGGGAGGCCATGATGGTCACCACGCAAGAAGATGATGAACCTATGACATTGTCCAAGGCTCTCTCATCCCATGACAAGAAAGAATGGACGATTGCTTTACAAGAAAAATTGGAGTCAATGAAAACCAATCATGTTTGGGATTTAGTTGACTTGCCTCCTGGACGTAGGGCCATTGGAAACAAATGGGTTTTCAAGGTCAAAAGGAAGGCAGACGGAAGCGTTGAGAGGCATAAGCCCCGGCTTGTGGCCAAAGGCTACACCCAACAACAGGGTGTGGATTAAGAGGAGACATTCTAACCAGTTGTGAGAATAGCCTCCATTCGCCTCATACTTGCAATAGTGGCTAGCATGGACTTGGAACTACATCAAATGGATGTTAAGACTGCATTTCTCAATGGAGAACTAGATGAGGAGATCTACATGGCTCAACCGGAAGGTTTTGAGAAGAAAGGTCAAGAGCACAAAGTGTGCAAACTGATTAAGTCCATATATGGACTGAAGCAGTCCTCAAGACAGTGGTATTTGAAGTTCCATCAAGACATTGTGGCATATGGCTTCACAATGGTTGATGAGGACCACTGTGTGTATGTCAAACGTTCCGGAAAGAAGTTCATGATACTGTCATTATATGTAGATGACATACTACTAGCCAGCAATGATAAAGGAATGCTCGGAACTACCAAAGGGTGGTTATCCTCTCGTTTTTCGATGAAGGATATTGGAGAAGCGAGTTACATCCTTGGGATAAAGATCCTAAGGAACCGTTCTAAGAGGCTTCTTGTCTTGTCTCAAGAGACATACATTAAGAAGATACTTGAACGGTTCCAGATGATGGACTCCAAGCCATTCGAGACTCCCATTTCACATGGCGACAAACTCAGCCTAGAAATGTGTCCCAAGACCCAACACGAAAAGAGACCAGATGGCCAGAGTACCCTATGAAAGTGCCGTCGGAAGTTTAATGTACGCAATGATGTGTACAAGGCCCGACATATGTCATGCTGTCGGTTTAGTTAGCAGATATCAGTCTGATCCCGGTGTTGGACACTGGAAGGCTGTTAAGAGGATTCTCCGATATCTCAAAGGTACTAAGGATTACGTGCTAAGCTATCGAGGCTCTGAGCTAAGGCTCATTGGCTACAGTGATGCTGACTGGGGTGGGGACCTAGACGCATGTAAATCGACCTCAGGCTACGTCTTCATGCTGGGTGGAGGAGCCATCACATGGCACAGTAGCAAGCAGACTTGCACTGCCTTATCAACCATGGAAGCTGAATACATTGCCTGCTCTGCGGCAGCGCAGGAGAGTGTTTGGATGAAGAGATTTCTGGTCAGCTTAGGGGCGGTTGACGAACCAAGACCAGTAACGCTTCGTTGTGATAGTATGTCGGCCATAGCTTGTGCTAAGGATCCGAAATACCACAGCAAGGCCAAACATATTGAGATAAAGTAACACTTCATTAGGGAAGTAGTAGCTAAAGGATATGTTACTCTAGAGCATATTCCTACGAATCAGATGTTAGCTGATCCAATGACCAAGCCTCTGCTTAAGGCTACTTTTTTTGGTCATACTAGGAATATAGGGTTAGGCAAATGGAACTAGGTCTCAGACTGATTAGACCTTTTTGAGACATTGATTGATTGGATATTAGGAATGGATTTGTTATGCATGTTGTTTGATACGTGTATGATATGTTACATTTCCTGTACTAGCTTAGAGCATGTCACGCAGACACTAGGTTGGCTCACTCACACGAGCAACCGCCTTCGCAATATCCTGGATATGTCTGGGTGTGGCGGAAGATGAGAAAGAATCCCGATAAGCGCTGAAAGCCTGCGATATGATATGAGATGCCTATCATACGAGCATATGGCCTATGATAAGAGCTAGATGTCTATCAGTAGAGCTAGGAGCCTGTCAGACGGATTCAACTGTCGCATTGGAAATAAGTTCCAAGGTGAGGTTGGTTATGGCCAATCGAACATGATTATTACCCCGAATCATGTATAGTCTGTGTAGAAGAAGCCATATGCGAGAGCTGATAATTGATCACAATAGTGCGACATCGCAGCACTCGGGCTGGTGGCCATAAGGGCTACCGGATAGACATCTGCATAGTGGTCCTTTGCAAGGATAAGACATGCGCTCTGATCAGATTCGAAACACTATGGCGCATATTCCCCTTTGAATAACGCGCGCTTATGAGTGACCATGAGGTGATGAGTAGAATTAGTCCCTGGGATTCCTCATCGTGTGAGCCTCGTCGATCATATAAAGATGATTGACACTGTATACCCTTTGTACTTACGTCTGTGTCATGAGGAGACGGGTCGGTGGTGCTACTTTGGCGTGACACCTTACGGCTATGGATGATTCGGCCTTCCGGACACTGCAGGGAAAGCAGCTGAGCCGAATCTGAGTGACACATGTATGTAAGGAAAGATTCTCGTTGCATCGCTCTTTATTATCTTCATTGGGCCCACCTGCAAGATCTTATGGGATCATGTAGGATATGAAAATATAAAGGAGATGTGGACTCATTGGAGCATGGCCTTCGGGACAAGGCAGGTGCTCATGATCCACGAGATGACAATCGGAGGAATCTGGGGAATACGAGAGTTACGGAGAGCATTATCACTGTCATACGAGTTTGGTGTACGGATCTCCCGAAATGCAGGTACTCTCACCGGTCACACGCCACGGCCACAACAATACTCTTTGAAGATGATAGATAGTTGGAGATTGATAGAGACTGGATGGATTGTGCAACCCCATTGTGCGAGTGGGAGATGTTAGCAATTGGTGCGCCCATGTGGGGTGCCCAATGTAATTATCGTAACCTTATGGGGTTAGTTGCACTAATGCACAAACTAGAGGGGTTAGTAGCTATGGCTCAAACCCTAGGGGTTTATGTGAAAACCTAGGAGAAGTTTTGCCTATATAAGGAGGCAGCCTCCTACATATTAAAATTTTATTCCAGAGAATAAAGTCACTCTGTCTAGATTCATACTAGTTGTAGAGAACCCTAGTCTCTCTCCAAATTCATCCAAGGAGGTGGAACGTGGTGTGGATCACAGTGTTCGTCCTCGAGATTCACACTAGACTGGTGGGAGCAAGATCAAGGAGGAGGCGCGTAAAAGCAAGCAACACAACGATCATCCGCTGCATTAAGGAGCTTAGGAAGACAAGGTAAACACATGAATCTTCCGCTATAATTCATGTTGTAGATCTGTATGTAATAGATCCTTCCTGCCATTCATGAAGTCATGAAACTATATTATTACATAGATCTCCAGAAGAGATTTTGGGTTTTCATAAACCATGACCATTCAATGGTTTTGAACTATTAGCGTAATTATCAACATAATCTATTTTTACACCTGAAGTTGTGAAATACATGGTTACTTGATCGTAACTTGAAGTTACGAAACTATTTTTTCTTATGACCTGAAGTCATGTTAGATCGCCGAAAGAGATACCTAAAATGCCTAATACGCTTGTTATTATCAAGCCCCCTGAAGAGGTTTTAACTCTTGACCACATATTGGTCCAGGCTAATGATACAATTATGCGTTCACACCTGGAGTTGTGAATTTTTTGAGTATCTTATCGTAACCTGAAGTTGCGGTACAATTTATTTTATCACCTGAAGTGATATCTTATTTTCATAAAATCTCCTGAACAGATATTAAATCTCCTGTTATTAACCTCCAGAAGAGGTCTTCTTCAGTTTTATTTGATTTATTGAACTTTACGCGTATTACGTACTACAATTTTGTTCTTTATCTAATATGGATCAAAAAAAAAAAAAAAAAAAAAAAACGAAACTCCAGAAGAGTTTTCAAAGTGGCTATCGGCACACATGTCCAGCCATGTAATTTTTTCATGAAGTAACAAATTACATGAAATCACTCATAACCCGTAGTTATGACTTTCATAACCTGAAGTTATGAAATATTATAAATGGCGATCTCCTACACAGATCACTTTAATTCAAATAATGATCCACCCTCCTGAAGAGGTCGTGTTCAGTTCTCTTTCTTCACTTCTACGTAATTTTTTTTTGCTACACTCTTGATCTTTATTATTGATCAAAGTAAATATTCAGACGAGATTTTAAGTCCAATGTTTATATTGGACATAAGGGGCATAAGTTTTTATCGTACTTGGAGTTGTGAATTCCATGATGTATTGATCATAACCTGCAGTTATGACACGTCTCCTGAAGAGAAATCTACAAATTTAATAATTGATCAATCCCCCTGAAGAGCATCCGGAAGATGTTCTTAGTCCATGATTATTTACTGGACATACGCTATTACATGCGTATATAATCGTTTTCATACCAAAATTTATGAAAAACATGAAGAACTTATAACATAATGTTATAAAGTTATTATGTCAAAAGATCTCCTTGAAGAGAGAATCTACAGTCATCGAACCAAAAGTTTCGGTTGCATTTTTTTCCTGCTAATTTACATTTTTTTGTAGTTTTATTCATATTCTCCTATTGTTGTTGTTATTTTAAAGAAAGAATGCAATGATCTCCTGAAGAGACTTGTATACTTTACTATGGAAATTAAAAGCACTTGATATTGCTAGCGGGTGTACCAGAAATATTTCACACCAGAAATTGTGAAAGAAAGTTATAATTGTCAATAACTTGAAGTTATGACATATTAATCAAATATTAGTATTTGATTTGAACTATTTCCATTGTTCATGACCGATTAATTCGACCCCATTCCCATAAGTGAATGGTAGTGCATTCCCAGAAGAGAATCACTTTGTTATATTCGGTCGAAATTCACGTGCGTATAGAGGCGGTCATGGTTGTGAATGTGAAAATCTCTAAAAGAAATTAAACTCACAAGAAGATCTTTATTTTGTATAAAGAACCTCCGGAAGAAGTTCTTAGTCCACATTAATATTTGTTGGGCATATTTTATGACTCATATCATGCAGTCATGAGGTGTTTTATGACCCGAAGTCATAACATTTTGATAAAGTTGAAAGGCTATTTTCTTAGATCCATTGAACCTGAAGTTCAATTCAGAAAATAAACAATGTGTTGTAACAGAACTCCTGTTTCAAAGCTCGGTTACCAGTTTGTTATAACGTGTGGGTATTCGAGCAAGAACGACGAAAGCAAAACAAGAACGAGAAAGATATTTAACGTGGTTCACTAACGAATTCGTAACGAACCCGCTAGCTAATCCACGGCCAGAACCAAATATTTTATTGAGAAGAGAACCCGATTACAATACACGCCGCCGTGGCCGTTGTATTGCCGACCCACGACACTCACGCAAGAGAAGCTCTCAAGCTACCAATTTGTCTCTATGCTCACTGTGTGTTGCTTGTAACAAACCAAAAAACATAGCCTTTAAATAGACTACATATGGCGGTGGTTTTGTGTGGCTTGTTGCCAAAGCAAAACACCCCACCGCCCCCAAATAATTCTAGCCAACTTTATTTGTTTCCTTTTGCCATTGATTGCAAGTCAAACTTTCAAAAAATCTCCACCTTGACTTGAATCATCTCAGCAACCCGAAACCAGAACCTAATGCTCCTCTTCTCAAACCTGAACCGGATGCGTCTCCCAGAACCAGATCGAGCACGCCTCCCCAGACTGATGTTTCGTAGCTGTATGCGAAACCCGAATCGCCAAATCGTTGCTCCAACTACCATGCGTTCCTGTAACGAATGCGCCCGATGTGGTTGCACTTCCGGAAACAGAAACTAGTGCTCCACCCAGAACCAGACTCGAATACATTCACTGAGAAAGCAGGACCGAATGTATTCCAGATGCGCCCAATTGCTCCAGACAGATGCACCATGACAGAATGCCCAGATGTCATCCAGACCAGATGCACCGATGACGAGTGCCCAAATTGTCATGCCCGATGCGCCCCGTATGCCTCAGATGCGCCAGATGCTCGCCAGAAACAGATCGCGCCAGATGCGAGCTCAGTGCGTGTCATGATACATGCTGCAAAACCAGATGCACGCCAGAAAAAACTCGTGCATAATGCGCGCCAGAACCAGAATCATATGCGCGTGCAAGAAATCTCACGCGCCCAATGCTCCATGCCGTTGCTCCAACTCCAACGAGTTCCTGCAACGTATGAGACTGAACCTGATTCAATTCACACGCCAGATACTCCACGCCGGGAGCCGGATTGCGCCTGAACGTCAATCGCCAGAACGCCAGATGCGCGTGAACCGCCAGGCTCGCGCGAGTACCGATTGCGTGCTGGATTTGCTAGATCCCTTGCACGCCTTATCAGATGCGCGCCAGATTGCTCCGAAAGTAGCCCATATAGCCCCCTGCACAGGATTTCAGATGGTGGGTGTACCTGCTTCTCTCTCACGAACAGATCGATCTTGATCGCCAAACCAGACATCGTTCTTGGCGGAATCTGAAACCTTACTCCCGATAGCGTGCTCCACCTGAATCGCGAAACCCTAGCTTTGAGTTTCACCAAAACGTGAAACCCTAGATCTAGGCTCCACCCGGATCTTGGAACCCCGGCTCTGATACTAGTTTATTAAAACTGGTGATCCCCTAACCTGAATCTCATACCAATTTGTTAAAACTGGTGATCCCCTGACCTGGCTCTGATACCAGTTTGTTGTAACAGAACTCCTGTTTCAGAGCTCGGTTACCAGTTTGTTATAACGTGTGGGTATTCGAGCAAGAACGACGAAAGCAAAACAAGAACGAGACAGATATTTAACGTGGTTCACTAACGAATTCTTAACGAACCCGCTAGCTAATCCACGGCCAGAACCAGATATTTTATAGAGAAGAGAACCCGATTACAATACACGCCGTCGTGGCCACAACGGCCACGGCGGCAACCCAAAGCACCCACCCACGACACTCACGCAAGAGAAGCTCTCAAGCTACCAATTTGTCTCTATGCTCACTGTGTGTTGCTTGTAACAAACCAAAAAACATAGCCTTTAAATAGACTACATATGGCGGTGGTTTTGTGTGGCTTGTTGCCAAAGCAAAACACCCCACCGCCCCAAATAATTCTAGCCAAATTTTATTTGTTTCCTTTTGCCATTGATTGCAAGTCAAACTTTCAACACACTGCTACAAAAAGCCAGAATCATGACAGTGTACCAGAAGTATAAATCATGTTGTTGCCATAAGCCAATATGAAAGGCTCAAGCAATTATGAATTGATGAATATGAGATTGTTGTCTTGATCATCACACATATGAGTCATCTTCTCTAAAGTGAATTTTTGATTGTGGCATATCCATGACATGAGTATCCTATCATTGAATCATAGAGTCTAAAAGCAGTTGAGATTTATATATGCGGTATTTCACGCCAGAAGTTGTGAAATACAAGTTATTTTTAGATTTATAGCATATTATCAAACGAAAACTCATGCAGAGTAATGCGAAAGATTTAATGATCAACATTATGATAAGTTGGTCCCATGTTGAGAAGTGGACTGTAGAGCATTTCCATAAGCGAATGTCTGCTCTACAACATTTTTTTAAAGAATATAATGACGCATTCTCTGAAGTGAACCAATGGTGTCACAATAATTGGTGCAGTCATGGACTTTGTTGCAATGATATGCATGTTCATTGTCATATATTGAAGTGCATCCTTATGATTTCTCCAAAGAGGAAGACTACATAAAACAGGGGGAGAAAAGGAATGCACTAGTAGTTGCAAAAAGAGCATCCTCTCTTAACTTTGCTGCGTTCTGAAGGTTTATTTATTGGGTTATTTGAGAATCTTCTAGCTCCTTAGCATTTTTTTGAGCTATGACTCCATGCATCAAAATTTAAATTATTTAGAGAAAAAGTGCATTCGCTACGAAGATATCATTATGAGGGAACGGATATGGCTTGATGGGTTACATCGCCAAACCAACGCCTAGTTTATGCGTTTTGTTTTTGTATCAAATCGTAAGAAAATATTCAAATTACAATCAAGCCTCTGAAGTGGTTTTGATGTTATATCATTGTTATGATGAATATTTGTTAATGGGCATATGGTCTCTCAAAACGTCCAACCAAAATTGACCCACATTCCCAGAAGTGAATGTCATTTTTTTGTGTGGTCCAAATAGTCTACGAGATAGTGGACTAAGTTATGGTTATGTATAGAAATTGTCATTAAAAATCTCTGAAAGAGATTGAGCTATAACAATCAACCCCTGCAGTGGTTTTGATGTTATCATTCATACATTTAGAAATATCTAAATATTGTATGAAGCCTCCCGAAGAGTATGAAACTTGCTATCCTCCCCCCGCGGAGATTTTTTTTTTGAGAACTTTAGCATGTTATTCTAAATATTCATATAAGCATTTATGCTTGATGGAGGATATTATGATCCAATTTTGAGAGATTTCATTGATTGATAGTAATCCCACAAGGATTATTTTTTGGGGATTCTTTCTACCTCTTGCCTTCTCCTGAGAGAACGACCAAATTATCTCATTAAACATCCTTGAAGGAAGTCAGAGTCATGACATATTTCTCAATGAATAATAACTCGTCGCATGGTTGTAGTGACTAGAGTTTATGAGAATATAAAAATTGGAACTGTGACACATCATATCTCATAGAGAGATAATTATAACATGGCCTTAGTGCCTGCTTGGATTCTCTTTTATGCCTGAAGCATAAATTGTGAAGTTATTACGGTCATGAGTTTCACGTCATGAGGGGGAGATAGACCATAATGCATGACGTGAACTTTATTTTTATCTCATTTACATCCAGCTATACTGGTGTGAAGTTAGAAGTTCCATTATAGACTGAAGTCTAATTAACTAATGAGTATTTGGTTTGAAAGCATGCTGGTAGCATGTAAGGATTGCTTGTTCAAATATTATGATCTTCCAGAAGAAGATTTAGAAAGCATCCAAATCTTGTGCAATTTAATGTCCCAAATTGAGAACACAAGATATAACAAATTCTCATGATTTATGAGGAAAGAAATGATATTATCAACATTAGATCAAAGCCAACGTTGGAAAACAAATAGCCCTTGAAGAGGCACGAAGCTTTTGAAGAAGCTCAGGTACCTATTTTGAGATTAATCTCACGATCTTATGGTTGATGATACTTTAATTGAAAAAGCGCTTGAAATCATATGTGATTTCCATTTACCACCTAAGTGGATGATGTTGACTTAATATTTGGCCATGACATAAGTCAACAAATACATGGACACGAGGATACAAACTCTGCAGGTTTATCAATGCATGGAGTATAGTTAAAAGTACCAAGAGCACTTGTGGTGCTTGAAACATCAATGTCCATATTGAACTAATGTGTGTAAGTATACGCGAGCTCTGCAGTTAATGCATAGAGCATATTCGGAAAGTACTTTGAAGTACGTTAGATGCCTATAGCATCCATGGTTGTATAGAACAATATATTCAGATGGCTAAAGCACATACTGATGTTTTGAGCGGCTGCGAGTTCGAATCTCAAGAGCAGCGTTTTTTTTTTATGCCGAAAAACGTAAGTATAATAAAAATAAAAGACATGGAAAGACAATAAGTAGGCAGCGCCCCAGTGGTAACTCGCTGTTGCTTATGACGCCCAGATCTTGGGTTCAAACCCGATGGCGAGCAATTTTTTTTTTTTTTTCGATTGATTATTAAAGTAAAAAGAGTAAAAAAAACATGAATATTCTCAAAAGAGGTGGTGGACCAGATGGTCACACACAACTGCATAAGATAAGGCCTTTGTCAACCCTTGTTCCTGGGTTCGAGTCTGCTGGGCAGCAGCCCTTTTTTTTTCTGCAAACATGGTATTTGGTCACTCTCTAGATCTAATTGTAGATCGAGGTCTACGGTTTGAGTAGCCTTTTTTTTTCATAGCACAGACCAATTTTTTTTTTTTTTTTTTCTATTGGTATAAATAATAAATCGTAAACAATTTAAAGATGTATTGTTGATTTGAATCAACTTTGAAACAAGCAAGACATGTGACAATCAAAATCGAAAATTGAGTTTTTCGTTTGATCATCTTCTTCTTGACAATATAAAATAAGTAATTAAGTTGTACCTTCGTCTTTTGATCTTCTCTTGCGGTAGAGCAAAAGTGTTGATAACGTGTTATAAACTGAGAGAGAAAAGGTGGAGATAAAGTATGGAGGAATCTCAAAAGCAGTTTTATTCTCTACCAAAGCACTCTTTATATAGAGTGTGGGAGCCAATGATAACCCTCTAAGAGTCAATCATTATCTACTAGGAGTCAATCATAATCTACTAGGGAATATTCATTATAATATTCCATAACAGGAATGTAGTTTTGGATAAGTTTCCAGATTTGTTTTTATTTTACGTGGTGGTACTATTGGTATGCAAATTTTTTTCCTGAACTTATCTTTAAAGGAACTCGTGCCACTTGTGTGAGAGATGCCCTGTGTAAGAATACTAATGGAAAAAATCACAGAATAAGCAGTTTTGGTAAAATAACTGCCACCTTCTGTTTGATTCAAAACAAGCAAGTCATTATTTCAGGATCGGTTAAGCGTAATGATAAGATAGCATCAGCTTCCTCTTCAAAAAAATGAGTTAAAATCATAACTTTTTTCCAACTAAAATTCAGAAGAATAAGGTCCGAAACTTTTGGAAACGGTTGAAAGATAATGAAATTATACGGTTTTCTACAAAAACCAACTGGGATCCAACAGTTATGATAAATAAGAGTGTTGGTTCCATTACCAATACCATCTCTTAAAGCATCTCCAATAGGTCATTTTTATAACGGTTACTTTTAAAATATAACTAAGATGAAAAAAATATTATCTCCAATAGACTCTCTACTCCGCTCATTATTTTAGCGGATACTTCTCCCGCTCTCTACATTTAACGAGCCGGATCAATAATTTTATATTTTCTTTAACAATGTTTTTAGCGGTTACGTCCTGAATTCCTTAAAATTTTCTTATAAGAAATATCGAGAATTTGTCACGTGTTGTTTAACTAAAATTTTACAATATCTAAAATAAAAATATTATTTTCATCAAATTCTCTTGAAAAATAACATCTCTATCCTTTTTTCTTTTTTTTTTTTTTTTGAAGAAATAACATCTCTATCCTTGATAAAACATGTCCAAATATAAAGAATAAGAGGGAAGAGAATCAGCAGATAAAGCAGATGTATATCTAAAATGCATTCCTTTTAAAACACGTGTTAGCAATGAATCTGAATTGAAAAGTAAACACCACATTGATTTTCCTAGTAAAGCAAAGATTTAAAGCATGTAAATTCCAATTTTTTTCAATGAATTTTCCTTTTTTGTAAATTATTATTCCACCTAAATTTAGCAATAATTTGTTAATTTCAAAACAAAAGGTTAGTGAAGATCCATTGACATTATATAGGTAGGAATGCATTGAATAATGGCCTTGATTAGAACTTTTTTACTAGCGATAGATAATAATTTTTAGTTCCAACCATGTAATTTGTTCCACATTCTATTCTTAATTGACTGAAGTGTTATGATATATTGGGCTAGTTTATTGGTGAATATTCACCACATGTTGTAAGCCCATTGTATATTGTTATTAGCCCATCAGCCCACCTTAATGCCTATATAAGGAGGCTTAGGGTTGGAGAATAATACATCTCTCAGCACTATTCTCCCTACATTGTTTGTCTCTCTTACTCTTTCTCTCTCACAAACATCGTTTTACAACACGTTATCAGCACGTATAGTCTCTACAAGAGAAGAGTTGTGCGATTAACAGGTATGTTCGTAACTTTTTTTTCCGAGAAAAAAAAACAATCTGACGAAAAATCCGCTTTTCGCTCGTGGTAGTTCTTAATCGATCCAAACGTCATACTATGTTTTATTGTTTCACGATCATGGAAGAAAAGATTAGCAACTTCCTCTAGGGATGCGCGGTTTTCTCTAATTTAATTTGGGTTTTCTGTTCTGCCTTTCGAAGATATTTTCCGTAGTTGACCTGTACGTATAGATCACCTATACTTCCTGAAGTCAAAGATTGTAGTTTTAAGTGATCTGCTTGTATGAAAATAAAGTGCATGTGTAAGATCTAGATTTGACTTCCTCAAACGTCCCCGTGAGTCAAAGATTGTGATGACTTTTGATGACATGTTTCTTAGAGCAAGTTTGGTTGCATGGTTTGGTCTCTTTTCATTACTTTGTTTGAGGGGAAAATAGATAATTATCATAATATGGCTTTGGGTTGAATATATATGTATTTAACATGAATACTTCATGTATATAAAAACAAGTTTATTGTAGTCAATTATTTTTTTTCTCTGAAAAGAAATAAGAAAAACATAATCCAACATAGCACAGGACCTCTTTATCATTGTATAGATGGGATCGGAGTTAGGGCCACTGTTTATTTTATTTTATTTTTTTGCGGAAAATTAAAATTTGTTTGGAATACATCTAATGGTTCAGATCGAACAAATTCCTTACTACATATGCGTTATTCTTTTACTTTAAGATATTTGACTGTTATTTTGAGAAGATAATGAACCTCCTGAAGAGGTCTAACTTATGGTGCTCATACCAGGATGTATTGATTTTATGTTGATTTGATTGTAACCTCATGTTACGACATGTTTATGGCATGAAGTGTTAGCACTTGGTGCGCCCATGTGGGGTGCCCAATGTAATTATCGTAACCTTATGGGGTTAGTTGCACTAATGAACAAAATAGAGGGGTTAGTAGCTACGGCTCAAACCCTAGGGGTTTATGTGCAAACCTAGGAGAAGTTTTGCCTATATAAGGAGGCAGCCTCCTACATATTAAAATTTTATTCCAGAGAATAAAGTCACTCTGTCTAGATTCATACTAGTTGTAGAGAACCCTAGTCTCTCTCCAACTTCATCCAAGGAGGTGGAACGTGGTGTGGATCACAGTGTTCGTCCTCGAGATTCACACTAGACTGGTGGGAGCAAGATCAAGGAGGAGGCGCGTAAAAACAAGCAACACAACGATCATCCGCTGCATTAAGGAGCTTAGGAAGACAAGGTAAACACATGAATCTTCCGCTATAATTCACGTTGTAGATCTGTATGTAATAGATCCTTCCTGCCCTTCATTGGTATCAGAGCCATAGGCTTGTTTTTCATGCCTCGATAAGCGTTCCCGAATCTGATTTAAAAATTGAGTTTCTGAAGTTTCATAACCAGTAGACGAAACCTATATGGTTAGGTAGGGTTTTTCACGAGGATTCCAGATATATAAATTTTATATTTTTTGGATTTACGATGAATTAGTTATGAATTTTTAAAGATTCGGAACTGTATTAATCTGGACTGCTAGATCCAATCAGTAGAACACGTTTTTCAAAACTTGTTAAAATTGGATTTTGACCACATAATCGGGATCAGGACGAAAAGACGATCCCGGAAAAATTAATTTCGTCGGGAACGGAGCACGGGAAGGCGGCGCGTGGGCTTCACGCGCCACCGACGCCGCCTCCACGCGCGGCCACGCGCCGCACGCGCCAAAGGGCTGGCGGCGGAAGCTGACGTGGTCCTAGGGCTGACGTGGCAGATGACGTGGCGGTGCCACGTCAGCAAAGGCTGATGTGGCATATGATGTGGCAGCCACGTGTGGACTGTCGTGGAAGCTGACATGGCGATGACGTGGTTGGGTGACGCGGCAGCTGACGTCACCATAGGCGCTGACGTGGCATGCCACGTGGCATGCTGACGTGGCACATGGCCGACGTCGGCATGTGGCGGAGGCGGACGCGCCGCGTGCGGCCTCCTCCCGCCGTCATTTTTCGTCCGGTTTTTTCCTAGGGACTCCAAATTAAATTTCCTATTTTTTGGATATTTTTTCATAATTTTTGGAGCGACGGAAACTTTTAGTAATTTCCAGATTAATTAATTAGTGTTTGGCACACTTCCCGAGGCAGTTTGACGACCTTAAACACACTGTTTTGAGCCCAAATTTTTTCTGGAGACTTAGGTCATTTTTCCCTACGTTTTGCCATAGGTGGTGAGACCCTCAGTGGTATGGAGCATTTTTCGATCTTTTTAGTTGATTAGATTATTGCTTATTAATTTCCAGTAATTATTGTTTAATTCTGGAAATTTCCAGAAAATTCCAGTATGTTTATTATATTGTTATACATGCTGTTGTGAGTTGAATGGATGTGTTTGGTGCATGGATGTGGCATAGATGTTTTAATATTTTTGTTTTGGTTTTGGTTTTTGAATATGTAATCAAAATACGGCATGCGTGTCGTGCCTCTCTATACTCTAGTGTCTTCTCTTCTCATCCAATCGCCTCTATGAGGTTACTTCTTATTAGAAATAAGATAGTTAGTAGAGATTGAATATTGAAGCTTCAAGAGAGGTGGCCAA
This sequence comes from Linanthus parryae, assembly GCA_023055425.1. Classification (NCBI taxonomy): domain Eukaryota; kingdom Viridiplantae; phylum Streptophyta; class Magnoliopsida; order Ericales; family Polemoniaceae; genus Linanthus; species Linanthus parryae. The sequence goes on from JALGPY010000005.1 coordinate 105,254,852, forward strand.
ACCAAAAGCTATGGCGCAAGGTGCATGGAGCAATTAGATGGTCTAAAGGAGCCTCAAGCTTGGAGTCCTCAAGTAGGCGAGATGGCATGAGATGGAGTTCAAGACTTGCTCAAGAAGTACTCTCAATAGTGGGAGTGCACCTTAGGGGCCACATCCATTGCATATTTATTTATGCTTATGCTTGTTTTATGTTATAACTGCGTATGATTGGTGTGCACAAGAGATTCCGGCGGGGAGACCTCTGTGTACACCGTATGTAGAGGATCAGACATCGCACAGGAAGAGCGGGGTTGTGTGTAGGGAGAGAGTAAGGCAGTAGTAATGTGAGAGAGAGAGACAGAGGTTTGGCAGAGCTTCCGTGTATGGCAAGTGTGTCCCCCTTTGTATGGAAAGGTTAACGTCCTATATATAGCAGAGAACGTGACCGTTGTAGTGTGGTTAATGCGCCCATTGATGGCGGCTTAATTAGCTTAACCATAACGGCACGTTCGTCCGAGTATATAGGGACCGTTACAGCACGTTGTGCGCGAATACCGGAACCGTTACGAGGTTGACCGGGTTTGACCGGATTGACCGGGTTTATGGAGCTCGTGCCATAAATCTCTCAAAGCAGTTACTAAAGGTCGCGTGCGGGCTTGGCTCACACGCGACAGGGCTTACTCTAGCCTCCAAACCACTAAGTCCCTACAAGTCACGTGCGGTGGTATGCGAGGGCTCTGTCTCGCAGCCCCCACATGGATCAGCTTGGCTGGTGATCCAGTGTGTGTGGAGCACAATATGGTGTGCTGGATGGTTGCCACGTGGCCAAGATCTGTCAGCTCAGAAAGCACTATCTACATTAGCCCCCTTTCTGCGCGTGAAGACTCGTAGCTGTATAGACTTCCATGCGCGGAAACCAACATACGCGTTGCCGCCACGCACCAATTCAAATACGGGTAAGTTCAGCCCCCATGCGTGCCATTATGACCTAAAACCCCTAGAGTTGTGCCGTCTGGCTTATAGGGTTTTAGGCGTGACGTCAGCTTGTCCTGTGATTGCGTGATTCGACGGTGACGGTTGCGATTCGACTACTGAAAGGACGCAACCCTTCATTGTTTTTGGATAAATACTTTGTATCCCCCACTGTTGCAAAGCATCACTTCTTTCTTTTAAAGTGAATGGTACCCGGAGATCTTCGAGAGCAGATTCAGATAATCAATCATCAGTTCAAAACTGCAAATCGTCTTCTTCAACTGTGCATATCCAAGCAAGCTTTGCGGAAACAAGGTTGGCCTTGTTCAATTTCGATTTAAAATACCAGTGTATGCTTTGAACTGCGCTGAATCTGTAAACCCATATAACCTGTTGAAACTTGTGAAGAAGCTTCAAGCTTTAGACCCAATTGCGGCTTGATCCCTCAATAATAAGGACCTTGGATAGGGTTTTGAAATCCCCTGATAATGCAACCCTCTAATTTCTGAAATTGATACCAGAAACTGTTCATCTTTCTTTCTGTAGACCTTGAATCTCGAAATTCAAACTGAAGTAGCATATTTCTCCCCCCTTTTTCTTGTTCTTCCGCAGGAATGGCCAAGACAAAAGGAACCAAACCCATCAAGGAGGACGAAGAGATCCCCGATCTTCCGCAGGCTTTGTGGCGAAAAGCCCCCTATCTCGGCGGCAAAGATTTCTACCATGCGAGGGTTAAGGCAAAGAGAATGCCTACTCCTGTCCCAATTGAGGGATTGTTAACACTGACTCGCCCAGTTAACTCAGCCTTGCTCGAGTTAATTGGCTCCGAAGACGTGGTTCGATTGGGAATCGAAAACGGGTACTTCCCCTACACTGCGATTTCTACCCAAGCTTTTGTCCAGAAATTGGACTACATGGATGAGTGGATTGACCACGTGTTGACCAATCATGCCGCGACTCTTGATGAAGTCGGCGTATACTTTGCTGTTCGTGCTATGAAGGGTGCTGCCGTGAAGCTGGACCAGTCCATGCTTCTAGACCTTCTTTCCCGCTACTCGCCTGCGACTCACACATTCCATTTTGCTGAGTTCGAGGCTGCCCCTACACTCGAGGACGTGCAGATGCTGTACGATCTTTCTCCCATGGGTGAGGTGGACCCTTTGAGTCCTTTGAGGACGGCTGCGGAGATTGCATTGTACACGCAGATGGAGGAATGCCTGGCAGAGGTAAAGAAAATCTCCACCCGGTGGACTACTACGAAAGCCCTTCCAAACTGGCAGTTAGTTGATACGTCTGCGAAGAATACCTGGAACAAATGGTTGCAGTACTTCTTTCGAGACTATGCGAACAGCAGCATCACTAAGAAGCTTCTGATTGAAAACCCAGAGGCCGAGAATTATGTGGAGGGTAAAGGCTATCACCTGACCCTTTGTGCTTTCCTCTGTGCCTGGTTGTCGAGGTACTTAATTGACGGTCACCCACATGATGGGGTCTTCTACCATGTTTTGCCACTTGCTGTGAGGCTCGCTCTTGGCCAGAGAGTCGCACTCGGACCCTTGGTCTTGGGCACGCTGTACCATAGGCTTGATCAGCTGGTTCTAGCCATGAAAGAGTCGCGTGGCCGCCTCGATGTACTGACTTTTGTCAATATTTCCTTTTTGACAATGTGGGTTTTCGAGCGATGGCCATCCTATGCTCCAACTGCTCTCAAACCCGACAAGTGGTGTCCCCCAGGCGAGACGGAGGAGCGTAACAGCGGCAGGGCTGCGAGGTGGTTCGGGGCGAACAACACCAAGTGCGTTTGGAGCTTGATATGCGACAAACGGAAAGAGTTTACTGCTAGGCCCTATGCCACACGCATTGAGAACGTGCGATGGATTCCAAAGCTGTACCCCTCTAAGGGTGTTGTCTTCTCAGAAGAGCTCCTCTTCGAAGAGGGATCGCATTTCCATGAGCGCTATCGCGAGTTCTTTTGCTGGTGCCTACGAGGTTCCCTTCCTGCCCTTGCAGAGCACATTCGTGAGCTCGCGCCAAGGTATGAGAGGATTACCGTGGATGTTGACCCCTCTCGAGTTTCTCCCCAGTTCGGCTTTGATGCAGTGGCACCATCAATCTGGCCCCAGTCCATTATCAGAGGTTGCTATAAGCGCTTGCTAACAAAGGAGTGCAAGACAGTATTCATGAACAATCTTCCCTTTGAGCAGCCTGCAGAGACCCGCGAGGGTGGTTGTTCTCAGAACTGGCTCGCATACTGGGTCGCCCAGCAAACGAGGATTGAGACGCAGTCGGCCGCGCAGCCAAGTAGAGCTCCCTTGATCAAGAGAAACTCTTTCCCGTTTCGCCCCAATTGTAGTCTGAGCGAGTCTGAGTATGGTTGCTACTCATTGCTGGATCATGAGAACCATTTGTGCCCTGACGTCATTTTGAAGGAAAAGATCGCCGCAGTTAAGAAGGGCCACACGCATGTCTTTAGATATAGCGAGGCATTTGCTAAGGTAAGCAATTTTTCGCGTGCGTTAAACTTCTTGATTTTCACATGCTGATGTTTTCATTCTGCACTGTTTGCTGTAGTGTCATGTGCGGAGATTCGCATCTGGTGATCGCTCCAAGTCATTGGTTAACACCATTGTTGCCACCAGAAGACAAAAGCAGCCGTTTCTGCTAGCATGGAGGATGGACCCTGAGGTCGAAACCAAGATTCGTGCAGTCATGAATGCTTTTGCTGACTCGCTGATAGACAATGCTCCGGCCTCGTCGCCTCCCGGAGATGATCCGTCCCCTCCAGCGACTGCGGCGCCGAGAGTGAAGAGACCCAGGCAAAAGGGAATTACAATTTCTTCCCCTAGAAGTGCTCCAACTTCTCCTCCGGCGAGGTCCCTTCCTGTCAAGGATAAAGGCAAAGGTCGCATGCCCAGCAAAGTGCGGAAAGAGCTCGCAGTTGAGACTTCCGTTCCATTCAACCAGGAGGAAGAAGGAGAGAGGCAGGAGCCCAGAGAAAGTGATGAAGAAGAAGAAAGAACAGTGGTGATGCATGGGGAAGAATCAGGAGGTACCTCCATCGCATTTCCTTTCCCATTATCGTAATTCTTTTGCAATTCTTTCTTAAACCAATCATATCTTCGCAGATGATGATGATGATGAGATCATCGGTGGCCTTTTGGCCAAGAGACAAAAGAGAGATACCCATTCTGGCATTCCAGACGATCCCATAAGAGAGGACGTTCTTGCTGAGTCCCGGAAGACAGCCGCGGAAGCTGCTGAAAGAAGAAGGCAGCGCGAGGAGGAGGAGCTCGAGCGTGTGAGACAGCGGAGCCTCGAAGAGCAACATGTTGACGACTTAGTGCGTCCAGCTGACGAGGAAGATGTGCTCCCCGAAGTAGTGACTCCTCAGGCTGAGGAGGAGGATGCAGGTCCAGAAGAGGATGCAGCAGCCCTGGAGCAAGCCCAAGCAGACTTTGAAGAAATCGCAGGCGGCGATAAAGGTGAGATCTTCAATCTCGCAGTAACTTATAGAGATGTTATTGTGGGTGCGTTAAAGCATGGTGTGTCAAAGGCTGACATTCGCCGTTGGCTAGTAGGCAAGTGCGGAGAACCTTCAGGTAATCATTTGAGCGATATGCATGTACTAGACCTTAGTCACTTGAGACAAAAACATGACTGTCTTCTTCGCGTCCCAGGTCATGCTCATTTTAAGGACCTGCTTAATGAGGACACACTAATAGGGCATGGTTCCACGTCTTTAGTGTATGACGAAGAGACTTCAATCCCACCTTCGCGTGGAGGTGCTTGCTCTTAGCTTAAGTAAAGATAGTAAAATATCATTCAATGCGAGTTGCCTCATACCATCGCATTTTGTATCGCAGGCAATGTTGAGGAACCTGCGCCGGAGCAAAGAAGTCAGCCTTCTGCGTCCTACGTTCCGATTCCGAGCCCCCATACCGAGAAGCCCGTCGCAGCTACTGAACACGCAGGTGAGCCTCTCGATGACATCATCGAACTTTCCGACGATGCTGAAGCTGATGCTGTGCTAATGGATGAAGATGCCCGTACTGGCGCTGAGGAAGTAAGGACAAGTACTGCTGATGCTTCCGCATCTGAGAGTGTCCCTCGCCAAGCAACCTCGGCTGTCACTTCGCCTCCGGCGATGACTGAGTCGGCGGCACCTATTCCTGCGTGGAGCTTTTGGGGCTCGCAGGTTGGGAATGCAGTCGCAGCCGGTGCGGCCTACACTCTTCCTTCTAACTACGAGGAGTTAGAGCTCGCAGCTGACAGGAGAGCCATGGAGCAAGGGCAGTCTTCAACCACTCCAGCAATGCGCATTCCTTCTCTTCGTGAGATTCTTGAAGGAACTGGTAAGTAGTAATTCGCTGTTTGCATCTCGCATTGTTCATTTGCGAGTTTGATAGCATAACTTAGCTTTAACATTGAATCAGGTTTGAAGCAAACTGATGTGGACTGGCTAGTTCGGATGCGCCTCACCTACCCCCGATCGTTTGCAAGATCTCTGGAGATAGGGCCCTTTGACAGGAGGCTGTTTCTTACCGAAGCCATTTGGATTTTGGAGCAGCTGTCTGCGGCCACGCCTGAGACCATTTCTGTCCAGAGTGCCGAATTGCTTTGTGGCATGTGCCAGAATCTTCTTACCAAAGTTCAAGGCAGACTGGGTTTCAGATTTCTTATGAAAAGAGTCACTCTGATTCGCGCAGCCGTAACTTTGAAGCTCGGCCACCAGAACCTCGCAGCTGAAAAGCAAAAGGTGGAGCAGCAGAAGCAGAAGGCTGAAGAAGCTACGAAGCTCTATCATGAGATGAATGCCAAGTGCGAGCAATTGAAGCAAGAAGTGGAGCAGGTAGAGAAGCTGAGCCATCAGTTCGCACCCCATGACTCCTTGATCAAGAATTTGCTTTTGACTTTTTGAATTTGAAAAATAGCAAGGAAATGACTGGAACATTAATGTAATGTTTGAAACATTAATGTAATGTTGCTAGGGTTTCTCCCCCTTTTTTTTAACAACAAGAATCAACTTGCCCGTTTTGCCCTTTCCGAGATTTGATAGGATATCTCTGTGCATATCCAATTATGACATCAGCAATTGATACTCTGCTTGATTTTCGCGCTAATTTCTCGGAAGATAAGCATGCTTTCGTTGGGAAGTCCATCCGAATCATGACTATCCGTCATTTATTAAGATACGCAACTGAATCGTCGTAGCCTTTAGTAGGGTAATTGATCGTTACCGCTTTTCAAGGCGTAAGTGATTGACCTTACCCTCTTTTCGAATTCTGCTGACTCATCTTAGCAACTGAAGAGTCTCCACAAGGTCTATATAAACCCTGTCTTTGCCATTTGGGTTCTTCATCCCAAAAATGTGCTCTGCCGTGAGTCCTTACGACTGCTGGCTTCAACGCTTGTTTTTCGTTGATTCATGGCAACTTCAAGTTATGAATCCTGAGTTTGCGCTTTGTGCTGTAGAAATAGTTTCCAAGATCCACTTTATGAGGCTTATTGCTCTTTATAACCATCATAAAGAAGATGGAGATGATATCTCATGTGTATTCGAAGAATTTTCTTCGTGTATTATGTTTGCAGGTCATGTTTCCGGCCGCCTCCCGGTGAGGTGCAGCGCCGAAGTGACCGTGCTACCGTCTCGTAATGAACGGCGGAATTCTCCTCCAGCATCCCTGGAGGAGGATTTCTTGCCTCTTCGTTCTTGAACTCAGGGGGCTTGTCAATGCGCTTGTCAATCATGACAAGGAACCCATCACCAGAGGAATGACTGCTTCGCCTGTTTTGCAGGACAGCATATGCCGGAACAGGAGGTTCCTCCGGTGCCTATCTTGATCAGACAGAGGCCTTTGTCACCCCTTGGGGTTTTGGACGTACCGTCACCCAGATCTTGCTGCTAGGGACGTAGCGAATGACGAGTTGATCTCTTCGCAGCAGCATCCCTTTTGCTATAGATCTTTGGCCGCAGATCTGTGTATTGCATAGACGGTGTTAGGACCGTTAGGTTCATCCTTTTCAGTCAGGATTCTCGTAGTGTGTCTCTGCTGGTTTGTCAGCTACTTTTCGAATGTATTGTAAGCCATGTTGGCTGTGTAGTTAGATTCGAGCTTTTTCGCTTGTAAGCTGCTATCTAGACAGCTAAATTGTAAGTCTTTTCGACTCATAATGATAAATAGCTTTTGTATTATTTGCTGATCTGTTGCAACAAAATATGATCTTGCATGCGTTTCGGCATATTTCGTCTTGCATAATGCTGTGTACACATTTCGCATTTGCTATCTGCCATATAAATTCGCAGATGTTTTATTGGATCGTTCGAGATCGTACTTGCGCAGTTGTGCCATCTTGGCAGATGGGCTTGTGATTTGCTTTCAGATGCAAGTGCTGGTGTTATCTCATCAGATATGCTTTTGTGGATCACTTAAGATCATTTTCACAATATTGCTATCGTAGCAGATAGGCTTTAGCAAATCAATTAAGATCGTTTTTCGCATGAGTTGCTATCGTAGCAGATAGGCTTTAGAAGATCAATTAAGATCGTTTTTCGCATGAGTTGCTATCGTAACGGATAGGCTTTAGAAGATCAATTAAGATCGTTTTTCGCATGAGTTGCTATCGTAGCAGATAGGCTTTAGAAGATCAGTTAAGATCGTTTTGCATAGACTGCTATCGTAACAGATAGGCTTAGATGATCAATTAAGATCACATTTGCATAGGCTGCTATCGTAATAGATAGGCTTAGATGATCAATTAAGATCGCATTTGCATAGGCTGCTATCGTAACAGATAGGCTTAGGTGATCAATTAAGATCGTTTTGCATAGACTGCTATCGTAACAGATAGGCTTTAGATGATCAATTAAGATCGCATTTGCATAGGCTGCTATCGTAACAGATAGGCTTAGATGATCAATTAAGATCACATTTGCATGGGCTGCTATCGTAACAGATAGGCTTAGATGATCAATTAAGATCGCATTTGCATAGGCTGCTATCGTAACAGATAGGCTTAGATGATCAATTAAGATCGCATTTGCATAGGCTGCTATCGTAACAGATAGGCTTAGATGATCAGTTAAGATCGCATTTGCATAGGCTGCTATCGTAACAGATAGGCTTAGATGATCAATTAAGATCGCATTTGCATAGGCTGCTATCGTAACAGATAGGCTTAGATGATCAATTAAGATCGCATTTGCATAGGCTGCTATCGTAACAGATAGGCTTAGGTGATCAATTAAGATCGTATTTGCATAGGCTGCTGTCGTAACAGATAGGCTTGGATGATCAATTAAGATCGCATTTATATAGATTGCTATTGTGGCGGATAACCATCGTTAACAGTTATAACAAACTAAACTAAAGCACAATTGACAATCCAGAAATATAAAGTTCTCATTTGGGAGAATTCTCTTATTATAACGCTCTCATATGGGAGAGATGAGATTACAATCCTCTCATATGGGAGAGGAGATTGTGTAAATCGTGACCATACAAGAGATTAAGCGACGTTATAATAAAACGCATGAAATGAGAGGAGTCAGGGATAGTACTTCTTAATCCAGCGCATGTTGACTGAACTCGGGGTTGAGGTTGTGCTGTGCAACCTTCGTATGCTGCAGTAGCCACTGTCGAAGACTTCTGTGACTTCGAAGGGTCCTTCCCAATTGGCTGCGAACTTCGGGTGAGCCGCTTCTCGCATGCAGTGGTCAGATGCGCGCAGGACCAAGTCTCCAACTGCGAAATCTCTTCGCTGGACCGTCTTATTGTAAGCGCGAGCAATCCTTTCTTGATATCGCTTGTTAGTCCTTTTGGCTTGTTCTCGCTTTTCCTCCAGCAAGACTAAGTCATGATCACGTTGATTTTCGTAGAGTGCGTGGAAGGCTAGCCTTGCCGAATTGACTCTCACCTCCGCAGGTACCACGGCCTCGGCCCCATAGCATAGTAGGAATGGTGAGGCCCCCGTGGGTGTCCTTGGAGAAGTTCGGTAGGCCCACAGAGCTATGCTTAGAGAGTCGGCCCACTTCTTGTGGTCATCTGCGACCATCTTGCTCAAAATTCTCAACAGCGTTTTGTTGGTCGCTTCGGCTTGTCCGTTTCCCTTCGGGTAATAAGGGGTAGAACATATCTGCCTGATATTGTACTCCGCTAATTTCGCAGCTACCTGGCGATTAACAAAGGGAGTACCGTTATCTGAAAGAATGGTGTTTGGGATTCCGAACCTGCATATGATGTTTTCCTGGATGAAGTTGACCACGCTTAGCGCATTTGCCGTTTTCAGTGGTATGGCTTCCACCCATTTGGTGAATAGCTCAGTTGCGGTGAGAATGAAATGATTCCCGTGTGACGTTGGTCGGATGGGACCAATAAAGTCTAGAGCCCATGTGTGAAACGGCCATGGCGTCCCTAATGCATGTAGATCCACGGCGGGAGCGTGCACTAGGTTTCCTTTGAATTGGCACTCCTGGCAGCGTCGTACTTTGGTGCGGCAATCGACCTCCATCGTGGGCCAGAAATATCCAATTGAGAGGAGCTGCCTGCATAATTTCGCACCTCCTTGGTGTTGCACCTGATGAGAAAGGTCCATGACTTCTTGTGCTTCTCTGCCGTCTAGACATCGCAGCAAGTTGCCCTCGTGACCTCTTCGCCAAAGCATGTTTTCTTGTACTACGTATCGAGATGCTTTCCTCTTCAACTTTTCGGCTTCTTTTATCGATTCGGGCACGGTGCCCTGAGTGAGAAAGTCAAAGAGCGGCTTCCTCCAATCTGTGTCATCATCGGTTAGAGCGATGAGTAGAGAATCTTTGATTAGTGCGCAACTTTCGCACTTCCCTTGTATCAAGGCCGCAGCTGTTGACATGTCTGGCCAATGGATGCCATATCTCTGGGCCTTTCAATAGATTGACACCTCGCTTTCTCCGCAAGCATGTTGGTGAATCTTTTCCAGCAGCAATTGTCCCTCTTGCTCGGAAACACATCGCATGAGTATTCCACCAGGGCCTTTGTAGTAAAGGGTGTTGTCATGTATGCAGTACCCCTTTGTGAATGCCCAGCCCTCACTGCTTGTGCCTTCCGCAATAGCTTGTAGGATTGATTTTCTCCAGTCCGTGTCATCAATGTGTTCGTCGTCGCACACGTCTTCTGTCAATGCCGACGATGTTCGCACTTCGATGGAGATCTTTGCGGGACATTTGTCTGTGCTGACTTTAGAACCCAAGGTTTTCAAAGCGTCTGCATGCCTGTTGTCCGCTCGGGGCTTGTGCTCGTACCTCACATCGCAGAATTGCTGTACCAGCTTTTGTACTAGAGTCCGGTAAGACAGAAGGTTAATCTCCTTCAAACCGTATTCGCCCGAGGCTTGCTTGACGATCAACTTGGAGTCTCCCATGACCGTCAGATTGCCTACTTCCAAAGCTTTTGCGGCGCGCAGTCCCGCTATGAGGGCTTCATATTCTGCCTCGTTGTTGGTGACTGCAAAGTCGAGCTTTGTGGACATCTGTATGACTTCCCCATCTGGCTTGGTCAAGACTATCCCAATGCCTCCGCCTTTTCTTGTCGACGACCCGTCGAAATGGAGCGTCCAATAAGGCACGTCTATTGCATAGATTTCAGGTCCTTCGAGCTCTTCTTCGATCACGGGCTCGTGGCTGTTGTCGGGGGACTGTGCCAACAGATCCGCTACCGCCTGCGACTTGATCGCTCGCGGTCTCACGCATGTGATATCATATTGAGAGATGGTCATGTACCATTTCGCCAATCTCCCACCGGGAGTAGTGTGAGTTAGCAGATATCGTATGGGATCGCTTTTGGTGACCACTACTACTTTATGCGATGCGAAGTAGTGTTTCAATTTCTCTATTACGAAGAACAAAGCAAGGCAATGACGTTCGATGTCTGTGTACCTTGATTCAGCAGGCTGCACGATGCGATAGATGTAGTAGATGGGCCTTTCCTGGCCTTCGTACTCCTGAGCCAAGAGTGCTCCTATGGATCTCCTTGTTGACGTCAGATATAGCAGAAGCGGTGATCCCAGTTGGGGTGCGATCATTATTTTTGAGGACGTCAGCAGATCCTTCAGCTTTCCGAATGCAGCTTCGTGCTCCGGAGCCCAGTTGTACACGGCGTCCTTCTTGAGAAGAATACTAAAACAGCATGTGACTTCTGCAATTGCTGGGATGAATCTCCGCCGATAGGATATTTTTCCTAAAAATGTCTTCAAGGCACTCTGGTTATGGGGCGGCGTCATGCCGGTTATGGCTGATACTTTCGCAGGTTCAGGCCCGATTCCTTGGCGATGAACTACGCATCCCAAGAACTTCCCTGATGTTACCCCAAATGCGCATTTCATGGGATTCATCTTTAATTGAAAGCGTCTACATCTGTTGAACACCTTCTGTAGATCTGCGAGGTGATCTGCTTCGTGCTTGGATTTAACCACCAGGTCATCCACATAGAATTCCACTTCCTTGTGCATCATGTCGTGGAATAGGGCCATCATAGCCCGCTGATAGGTTGCACCCGCGTTTTTGAGACCGAACGGCATCACCGTGTAGTTGAACACCCCCACCGGAGTGATGAATGCAGTCTTCCGAGCGTCCTCAGGGTCCATCTTGATCTGGTTGTACCCGCTGAAGCCGTCCATGAAACTGAACATGCGATGGCCTGCTGTTGAATCGATAAGCAAATCGATGTTGGGCAGTGGAAAATCATCCTTGGGGCAGAAACGATTGAGATCTCGAAAGTCCACGCAGATGCGAAGCTGTCCGTTCTTCTTCACCACTGGCACGATGTTTGCCAGCCATGTGGGATGATGATTCGGCTCTATGAATTTGGCATCCAGGAGTTTGACAATCTCCTGTTTGATTTTCACGTTAAGCTCCGGCCTGAAGCTTCTTGTGCTCTGCTTTACCGGCTTAGACCCTGGAATGATGTCTAAGCGGTGCATAGTGATGCTTGTATCCAGTCCCGGCATCTCATCGTACTCCCATGCGAACACGTCCTTGTATTCAGTTAGGAGCCGTAGCAGTCCTTGCTCCTCCTCGCTTGTGAGGTCCGCACTTAGAAAGACTGGCCTTTTCTTTTCCTCGTTCGGGCTGAGGAACACTTCCTTTAGCTCTTGCTTTTGTGGTCTGGGCCTATCTTCCATGCATTCAGGTGCTTCTTTGAGCTTCTCATCTGGAGTGCTCTGCATTGGCTCTTCTGTTAGCGCAATTTGCTCGATTTGATTAATTTGCCCAGGGATATCCCCATGCCCGTGTGAGGACATCCCCGCGCACCTTCATATGCGTTAGCATTTCTTCCCATTGGCGTAGAAGCTCACTATCTCCTTGCCTTCGGGGTCATGCTTTGCGATTCTCTTCAGGGTATACACATTCTTTCGATGGTATGCGATACGCGGCGCCTCTTCGCGTGTAGGCGGCTTTTCCTTGGTATCTTCTCTTGTCACCATCACTCCCGCATGTGACTGGTCCTTGATGTCCTCCCAGAGAGGCAAAGGAGTAGGGTTGAATGGCCCCGTTGTTTGTTCGTCCGCCATCTCGGTAAACCACACTGCCTCGCTAAGATGTGCTTCATCCAAGTTGAATGGATTTGTTGAAGCTGGTATCTCGACTATTCTGTCGTTCCAGATAGCTTTCATAACCTGGTGAGCTGTTGAAGGAACTGCGTCGAAGCGATGAATCCATGATCGACCTATAATCATGTGGTACGTAGTGTTCGCGTCTATGACATAGAACTTCGCTGAGCACTTGATTTTGCCAATCTGAACGCCCAGGCGGATCCATCCGATCGTCATTCTAGAGTCGCTTCCGAATCCCATCAGCGGAGATGGACGCTTGACGATCTTGTGCTCGGGGATCCCTGCTAGCTTCAGTGTGTGGAGCGAAACGACGTTGACCGCTGCTCCTCCATCAACGAATGCTCGTTTGAACTCGACACCATTGACGATGGCCGTCACGTACAGGGGCCTCTGGTGGCTCGCATCTGTCTTCTTGTCGCTGGCAGAAAAGGTCATAATCTTTTCTGTAGAGCGAGACGCCCTGATGACTTTCCCGTTGGAGACTACAAGATCCTCCTCGTAGTTCTCTGCTATCCTCAAGATTGCTTTCGTCATATCTGTCCGGCACTTCTCGGAGAAGTTCATCTCGTCGAAGAATCTGCTAAAGCCGTGCGACCCCTTCATCCGATCGGCACGTTCGTCTTCTGTGTCCATAATGTAGTCCTCGTCATCGTGGACCTCTGCGATGATGGGTAGACCATCCTCTGCGACTTCTTCCAAGTCGACAATCGAGATCATAGCAACCTCCTTGCCTTTTGAGTCTTGCTCTGCATGGGCAGGAAGCGGATTGTTGCGCACGTCCTTCCTGCGATCGCTGACGATCAGCTCGCCGTTCTTCATCTTATGATCGAATGTAAACCTGAGCTTTTTACATTCCGCCGTGGGGTGCATGACCTTGCTGTGGTACTCGCACCATTTAGGGTCTCTCACCATCTCCTTGGAGGGTATCTTCTCGAGTGGTGGCAGGACACCGTCCTTGCGCCACTGTCTGCAAAGATCGCTTGCCTCCTCTACCGAGCAGGGCAGGGGTGGTACATCGAAGTTCACCACCTTCGCTTGCTTCTGGGGTGAAACTGTATTGACTTCAGCTTCGCGTCCCCTCTTGTAACTGAATCTCCCGATCTTGTAGGTGGTGCCGCTCGAAGGTCGCTCCGGAGCGTTCTTCTTTTTCTGCCTCTCGACTATAGGCTCGATGTTCTTCGTGCATTCAATTAGCTTTGAAAACGTAGGTGTTTGTAAATTGATGAGCATACCTTTGTATTCGTCTCGCATGCACTGCAGGCATATCTCTACGAGCCGGCTTTCGAGCATTGGATCTTTGCACTCCAAGGACTTCGCCCTGAATTTCTTGATGAAAGTGATCCCATCCTCCTCGCGTTTCTGATACATCCGCGAGAGATGGATCATTGTCACCTTTTCTTCCATCTGGAAGAACTTGGTGTAGAACTTCGGGACCATGTCGTCCCAAGTCTTCACGGATCCGGCTTCCAATGTTCGGTACCACTTGTACGCTACGTTCCCTAAGGATTTTGGGAACTCTCGCATCAGTAATTTGGGATCGGCTCCGTACGGCCCCATGACATCAATGAAACGCATGACATGCTCATGAGCGTTTCCATTGACATCCTCGAACTTGTCCCATTTAGGAGCTTTGTACCCCGCAGGGTTAGGCATGAGATAGATCTCTCGTGGAATGGGTGGATCGTTGTCCAGCTTCGGGATAATGGTATCCGCGAATGACTGGTGAGCCAGAATAGTGTCCATGCGCTTCTGCAGAGACGTCATGCATTCTGGAATGCTTCCCTCGGTAGTTGAAGGAGGGGTTGCCGCAGGCGGAGGCGACACATATGCCGCCGAAGGATTGGGGACATATTGACTACTTGCATTGCCCCAGATCGCCGTTGGAGGAGGCAAAGGGTACTGCAAAGTCGGGTTAGATGCCAAAGCCGAAGGCTGAGGAGTGTGAGCAGTGAGAGGCAACATCTGAGCTGTTGACCCCTGAATCGAAGGCAGCTGCGTAGTCGCCGGAGGAGTCTGCAGGTTAGGGTTGGGAGGTGTGGTTGACACTCCCAGTCCCGGAGCAGTAGGGGCTCCTCCTCCTTGAGAGACGGCGGTGGCTGTTGAAGGGTTCGGCGCAAGGGTGTCCAGAACGGCCAAGATCCGCTCTAGTTGCGCAGACTGCGCTTTGAGAGCTTTCGCCTGACTTTGGACAGTGGCGTCCAAGGACTCTAACGTCGGTGTCTCGCCGGGGGTGGTAGGAGTACGGCGGGTCTCCTCTCCCGAGGCGGTTTCAGTGGAAGGCGATCTGTTGCTGATATCATCCTCCTGCGACATGGTTGCTTTTGTTGGTAAGTTCACGTCGGGCTCACCAAAATGTGCACAAGAGATTCCGGCGGGGAGACCTCCGTGTACACCGTATGTAGAGGATCAGAGATCGCACAGGAATAGCGGGGTTGTGTGTAGGGAGAGAGTAAGGCAGTAGTAATGTGTGAGAGAGAGACAGAGGTTTGGCAGAGCTTCCGCGTATGGCAAGTGTGTCCCCCTTTGTATGGAAAGGTTAACGTCCTATATATAGCAGAGAACGTGACCGTTGTAGTGTGGTTAATGCGCCCATTGATGGCGGCTTAATTAGCTTAACCATAACGGCACGTTCGTCCGAGTATATAGGGACCGTTACAGCACGTTGTGCGCGAATTCCGGAACCGTTACGAGGTTGACCGGGTTTGACCGGATTGACCGGGTTTATGGAGCTCGTGCCATAAATCTCTCAAAGCAGTTACTAAAGGTCGCGTGCGGGCTTGGCTCGCACGCGACAGGGCTTACTTTAGCCTCCAAACCACTAAGTCCCTACAAGTCCCGTGCGGTGGTATGCGAGGGCTCTGTCTCGCAGCCCCCACATGGATCAGCTTGGCTGGTGATCCAGTGTGTGTGGAGCACAATATGGTGTGCTGGATGGTTGCCACGTGGCCAAGATCTGTCAGCTCAGAAAGCACTATCTACAATTGGATATATATGTTTAACCTCGCATGCTAAAAAACTAAAACAAAAGAGCTCACATGATGACATGATTAAAATTGGTAGGAAATCACTTGATTCCTAGGATATACGCTAGGTTTTGGTGGAGTCCTTGTGAGGAACTATTAAGTTTAATCGATGTCACATGTTATTTAGGAGCTAAAACAAAGCTAGTAACTAATATCCACTATGTCTCATATTTTCAGTAATGTCGAAATCATCTAGTCTCATTGCCGATTCTGCTAAAGCTGTTAAGCTTAATGGGGACAACTACGATATGTGGAGTCGTCGTGCTATGTACTACATGTTAGACATAGATTTGTCCGACCATCTCCAGACAGAAAGGGTCGAACCCGTGATGAATGAAAACCAACCGCTTGTGGAACACGAGCGGAACCTAGCTGCTTTTCATAAGTGGGAAGCAGCGGATAGGAAGGCTTGTTACAATCTTCTATGTATGATGGAAGATGACCTCATCAGGGAGTTCGAAAATTCTGTCACCGCAAAGGAGATGTGGGAATCGATCAAGAGCAAGTATGGATCCACTTCCATCACCAAGCTGCGAGTCTTGAGAATGAGGTTCGACTCATATCGCATGAAGCCTGAGAACACAATGACTCAGCATATAAGGGCTATGGCCTTCATGATCAGAGAGCTGATTGAAGCCGGTCGTAACTTATCTGATGAAGAGCAAGTACAAGCGGTACTACGCTCTCTGCCACGCTCATGGGATCACATGAAGCGAGACATGACCCATAATGCAGATGTCAAGACGCTTGAAGATGTCAAGCGTCACCTGCTGTTGGAATCTGAGCGGATTGAGGCCGCCAAGTCCAATGGTGAGGTGATGGTGGCGGAGACTCCAAATTCTAAAGTGGACAAGCCACGCAAGAATTGGAGGAAAGCAGATAAGAAGGACAAGGGTAAAGGAAAACCCGTCGGGGGCCCAAAACCCAAGATCAACAAAGGCGCTGGTGGGAAGAAGAGCCGAAAGGTTAGAAACTTGGCAAGGGTCTTGTGCTTCAACTGCCAAAAGAAGGGTCACTTTGCTCGTGATTGCACCGAGCCAAAGGTATACCATAATCCAAACTCTGACTGTTATGTTATAAGTCAAGTTTTTCATTTCTAATTCCGCTAATGAGTGGGTATTGGATTCAGGTGCAAAAGGACGCTTGAGCATGTGATTGAGGCGCGTGCACGGATTATTGGCAATGACAAACGGGCAGTAGAAGGATGCACATGAAGATGAAGCTGGAGCTCATCCTACATGACGTCTTATACGCTCATAGTGCACGCAAGAACTTGATTTCCGTTTCTAGACTTTTTAGGATTTGGATTTAAGACTTGTTTTTAGGGTGGTTTTGCCAAACTGTTTGTTGGCAACTCATGTTTTGGTACTGGTTATATTTCTCGTGGTTTATTTTATTTAGACATTGTTGGTTCTAGCATTGATGATATTTATGATTCTCGTTCATATATTACATCTTCTAGTGATGATGATGCCACTAGATGGCATGCTAGATTGGGACATATAGGACAGGACAGGATGAACAGGCTGGCCAAGGCAGGCCTACTTGGAGATATGCCCAAGATATCATTACATGTATGTGAGTCTTGTCTTGCAGGAAAAGCTAAACGCAAACCATTCGGTAAAGCATTAAGGGCTACTAAGCCTTTACAACTTATTCATTCTGATGTTTGCGGTCCATTAAATGTTAGAGCTAGACATGGTGCTCGCTATTTCATCACATTCATAGATGATCACACTCGTTTTGGTTATGTGTATTTGATGGCACATAAATCTGAAGCGCTAGGGTGCTTCAGAAAATTACTACAAGAGGTAGAGAACCAACTGGACAAAAGAGTTAAGGCTCTTAGGACAGATCGAGGACGTGAGTATCTATCTGAGCAATTCAAAGAGCTCTGTGAGACTAAAGGAATAGTGAGGCAGTTGACTATTCCCTTCACAACGCAGCAAAATGTTGTAGCGGAAATAAGGAATAGAACACTGTTAGAGATGGTTCGTAGTATGATGGCAAATGTGAATCTGCCTATCTCCTATTGGGGAGATGCATTGATGACGGCCACATACATACTTAACCGTGTGCCCACGAAGTCTGTAGCCACAACCACTTACGAGATGTGGACCAAAAGGCAACCCGAATTGGGTCACCTTAGGCCATGGGGGTCGGCCGCCTATGTACGTAACGTCTCCCGTGTCCATGGGAAATTGGGTGCTAGAGGAAAGAAGTGTATCTTCATACGTTACTCAGAGCACTCAAAGGGTTATGTATTCATAGCGCAACAGCCGGATGGTAGTCTAACAGAGATGGAATCGCGAGATGTAGAATTTCTCGAAAGAGATTTTCCTAGTCAGGGAGAAGCACGTGGAGATGGTATTCTCTACGAAGAAGAGGAACCACTGGATGACACTCAGTTCTCTACAGACCTACAGGGAACAGTCCCTATGGATCTTCAGAACAATGGGAGTGACTTGCCCAGTGAGCAGCCCATCATATATGATGATGATGCTGAAGAAGAACCCTCCTTGCGTAGGAGCGCTCGTGGGAGCGTACCCCGTCGACGATTTGACATCGAAGGGGAGGCCATGATGGTCACCACGCAAGAAGATGATGAACCTATGACATTGTCCAAGGCTCTCTCATCCCCTGACAAGAAAGAATGGACGATTGCTTTACAAGAACAATTGGAGTCAATGAAAACCAATCATGTTTGGGATTTAGTTGACTTGCCTCCTGGACGTAGGGCCATTGGAAACAAATGGGTTTTCAAGGTCAAAAGGAAGGCAGACGGAAGCGTTGAGAGGCATAAGGCCCGGCTTGTGGCCAAAGGCTACACCCAACAACAGGGTGTGGATTAAGAGGAGACATTCTAACCAGTTGTGAGAATAGCCTCCATTCGCCTCATACTTGCAATAGTGGCTAGCATGGACTTGGAACTACATCAAATGGATGTTAAGACTGCATTTCTAAATGGAGAACTAGATGAGGAGATCTACATGGCTCAACCGGAAGGTTTTGAGAAGAAAGGTCAAGAGCACAAAGTGTGCAAACTGATTAAGTCCATATATGGACTGAAGCAGTCCTCAAGACAGTGGTATTTGAAGTTCCATCAAGACATTGTGGCATATGGCTTCACAATGGTTGATGAGGACCACTGTGTGTATGTCAAACATTCCGGAAAGAAGTTCATGATACTGTCATTATATGTACATGACATACTACTAGCCAGCAATGATAAAGGAATGCTCGGAACTACCAAAGGGTGGTTATCCTCTCGTTTGTCGATGAAGGATATTGGAGAAGCGAGTTACATCCTTGGGATAAAGATCCTAAGGAACCGTTCTAAGAGGCTTCTTGTCTTGTCTCAAGAGACATACATTAAGAAGATACTTGAACGGTTCCAGATGATGGACTCCAAGCCATTCGAGACTCCCATTGCACATGGCGACAAACTCAGCCTAGAAATGTGTCCCAAGACCCAACACGAAAAGAGACCAGATGGCCAGAGTACCCTATGCAAGTGCCGTCGGAAGTTTAATGTACGCAATGATGTGTACAAGGCCCGACATATGTCATGCTGTCGGTTTAGTTAGCAGATATCAGTCTGATCCCGGTGTTGGACACTGGAAGGCTGTTAAGAGGATTCTCCGATATCTCAAAGGTACTAAGGATTACATGCTAAGCTATCGAGGCTCTGAGCTAAGGCTCATTGGCTACAGTGATGCTGACTGGGGTGGGGACCTAGACGCACGTAAATCGACCTCAGGCTACGTCTTCATGTTGGGTGGAGGAGCCATCACATGGCACAGTAGCAACCAGACTTGCACTGCCTTATCAACCATGGAAGCTGAATACGTTGCCTGCTCCGCGGCAGCGCAGGAGAGTGTTTGGATGAAGAGATTTCTGGTCAGCTTAGGGGCGGTTGACGAACCAAGACCAGTAACGCTTCGTTGTGATAGTATGTCGGCCATAGCTTGTGCTAAGGATCCGAAATACCACAGCAAGGCCAAACATATTGAGATAAAGTAACACTTCATTAGGGAAGTAGTAGCTAAAGGAGATGTTACTCTAGAGCATATTCCTACGAATCAGATGTTAGCTGATCCAATGACCAAGCCTCTGCTTAAGGCTACTTTTTTTGGTCATACTAGGAATATAGGGTTAGGCAAATGGAACTAGGTCTCAGACTGATTAGACCTTTTTGAGACATTAATTGATTGGATATTAGGAATGGATTTGTTATGCATGTTGTTTGATACGTGTATGATATGTTACATTTCTTGTACTAGCTTAGAGCATGTCACGCAGACACTAGGTTGGCTCACTCACACGAGCAACCGCCTTCGCAATATCCTGGATATGTCTGGGTGTGGCGGAAGATGAGAAACAATCCCGATAAGCGCTGAAAGCCTGCGATATGATATGAGATGCCTATCATACGAGCATATGGCCTATGATAAGAGCTAGATGTCTATCAGTAGAGCTAGGAGCCTGTCAGACGGATTCAACTGTCGCATTGGAAATAAGTTCCAAGGTGAGGTTGGTTATGGCCAATCGAACATGATTATTACCCCGAATCATGTATAGTCTGTGTAGAAGAAGCCATATGCGAGAGCTGATAATTGATCACAATAGTGCGACATCGCAGCACTCGGGCTGGTGGCCATAAGGGCTACCGGATAGACATCTGCATAGTGGTCCTTTGCAAGGATAAGACATGCGCTCTGATCAGATTCGAAACACTATGGCGCATATTCCCCTTTGAATAACGCGCGCTTATGAGTGACCATGAGGTGATGAGTAGAATTAGTCCCTGGGATTCCTCATCGTGTGAGCCTCGTCGATCATATAAAGATGATTGACACTGTATACCCTTTGTACTTACGTCTGTTTCATGAGGAGACGGGTCGGTGGTGCTACTTTGGCGTGACACCTTACGGCTATGGATGATTCGGCCTTCCGGACACTGCTGGGAAAGCAGCTGAGCCGAATCTGAGTGACACATGTATGTAAGGAAAGATTCTCGTTGCATCGCTCTTTATTATCTTCATTGGGCCCACCTGCAAGATCTTATGGGATCATGTAGGATATGAAAATATAAAGGAGATGTGGACTCATTGGAGCATGGCCTTCGGGACAAGGCAGGTGCTCATGATCCACGAGATGACAATCGGAGGAATCTGGGGAATACGAAAGTTACGGAGAGCATTATCACTGTTATATGTTTTAAGGGTGCCCTCCTGCGCTGGCTATACGAGTTTGGTATGTGGATCTCCCGAGAGGGTGCCTTCCTATGCTGGCTATACGAGTTTGGTGTACGGATCTCCCGAAATGCAGGTACTCTCACCGGTCACACGCCACGGCCACAACAATACTCTTTGAAGATGATAGATAGTTGGAGATTGATAGAGACTGGATGGATTTTGCAACCCCACTGTGCGAGTGGGAGATGTTAGCAATTGGTGCGCCCATGTGGGGTGCCCAATGTAATTATCGTAACCTTATGGGGTTAGTTGCACTAATGCACAAACTAGAGGGGTTAGTAGCTATGGCTCAAACCCTAGGGGTTTATGTGAAAACCTAGGAGAAGTTTTGCCTATATAAGGAGGCAGCCTCCTACATATTAAAATTTTATTCCAGAGAATAAAGTCACTCTGTCTAGATTCATACTAGTTGTAGAGAACCCTAGTCTCTCTCCAACTTCATCCAAGGAGGTGGAACGTGGTGTGGATCACAGTATTCGTCCTCGAGATTCACACTAGACTGGTGGGAGCAAGATCAAGGAGGAGGCGCGTAAAAACAAGCAACACAACGATCATCCGCTGCATTAAGGAGCTTAGGAAGACAAGGTAAACACATGAATCTTCCGCTATAATTCATGTTGTAGATCTGTATGTAATAGATCCTTCCTGCCCTTCATGAAGTCATGAAACTATATTATTACATATATCTCCAGAAGAGATTTTGGGTTTTCATAAACCATGACCATTCAATGGTTTTGAACTATTAGCGTAATTATCAACATAATCTATTTTTACACCTGAAGTTGTGAAATACATGGTTACTTGATCGTAACTTGAAGTTACGAAACTATTTTTTCTTATGACCTGAAGTCATGTTAGATCGCCGAAAGAGATACCTAAAATGCCTAATACGCTTGTTATTATCAAGCCTCCTGAAGAGGTTTTAACTCTTGACCACATATTGGTCCAGGCTAGTGATACAATTATGCGTTCACACCTGGAGTTGTGAATTTTTTGAGTATCTTATCGTAACCTGAAGTTGCGGTACAATTTATTTTATCACCTGAAGTGATATCTTATTTTCATAAAATCTCCTGAACAGATATTAAAGCTCCTGTGATTAACCTCCAGAAGAGGTCTTCTTCAGTTTTATTTGATTTATTGAACTTTACGCGTATTACGTACTACAATTTTGTTCTTTATCTAATATGGATCAGAAAAAAAAAAAAAAAAAAAAAAAAAAAAAAAAAAAAAAAAAAAAAAAAAAAAAACACGAAACTCCAGAAGAGTTTTCAAAGTGGCTATCGGCACACATGTCCAGCCATGTAATTTGTTCATGATTACATGAAATCACTCATAACCCGTAGTTATGACTTTCATAACCTGAAGTTATGAAATATTATAAATGGCGATCTCCTACACAGATCACTTTAATTCAAATAATGATCCACCCTCCTGAAGAGGTCGTGTTCAGTTCTCTTTCTTCACTTCTACGTAATTTTTTTTTGCTACACTCTTGATCTTTATTATTGATCAAAGTAAATATCCATAAGAGATTTTAAGTCCAATGTTTATATTGGACATAAGGGGCATAAGTTTGTATCGTACTTGGAGTTGTGAATTCCATGATGTATTGATCATAACCTGCAGTTATGACACGTCTCCTGAAGAGAAATCTACAAATTTAATAATTGATCAATCCCCCTGAAGAGCATCCGGAAGATGTTCTTAGTCCATGATTATTTACTGGACATACGCTATTACATGCGTATATAATCGTTTTCATACCAAAAGTTATGAAAAACATGAAGAACTTATAACATAATGTTATAAAGTTATTATGTCAAAAGATCTCCTTGAAGAGAGAATCTACAGTCATCGAACCAGAAGTTTCGGTTGCATTTTTTTCCTGCTAATTTACATTTTTTTGTAGTTTATTCATATTCTCCTATTGTTGTTGTTATTTTAAAGAAAGAATGCAATGATCTCCTGAAGAGACTTGTATACTATACTATGGAAATTAAAAGCACTTGATATTGTTAGCGGGTGTACCAGAAATATTTCACACCAGAAGTTGTGAAAGAAAGTTATAATTGTCAATAACTTGAAGTTATGACATATTAATCAAATATTAGTATTTGATTTGAACTATTTCCATTGTTCATGACCGATTAATTCGACCCCATTCCCATAAGTGAATGGTAGTGCATTCCCAGAAGAGAATCACTTTGTTATATTCGGTCGAAATTCACGTGAGTATAGAGGCGGTCATGGTTGTGAATGTGAAAATCTCTAAAAGAGATTAAACTCACAAGAAGATCTTTATTTTGTATAAAGAACCTCTGGAAGAAGTTCTTAGTCCACATTAATATTTGTTGGGCACATTTTATGACTCATATCATGCAGTCATGAGGTGTTTTATGACCCGAAGTCATAACATTTTGATAAAGTTGAAAGGCTATTTTCTTAGATCCATTGAACCTGAAGTTCAATTCAGAAAATAAACAATGTGTTGTAACAGAACTCCTGTTTCAGAGCTCGGTTACCAGTTTGTTATAACGTGTGGGTATTCGAGCAAGAACGACGAAAGCAAAACAAGAACGAGACAGATATTTAACGTGGTTCACTAACGAATTCGTAACGAACCCGCTAGCTAATCCACGGCCAGAACCAGATATTTTATTGAGAAGAGAACCCGATTACAATACACGCCGCCGTGGCCGTTGTATTGCCGACCCACGACACTCACGCAAGAGAAGCTCTCAAGCTACCAATTTGTCTCTATGCTCACTGTGTGTTGCTTGTAACAAACCAAAAAACATAGCCTTTAAATAGACTACATATGGCGGTGGTTTTGTGTTTGCCAAAGCAAAACACCCCACCGCCCCCAAATAATTCTAGCCAACTTTTATTTGTTTCCTTTTTCCATTGATTGCAAGTCAAACTTTCAAAAAATCTCCACCTTGACTTGAATCATCTCAGCAACCCGAAACCAGAACCTAATGCTCCTCTTCTCAAACCTGAACCGGATGCGTCTCCCAGAACCAGATCGAGCACGCCTCCCCAGACTGATGTTTCGTAGCTGTATGCGAAACCCGAATCGCCAAATCGTTGCTCCAACTACCATGCGTTCCTGTAACGAATGCGCCCGATGTGGTTGCACTTCCGGAAACAGAAACTAGTGCTCCACCCAGAACCAGACTCGAATACATTCACTGAGAAAGCAGGACCGAATGTATTCCAGATGCGCCCAATTGCTCCAGACAGATGCACCATGACAGAATGCCCAGATGTCATCCAGACCAGATGCACCGATGACGAGTGCCCAAATTGTCATGCCCGATGCGCCCCGTATGCCTCAGATGCGCCAGATGCTCGCCAGAAACAGATCGCGCCAGATGCGAGCTCAGTGCGTGTCATGGTACATGCTGCAAAACCAGATGCACGCCAGAAAAAACTCGTGCATAATGCGCGCCAGAACCAGAATCATATGCGCGTGCCAGAAATCTCACGCGCCCGATGCTCCATGTCGTTGCTCCAACTCCAACGAGTTCCTGCAACGTATGAGACTGAACCTGATTCAATTCACACGCCAGATACTCCACGCCGGGAGCCGGATTGCGCCTGAACGTCAATCGCCAGAACGCCAGATGCGCGTGAACCGCCAGGCTCGCGCGAGTACCGATTGCGTGCTGGATTTGCTAGATCCCTTGCACGCCTTATCAGATGCGCGCCAGATTGCTCCGAAAGTAGCCCATATAACCCCCTGCAAAGGATTTCAGATGGTGGGTGTACCTGCTTCTCTCTCACGAACAGATCGATCTTGATCACCAAGCCAGACATCGTTCTTGGCGGAATTTGAAACCTTACTCCCGATAGCGTGCTCCACCTGAATCGCGAAACCCTAGCTTTGAGTTTCACCAAAACGTGAAACCCTAGATCTAGGCTCCACCCGGATCTTGGAACCCCGGCTCTGATACCAGTTTATTAAAACTGGTGATCCCCTAACCTGAATCTCATACCAATTTGTTAAAACTGGTGATCCCCTGACCTGGCTCTGATACCAGTTTGTTGTAACAGAACTCCTGTTTCAGAGCTCGGTTACCAGTTTGTTATAACGTGTGGGTATTCGAGCAAGAACGACGAAAGCAAAACAAGAACGAGACAGATATTTAACGTGGTTCACTAACGAATTCTTAACGAACCCGCTAGCTAATCCACGGCCAGAACCAGATATTTTATAGAGAAGAGAACCCGATTACAATACACGCCGTCGTGGCCACAACGGCCACGGCGGCAACCCAAAGCACCCACCCACGACACTCACGCAAGAGAAGCTCTCAAGCTACCAATTTGTCTCTATGCTCACTGTGTGTTGCTTGTAACAAACCAAAAAACATAGCCTTTAAATAGACTACATATGGCGGTGGTTTTGTGTGGCTTGTTGCCAAAGCAAAACACCCCACCGCCCCAAATAATTCTAGCCAAATTTTATTTGTTTCCTTTTGCCATTGATTGCAAGTCAAACTTTCAACACACTGCTACAAAAAGCCAGAATCATGACAGTGTACCAGAAGTATAAATCATGTTGTTGCCATAAGCCAATATGAAAGGCTCAAGCAATTATGAATTGATGAATATGAGATTGTTGTCTTGATCATCACACATATGAGTCATCTTCTCTAAAGCGAATTTTTGATTGTGGCATATCCATGACATGAGTATCCTATCATTGAATCATAGAGTCTAAAAGCAGTTGAGATTTATATATGCGGTATTTCACGCCAGAAGTTGTGAAATACAAGTTATTTTTAGATTTATAGCATATTATCAAACGAAAACTCATGCAGAGTAATGCGAAAGATTTAATGATCAACATTATGATAAGTTGGTCCCATGTTGAGAAGTGGACTGTAGAGCATTTCCATAAGCGAATGTCTGCTCTACAACATTTTTTTAAAGAATATAATGACGCATTCTCTGAAGTGAACCAATGGTGTCACAATAATTGGTGCAGTCATGGACTTTGTTGCAATGATATGCATGTTCATTGTCATATATTGAAGTGCATCCTTATGATTTCTCCAAAGAGGAAGACTACATAAAACAGGGGGAGAAAAGGAATGCACTAGTAGTTGCAAAAAGAGCATCCTCTCTTAACTTTGCTGTGTTCTGAAGGTTTATTTATTGGGTTATTTGAGAATCTTCTAGCTCCTTAGCATTTTTTTGAGCTATGACTCCATGCATCAAAATTTAAATTATTTAGAGAAAAAGTGCATTCGCTACGAAGATATCATTATGAGGGAACGGATATGGCTTGATGGGTTACATCGCCAAACCAACGCCTAGTTTATGCGTTTTGTTTTTGTATCAAATCGTAAGAAAATATTCAAATTACAATCAAGCCTCTGAAGTGGTTTTGATGTTATATCATTGTTATGATGAATATTTGTTAATGGGCATATGGTCTCTCAAAACGTCCAACCAAAATTGACCCACATTCCCAGAAGTGAATGTCATTTTTTTGTGTGGTCCAAATAGTCTACGAGATAGTGGACTAAGTTATGGTTATGTATAGAAATTGTCATTAAAAATCTCTGAAAGAGATTGAGCTATAACAATCAACCCCTGCAGTGGTTTTGATGTTATCATTCATACATTTAGAAATATCTAAATATTGTATGAAGCCTCCCGAAGAGTATGAAACTTGCTATCCTCCCCCCGCGGAGATTTTTTTTTTGAGAACTTTAGCATGTTATTCTAAATATTCATATAAGCATTTATGCTTGATGGAGGATATTATGATCCAATTTTGAGAGATTTCATTGATTGATAGTAATCCCACAAGGATTATTTTTTGGGGATTCTTTCTACCTCTTGCCTTCTCCTGAGAGAACGACCAAATTATCTCATTAAACATCCTTGAAGGAAGTCAGAGTCACGACATATTTCTCAATGAATAATAACTCGTCGCATGGTTGTAGTGACTAGAGTTTATGAGAATATAAAAATTGGAACTGTGACACATCATATCTCATAGAGAGATAATTATAACATGGCCTTAGTGCCTGCTTGGATTCTCTTTTATGCCTGAAGCATAAATTTTGAAGTTATTACGGTCATGAGTTTCACGTCATGAGGGGGAGATAGACCATAATGCATGACGTGAACTTTATTTTTATCTCATTTACATCCAGCTATACTGGTGTGAAGTTAGAAGTTCCATTATAGACTGAAGTCTAATTAACTAATGAGTATTTGGTTTGAAAGCATGCTGGTAGCATGTAAGGATTGCTTGTTCAAATATTATGATCTTCCAGAAGAAGATTTAGAAAGCATCCAAATCTTGTGCAATTTAATGTCCCAAATTGAGAACACAAGATATAACAAATTCTCATGATTTATGAGGAAAGAAAGGATATTATCAACATTAGATCAAAGCCAACGTTGGAAAACAAATAGCCCTTGAAGAGGCACGAAGCTTTTGAAGAAGCTAAGGTACCTATTTTGATATTAATCTCACGATCTTATGGTTGATGATACTTTAATTGAAAAAGCGCTTGAAATCATATGTGATTTCCATTTACCACCTAAGTGGATGATGTTGACTTAATATTTGGCCATGACATAAGTCAACAAATACATGGACACAAGGATACAAACTCTGCAGGTTTATCAATGCATGGAGTATAGTTAAAAGTACCAAGAGCACTTGTGGTGCTTGAAACATCAATGTCCATATTGAACTAATGTGTGTAAGTATACACGAGCTCTGCAGTTAATGCATAGAGCATATTCGGAAAGTACTTTGAAGTACGTTAGATGCCTATAGCATCCATGGTTGTATAGAACAATATATTCAAATGTCCGCACCCTAATGGTCGAATGCGTGAGACTTTTGAAAGAGAAATTTATTGTAGTGCAAGTGATGCCTCAATATATCTCATGGTTATAATTATAGATATAACCCAGGAATCCTCTCTTTGTTAAGAGTGATTGTGATATTTCGTTTATTCTAGAAGACTACGAATATAAAAGTAACTAGTTACACCAAATGATCGTACGAATCACTTTATGTGAAAATCATGGAGGTTGGTACCCATGAAAGATATCTAGTTGCCTGAAGCAACCGAAAGTATACACTCACGAGTAGTTTAGGCGCATTTGCATTTTGTCACATATCACCTGACATTACATACAATCACATGACATGATGAACATTGACGAATAATTTTGTTTCTATCTCTACATGGTCATGTAGTATTGCATCATATATTTGCATGTGTTTGTATGTCTAGATTTTGTTTTCGCCGTGAATTTATATTACAGGTCCTAAGCCCCGATTACTTGTGATAGTATACTTCAAAGAAAGCATTGAAGGAAGTGGAATGGAGATAAATCAAATGATGCTATGAATAGGGGGAGTTTCAAGGTTCAATCCTGAAACTATGAGGCGCTGTACTCTTTTCCTTCGCTGACGTTTTTATCCCACAGGGTTTTTCCTACCAAGGTTTTTAATGAGGCACGCAGCCAAATGTGAATTCCTGAAGAATGTCATCATCAATGAAAGTCAACAAAGAATCCAGAAGATTCGTTATGACAAGGGGAATGTTTATTTTGGTCTGTACTCTTTTTCCTTAGCCAAGATTTTTGTCCCACTGGGTTTTACTTGGTAATGTTTTAACGAGGCAAAAATTACAAGTCTTAAAGCACCGATGTACGCTTTTTTCCTTCGTCAGAGATTATGTCCCGTTGGGTTTTTCTTGACAAGGTTTTAACGAGGCATCCTTGTGGTGAATATTCAAGGGGGAGTGTTATGATATATTGGGCTAGTTTATTGGTGAATATCCACCACATGTTGTAAGCCCATTGTATATTGTTATTAGCCCATCAGCCCACCCTAATGCATATATAAGGAGGCTTAGGGTTGGAGAATAATACATCTCTCAGCACTATTCTCCCTACATTGTTTGTCTCTCTTACTCTGTCTCTCTCACAAACATCGTTTTACAACATGAAGAATAATATTTTTACCTCTTCCAACAAACGTATGTAATCCCAGGTATATATGATGTTTATCAGCAAAAGGAACGTGGAACACTTTGACAATCTTATTTTGAATTTCCACTGGACCTTTAGGGCCGAAAACAATTACAGGCTTATCCTTATTTCATATTCTCTTTTCTTTTCTTTTTCATTGGGGAGGATTTTTTTTTTTTTTTGAGGTGAAAATATGTTATTACTAAAGGGTGGTCAAACCCGAGAAATCAAGCTGAAATACATCATATGCCCAACTAGGAGTAGCCGAATAAAAGGACATATCATCTTCGACTACACCTTTTTTGGCAAAACTATGAGCTAATTGGTTGCTACCCCTCGGAACACAGCCATATCTAATACTACTAAATCTTCTAGCCTTCTCACCACAAGAATTCAGTGCTCTCTTGAGGTTGGATAGGGAACTCGCCGTCTTGATTTTGCCCGTGGTGCCTTCTTTCAGTAAACTTACAGCATTCTTGCAATCGGATTCCAAAATAATATCTGATAAATCCGAATCCCCAGCAAGCTGCAGACCTTCTTCCATGGCTATTACTTCCGCAACGAGGGGTGATCGTTCTCTCGGAAATCTCCTGAATCTACCGGCGATGAAAGCTCAATTGCTATCTCGGATACATACACCTATTCCCGTCGCAATACCGTCCTCAATTCAAGCGGCGTCTGTGTTGACTTTGAAGCTCCCCGGTGGTGGTGATTTCCAGCAGCCTGTCTCCGACGAAGACGCCGTTGAGTCGTCTGTCAGTAACCCACAAACCCCTGCCTCTTTGTACACGTAGTCGGAACCGAATCTCGCAACTTGGGCCGGAGTACGGCCAGTATTACTAAAACGAAGCTCATTTCTGTTACGCCAAATCGACCAAATCGTCGCCGTGAACATCTCACAAACCTGAATCGATTGATTGTTGAAGACTTCATAGATCCAATCTTGCATTGTTCCTGCTAATGGTAATCTGAAGTCAGCCCCCATTGCTTCTCTCCACACTAATCTCGTGAATCCGCAGCACATAAAAAAATGATCTTCCTCTTCGCTCGGAGCACCGCAGAAATGACAACCTTCTTGTAGTTGGACTCCTCTTCGTGCTAATCTGGCAGTGACCGGCAAATCCTGATGCCATAACCTCCATAAAGGAAAAACAAGCTTCTTTGGCACCTTCAACTTCCAAAGTTTGTGCAATAATTTCTTATTCACATTTCCAGTAGAGGAGGAAGGATCACCGGACATGAGAGTCGTCTGAAACTTGTAACCCGTTGCAACCGAGTAGTTGCTATCGTCGGAATATAACCACGAAAATTCATCTGGGACTTCCATTCGAACTGGGATAGAAGTGATAATCGCCCTATCTGCCGGACTGAAAAACTCATTGACTATTTCCTCATTCCAATTACCAGTTGCATTATCAATAAAATAACTGACTCTGACATTATCCATTCCAGCGGGACACACAGAAATAGGTCTGAAAGAACTATATCTCGGCAGCCATCTATCTTTGAAAGCGTATACCTTAGAGCCGTCTCCAATATTCCAAAACAGTTCGGATTTGATAAGATTTCGACCCGCAATAATACTTCGGAAGGCGTGAGAAATTTGAGTTGTCGATTTCACCTCCACCTCTAGAATCGAAGAAGTCCGAAAGTATTTATGCCGTAAAACTCTACCCATCAAGCTATCGGGATTTCTTAGCAAGCGCCAAGTATGTTTAGCTAGAAGAGCAATATTGAAATTCTGAAAATCTCGAAAACCAATACCTCCATTCTCCTTAGTCTTCTTTAGTTTCTCCCACGCGATCCAGTGTATCTTTCTTTTGCTGTCATCCCCTCCCCACCAAAACTGTCTGATCAATCTCTCTAAATCCTGACAAATCTTCTTTGGAAGTAGGAAACAACCCATCGTATAGTTGGGAATCACCTGGATCACTGATTTGATCATCACCTCCTTTCCTGCGGCTGAAAGCTCTTGGCCCTTCCATCCCTTTAACCTCTTCAGAACTCTCTCTGGTAAGTAGGAAAAAGTCGTCGTTTTCCTTCTTCCCATTGATGACGGCAATCCGAGATATTTATCATGGTCATCGGCTAATTGCACCCCACACAATAGACTCAGATTTTGCTTCTCAACATCACTAACATTCTCCGAAAAAACCACCGAGGATTTCTGCAAATTCAGCATTTGTCCCGACGCGATCTCATAGTCTCTTAATATACCTCGTAATACTTGTATCTCTTCTTGAGTAGCATTTGTGAACAGCAAACTATCATCAGCAAAGAAGAGATGGGAGACAATGGGACCTCCTCTAGAAGCTGATAAACCTGAGATGCGCCGTTCCTGCACTGCAGTAGACAAACTACGTGAGAGAGTTTCACTCACTAGTAAAAATAAGTAAGGAGAAAGAGGACAGCCCTGACGGAGCCCCCTTTCTGGAGTTATAAAGCCATGTGTCTCTCCATTAACCAAGATGCCATAGGTTGCTGACGAAACACATCTCTTCACAAGATCTATCCACCTGAATCCGAATCCATTGGGGAGGAAATTAAGTCTCTTTAATCCACCAATAAATGTAACTTTTAAAATATCACTACCACATGTGACATTTGAGGCACTTAAGAACAACTTGACACAATCATTCTATTGTTCACAACTCTGACGTTAGCTTAACATAATCAATCATTCTATTGTTCACTACTCTGACGTTAGCTTAACATTAAAGATCTCTTACATTATTTTTAAAATTTTGCTACAAAGAATACATTTTAAATTACCCTATTTTACGCTCAAAAATATATATTCTCCTAAGTTCAATATCAGTGATAAGTTTCATGCCAGGTACTATCAACAAACAAACTTACGTTTTTTGTTATTTACTTCTTTTCATGTTACAATAAATGTATATGAAAGTACATTTCTAGCGAACATTGAAAACATATGTTATAAGGTTTTACTAATCTCACTTGTTAGAGCATCTCCAATGGTAAAACCACAAATTAGCTAAATTATAACTAGTATGAATTTTAACTAAGAACTATTTAGTGTTTGTTCCAATGGTGTCATGTATTTTACATAACTTGTAGGTATGAAATTATAAAAATATTTATTTATTAAATTAAACTAGGAGAGAGATAGACACAAAAAGTTTAACTTCCTACTTTCTAGCTAGCTACTAGTAGAGAGCGGGATACATAATATGTAAAATATTGAGTCATTTAATTAGACCATTGGAACTTGTTATTTCTTTTAATTATGTAAATTATAACTAAACTAACTTTTTAATCTAATCATTGGAGATGCTCTTAAAATAATAACGCACTATAGATACATAATTGACGATAAGTTTCACACACATAAAAAGAAAGAGCTTGAAAATATTTGTACCTCCCAAGTACTACTATTGTGCATAGTTGTGAATTCCGTTCCGTTCCGGCCGGAACGGGGCGGATCGTTCCGTTTTGGCACTCTAACGGAACGGAATACACTTTGTACCGTACCGGGTCCAAATCCGGCCCGATCCGGTTAGATCCGCTCAAATCCGGCCGATTCGGGCCGATCCGCCCGAAATCCGGGCGGATCCGGATCACTCAGCAAAAAAAGTTATTTGTCACTGCCATGATTCGAACCCCCAACCTCCGGGTAACAAACAGTTCCACTATCCGCTGGGACAAGTGCATCTTTGCTTATTTTGTTGGTTTTAATTATTATATGCTTCACTTTAGTTTAAATGATAAATAATGATTAAAACATACCCATTTTATTGAATCAAATTTATTATATATGAGATCAAATATAAACACAACTAATCAATTTAGTTATATGTGTGTTTGTGTGTTATTTTATGGAACTTAAATTTAACATCATCAAAATTACATGTTTTTTTTAAGAACATTAAAACCACATATTTACATAAGATAAATAATATTGTTTTTAATATAACTCTATTAAGTGAATGAAGATTAGAATGTCAATAAATATTGAAGTATTGTGAAAAAAATTGTATTTTGATGTTGTTACTAAGTGGCCACACAAATAAACGCAAGTCCAAAAACATTACACAAATAAATGTTATATGTATATAAATATATATAAAAAAAATGCGGTAAATCCGGAACGGATTGCCGTTCCGTCCGGATCCGGGACCGTTCCGTTCCCAAGAGCAAAACGGAACGGGTACCGGAACGGTATTCACAACTATGCTATTGTGCATACTTGCCCATTTTATACAGGTTTGTGAAAATAGAACGCGCTAGCGCGTGTGGTGATTTCCGGAGAAATCCGGGCCATCTCCGACGACTCCAAACCATTCTCAGAACCATCTTTTAATGCTCACGACGAGCAGATCTATCCATTCCTAAAGCTGATTCGACTTCTCCTCCGACTGAACCCGCTGAACCCTGTTTTCCGGCGAAAGGCTACAGTCTTCGAAGATCTCAAAAATCATCAGCAAAGATTCACAACCACCAGATCTATTCTTCCCTAAAGCTGTCTGGGTTTCTTCTCGGACATAACCCGCCGAACCTAGTTTTCCCGACGAAAGGTCAAGATTTCCGACGGTCTCTAATTTCATCCGAACGGCTCCAGTAGTGTCGCAATCCGATTCCCCGAATCCCCTACTTCAGCGGCTTCTCAAGCGGGGCTATTTTTATCTTCCTTCTTCTTATTGTTGCCTTCACTTTCGTGGAACCGCCAAGAACTTACTGTTTCAAACTGAGTTCTCCAATTTCTGGCATCTACTAAAGGTTAGCAAACGGCTTCCAACCTTGTTTGCTGATACAATAGGTGATTTATTTTCACCCCGTCAAGTCCGTTTATGGCTCCTTATGAGAAACAAAAAGCTAAAAAATATTCAAGGGAGGTCCTCCTCTCTTTAAGTTCAGGGGAAGCTTTGCCCCCTGCGATTTTTTCTTGTTGTTCGATAATCAACGCTGCTATTGGTAAGAGACTTCCAGAGGATTCTATTCTTCCGTCTATACCTCATATGCAAGGAAAACTTCAATTTTACAACAGAAAATCTAATCAAGTTCTCCTCCTGGATGAGAATTGGTATTGTCGAACACTCAAGAAAGCTTTGGACTTGCTTAAACAACCACTCTCAACATTAAAAGTGGGTCGTATTCCGTCGAGATTCCGGAGTTCTCATTATGCAGCAACAACACATCACCCCCCTTGCTTTCTTGGGCCAGAAGATCACTATGGGGTTGTATGTCATAACATTTCTCACAAAAAGATGGCTGAATTTCGGCAGGTCGCAATAGCTGGAATTGTGGAGAAGAACATCACACCATTGAAAAGGAAAGTTATGAATGCAGGTTTACCTAATCGATTTGAAATGGAAGAGTTTATCTCATCAAATGGCGCGGTGAAACGCAGGAAAGAAGATTATCATCAAATTATTTTTCTCCAACAGAAGCTCATCACGCATTTGAAGGAATCTGTCTCCAGGGAGTACGACTATTCAGAAAGAGGAATCATTAGGAAATACCGCTCCTGGAGGGTACAAAGAGAGATAGGGCGAAACTTAAGTTTATGTATATCAGATTATGGCATATTGAGCACTCTCAGACCCATTCATAGGTTCACAGAAAGGAATATCACTAATGTGCAATCCCCTTACATTAAAAAGAGGCTTTCTCCTCCTGCAATTGATTGTACTCCAGCGGTGGTCAAAACCCCAAGAACATCTATGTTTCAGTACCATTCTGAT